>JADDOH010000132.1:0-723992 GCA_016648135.1 Agrypnia vestita | reverse complement strand
CCGTGTTGTTACGACCTTTCGGGGCGACGTTTCGGATCCCATTGCAGGGTCCATCATCAGGGCTGATGTGTTGTCTTGAATGTTGGTGTTGTGGTTAAGTATCAGCTTGCAATACCGTGCCGAAGTCATGATGTGTTTGTATTGTGTTGTATGTATGATTCATCTGTTGTCTGATCACTATCTCTGCGGAGTCTGCGACGAGAATGACTTTTTTTTTTAAAAAGACATTAAGAAGAAAAGAGACATTAAGACAGTTTTTGGTGCCAACTTCAAAATTAAAGATATGTTGAGATCAGCAAAGGATCGAGATCGCTTAGAAACGGACGGTGTGTATAGACTCGATTGTCAAGACTGCGATAAAGTATACGTGGGGCAAACGGCGCGTACCATTTCCAAAAGGGTCAACGAGCACAAACGGGCATGCAAACTCGGTCATCCAGAAAAATCAGCACTGGCTGAGCATTTTCTGGATACCGGCCATCATTTTGCATTCGAACCGAAAATCCTTGGAAAGCCTAAGAGTCACCATGCGCGTCTTATCAAGGAAGCACTAGAAATCTACAAGCATCCGATAAACATTAATAGAGATGATGGTCTCAAATTAAAAACATCTTGGTATCCGGCGCTTCAAAGTCATTCTCGTCGCAGACTCCGCAGAGATAGTGATCAGACAACAGATGAATCATACATACAACACAATACAAACACATCATGACTTCGGCACGGTATTGCAAGCTGATACTTAACCACAACACCAACATTCAAGACAACACATCAGCCCTGATGATGGACCCTGCAATGGGATCCGAAACGTCGGCCCGAAAGGTCGTAACAACACGGCATAATACCCCAGTTAACACAAACTTGAAAATACAGTAGTATTACACTGTAATCAAATACATATAGGGGAAAGGAGTGGAGGAAATAAAAGATAATTTTTATTTCTAAAGTTTATTGACAGTTTAATTTATTATTAGATAAGAATATTATTTTTTATAACACAAGTGTTACACTAGTGCTGTGGTTTAAGATAAATGTATGCTTGAAGATAGGCATTGGTGCTCCATATAACTTCTACTAAAACACTTACTTTGTCAATCACACTCTCCCCACCGCCATCTGTAGCCGTTCAAAACCTCTAATATAAACTTACACCATCTACGATTAACAATACACTAATTATATTATATATATATAAAAAAAAACAAATGGGTCTTTGCCGGTCTGCATTTCAGCGACTCTTCAATCTCAAGGACATCAAGTATGTAAAAAAAAAAATTCTTTAAAGTGTGACGTATTGTTGAGAAATGCATGACTTGTACATTTTACAAGAAAAAGATCATTTGGTAAATAAATCAATCAACCCTCCGCGCAAGGCGACATCCGGGGCTCACAATAACTTAAAATACAAACTACTGCAATGATCCAGAAAAGTCTTGTACTTGCGGAAGCAAGTACTATCACAAATAAAATAAAATGTGTCAACAAAAGATAAAACGAGTTCTTTTTAGCAAAAACAAATTATTTAAGTTGCCACTCTGTATGATAAAATTCTACAAAATACATTTATCCAGCATTGTTCCCTTCCGTTGTGTCCATTGTCTCCTGGCCTTCAGTTTTCACCATCTTGCCATCACCTGCAAAATAATATCATAGTATTAAAACGCAATAACAAATGCCCTTCCATTTGGATACAATAATAATTATATCTGAGAATTTAAACTAGTATAATTGAGCCCTTGCCCGGAATAACGTTGTATCCAACAATACTCTCATTCCGAGAAAAATTGAAAAAACGAAACCAGTTACAATTTATTACATTTTATATTTTAAATATAACAAACATATAATTCTTAACTAATCTCAATATAAAATAGGGGGAAAAGGCAATTAAATTTGAATCTATTGTAAAAAAACATGCTGAATCAATGGAAAAACGTTGTATATGAAATTTTCACAAACAACGTTATTCCACAAAATGGATTTTTTTATTCTGCTTTACTTGATAATGCCTTTTAAAAGCAGCATGTGCTCATCTAACATGAATTCACAAATGTCATCGAGGTCCTTGAGCTTAATAGTCTTATTGGCAGTAGATTGGAATATGTAGAAGTTAGTTCCAGGCTCCCTAACTGCATGATTTTTTTCCAAACGGTAGCCAATCTTCCCCTCCTTCCACAAATAGTTGGTAGAAAGCTATAGGAGGTCCATGATTCTAATTCTTTGTGGAAGGTTTGAGCTCTGATTGTGATAAGATCATTAGTAGGTAAAGAGCTTTTACGGAACGATAAGTCTCTCGTACATACTATTACATATCTCCGTCTGTTTGCTGAATATGGCGTCGGACATTCAATTTCTTAATACAAAAGACGAGATGATTACTTTTTTCATTGTAATTCAGTAACCTTAATACTGATTAAATATTTATCTTGATATTAAAATGGAGAAAACATCCCGGATTTAAACATTTTTGGCACAAACTCGACCCTGCGAAAAAGAATGAGGAATTAAATAAACTTTTTGTATCGGTGTTATATTAAGTTACGATATAAAGAGCACTATAAAGCCAGCATTATTATCAAAAAGCATTTTAAATATCAATATGGATAAATCAATTGAGTAATATCGGTTAACGTTCGACAAAATAATATTGTCACATACGAAATCACAAAATCAATCAGAACTGCCAAATCGTATACAACGTTATTCCACTAACATGTTCTGGCGGGTCAATTGCAGGTTTGATAATATTTTTTCTGGATAAAAACTCCTTTCCGGCATCCTTCAACTTATTGGCTTTGATATCTATCCAATTTAAAACATTAGATGTTCGTTTTCTCCCTTTATTCATGTGAATTAAACCACGCTCCACGATATTGACGCTCGGCGACGCCATTTTGAGAAACACTATACAACGTTATTCCACAAACCAATAACTTTAAAATGCAGCCAGAAGCCTAAATTTTTTTTTCTTGACATATTATTTACCTTAAACGATGCATAATAACATACCTAACATAACTCCATCAATAACTCAAGATTGACATTTGTGTTGGATACAACGTTATTCCGGGCAAGGGCTCAATTATAACTTTGTCATAATTTGTTTATTTTTCAAAACTTTGTGGATTAAAAATCCAAAATATATAAATATGAATAATTAATAGGAATTACAAATAAATAAAGTTATTTCAGAATGAAATTGATTATTTGAATTGTAAAATATTCCAATACAAATATTGACCAAAAAAATTTCATTAAAAAATTTCTATAAAATGGGGAAATTATTATGTATAATAAATGCACAAATACAAATAGCAAATCACACAAGAGGCATTATTAACTTATTTGAATGAACTAGACAGTTTATATAAAAATTTTGCACACCTTCCCCTTCAGTCTGAGAACGCCTCCTCTTGCGGGACAACCAAGGACGCGGCAGAGGCTCCATATCCAAGACCTGGATACATAAGATTTATTATTCAGGTAAATATCTAAGAAACACTACGCACAGTTCAAGAGTGATGCTTGTGGATATGAATCTTAATAAAAAGTACTATGAAATTTTAATATCTCGGAAGATATTTTTTTGTAATAATAATTTAGGAAGAAAATAATTGAAATAAATAAATTATTACCTTATGTATTTGTTTAAATGCAACCTGTCTCAAGAACTGCTGGGCAGAAGCAGTGAGATCTTCACGTCTTTGTGGTGTGAGAGTTCCAGCGGCATCCTGAAAGAACAGTGAATTATATATTTTAGGCCAAGCTAATTGTTAGTTTTTTTTACCTTTTCAAGCAAAAATAAAAATTAATTTTAAGTATAAGCAAATGTTTTCTAATTAGCCTTTTAGATAGATTGCCTGATAGCCTAGATTAGGCAGAGGACAGAATGACTTCTATCATGAATTGTATTCCATCATCAGTCACGAAACACTACTTTTGCATCCTTTCACACACTTTACTTTCACACACCTTATGCACGCTTGTCAATCGTTGAAACTTCTAATAAAGCAGTCTTTCAATTTATGGTTTACCATACGAGGCTAGGTTTTTTGCAAACACCTTTATTCCTCTTGCCTCACCCTATGTTTTATCTACCATCCTCTTATCACTCATACATGTACAAATCTTTTATAATTCCATCGACTATTGTGCAGACAAATCTACATTCGCTCCTGATTTATTATTTCGTTACTCTATTACATAAAGATCTTCTTCATAACCAAAAGCGACCAAATTGAAATGCTTTCAGTCTACCTATTAATTTTCCTTTTACTTATTGGCTTTATCGAATAATTAAAAAAATAACATATTTTAGTAATATCTGACCTGGTGAGTTTTATTATTCAATTTCCTATACCAAGCAAGTGTTTTATGATTTCCGAGATTGACAAGAAATATTTTGTTTGTGATTTATAGGTGAAATGAGGACTAGTACTTACAATGTGTTCTTTCTCACAAGGATCTAGTAATCCCGGCCCGGATTCCAGTAGAACTCCGCCAGCTACCACCTCCATCACTCGGCGGAGACACTCTCCCGGTGACAAGGGCACGCCGGCGCTGCTGGTCGCCTTCTCCACCAACAGCTCCATGGCCTAATCAACGACACAATAAATTGTTCATATTTACGGTAATAATAACTTTATATTGCCTGTTCTACAGTAAATCCTTGTCAAAAGTGGTTAAGATAACAAAATATAGTTTTAAATATTCAAGAATATATTTCAAGCTATTGTTTTTGTGTTTACAAACAATATAACACTTTATTTTAATGACTATTTGAGTGAAAAGTTATTAATAATTAGTTCATTATGTATGCAAAATATTGCCTCAAAACATGAAAGAGTACAAAACAATTTTTTTAAAGTTATGCTTTTTATTTAGGCACGTTGAGAGTGAAATTTTAGGATGCAAAGAAAATTTTAACACCATGAAGTCACCACTCACCAATCAAAAGCTAAGATGGCGATTTTCCAAATGATATTTAACCAATAGCAATTTTTATAAGTGATCATGTTATATTGTTTGAAAATGCTGTTATGAAACTTGTATATGCTCCTGAGAATTTTCACTGATGGGAATTGTAGTTTGTGTGGTACATGTTGAGTTGGAATATAGTTAAGACAGAATGAAAAAGAACACATTATTTGATTACGCATCTGTCCAGCTATGTGTTCCAACACAGCATTGTTTTTATTATGTCAAAGTATAACTTCTAACGCACATTTGTCATAACTCCCTCTCTTCTGTGAACTCTTTATCTCTACAACATTTGGAACTTTTGCGACAATTTATTTCCAATAAAGAACTGTACTCACCCAGGCATTGAGTGGTGTCCAAGTAGGTATACGGCGGCAGAGATCTCTCATGATGCGTATGGTCATAACGCATGACTGCAAGTTGGCCGCCCTAGCCTGTGCACACAAACAAACGTTACAGCCTGCTCATTCCTCACACCTTCGCTCAAGTGTCTCCATTTTATTGCTCCAACTTTTTCAAACTACTCATGTGTGGTCGTTAAGTCAACGAGTTTCACTTCAAAAGAGCATTCCTTAATGATTTAAAAAAGCTACACTTAATTACTTTCAAAAAGGGGTGCAACAGATATCTGGCCAGTGTCCGGATGAATACCTACTTTAGCTGGGTGTCGTCGACGGAGCTTGTTCAGCTGGACAAATGGGAAATTTATTTTGGCTGCAGTTGCAATAATTTTTAAGCAGTTTTTAATAGCCATTAAAACATTCCAAATCCCCGACAAAACTTTTTGCATCATTCCCATTAAAGCAATCAAAAGCCACCCAATATATCTTTTGTAAAAAAAAAAAAACAAAATATTATCTATTAAAAATAATTTTATTTCAAAACGTATAAAAACTTTTGCCTGACTAATATTAGATGATCTGTCTTGCCATTGTTGTCTACCAGATTTTTGAAGTTATTTTTATTTTCTTATTTACGATGCAATTGAGCTTGAACATTTTTTTCTCAAAAACAATTACTCAAGTCATCAAAATATACATTGAAAGAAAATATTTTCAGGAAATTGATATACAACGTATTAAATATATTATATAAAAAAGAACACAAATTATTTGAATATGTGCAAAAACTATGAAGAGCGATGCTATCTGAGTAGGCTGAGTAGTAGCCTGCAGAAAAGCTATAACCGTATGTAGAGTTGAGGTTAACTCTTTATGGCCGTGGAAGGTGCCCAGTGGAAGAGAAAAGGTGGCACCAAAACGAATTAATGAAACTATTAATGCTTATGCGTAGAATGAAAATGAGTACTATTTGATATTGCGGCACGTTAAAGGGCCCTATTGGTCATTAAGCTTGGCCAGATATCCGCGTATCTTCAAAATTTGTCGCATCCCCGCTTGGAGTGTCACAAGTTTGATGAATGAATAGCCATGATGGCCGCCCTCGACAGATGGCGGAGCAATAAACATGGCGCAACAACTTGCGTGAATAGTTTGGATTTGTGTTAAAGTCTGTACCTGGAACCACTTGGCGTGTCTTAGGGAGGCCAGGGCGTCGAGACACTTCTGTCTGGGAAGAACGTCCTTGTCGTCTCTCTTGGGTGTATCCGGTGCACTTCCGCCCACATCTAACGGATAAAGGGTGTTTGACCATTGGCATGTAACGGGGCAAACATCGGGATTAAGCAGATTCAACTAATTCATTGTCACATAAAACGACACTAATTCATTGTTTGTTTTCAAATGACCAGTAGATAAAAAAATAAAAATGTGAATTAAAAACAAAACTACTCAACAAAAGGAATGAAGATACGATTAGAAATGATAACTACACATCATCCTGAGATTAGATGAGAGCCTACAATGGTGGTGGATGTTTGCCCCACTACGGGAGTATATCACACCAAGCACTGTCGCCAGCCGCAGCTGGAGTGGACGAGCTGGCGACAGTGGCGCTCGGTCAAACGTGATATAGATGATCAAAAATCCTTTCTTCTCTGGGACATGATAAAATAACCTAAAAACTATAATTGGAAACAAAATGGCACATTAACAAACAGGCTAAATGAAATCACGAACAAAGTATCTCTCTTAAAATTGTGATGACATCGTACGAGTCGGCTCATGGGAGTAAAGTTCAGAAACAGTGGCATCTTTGTAGACAACTCCGAGAAATATTGACAAGCTGACGTACCCCAACGTTCTCCGCAGCAGCCCCGGGCCAGCGAGTGACATACAAAGGGCCGTTGCAAGCAGCGAGTTGCCAGCGGACAATACAAACGGCACCATCGGACTTGCTGCGGAGAACCACCAGCTTGCGCAATACAACACGAGATTCCAAGGATGTGGGATGACAACTATGTGTTCACGTCGGACTGAACAGGCCCAGTGATGCGACAAACCAATGAAGTTACAGAAAGAGTAGAGTGAATCCTAGAACACAGCGCTCGAGATGTTCGCACCGTTCCAATACTTAACACCACAAGTGATTCCAATATTAGCTTCGTCAGATAATTTGTTCTTTTTCGTGTAGCCTCTCTCACCAGCCCCAAAACTTGTCGATAACCGATTTCGAATACCAATTTCAATCAGATTGCATCATAGTACTGAAACACAGTGACATATGGTGAATGGATATTATTTAGGAGACCAGATATAAAACTTCCTAATACTAAATAAGATGAAATTGGTGTATCGAAAATCGCAGCTGTCGATAACATGCGGGTTTCTTACCATTAGGCTCGCGCATGATGGGTGAAGTCAGGCTCACTAAGACCGTGATACTTCCATCTGTGATGTTCACAGCCCCCTCAGCGGGACATAGCTCCACCTTGTACTTGAATTCCTCCGTCACCTAAACACAAACGTTCATAACTTAACGAGTTAAATGAATATTCAAATTTAAAAAAAAACATATCATTTCACCGCACATGCTTGCATGTTCTTTCAAATAAAATATTATTATTAATTATCAAATGAATTTTTTTTATTTATAATATTGCTGTAATAGATGACTGTGCTTTTTGAAAGACTCATTTTTAACATTCAAAAGGGACAACCTATGATTGCCATCAAGTCCACCTCTAGGTAGTATGATTAAATCGTTATCTTAATCGGTTATTTTCAGTAGTTATTTGGGATTTGTATCTGATTTTATCGATGATTGATAACTAAGATATAATTGTGTCTAGAGCGCCACACAGAGTATAAATTGGCATGCGAGGGAGGGCATCCCTGTCACGAAACAGAAGTCACCAGGGTGTAAATTTATTACACAATATATAATATACAGAGTGTCCAGTATATATTGACAAATATATTTTATATTATAATAGAAATTTAGTCGGGCAACACTAAAGAAACAAACCAGTAATGACGGCTGCTCCATCTAGAGTCCTGTCAAACGGTAATATTGGTCCATTATTTGCTTTTTTAGCTTTGCAAAATTTAAGACTACACTGGCAATCGTTCTTGCACCACCTGCAAGGTGTTGCAAGACTGTTTTGGACATAATTCAGCGTATATTGAAAATCAAGATGTCATCGCCAGGTGCGGGCGGGGCGGATTTTAGTTCCAAAGTCGCCGCACGCCAATTTATGTTGGTCAAGTTCGTTCTGTAACTTGCGTCAATAAATAACATAACCTACCTTCTGCAGATGCTGCGGAAGCTCCTGTGCCACGCGCTTGAGGAGAGTCATGGTGGGCTTGTCAGCGCACAACACCACCAGCCGCACCGAGCGGTCACCCTTCAGCAGCAGACCTTTGGCCAAGAGGCCCACACGCATCACACCCTTGAGCACGCGAACCACGCCACCCTCTCCCTCTTGGAGGAAGGAGAATCTGTAGAATAAATTCCTTATAAGTCTTAACTGAATAATTGTCTTAGGGCTGGTTGTTTCCAGTTGGATTAAAGTAAAAGTTCATTTAAAGTATAGATTTTTGCAGTCTCCACCAATCAAACGATTTGTTTCCGTAAAAATCTATGCTTTAAACAATCTTTTATTTTAATCCAACATCAAAGAACCGGGCCTAAGACACAACAAAGATTGTAATTTGCTGCAGGAGTGGATCGCTAATTTCCACTTTTGTAGATTGAAGGAGCAGAAGTCTAAGGCCCGGTTGCGCCATCTAAAGTAAAGGTAAAGTTTTAGTAAAAAAGTTACATGAGTAACGTTTTTTACTAAAACGGGTTGCGCCATCTATGGTAAAAATATTTAACTCGCCGAAGTACATACATCTGAGTAACTTTTTTTTACTCTCCAAGATAGATGGGTAAAGGTAAAAACGTTGCTAAAAAAAATGGCCGTCCTCTCACAGCTGATTTGAAAATGTGACATTTATTCATATAGGTACTTGTCATTTGAATTTTGTCGCTGTCATTTTCGTATTGAAATTTGTAAATATTAAAATGAATCTTTTAATTTCGCGTTACTTTAGCGATGGTTTGACGTTTGTTTGGTTTGTTTTATAGAATAAAGTGGTTTGTTTGAACTGGTTTTGAACCGCAAAAGTACGTATTGCCAGTGGTGAAAAACTGAAATAAATCAAATTCCATAGAAAAATGCGGTATTTGAGGTTTATTCCGCTTGGCACCCTATTAGCCTTATGATTGGTTTGACAGCGGTAAAAAAGCTGTTTGTGCAATCCGAAATCGAGTTTACTCTGATCTGAGGGTAAAAAAAGTTACTCGAGTCAATGTTACTCGTACCAAATTTACTTCTGCTGGCGCAACCGAGCCTAAGATAGAAGGAAAAATAAGAACACTGTTAAGAACAAGAATTAGATTAGAGCGCGAAGAAAGACAGAGATGCCTTCATGTTCTGGGCCCATTACATTTATTGAATACAATGATTTGACCAGTTTGCATCGGCCAATGTTTTGTATACAGGTTTCTCGAGCATGGTGGGATGGTTCAAGCCAGGTGGGAAATACATTGACAATTGGTGATTGTGATCAGTGACAATATTGCTAGAACCACGCTACAATGAATAAATACAAAAAGCCTCTTTTCTGGGCCTCAAATTTCACAATAAGGCCCATTTCATGACTGCCAAAACTCATTGTAGCGAGTAACATAAAAGAAAGGCCCATTTCATGGCTACCAAACTAAGTAAGTCATAGAGAACAACACATTTATTCTATTGCATTTTTAGTTAATGTGAATAATTGAAGGACTTGTGTGGAGTGGCTTCAACATGGTATTGCTGCCGTTTGAAGCCACGGTTGACCGAGGGGATAAGAGCTACAGACAGATTGAGATTCTTGTTTGGTATAATAAATATTATTATTCAAATATTTTATTTTGATATTCCTGACAACAAATCATCATTACCATCAAAATCAACAGATCAACAAACATAGCGCCTGAGAATAAAAACTTTTGCTAACTAGACCATTATTTTGAATAAGAGTGTTGACATTTTTATACATATTACCAAATTATTCTACCTAACTATTAAACATTACATTGTGAACTCACAGCTGATTATCACGTCCATCTTCTTTGGCTGGACTTTCCTTAGTCTCAGCTTCCTCCTCTTTCTTCTTGTCACCATTGAGATTCGGTTTCTCAGCTGCCGGTTTGGTTTCAGTTTTAACTACTGGAGCTGGCTTCTAAAACGAGTTTTAAAAAATATATGAGATGCTTCAAAAAAATTCCAAAATTTCTAACTGTCTTTTAATGTGACGATTTGAAGGTTGATTTCAACGAATTGCAATTGTGAAATCTGATTTGTACTTGCGTTTCAAAAACAAGCGTCAATCAGACAGCTTAGGGGGATTGCACCTCGACCTTATGTTGTAAGAGTTTATGTGGCGCTTACCTTGGGCTGCTTATTGAGTGCCTGCTCGGTGAGAGTGTCCGACAGTGACTTGAGAGCGCGCTCAGTGTGCGATACAACTCGCTGGATGGTCTGGAGCTCCTCCTCGGCCGGGTAGATCTCGGCGTGGCGGGCCACCATGTGGCGATCATCGGACGATTCTGGACGCCTTCCCATCATCTGCATAATAATACTCGATACAATAGAAAAATGAATGATTTCTGTCAATTACATTGAGCTTTTATATTATTGGAATTTCTGTTGGAAAACTGGATAGATACTCACATGCGGATTGGGATGGTGCGGGCCGAAGGGGTGCATGAGGGGCGGGGGCCGCGCATGCGGGGGTGGGGCGGGGCCGGCACGCCTCCACCAGTCCATGTAATCGCACTCAGAGTTGTAGCGGCGACGTTCCTCCCAGTACATGCGCTCCTCTTCCTCCAACTCACACTGTACATAATAAAAATTATATAGTTTTATGGTGGCCTAGGGCTAAATTTCTAAAGAGGATTCTGGAATAAATAATCCAGAATGAAGTGTGAAAATTTAAATTAAAAATATTAATTGATATGAACAATTTCCTGACTAAATTGGGAAGGATCAGTGTAACGCTAATAGAGAACAAGGCTATTAGATTTTCTCTGATAAGAAGAGAAAACCGGGTACTTCAGTGATCTGCGGTAGTGAGAATTTAACTCCAAGGTATTGAAAAAATTAATATTTCACACCACTTCACCATAAAAAAAGTAAAAATTAATTAATTGCTTTTAAGTAAAACGTATATCTATCTTTGAAATGGGAAAAATAATGTCTTTACCTTATGCATGCGTCTACGAGCCCACAGCTCGTCCAGCATCCTCTGCATCTTCTGTCCCGGCATCTTTCTCTGGCGCAGAGAAGGCTTCACGTCAACAACCAAATCTGGCTGAACCTTTGGAAATAAAATGTATTCCGATATTGAAAATGATCTAATAATCAAATTTGATGTACAAGCAAATTTTATTAGGGCTTCATACAAAATTAAATCACATGAAAAATGGAACTCTTGACACAAATGTCAGGCTCGACAAATTCCTCAAACCTTTTACTGCTAATCATTATTTTATTTAATACAAACCGAATTTCAAGCACTTGGAAAAAAGATTCTCCCCATTTTACGTACTTTCCGCCAGTTGGAATGTTAAACTGTCGGAAGTTAAACAATAATTTGATAATATTCTTTGATCGCATTATATATTGAGTTTGTAATTTCGTGAAATAGCCATTTAAAAATATTTAAAATTATAGTATCATCAACATCACTGAATATGTTCTGAAGATAAATACATTTTTAATAATATTTAAATAATATATGTTTTTAAAATACAATGAAAATGAATATCAAAATAACTCCCAATTCAGATCTAAAGTTGACTTTTTAATGTGGAGATATTGAAGATGGCTATAATTCACAAAAGGTTTGTATTTTAGATTCATTCTTCTTCATATTCATGGTAAACAGCATGGTATTGACAAATGCACATTAATTTACCTTCTTTTTGTATTGAAGTCGATGTCTGCGTCCCTTCATGTGCATCTCTTTGGCATTAGGATCATTGAAGCGGCATTCGCACAGCTTACAGTTGAAGCTGAGCACCTTGCCATCATCACCCTTGATCTCCTCGATGTAATCCTGTCCCACAGGCTGCACTTCCGGCTCGGGCTCGCCTCCCTCGGGGCCGTCGCATTCCGACGTGGTGCCTCCCGCCTCGCCAGCATCACTGGCAGCTGCGCCTCCCACGGTGCTCAGCCCACCCGATGATACAAAGTTTATTTTGGCTGTGCCCGTCACAGTAGCTTTATCTGTAAAGTATTGAATTTCTGTATTAAGTTTCTTGTCACAAATCTTATCATTCACATGTGAACTTGAACCATTCACTTCTTGCCAATTATATTGATCTTTCAATAGGAAAATGCCGATTGAATGAAGGCTATTGGAGAGTCCATAGTCTAGTCTATTTCTGCACAGGTTATTATTACATAAAAATTACAGTGTAACAGAGCTAGTCCACAATACTTTACAAGTAGATTCCTCCCTCAATTATGAGTCGAAAATGTTCAGGCAACCGTGACCTAATATTAATAGTTGTGGAGATATGCGAATTCAAAGTTTACATTTTTTTCAATATTTCTGACTTTTTTTTGTAAAAATGTTGAAGTATCATTAAAATAACTTATATCAAATATTAAAAATTCATTCCCTTCAATACACACAAGTCAAATAGAATTTTTGCAATGTTTTTATAATTTTATTTAACTTGTGTTGAAATCCAGATCATCCTGACATACATGTAAATAAACTTTCACTGTTTCGACTCAAGTATTTGCTAATTTGTCTTGTGGTCTGGGGATTCTGAGACATGTAAAGCAGTTAGATTTTTGCAAGGTTTCCAGACGCTATGTACAAATAACAAGTGCGACATACCTCCCCCGACAACTTTGGGCTCCTGCGAGGGTATGGGTTTGCCCAGCCGCGTGTGCAGCTTGACGACCTTCTGATGTTTGATTCCACGCACGTGGGCTGCGTATGCGTCGTTCCCAGTACAGGTCACATCGCACAATTCACAACGGAGTGAGTTGTTGGCGCCTCGGCCACTAGTGGATGCCGCTGTCGCAGCTGACACTTTCATGCTGGCCTCCTTCTTCTTGTGCTTTTGTCCCTCCAGATGCTCACGGTATGTCTGGAATATCCAACACATTTCATACATTAATACCACTCTATTACTAAAGTAATCCATAGTTAGTTGGCGAACACCAATTCAGTTATATGCACATGTTTATATAAAAATTGATTACACAGAAAAAACAGTAAAAAATATATGGAGATTATTTTTTTAGCACTAGTTAAATTGATCTTGTTCGTCAAAAACAAAATGAACTTTAGATAGCTCTCTACAGTTGCTTAAACATACAAAAAATATGTTGTAATATAACAGAGGGTCTTGCAATATGTCCCTTTTTTTCCATAAATGTCAACATTTCCTCAGTGTAAAGAATATTTTCAATTCAAAATTGAACGAAAAAGACCGCCCCTTAGTTTTTGTTGCTAGCTATGAGATACCCCGTATAATTACTGCATGAAGACTTATTATTACAGTAAAACCTCGTTAAATCGAAATTCAAGGAAACCAAAAAAAAAAAAAACATTTCGAATTACGCAGAACCCCGTCAATTCGAAATTCAAGGTACAAAAAAAAGATTGCAATACAATTGCGAAATTCACCAAAAATCGTAAAACTCATGAAAAGTCATCAAATTAGGGAAAAACGTCTGTATTTTGCATATTTCAAGAAATCATTTTGAAAACGCAATATTTATTATGCTAATATGAAGACCGTGACATTTATTTTACTAAAGTACCTGATATTGATATATTTGTTATTCTCACTTGCGAAAAAATCAAAATATTTTTTTCAATTACGTCAAATTTAAAAAAAAAATCTAATTTTATGAACTATATATTTATTATATTATTATGCCAAAGAGCACCACATTTCTATTACTAAAGTATCCAAAATTGATATATTTCTCATGTGGAAAAATATCGAAATATATTTTTTCAATTTTGTCAAATTTATAAAAAAATTCAAATTATGTGAACTAAGACGTTTTGATTTATTGTACAAGGGACTAAAAATTATTTCAAATTATTGGGGTTAATCTACTATTATTATTATTATTTTAATTATTATTTATAATTAAATTAGCATTTTGGGACTTGTGGGTTTTAAAAATTTCGAATTATCAGAGTTCAAATTAATTTACTGTATCATGTTTGTTGACAACATGAATATTTACTATATTTACGCGCTAGTGTGGTGAATGAATCACGGTTTTTCACGGCTAATCACTGTGCACAGTGAACATGCAAAACGTAACTCGCATAAAGGTGAACAAACCTGTGGCCCTGCGCAGGAGATGCGGCAGACGTCGCAGTAGTGCAGCTGTTGGGGCTTGGGGGGCTGCTTGGGCCTCATGCGTGCCCCTCCCACTCCACCCCCCTTTTTGTAACCTTGCCATCCTCCCGTGCCACCGCTGCAACATTTCACACACGATCAGATGGATTTCCACGACAAATGACATGACGGTACCAATACTAAATATAACTGAAATCACAATGTGTTGTCAACTGAAAGCGAATGATAAAACAAGCGCCCAATTTAGATGGGAAACCATTTCTCGTGTTTAAATTGGGGGGCATTGTTGTTGTGATATTGTATGATGTGTTGCGGAAGTGTCACATACAAAACTGACAATCCGTACAGTGTAATCAATATAGAACATTGTTGCGTGGAACATGATAAAATAGTTTGTCTGGACTAGCTGTTGGTGGAACAAATACATTTTCCTTGTTGAATCTCAAATTCGTTAAGTTCCTGCGTGTCGCATAGTTTGTAGCAAAATAAACAACGAATTTGAGTACAATGAGAGCATTTGACATACCCGCCGGTTGCACCCTTATTTTGTTGAGCTACGTACATTGTAGCCGCACTGTAGAGAGCGGCGTCGTAGCCCGAATACGTAGTGCTGCTGGCAGCAGTCGTTTCTGCAATAAAGGGAGAATTGACAAATTAATACAAACAATATAGCGCATCACTTTAAGAGGTGGTTTAAAGAATTAAATCTGTGGGCGTAAGGAATAAGCGAATAAGTAAAAAAAAATGCAGGTTCTCAGGAGAGCCAAAACAAAATTTGGGAATATCTCTTAAAGCCTTTGTTATTTTTAATGAATTTTCGAACCAGTAGTTGTTTTTGCACAAGAATATTGAACCAAGTTGACTAATGGCATTTCTTGCCAAATTTTTCATGAATCATGTCATTTGTCCTTATTCACAAAATTAAAAATAGTTGCATTTTATTTTATTTTCTGACTCATCTACTTTTCCATGTTAGATATTTATCTAAAGAACTCAGCATTCTTAACTCAAAACATGAGTTTATTGACTCATTTGGTTGTTCCTTTCGCCCACAGAAATATAGGTTGGAAAAATATATCTATTTTAATTACAATCAGAACCAGTAAAAATTAAAAAGTGGCTAAAGACTTAAACATAATGTTGTATTTTTTAAATTAAACCTAACAGCATTTAATTAGGCTTACGTTTGGCTGGTGTGGTAGTTGTGTGCTGGGCGGCAGGTTGAGGTGGGGCAGCCGGGTAGGATTGCGTGGCCGGGTACGTTACTGCGGCCACGGTGCCCCCACCCGCGCCGTATGTGCCCCCGTACTGTGTGGCTTTGGCTGGCTGGGCCGTGCGTGCTGCGTTACTCTGCAAAGATAATAAACTGGTAAAAGAGAGGCAAGAATTTCATCCCAGGCTGTTTTTTTGTTTCCAATATTGACATTTGAAATGTTTACACTATTTCGTATTCAGGAGTTAATGAATTCACATAAATAAATTAGTAAAATGTTATACAGTATACTATAGAGGCTGCTTCTCTGTCAAACAAAGGTAGTGGTTAATATTAGGGAATTTTTTAGCAGTTGTAATTTGAGTTGTATTTTTTTGTAAAGATTCTATCAATTGTGGGGTATAAATGCAAAGGCAGCAATATCCAAATAATTAAAAAAAAAAAATATTTTGAATGCAGTCACCGAGGATTACAAATTGTACTGAAATCCCTTCCAAAATCATATTTTGTATAAACTTATAGGCTACATTTCCTATAAAATATTGAATTCAGTACATTATAAATTGGTACTCCTCGATGACTGCATTAATTTTTTTTTGTGGGTATTGCTGCCTTTGCTTTTATACCCCACAATTAATATATTGTTATATCTGTTATTTTTTGCAATAGATTTGGTTATAGTGAGTTCTTCGTTAAAGTTAATATTAGAAAGAGGAATGGTGACAAGTCTATGAACAGTTGAATGGAAGGCTGAATATCATTGAAAGATTTGGCAGATACTTTGTGGTGCGACATTATAATTTAAAATGTTTTCCTTTACTTGTATGAGTGTTCACTTGAACTTCTATGAATTACTGTATCAGTAAGGGTTTTCTACAAATATTGAAATCAAATTTGTTATTAATAATGGATAGGGTTAGGTCTGAGAAATTTAAGCTGCAATTAGTATATATTTATACTGTAAATTGGATTGGTTTATGGAAAGAATCTAGGGATGACAAAAAATATTGGTTCATGTACAAGGCGACATGTAACACGGCATCTCTGCATCTTCAAGAGCTCTGCATCCCGTGAGCAAAAGAAACCAAACTCTGGAGTCAGCCTCTACTTCAGCTACAGGAAGTGCTGTAGAACTGATCAACCAATGCCAGAAGACAAAGTTTACTGAACAGGCATTTGCGGTGGCATGCCCAAAGGTGTGGAACTCTCTTCCCCCCGTAATACGGATCATAAACATTGTTTAATTTTTTTAAAATTATTTCCACAAGTTTGCAGTGGGATAGTCACCTGAGCGTAGGAAGCGTTGGTAGTGTAGGCAGGCTTAGGAGCCGGTGCAGGCTCGTACTGCGCGGCCTGTTGTTGCGCAGGCGGGTAGGCGGTGGCGGCTGCTGCAGCGGCCGCTTGCTGGTAGTAAGCACTTTTGCTAGCGTCGTATGTCTGCTGCGCTGCCGTGCGCCCGTACGCCAGCTGATAGGTGCCTGCTTGGGCGCCTGTGCATTCATGTTCGTATTTATGAATTACAGTCTAACTCAGTTATTATAATGAACAAGGTGGGACTATCTATTTATTTATTTTAATGGTTCACAAACAATGAAAAATACATAAAATGATATAGATAATACAATTATAATTCAATATAAGTTTAAATGCTTTTCATTACTTAAATGTGAACACCGCTAAAATAGAGATAAAATAAAGGCTAAAACATATACAAGAAAGAACAGAAAAAAGTGATTTTTGGTTTAGTAATAGTTCTCTTACAATGAGGACGTTATGGTTATTTTCTATTTTGCTGTATGACCTCAACATTCTAGATAAAGAATTAAAGTGTGCCATATTGTTATTGCAAGTTGAAAGAGCAGATGTATTATATGTCCTAAGTCGGCGACTAGGAACATTCATGGTTATGTTTTCTATACGAAATTTTGAATCAATATTGCCATGTATTATATTATATAGGTATATTAAGTCAGCAACTAGTTTTATTCTTTAGGTATAGGCATTGTTTATTATATTTAATGTAAATTGTCACAATAAATTATTTATCATCCATCCTTCAGTCAGTTACAGTAAACTCCAACTTGGGATCGTATTAACCGGGGCAATAATAATAAATTCAAAATACTTTAATGACCTATTTTGAATTTCTTTATAAAATGTAAAAATATTTTTCTATTCACTAAATAATATTACATATGCAAAATGTAAACGCAGAATCGTAAAATTGTGAACAATTCAAATCGTGAAATTTCAGGAACACGTCAGCAGCGTATTAGTTTTGAAGCAAGCGTGAGAGCGTGCTGCTAGCCTAATTGTTAATGTAAATAGGCACCTAAAGTGGTATTATGGACTAATTATTAAATTGTTTATTCTCTTATTTAAATGCTCAATATTGTCATTTCGTGCTATACAACTGTGTATAATATTGAACTGTAAATAGTTGCGGATATTATACGATATAATATATACGAACCATATGTTTTTCCGAGAAACTATTCTCGACATTTCGTTGAATGCTTTGTTGACTTCTTACAACATTGATTCAACCCTTGAGAGACATCGCAGTAAAGTCCGCCGACGTAACTAGTACATATTGCACACTGGCGACCTCTGTTGTAGAAGAAGTGAACGCTCGAAAGCCGTAATCAGTCCGCCCTCTACCTCCGTGGGTAAAGGACGTCCTCCTGATGACATTGAATAAGCATTCAACGAAACGTCAAAAATCGTTTCTCGGAAAAACATACAGTTCGTATAAAATATCTGCAACTATTTACAGTTAAATATGTCTAACGACCGTAATAATAACCTTAACTCTTTAATAACAACTATGTATGATTATGAGTTTTTTAACTATTTCAACAATTTAGAGTCGTGTGTAAATTTTCCATAAATGTAATCACACAATAAGTGAACACCCTGTTCCAAAATATGTATGTGTTTCAATAGCAAAATATTCTTTCGAACGCACCGGCAGCTTCCGAGTTTAAAATTCACATCAAAGATTTCTAATTTAGTATTTGTAATTAGTCTCTTTCTCTTATTTTATATGTTCAATACTTTATTTTCGTGCTGTATGCGATTGCATGTACTTTTTTCGAATTTGGAGTAATACGTTTGTAATTATTTTGATTTTTTCTCTTATTTGAAATCATGTCTTTAGAGGTAAAACTCACTAAGTGACATTGGAGTTGTTTTGAGATAATGAGATTAAATATTCAAAATGTGATATTAAAATTATTGAAAATGTTCAAATGACGAGTTTTACCACTAAATAACTATAAATAGACACAGAATATTCACTTACAGATTTTTACCTGGAACAGAGATGGAAAAAATATTAATGTTTGTATTCAACTCATTTTGGCTAATATTGTGGTTAGTGAGTTTTATCTCTAAGGAGACCATATGTTCAATGCTGTATTTTCATGCCGTTGGCAATTATTTACTTGTACTATGTGTTTGTAATTATGTATTTTCCTTTTTTGCGGAGATTATCTGAGGGTTTTTCCTTTGTACGGATAGCAGAGTCTACCGTACATTGAAAAGACAAAAAAAAATATCATAGGTTTTTTCCACCAATGCATTTTTTCCTCTAGGTATATACTGAAATATTATGTCTATTTAACGAATCTACAGATTCTTCATCTTGGTAACGACTTGTTTGCAAATCAACTGTTTCTGATTACATCAGTATGTATTTTGGAATAATCCAAGAATATGGTCCTGTTGTTCATACAATGAAAATAAGTATTTCACTATATAATTTAACATCTTGTTAATTTAATCTAATTAAAATAATCATAATCTAAATTAAACAAATCAAACCTAACCTAACCAAACCTTATAACCTAACCTTACCTCACATATTGCCTATGAAATGTCAAAATATGCAGAGCATTTTTCGGAACTTTAAAGTGTAATATTTTATTTAATACTTACTATTTAAACGTAAATTATCTTTCATTTTGTTATTAGCACATTCAATAATATAGTGAAATACCCATTTTCGCTGTATATGCAATGGGACCATTATCTTGGATTTAGCCCAGTAATGAACAGAAAGATCTCTGGTTAAGATTCAGAGGTTTTTGGTGATTAATCTAAATCTTAGGGCAATTGTTTTGACAATTAGTAAAAGTATTTGATGAAAAGGAGTTGAGAATTGAGTTGGAGAATTTAACAATTATAAGTATTATCCAAATGTGAGAAAATTGTAATAATGTGATGACATTCACAGGCTGTCAATGAAGTTTGTGTATCCAAGCTAACCTGAAATCTTCACTAAAGGTCACATTGGTATGTGTGACTGCTGTCAAAAAATTGTTAGAAAAGTCGTTCAACTGAACTCATTCCGTCGAAAAACTAACGCCGCTCTAAACTAAATGTGATTGATCAGAAAAATATGAACGCGAGCATTATCATTTTGCTTTCACTGAGGCATTGTAAGGCGAGGCGTTTTATCGAACCTTGAAATTCTCGGTTCTAATTTGATTATGAGGATAATAAAACAAACAGCCTACCCGCGTAGGTTCCCTGGGTTGCAGCTGCTTGGTAAGCGGTATCGTAGCCGGCGGCTGCGGCCCTTTGGGTTCCGTAAGTAGCTGCGGTGGCGGCAGGAGCTACGGCATAGCCTGTTTGTCCACCGGCATAAGCAGCTCCGGGCGTTGCGGTCCTGAAACAATGCGAAACTACCGTCAGACTAGATGCGAACAACTTTTAATGGACGAGTTGCTTTAATTAGGTTTTAGTGCAGACAATCGATCGCCGATACTAACCGGCCACCATCTTGCTTTGCGGCGCTTCGCAATTCGACAGGCAAACTGGTGCAAAACACTCTATACAGTGGAAATTACACAAAATTTAACCAGAAGCGCGTGAAACTTAATAAATATATAGAAAATCATACCCGTACTGCGTTCCACCATGCGTAAAACCGAAATAATTGTTTGCGGCCATAATTCACGTACGCGATATATCACTGAGCGCGTCAAACGGAAAGATGGCGCCAGAGATAAACCGGATACGACTGAAAAAGTAGATTGGGCGTTGTTCGAGAATAATCGAAGACTATAGCATAGACAAATTTAGTTAGATGTTGCAAATGTGGCTATTCGAAATTCGAAAGTATTCACAGAATAATGCGCATTTATAGAGTTACTCAAGATGGAGTAGGCAAATGAAGAGAAAATTGAGTTGATGATTTATGAACAAGTTCTTGAAACATTGGTGATGTTCTTTAAAGCCATGTATTCACTAGGGGACAAATCGGGAAACATTCCGCGCGGCATGTCCCTTCAACATCTTTCGGGGTCATGTTTTGGGGACAATGACGCGGTTATTTGACGTGTACACACCGGGACTCACATATCCTTGCCGCGGAAATGCCCCCCGATGAGGTTATGATTTAGCGAAGGGAAAAACTACATTTCAAAATGAAGACTACAACACGCACACGTTCACTAGTTTGAAGACTAAAAAGTGTACACTACAATTGTAGTAAAAATACACGAAGTGAAGTAATTGTAGTACTACGAAATTGTAGTACTGATGAAGTGAAGTAATGAAGTAATTGTAGTATTAATGAGGTGAAGTGTAATGAAATGAAGTAATTGTACTACAAAATTGTAGTACTAGTGAACTAATTATATTTTTTCCCAAATAAAAAGTTTGGTGACTAAAAAAAAAAGATCAACGGGAAAAATATTTAAGACAAATGCCGATATTTACTCCAAGTAACATTTGGCGACCTAAAAGAAAAGGTCGCCAACCAGATTTCTTCATTCAATCCCAAAATTTTTCAAACCATGGGGGGGGGGGGGTTGTTTCAGTTTCCAAAGATTTCTTCATTTATCTACATCAACTTCCCAAAAATTTCACATAAAAAATGAACTATTTGAAGTATGTGCTCGTACTTTCGATAACTTTGAAGTGTGTGTACTTTGTAATGTTCGCTTTGAAATAAAGTGTACTATTTTCTGTAGTATGTGCTTTCAATAACTTTTAAGTGTGTGTAATTTGTAGTGTGCACTACACTTCAAAACGTGTGAAGTGTGCACTTCAATGTAATGTAGTACTACATTGTAGTAGTGAGTACAGAGCGGACCCATCACTATTATGATGACAGCTGCGTATCTATTTACACTTGCCGCCCGATGAGGTTATGATGACAGCTGCGTATCTATTTATTTTAACGAGTTTATCGAAACGTAAGAGGAGAAAAAGGTGGTGGGCGCGAAATCATTTACTGCAAAGAGAAAGAAGGATGGATATTCTACGCGATCTTAGAATGTCTGACGGATCTTTTGTCAATTTCACTCGAATGACAACAACTGGTTATTACAAATAATCGGGCCTTCCATAGTCAAGCAAGACAATATTAAGGAACGCTGTTGGCCCTCACATTATTTTATTTTTATATTCACGGTTTGAAGTGTCCCACAAAATTGTACGGCTTTGGTAGAGCGCGATGAGTTGGAGAACAATTTCGTTTCTCCACATTTTAATATCATGTTGACGGACAGCGCATGCGCATTCACATGTAAACATACTACGTGGTACTGACGCGCAGCGTGATGTCCCCGTGAGCTCGCTCGGGTACCGTGCGCATGGCAACGTTGCCACGGCACGTAGAAATGCCCAGCCATGTTGTGCGCGACGTCGCAGAACAGTGCGCGACGTTGCAACGTCACGTAGACTCTATGCCGCGCGTGATGTAGAAGGACAATTTGTCCCCTAGTGAATACATGGCTTAATTCATTTTTAGCGGATGGCTAATGTGTTTTTGATCACAAAATCCTTAAGTTATTTCATACATAATACTAAATCTAGTTCATCTATATTAGTGTTAGATTTAAGAAGAATTTTATCGTTATGGTTCTTCGTAAAAACGTGGTTTTTATGTAAGTGTAATTAATGAACTAGGTATCATCATCATCATCATTCTTGGTACTACAACCCTTGGTGGGTCTTGGCCTCCTCAATAATTTTCCTCCACTCATCTCGGTCTAGTGCCAGCTCTTTCCAGTTTCGAAGGTCTAAAGCAGAGATATCTTTGAGGACGTTGTCACTCCATCTCAGTTTTGGCCTTCCTAAGCTCCTTCGCCCTGTTGGCCTTGAGTTTAGCAGGGACTTTGGTGCTTGATGCTCGGACATTCTCTCCACATGACCCAGCCACCGAAGTCTTCCTAGTTTTATAAATTTTGTGATGTTTGGCTCCTTAAATATAGTATAGAGCTCATTGTTGTAACGTCTGCGAAAAAGTCCATTTTCTATAACCGGTCCGAAGATACTCCACAAAATTTTCCTTTCAAAAACGTCCAGTGCTCGCTCATTCCTCTTAGTACCCACGTCTCAGCTGCGTACGTGAGCACTGGCCTAATAAGCGTTTTGAATTGAACTAGGTATACTTATATAAAAACCACGTAATTAATAAATAGAGATCAATCGGAAACAACATTGTCTAAAATTTCAAACTAAATTCAATACAATTAAAACACACTAATAATATATTTTTTTAAAGATTCAAGACTTTTATTAAATCTTGTTGCGGGATACTAATTATTTATTTTAGATAATTTTCATAATTTAAATAGTACCGAAAAACCTAGCTATTTTAATACTGATTTATGTTTATCTCAGTATCTAAGGGAAGGATAAATAATTTATCAAGGGTCATCTACTGCCTCTCACACAAAAAATGTTATCTAATTTGTAAAATTGTAATCTACTTAATATCTGTTGAGAGATTTCTCATGTGATGTAATAATATGTTATGGAATTTTTTTTCTCAGTCCACGTGTATTGTGATTAGTGATGGTCAAACCGTTATATTAACCAGTTACACATCGTGCAGTTATTTGAGATTTATATCTGGTTGTATCGCCGATTGGTAACTGAGATACAACTGTTATCTTGTATCGATGGTTGCCCATTGGATTGCGAAAAATCAGTTACCAATCATCGATAAAATCAGTTGCAAATCTCAAATAACCACAATACAGTATCTAATGTTTGCCACTCCATATACAAATATCAATCATAAAATTGTCGAGGTGCCCAATAACCACGACTAGTTTTGTTGTTTGAGTGTTTTGAATTTGTACTAGTGTGTGTCGCAAGCAGCGTTGTCAGAATTTTTTCGGGCAAAGCAGGTTTTTGAAATCTTTTGAGTAAAAAAGCGGGATTCATTCGATAAGCCCCTTTTTATTATAGTTAGAAAAAAGTATGAAACCTAGAGGAAAAAAAATATTTAGGTTACTATTGTTGCCAAGAATTTAGAATAGGTAGATATAATCAACAAAGTACCTTGTTATTCTTGAGGTTAGGACTCTCGCCTCGTGATTCAAAGGTCGCAGGTTTGAATTTCACTCCAGACCAGTATGTTAGTCATATTTTCATAGCACAAGCGTTTGGCTTAATTTGAAAATAGTAAGAGTATTGATGTGACACGTATTCCGTGTTCACATCTCTATTTAAAAAAAACATCTTGGAGAAGTCTTGCATGTAGTTTGTATAACTATTGTATACAAAAACGTTTATTAAGTAACAATTACTTTATATGCTTTTTCTTGTCAATATTATTATGTTACTTATAAGTAACAGCATTTAAAAATTTTCTTACATTAGTCAAACAATGAGTTTGCAAACCGTACGTATTATGATAAATTTCAAATATCGATTATCTACTATCTAGGATATAAAAAATTCACCACTATGTACAAGAGTTTCCTTTTTTAAGGTCTTCGCCTATAAATTATTATTAAATACATATATTTTTCAGAAGATTTAACTTGTTTTAATGCTTCCTTCTTTTCTTTAATATAATTATAGAACTCTGCACAGGATAACTCCAAATTGAATTGAATGAGTAGGTACAGTTGCCGGCAAACTTCTTGAAATTTTTTGGCGTAGTGGGGGAATGCGCAGAAGACAAAATTTGTGTCTCGTTGGTGGAATGGTACATGCGCAAACTTCCCCCCACTACAATAAATCAAATTAATTAACGGGGAAGCAATTTGAAGTTGGGACACTTAATATGAAGGACACAAGCTTAAATATATTATTGATATCTTTTTTTGAAAACTGTTTTTTTGTAAGCTGGTGCCATTTCTGTACAGTGGTGTCTTCACAATTTCCCACTACTGCATTCAAGGATGATTTCATCAAGTTAAATTCTTCATATAAGTTATCCACTGAAACATCGCCTGTCAAGTTTAATAAAGCTACAGCATTCTCAACCATTTCAAAACTAACTTCCTTTTTCAGGTTTATGAATTCTAGCTTAGTGAAAACATTTTCGTCTGAAAAATTATAATGTTTATCTACACACGTTTGACCATTTATGTAAAAATTGTAGAAGTCATCGACGGCTTTTATATTTTCTGATTCAACCAATTTATTCAATAGCTGTTTCGTTTGGTAGCCGAAGAAATTATACCTTTTACAAAAGCAGCAAAAGCACTCATCATGTTATGAGCGAAATCCAAGTAGGGAAGAGTTTTCGTTTCCTTTTCTGCTGAGTGAAAAATCTTTTTAATGGCTTTCGAACATAATCCTGGATTATCAAAGTAACATTTCAAAGCAGGCCAAACCTTAATCACTCATTCAACAGCAGGGCAGAGAGATAGAAATTTTGTCTGAATGTGACGCAATATTCAATCAGGTATGTATTTTCGCTTTGCGGACGATGTGAAACTCTATAGAGTAATTGAAACAGTGCAGGATTGCAAACTTTTGCAGTGTGCACATGACACTTTACAGAAATGGAGTGAAGTCAATGACCTATTTTTAAACATTTCCAAGTATCAAGAGATGAGATTTTGCCGCCCCCGAACAGTAGTATCTTTGATTACAAAATTGATGGAAAAGTTTTGAGTTTGGTAGATGAAATAAGAGATCTAGGCATAATTGTTCACAAAAACTTTTCTCTAGATTTGGATATGACAAAGATGTTTTACTGAATAAGAAGTGAAGATGTCCACAAGAAGATAAAAGAAGACACGTGTCTACTTAGTAGTGTCTAACTAGTCTCGTTTATTTTTTATTTTTATTTTCGTCAATTAGATAAGTGTTGGGATAAAGATCTGACATCCTAATATTGCTATTTTCAGAATAGCACAGAATATCCAGTTCCATAACTTATATATAAATCCGTCTTGACGTCTCGTAACAAATTAACATTGATCAATGTCTTCGATTAGTCAATGACCTTTGGTGGGCCGAGAGGACCACGATGAACCTTTAGGGTCATGACCTGCGGCCACAAAATAATAACCTCCGGCCCTTATAGACCTAATCGAATCATATTTACTATTGTGAAACAGTAAACTGCAAAGATAACATTATCCTTGAAAGGTACGAGTATAGTGGAGACAGTGATATTAAAATATTTAACATTTTACAAATAACTTTATTCCATATTTTTTATGAGAAATAATACAATCTCCGCTATGTAAATTGTTGACGCAATCTTGTGACTATTGCTATTTTATAGATTGCTATTTTATAGCTATTAGAATAGCACAGATAATCAGGACATTGAACTTCGAATCTCCAAGCCTAGGCATACACCATAAACAATTAAATCTATGTTAGAGATATTTTTTATCGGTGTATATAATATTTTCTACACAGTTTTCGACACATTAAAATGGAGAGCCTTTTAAAAAATACATGTTAAGAATAAAATGAAACAAAGTACGATAAAATTTTATTGAAGAATTAAATAATATTTAAATAAAAAAAAAACACTACAAAATACTCGTACAATTAAATTGTGGGAAAATTCATTATAAACACTAGTAATTAATTCGTAATAAGTTTAATCTTAAAGGCTGGTTTACATTGATACAATAGCTGGCGCCAGCATCACTGGATTCCAACGCTGGATCAGCACTATATCAATGTAAACATGTTTAAATCCAGTCCAGCATACAGTATCCAGCACTGGATCGAAATAGACTGGCCGCCTATTTTTCAATCCAGTGATCGCCTCCGCACGCCGCGCAGCCCGTGCCAGTGGCACTGGATCCGTATAAACACTACGCGCCAGTGAACGCCAGTTGCTAGCGCCTAATCGTACAGTAACCGCGCGTTTTATTTGTCCAACAATCAACACATCGAAAATGATATCTAAAAAGTGGTCTGATGAGGAGCTCATTAAGTTTGTGCAATTATATAGACAGGAAGAGTGCTTGTAGAATTTAAAAACATAAAATTACCGTAACAAAAATATGCGGTCTACTGCATTGCAGAATATTTGTACTGCCATGAATATTAAGGGGTTAACTGTAGCTGACGTTAAGGCTAAAATAAAATCCTTGAGATGCACTTATTACCTAGAATGCGATAAAATAAAAAAAATCACCAAGGTCTGGAGCAGTACTAACGAACAAACATTTTTAGAAAATGTTTTCAATTTCCTTCTTTTTTGTGAAACACTCATTTTTTAAGAATGCAAACGTGTAGTCACCGCAACAAAGTAGAAATTACTACTGGTCGCGTGTAAACGACGCGATCCAGTGCCAGTGTCAGTGCAGCGCCGGAATCCAGTGATGCTGGCGCCAGCTACTGTATCAATGTAAAGCAGCCTTAATACTATCAATTTTGAATTAAAATAAATTATAGAAGTCTCACAGAGACGAAGCTATTTACGTGGGAAACTTGTGGGAAAGTCTTTATAGGGTGGCCCAGGGCTTATTACATGTTTGAGTGACTTAAGTGATCACTTTACACACTGCAACGTTCACCATCGTAAGAACATTCATACATTATCAAATTTTAAGAAGGTTTATATATGTTCTAAATCAGTTTCATTCATATATGAGAGTGGACTATGCTAGAGACGTCTATAGTCCTTCCCATGACGTAGGTAGTGCACTAGATTTCGCAGCTGGTAAAGATACCTCTATATGTGATATTCTTCTACTAGGATATGCCTGAAAATTACCTATATTCAATTTAATAATTCCTTTTATGGACCAGTAAATATATATTATAATATTTTTATGTGTATGTTCTGAGAACACATTTATTGGATTTTGTCTACAGAGGGATAAATATTAATTAAGATAAATTATAGAAATCTCACAGAGACGAAGCTATTTATATGGGAAAGGTGTCTTCTTTCTCGCAGTCTTTATAGACAATTATTTTAATTTCAATTTTGTATTTAGATTTATTTGAAAAATAATAGATACTTTTAAATTATATCTGTATATACAATATAACTGTGAGCCAGCAAGTCTTAAGTACAAAAAGCTCATTTTCCGGGAAACGATTTTTAAATTTTTTTCACTATTTTCTTCAAATAGTTTTTAATTTTTTATTCTATAATTGTTATATTTTCAAGATGTACTTATTGATTTAGACTTTTTTGGGGTTTTAAAACCAGAATATATTAAACGTATTTACATGCGTTGTTGTTTTTTTAACAATTTAATCGTCGTTAACGATAAAAGCTTTTAATTTGTCATTTGCAAATTTTTGATTAAAAAATTCAACGCTTTTATTTCACAAACTTGATTAAATTTTCTTCCATCATGCTGCAAAGATCTAAATGAATGATGATCAGATGATGCTAGAAAGAGGCTGTATGGAGGATGGCTCACAATTTTTTAATCATAAATCATTAATTTTTTTTCCAATAGTTTTTACTATAAGCGGTCACGAACTGTTGCAAAAGTTTTTCAATTTATCTATTTTTTACACAACATTTTCATTACAAACGTATGTTTAATTCGTAAATGTTATAAACAAGTGAGAAAATATACAAACAACAAAATATCAAACATACATAAATTCATTCATATCAAAGGTGTAGGAGAATCGTGTTTCGGAAAACCCTCTCAGAGGCATGGAAAAGATCAATGTCCAGAGTGATATTGTTCAGCATAGCAGTAGCTCTTCCAACAGGCATAACCATCGGCAGGTTGGTCCTGTATATTGGAATTTGAAACAATCTTCGCTGACGCTGTCTAAGATAATTATCAGGAACGTACAAACCAATGCTTCGCATAATTTCGGATTATAAATACATAAATATTTTTTTATTCTCACCTGTAGATGAGAACATCTGTAGTTCTCGAAATTAGTAGTGTATACCTAAACTCAAAAGTTGTCATATATATTAGTGTTTTATTTATATATTATATATACATATATTTATATATTAAGTTGATATAACCGTTGTCTTTAACACTTTTAATGATTATCTTTAATTATAACTCATTGGCGCAGAATAGATCTTATTCTTAAAACTTTCTTGTAATAATCTATAGGAATTTGGAAAAAATCAGTCACTGGATAGGAATTTTATCGTTTTTTAATTCGTTCTTTAATTCACACTAAGTGTTTCTGAGACTTACAGATAAGTTGACATATTGTGATTGTAAGGCTAATTACAGACATACAAAATAAATATTTAAATTAAATTTCAAAATCAGAACCTACGTCCGAATCGGATGTTTCACATTCTAAATTTGATAACTATATCATAAAGTTTTTCAATGATCAGGAGACGCATTTTATAAATAAATGGATATTATGGTTACGAAGTTATTACGATGATAAGTTTCTACCAAATGTTATGCAAACTTGGCTTGCAGTCGAAATTAATAAAATTGCACTTAAATTCCATTTTCGTACATTTAAATTTGATATTTGATCTCGTTGACTTGCTTTAGATGCGCTTCCAATCATGCAGTGTTCTTGGTATCTTTCTAGAACCGTTGCTTCTATTTCTGAAATGGTAATCCCTATCCCTGAAACAGCACATTTCTCATTAAAATTATTTATCCACTATTATGGGTCTCCCTGTGTGGTGCCGGCGTTGCCATGGCGCCCCCTAAAGAATATAAATTAATTGCCACGCATCCCACTCCCTCGCTATTTGACTTTAAAAGCTTATCCTGTCCGTACAACGAGTGAATAGGGTCGGTGAAAGCAGGTGTCCTTGTCGTTAGCCTTCTCTTATTTGAAACTCGTCAGATATTACGCTACTAATAGGCGCATTTTTCGCAATACTGACGATGATGATGGTTAATTTAACCAATATTTGTAACTCGTAACGTTAGTATGAACTTAGTATGAGTTCATACTAACGTTACGAGTTACAAATATTGGTTAAATTAACCATCATCATCGTCAGTATTGCGAAAAATGCGCTTTTATGATTATCTAATGAGTGCACTTCATTTCTTCAAATGAAGTGCACTCATTAGATAATCATAACTTATTAGCAGTTCCCATACAGCCGACCACTACGCGGTCATTGATGTCTGCAATTGGCCATCGGCTGTAATGTAGCGAAGGAAAAAACTACATTTCAAAAAACACCCAAACGTTCACTACTTTGAAGACTACAAAGTGTGCGCTACATTTGTAGTAGGTAACTACATGAAGTGAAGCAATTGTACTACAAAATTGTATCTGCTACAATGACCTACAAAATTTTCAAATCCATGGGGGAGTTGTTTCATTTTCCAAAGATTTCATCATTTGGTCCCTAATAAAATTTTTCTAAACCATGGGGGTGGTGGTGGTTGTTTAAGTTTCCAAACTTTTCCTCATTTAACTACATCAAATTCCCAAAACACAAAATCTGACAGCGGGGGAAGGGGGGGGGGAGGGATTTCGAAAAGACGTTTTAGCTACATCAAAACTGAAATGTGTGTAGTTTGAAGTATAAAATTTGTGGTGGGCAATTTGAAGTGCGCGATTTGAAGTATGCAATTTGAAGTGTGAAATTTGTAGTGTGCAGTACACTTGCAAACGTGTGAAGTGTGCTCTTCACTATAATGTAATACTACATTGTAGTACTTAGTACAGAGCGGATACATCACTATAGTCCGTCCAACTTATCTGGAGAATAAAGGAGGGCGTCCCAATCGTTGTGGTACTGCCCATAGTCTAAAAATTATCTCATTTGTAGGGAATTTTATGCAAATTCGTTTTTACTTAAACAAGTTATTAAGCAGTATACGACACGATAAAAAACAAAAAATGTAAACTAACGTACAAATAAATTTATCAAAATATAAATTCGTAAAATACACAACGTCACAAAATGGCGTTTTTTCAAAATCAAAGAAAAATACAATTTTCAGGAAAAAAAACAAACAATAATAATTCTTTTAGGCCGGCGCCATATTACGCAGATCTTCCGCCGCGTTTTTTTCGTTGCGCCAAATCGGCAAAGCAAATAGATCGACCGATCATCCGCGTAGTGTGTTTAATAAGCGCATATTGTATGGAAAGAAATGTAGCGATGTTCCACGACAGAAGAGACGCGGCGGAAGATCCGCGCAGTGTGGCGCCGGTTTTATTCGGTGTCTCATACCTAATGATCATGACCACCATGTTTAACTCAGTAACACCTAAGGATATCAATCGGTTTAGGGCCGTTGTATCAACTTGGTTTATAGTAATCTTTCGTTCAAAGCATAGATATTTTTCATTTTCCACCGATCAAACAACTCGCTCTCGTAAAAATCTATGCTTTAAATGAACTATTGCTATAAAGTAAGTTGATGCAACCAGTCTTTAATGTGCATAAATAAAAAAGTTTATTTTTGAAAAAAGATGTTTATACAAATGAACTCGTTAATGAATTATGTAATAAAAAGTATAAATAATAAAAATTCTATGTAAAAAATTATCGAATAAAATATGTTCTAAAACATTTCTCATCTTACGGCTTCTAATTCAATTTTTCCACTTATCCTTGTTCTTTTTTTTCCGGGTGTAGATATTTTAATGCCCATTTCCACGGCCACTTTACCTTCTTTAACTATTTTGTAAATTGCCGATTCAGAAATACCTGAAGAAATTGTATAATAGTAAAATAAAAAACTAAGTATGGGAAAATCATTATAACTGCATGGCAGCACTAACCTGAAGTGGCGGCAATAAGTCTATGAACAAAATCAGACGGTATAATTGGGGCTTTTAGACGTTGTTCCTCTTCAAAAAACGTGTGCATTTTCAAGATTATTTCCCGAACACCGCTTTTAATGGTTTTTGGCATGGTGCAATCTAAAATTTTCTTAAAAAACTAACGAAACAGTCGTGAACCCCTCTGTAAACAAAGTCTGTCAAAGGTCTGTCAGCTGTAGATAATCCAATATGGCGTCGTTAGTTCCAAATTTGGCCATTCTTCAGATAAGTTAGACGGACTATACTACTGTAATGGCTGCTGCGCGACCGATAGTGCCCATTAGTGTCTGCGATTAACTATCACCCATTGACTGCTGCTTTTGATACTACTTATTTGGCTATTTTTTGAAACTGGTAATGTCAAAACTACGCACTACTGCATACTGCGTTTTTGAAGCAATCATTATAAAGATGATCCGTCGCCGTGGAAGCTTTCCCGGATGCTTTCAAAAGTTTGACACATTTCCAACCAAACGTATCTTTTAACCTAAAAATTAAACGTCAAAAATAAAATTTAAAAATTTCGATGTATCTCTCTTTAAAGTGACTCGAATGTTTGATGTTAAATAAAGTAAATATCATATTTCTACACATATAATTTCTAAATGTATTTTAAAATACCTGTATACCTACCTCGTTTTTAAAAAAATGTACGATTTGATTAATTTTTGAAGCTGGCAACGGAAAAAACAATTACTACACTTATTACTCGATGCTTCTGAAGCGCAATCATAATAAATATATTTTCTATTGGATGCTGAATAGGATAGAATAATGCGCAAAATAGGAAGAAACAATGAGTCAATGAAACAATGAAAAGAAAACATACAATTTGATTAACTTTTGAATCTGTTAATGGAAAAACAATTACATCGCATTACTCGATGCGTCTGAATCGCAATCATAAAATAGATATTTTCTATTGGATGCTGAATAGGATGAATAATGTGCAAAATAGAAAGAAACAATGAGTCAATGAAACGATGAAAAGAAAACATACAATTTGATTAACTTTTGAATCTGTTAATGGAAAAACAATTACTACGCATTACTCGATGCGTCTGAATCGCAATCATAAAATAGATACTTTCTATTGGATGCTGAGTAGGATAGAATAATGTGCAAAATAAGAAAAAACAATGAGTCAATGAAACAATGAAAAGAAAACATACAATTTGATTAACTTTTGAATCTGTTAATGGAAGAACAATTACTACGCATTACTCGATGCGTCTGAATCGCAATCATAAAATAGATATTTTCTATTGGATGCTGAATAGGATAGAATTATGTGCAAAATAAGAAGAAACAATGAGTCAATGAAACAATGAAAAGAAAACATACAATTCGATTAACTTTTGAATCTGTTAATGGAAAAACAATTACTACGCATTACTCAATGCGTCTGAATCGCAATCATAAAATAGATATTTTCTATTGGTTGCTGAATAGGATAGAATAATGTGCAGAATAGGAAGAAACAATGAATCAAACGGTTATCATTACGTTGTTGTGATAGAGTAACGGTTTCCTTAGACGCAAAAGCAAATTACCAATTGATCAGATATGTAGTTAGACACGAAGCAATGCTGAAGATGAACTGTTCCGGTAGAAGCAATTGGAGGAACAAGGTCTTTTATTATGAGATAACTGTGAGTAGGTACAGATATTGATCAAGTACGTACCAGGAGAAGTGGTACATATACAGCAGCCAAGTAACCCGGGCTGCATAGCTGGTTCGCTCTCCGCGTAGGCAACTTTCACACTGACAACACGCGAAAAAGTTTGCGCTGTGTTGTTAAACTTTAAACACTTTTAAACTCACGCGCTGTAGCCGGAATATGTGCTTGGATATTTTAAAGTACACTTATCGCAGTTTTATGAATTTTCATTTGACAGTTTTTGTAATAATGCGTGCTGCAGTTATATATCTAGTAGTGGTGAACGTTTGCTTAGTTTCTACGTATCCGTTTTACAGTATTCATACAGAAGATGGAGGTAACTAAATAAGATATTTAATTTCATACTATTTTTCATTTTTGTAATGTTATGTGTAAACACAAGATAATAATTTTATGTTAAGGATTTTTGTAATCTTGATGATGAAGGAAATTGTATTATTTTGAACTGGATGGTTTTAATATTGAGTGGTTAAAATAATATTTTAACTGAGTGGTTAAAAAAAAATAATTTAATATAATAGGTAATAAAAGTAAATACAGCAATATTTAAAAAAATGTTTTGTTTAGAATGAACCGAATTCTAGATTTCATGTACCTATCTATCCCTTCCAAAATCATGTTTCCTATAAATTTAAATTCCTATGTCCTACTGTTTCCTATAAAATCTCGAATTAAGTACTTTCTATATAAGTAATTCCCGATGACTGCTTTTTTTTTTTTTGGAAATTGCTGCCTTTGATTGTATACCTCTCAAATATAGTATATTTTACACGTATTATTTTTTATTTAACATTTTATTCTGAGATAAACACATGTTTAACTTAAAATATATTTTTCGGAGACGTTATAAAATGTGCGTAACATTTTCATAAAATTATACGTAATTCATAAAATATAAATATATAATAAATGTGTAGTATAACTCACAAAGTAAAAGAATACCAACTGAACTCGAAAGAAAATTTAGAAATTGTACGAGGAGATCAAAACAAAATACAATGATCATTATACGAAGTCGTATTTTACCTACATATGTCTGAGATGTGCAATATGTTTTTACAATTTATTTTTACATGCGTATTTTCATCCCTACCGGTTACATTGTCATTTTTTAAGATTTAAATATACAAATAAATTTTTGAAAGCTTGACCTGGTCTTTAATAAATAACCACACAAGTAATATTTTTTATGATACATTTTAAAATGAACCATATCATAAAATGATAAAAGAGGTTAATTTTAATTGTGTTTATTGTCAATAATTCATTCTGTTTTATATGAAAGGTGAACTATAATATAAATAATATAATCAAATAACATAATATATATTAAAATGTAGATTTCTCAAATTTTTTTAAGACTTATATTAAAAGTATTGACAGAGTGTTCTTTGAATAAATAACGGATAGTAAAGGGTATTTTGTGGATTAGTTTCTTTAATGCTCTGCCTTGTCTGCATTAAATTTATCAGTTAATCATATGTGCATAGTTAATCATAGTTAATCATAATTAATCAGTTAATCATATCTCTGCACATTTAGATATTGTTTTAACTTATACGGAAATGGCATTTATTGTTTAATTGGATTGTTTTGCTAGCATTCACACTGAAAATGAAATAAGTATCGTTTGTACCGTAAAACAACTTTTACTAACATCTGTATTTTAACACACTTTTATTTTACTCTCTTTTTGTCTGTTGTTTGTGGTAGAATCTTGTAATTAATTTTTCATCATCTTCCCGACCAGCTAGAGCTCTGAAACTTTCAACATTTACGTAAAATGGATGACTATACACACTTCCGATTAAAATTTATAATTTTCCATTATTATGAGCGCTTGGCCGTAAAATTTGATACTTAAATTTGGATACTGCATAGGTGCAAAGAAAGCGCATAAAAACATGTCTTCATTTTTTTTTAATTAACTTGTTTTGTAGATATTTATTTATAAACAATTTTTTAAACGATACTCCATTTATCGCACGTGCAAATGTGTCATTTCAATTGCAGCGGCGATTTAATAATAAAATTTGTTTACTACGTGTCAGACATCTCGTCGCAATGTTGAATCAAGGTGAAGATTTCACTGAGCAGTGGTCCCATTTTATAATCAGTTAAAAAAACATTAATCAAAGAATGCATCCAAGCCGCACAGGTCTGTTTGGACAGAGCTTCCTTAAGAATAATTAAATCAATTATCGATTTTAGACAAATTTCAGTTTTAGAGAGCGCAGTGCAATAGAGTAGGTACGTAAGTCACTTCTGTACTAGGAAATGTATTCAGGAAATCTACACTCAGACAGCTTGTTATAGACTAGGGTGACCATCCTTTAAAAGTAAATAGATACAAGTAATTTTTTGTTGTCTGCACGTTAATTTTCTTACTTCTTCTTATTACCAACGATCTACGGTAACCATTTTTTAATTTTATAATAATATATAAAATTAATATAATTATATATTTTAAATTAATATATAATTATATTAATTTTATATATTACATAATTTCGTATTATAATATATTCATGTAGCATGGCATCTGAAAAACATTCATTGACAGATGTCAGAGACGTGTGTGAATATAATATAAACAATAATTTCACGTGAAAGAAAGTGCGGTCAATCAAAGTCAATTAATTGACTTTGAGTGACCGCAGTTTGATTGACTGACTTTGAAGTCAATTATTATATTTTAGTTATTTTTTAAAACTTCTTCTTCTTCCATCCTTCCTTGTTGCTTGCCAGTTGTAGCCATTTCTTCCCTTCCACAGCGGCTATATTATCGACCCATCTCTTTTGAGGTCTTCCAACAGCTCTTTTATTCTCCCAGGGTTTCCACTTCAGAACTCTTGGAGTCCATCCTGTAGCATCCTGCCTTGCAACATGCCCTGCTCATTGCCATTTTGCCTCGCTACACGATCCATGATATCCACAGGCGCAGAACTAGAGTAGTGGATATCGTGGATTTATGGCAACTTTAACGGATTATGACGGGTTGATAAAATCAGCCGAGCGTTGCTGAAAACAAACGTAAAAACAATCTTCAGTCTCCATAGTTCGATCTCCCGCATGTTAGGCAGTGTGAAGGAGGGTATCCAGGGTATCTCCTTTGCGTATCCAGAGATATACAGAGTTCCATGCGAATATGAAGCTTTCTAAAAAGGCCATCCAAACGCAAGATATCTAAAAAAACACATTGGAGCAATAAAAAATAAAAATCCTATAAATCGGCAATTTGCGAACACGCATCCTTCGGAAATCTTAGGCATTGCATCTGATTTGATAGAACAAAAATTCTGTCTTTAGAACCGCACCACATACCTAGATTGGTATGAGAGTTCATTGAAATATACAAATATCCGAGCTTTAATAGGGACTGCAGTTACAAATTTTCTTGTATATAACGTTCTCTGTTCTCCTGTTCTCACTACTATGACGACACCTTTAAATTACAATGCAGGGAAGCCCGAAGCCATTGTCAGTTTATATTGCAGTACACTCACAATGAACGATGGATACAATCTGCGACCGCGCAAGAAATAATGAATACGTTCTTGGCCCTCGCGGCTATAGGACACCCTCCTGATGACGCTCTGATATGACTCCAGAATTGAAACGTCGAGAATTGAATCTCAACACATCCAAACAAAGTTATGTGAGTAACTTCATGCTAGACATGATATACAGGGTGTCCTGTATCTCGACGTCAAGCCGAAATTGGGTGATAGGCCAAGTCATAATAGTTATCAGAAAAATATTAAGAAAAATCTAAGTCATGTGTTTTAAAAATTATAAGCATTTAAAAAAAATCTACACCCTGTGACGGTCTTTTCACTTCTGTTGCTACAAATATTTATTTTTCTCCATTTTTTTATTATTATGTAATCCTGAATAATGCTTCTGTAAACTTTTGTCCAAAATTCAAAGGCAACTGCTCCAGCTTGGAAGAAAATGTTACTTTTTGACCAAACCAAGTATTCAAAATCAATGCTTTGCCCAGTTTTGACTGACTGTTTTTTTAATTTTTTTTTAAAAATATTTTTCTGATAACTATTATCACCCGATTTCGGATTGACGTCGAGATACGGGACACCCTGTATATATGATGAATGTCTAGCATTTGGATGTGTTGAGATTCAATTCTCGACGTTTCAGTTTATGCGTGCGTTGCGTAAATGACGAACAGGATTATTAAAACACATCGCTGCGAACAATTTAGGAAAGTCGATTTTACTATTTACTAAAAATAAATACATACCGGGAGGACCACCTGTTGCGTACAGGAACAGAGACTGTTTTGTTCAGGGGTGTATCGCTGATGACTTCTACTGTGTCGTCAAATAAAAGAGGTGTTGATGGTCTGGAGGTAGAAGCAGGAATGAGATTCGCTGCTTGACTTTACTTGATCTCATGTCAGAGTCGGGTCACTAGTGGACCCCTTGCTCCTTCGCTGCTTTCCACCTCCACATTTATTTATTAAGAGAATACCTTGTGGCCTAACTTGAGCGGGTATTTACAATGTCCCTACTCAGGCAGAGCGGTGGTGGGGGCACAATTTTACCCCCTCCACCTTTTCTATTTCAAACAAGAAGAACCGGCGACTTTGCTACCGTAAAAAAACGAATTGTGCTGTCGTCTGTGAACCAATTGTCATAAATTTACGAAATTCGTAGTGAAGTACATATCTATAATTCAAATTTTAAATATTCCGTGACGTCATCAGGTCGCCGTTGGTAGTAATCAAACTTTTCTGTAATGATTCCTATTTGAAAAAAACCATTAAAATTTCTAAAAATCCAAAATTATACTATAATTATTAATTTTTTTTAACGAAAATTTGATAGATCATTTTTATCGTCGCCACGAGTCTACTTGCAAAGCTTCAGCTCGATTGGATCCCTGGAAAAGTATTAAAAATCGATCCAAAGTTTTTTCATCAGACGCTGCGAGTTAAAAGGCGGTAAAAAAAGAAGAAGATCTAACTTAAAAGCACAGATCTTACTATAAATACGCAGATCGTTCCTGCAGAGATCAAAGCATGGTCGTCGCAGTGGCACTGACGCACGTTGTAGTCCATTGAGGAGGATAATGATGCCTTTGATCGTCTTTCACCGCCAGTTTCTGCAGCCGGCCGCGTCCAGTGTCGGTCCTGCCCATTTGCATATTTAGCGGAGCTGACGTTGGTAAGGTCTATGTTAGGTTCACGGACTGATTGATCTGTGGACCGCCGCGTCTCCCGCCGGGCCGGGGGCAGACGAGCCCGGTTCATGAACCCAAATTACTCACGAGCACATCGTAACAAATTGCCGCTCTATATTCGAGACCCACATTTTATGCCGAGTGTTCTATAAAGATTAATGTAAAGGATGACCCCAAATTTATGCAAGATTTGAATTAAATAGAAAACATAGTAATTTTTAAAAATTAAATCACAAAGTAGATAGGATAGGGTTATGTATGGAATAGCATATCGGGTAAATGACCTCTACGGCTTTGCTGGTACATACGCACTCTTTTGTCGAAATTTTTCATGATCATTTTGCATAAATGTGGCTGAATTTCGTTGATGCAGCGTTGAATCTCCCCCTTTAATGCATGGTTTGTTGTGGGCTTGTTGGCAATGACCTTTAACTTCAAATAACCCCATAAAAAGAAATCAAGTGGTGTTAAAACACATGATCTAGGGGGCCAATTCTGATCACCGAAACGAGAGTACACGACCAGGAAATGTCTCCTACGGTAATTGAATTGTTTCACGGTCTGTACGGCATGTGGCACCCAAGAGCGGAAGAAGTTATAATTTAGGGTCCAGCCCAGGGGGGGGGGTCATGACCCCCATGACCCCCTCCCCTGGATCCGCTCTTGGTGGCACCGTCTTATTGAAACCACATGTCATCCACATCAATATCATCTAATTTAGTCAGAAAGAATTATCAAAAAGGAAAAAAGAAAGGTTATCATGCCGCGGAATCAAGCACCAGTAACAGTCACTGCTTGACCAGCTCCATTTCCGAAGAAGTAAGGTCCAATGATGCCTCCAGTCCAAAATCCGCACCAAACAGTGACATGTTGTGGATGCATTTGTTTTTAGATAATCACATGTGGGTTCTCTGAACCCCAAATGCGGCAATTTTGACGATTCACGAAGCCGTCACGGTGAAAATGACCTTCACCGCTTAGGATGATTTTGCTCGAAATTTGCGAACTGTGGCTACCAAGCTTTCATTATTTTTGAAATATTTTTCAACAATGAAAACGTGTTGTTCTCTCGAATAGTGCTCCATTTTAATTAACCCTAGACTGTCAGCTGTCAAACTGTTTTTGTTTAGATTGCCAACACTTTACCACACAAATGGCGACAAATTCAAATCTTGCGTAAATTCTGGGACACCCATTATTACAACAACATCGTGGCGCACATGGCCTACCTACTCTAGAAGTGGTCATTTGATTACGAGATTATTTTTGACGTGTAACATCTTTCCTCTCGCTTTCCTGCAATCTGTGGCAGTGATTTCGCGAAAAAGGACGGAAATGTGCAACAGGAAATAAGACCATCGTTTATAAACAAATCAATGTCCAGCAAGTGCCAAGACAGCGAAGGCGCACACTGCCAGCCGATGTTTCTGATTTTGTATATATGTTGCGCGTCTGGTGTCAGGCGTGTGGATGTTGTAACTTTGATATATTTTGGCTTATATCTTCGAAACTATCCAATAAATACTTAATTTTTGTTTACATTAATGTAAACAATAACTACCCTTAATTATTTACTTTCTCAAATTTTATGTATTTTATGTGATTATTTAAAAATATTTATTCAAAGTTTTCATACAATATATATGGCGGCACACTACCGCCATCTATGAAAATAAATAAAAACATAAAATTGACCAAACAAATTTCTAAACAAAATGCGTATGTAGATATACGATACCTACCTAGTGCGGCAAAATTCAATAATAAATAAATGCACGTACATTTTCTTTACTTGTATTTACTAATTAATGAATATATAGCTTTTTAAAATTTTGTTGTTAATTTCTGTTGCTGCTCAAATGATATGTTAAATTGTGAGATGTCAAATGTTACGCGATTACTATAAGGCTCGCTCGTTTTTTAATATTTTTTTTTTGAAAATTTACTTTTCCAGAAAGTGGTTTCGCAGAAAGATCTGGGTGTTACTATTACCAAGGACTTGAGCGTGATCACACAACGAGTGTGATTAAGAAGGCTAACTATATTTTGTATTTGGTGGAAAGATCATTCCAACATCTGACGGTACCATTATTCACAACTATTTACAAGACATGTGAGGCCTCTCCTTGAATATACCTCTCAGATCCATATTTTGCTAAAGATACGAATTTATAATTAATCAAAATAACTTTGTCTTCACCACTGTGACTGTGGAAGGTAAATGAAACACTGAAAATAAATAAAGTTTATTTATCAACCAAGTCACTGGATACGAATTTAATTGCAGCAATATTCTTTAATTTACAAAGTCGCTAAATATTTTAAAAATATTTCACACTCTTATTTTCCAATATCTCTAGCCACTCGTCTGTGGAGCGTTTTTATTACGCTGTTTCCATCGCATCGATCACTTTTTTTCCCGAGTTTTTTTTGATGCGCTGCATTGTAGAAATTACATAATTTAAACATAAAGTAATAATCTTTTCAATCTCAATCAAAACCTGGCGGTATGACTATCTTCACCAGCTACACGCGTCACGATGAAGGACCTTTAAGAGACAGCATATCAATTTTGAAGTTTTCAAAATAATTTTTTAATAATTTTTCAAAAAAAAATAAGCCGAAAATAATGATAATAAAACGAATTTTGTATGTGTGATGGTATTGTATTTTTTGTGGCGTCGAGTATTGATCCGTAATTTCGAAGCCTTTGAGATGTGGCACTATAGACGCATAGGTACCGAAAGTTTCTTGGGTGTCCTCAAGTCCTTCGGCGTATGAAAAAAGTGCTGCGGATCCTCGAGATATGAAGGTCGAGTATTTTTAGCTGTTTAGAGAAGGTTCGGATTTTGTGGAAAGAGAGTGCAATTGATCGAGTATTTCTCAACCGGAGATATGCTCCGAGAGCAAGTGAATATGTACATGTTACAAATAAAAATAGCACACGAAACGAATTAAAAAATAATCCCCTGGATAGTTGTATGCTTAATGCCGAGTTGATGTTGAGTGTTATGCGCAGGTCCGTCGGTAGAGCCGGACGAGGTGTCCATCAAGCGGTTGGGCTCGGCCTCGCTGCCGCAGCTGCCGGCCAGCCTGTGGCCCGTGCCGCGGCGGCGCTCGCAGGCGCTGCCCTCCTACCCGCCCAACGTCATGTCGGCGTACAACCTCATCTGGGTGAGTTCACCAACCTTCGTTTGCCAACGGCGCGGCGTGCAGTCCGTACAATAAAGCAAGCTGCACTTGATCTCAACTTTTGAAAAAAACTATAATTTTATTTCTATCATGATTTTTCAAATTCACTCTGTGTCAATTTTTTATAAATATAATAATTTATACAACTATTTTTATTGTAATATTTTACCATGTTTCGAAAGTGATTCTTCCTTCTTAAGGACAAAAAGAATAGCTTTGTTATGACACATTTCATCCTGTTATCATCTTTTTTTTTTTTTTTTTTTTTTTTTTTTTTTTTTTTTTTTTTTTTTTTTTTTTTTTTTTAAATAGAGATGTGAACACGGAATACGTGTCACATCAATATTCTTACTATTTTCAAACTAAGCTAAGCGCTTGTACTATGAAAATAGGACTAACTTGCTAGTCTGGAGTGAGGATCGAACCCGCAACCTTTGGATCACGAGGCCAGTGTCCTAACCACAAGACCAACAAGCTACTCGACATCTATCTTCTTCTTTTATATAGAGCCAATGATAGCGCAAATGAGAGAGAAATACATATTATGAATTATTTTTGCACGAGTCATACAAAAACCTCTCGCCGGTTGACCTACAGCGATACTAATATTTAAGTAAAGACTGGTTAGTTATGGTAGGGAAGGGGTTGAAAGGTGGTTACATATTAATTAGGTATAAAACGATTACACTGGAAACAGGTTTAAGAGAGGGCTATTTATAAAATTAATTTTAGTATCTATAATATTTTAATTTTTATTAACATATATTTAATAAAAATAATTTAATGGGATCTGAAATGTCAGCGAAGTTTGTAAAAAGCAGCAGAATATTACAAATAACTCAAACCAGATGATTCTGAACTTAAGAGCATTTTATGGAAACATAATCACACATACAAAATGATTCGTCAAATATAAAGAAATTTCAATGAACTAGAAGAAAATAATTGAATATTGGAAATTAACAATGCGCTAAGTGTCGGAATGTTTATTTTAAGATATAATTCAAAACGTGAAAATATTCTTTTTTGCTCTCTATGCACTATTTTACACTCATTAATATTTTCAACACTGCTACACGCCGATATAGGTCTTTTAATATAAGATTGCAATTGAATTAGTGTGTGTATAGTGCGTAATACACGCAACGAAACAATGCGCGTATTATGCACTGTACCCACACTAACTCAATTGCAATCCCATTGGAAAAGACCTATACCTCACCGGGTTAGCCATTTATTACTAAAGCTACAAAATACTCATGTCATTTAGTGCCTCATTTAAAAAAATAATTTCTTGTGCGATATACATTCCCACATAACTAGGAAATTAACACAGATAGGACTTTAGAGCGGTATTAGATGTATTGGAGAAGGCAAACAGTACTAATCAGTGTATAAAAAAATCGTTTGACACTTAGCACTTTATTAATTGTCAGTGTGTGTTCAATTGATTACTGCTGACTAGAATTGGTGTATGGTGAATTTTTGTTTCACCACCTTATATTTTTTTTATTAATTGTAATGTGTGGCAGGTGACATAATTTTATTCGTCCTTAAATATCATACATAATTGTATTCTAAATTTAGAGTCAACCAAATAAAATTTTAGGGAAGAGCATGAATTTATGATTCAGGGTACCAATAATGTTAGTAACATAAATTTGTTAAACGGTTCAAATTTGACCCCTCCCCTTTCGTGTATTCTTTATGGGTTCGTTCATTTACAAATGTCGTCGACGCTAGGATAATGCTGGATTACGTTCATATACATTAGATATTTTAAAATTATTTTTCAAGGATCTCAGTAGGTAGGTGTATCTATAATAAATAATGTCATTTTTATTTGGGATTCAAGTAGTTGTATGGTACAAGAAGAACAGAGTATATGATGAACAAAAATATATAGCGAATTAAACGACTTCACTTGATAAGAGAAAAAGTAAATTACATATAATACAGTATCTCATAGCTAGTAGCAAGAACTTCAGGGGAGAGTTCTTCATACAACATTGAATAGAAAATATTTTTTTCACTTTGGGTGAAATGTGAAATGTAAGAATATCGTATACTATTATATGACTTAATATATTAATATGAATATTACTTAATACCTACTCCAATTTAAAAACATAGAGGTAAAATTTAAAAATATACCAGCAGCGAAATCTGTGTATACTAACTACTTCAAGAAAAAAATACTACAGATGTCTCTAGCGTAGTCCATTCAAATATACGAAATATTTTCTGATTTGGAATATATGACTTTAAAAAATTCGATAATGTGTGGATTTTCTTACGACGTAATTGATGAACGTTGCATTGTGTAGAGTGATCACTTAAGCCAGATCTTACAGGTTGTAAGCCCTGGACCATCGTATAAAAGATTTCCATACACGTTTCTCATATAAATAGCTTCGTCTCTGTGAGACTTCTACAATTTATTTAAATTAATCATGATTTAATGATTTAATTATATAATAATCTAAATAGGACATTATATCAAACGATTGAAAATAAAAAACATGCGTAATAGACAGAAATTACATACAACATAATTTGCCACAAATATATTTTTTTGCATCAGCAATGAAATGCTTTATTTTTTGTTCGCAGCTCCCTGGAGGTGCCGTGAAGATCCTGCCACGAAGTTTAAACAGATAGCGTCCGCGTCCACCCCAACCAAACCACCCTTGCAATAAGGGCGAGACATCAGTGACTTAATAATGTAACATAAGCTATATTTTATTTATTTATTATTAAGTATATAAGTATTTTGTTTCATGCTGTACAGTGTAACATCCAGTTTGAGCTGTTAATTTATTTATGTAGATACGTATTTATGAATATCTTAAGTGAATCAATAGAGATATTTTCTTTAAATTGTAGATAGGAGTCGATCCTAGAATTGTAAATATGTATATTAAATAATTTAAGTCCAAGTTATAAATATGTAAATTAAAGGATTCTGTGAATTACGAGCTTGCTAATTAAATAAGTATGTTTCTGAAAAAAAATAAGGATAATAAACAAAGCAAAAATATTTAATTGTCTTTTATTATAATTAGGTTCAATAATTTGCGCATGTCTTCAAGTCTATTAGCCGTAAGCAATATTGGCAGTCAGCATTTTGTTAGCTGATCACCCGTCCAAGATTATTGTTCAGAGAGGTAAAACTACTTTTTTAAATTTTGTAAATTTCAAGTATATTTAAAATTTAATGTATTTATGAATATCTACTCTGTGTCGTTTTAATTCATGAATTTTCAAAGGTATACAGGGTTATTTGTAAAACATTAATAACCTCGCAGGACTATACTCCTGCCATGATTGTGAGTCGAAATTTTCAAGCTATCATGACTTAATATCAATAGTTATGGAGATATGTGACATCAAAGTTTGCATTTTTTTCAATATTTCTGACTTATTTTTTGTAAAACGTTGGACTATCATTACAGTAACTAATATCAATTACGAAAAATTCATTCGTTTCAATACAAGTTAAATAAAATGAATAAAACCTTGAAAAAATTCCAATTGGAATGTTTTCCAATTGGAATTCGAAAGTTTTTATTTTTTTATTTGACTCGTATTAAAGGGAATGAATTTTTCATACTCGATATAAGTTGTCCAACGTTTTACAAAAAATAAGTCGGAAATATTGAAAAAACAATGCAAACTTTGATGTCGCATATCTCCTTAACTATTGATATTAGGACATAATAGCTTGAACATTTTCGACTCATAATCAAGGCAAGAGTATAGTCCTGCGAGGTTATTAGTGTTTTCCAAATACCCCTGTAGATAGAAATCGTAAATTAAATATATGGTCTCATAAATTTTCAATTTTATAATTCTTGACATTATAAACGGACTTGTGGGTATGTTTTCTATATAAATTACGGTATAGGGCACGAGAAAGAGCAGCGGGTCGTGTAGCGGGAAGGTTTTTTTGGTCATTAGTGAGAACAAGTTTAGGATTGGAGACGTATTGTGGAATATGGTGTTATTCATTTTTTTCTTAAAATTTAAATTCCTTAGGATCATCATCAGGATTTTATCAAGCACGAGGAACCGAGTGTAGTAATTTTCACTCGAAATATCAAACATGTTGACTGAGGTTAGTTAACAATCAGACCTGAATCAAAGGGACCGCTGTTCTCGAAAACATAGAAGTGATATAGTAAATCAGCGGGTGTTTATTAAAAAAATCAATTTAATGTAAGTGAAAATACGAAGAGTCACGTTGCGCAATAAAGTTATTGCCATGTCAATCAATAATAATTATTCAGTTTTTAAACATCGTAGGAATAATAAAAGCGCGAAAGTTATACAGAGGACGATTCCGTCAAAAAAAAAGTAATTAAGTTTTTTTTTGGTTCATGTCTTCTGGGGTATTGTGCTGTGTTTTTACGAGCTTTCTGGCCGACGCCGACGTTTCGGATCCCATCGCAGGGTCCATCATAAAGGCTGATGTCAACCCTGATGATGGACCCTGCAATGGGATACGAAACGTCGGCCAGAAAGGTTTTCTGCCATTTTACGTCCATTCTGAGCGGCTGTGAAAACCTAAGAAAATTCGTAATTAAATTATTTGCATAATCAATATATTAACATTTAAAACCGACGCAATACTTCAATTTCCTTTGAATTGTCCCTTTTAATATTTCTGGTATTCTTTTTAATCGGGGTGTTTAAGACTCGATTTTTACTGTCATAAAGACATCAATATTTTCTTATCTACGCACTATATTTCTGAGAGTGGAAAATAACTTGCTTGTTTTCTATTGTAATAGTATCACTGGAAACTAAAATATCACATATACACCTGATTCATCATACATCCATTTGATTCATATTTTTAAAAGAAAATTTCATGCTTCACTTTAAATTTAACTACACGTGACACGCAAAAGGACTTACATACAAAATAATTATTGTACAGACATGTTAAACATACAGTTGACGCCCATGTTCTCAATGAATTGCGAATGTCAACAAGAATTCTATTGAAAGTTTCGAATGAAGTTTTGGAGGGAAAGAAAACTTTCATTTTTCCTTGTTACACCTTTTGTCGTAGCGCAGGCGCAGGGCTGTCTCTCGCTATCGATTTCTATGGAATAGACGATGCTGTGTGGACCGCGCAAAACCAGAGGGCAAGGCGCTACCTTGCGAGGTCGTGGTTCTTCGTTACCGCCTACTTTTGGGCGGCCTAACCTCAATTGTTTATTTACCAAGTGCAAAATACTGATTGGCCAATGCGAGGTAGCTAAAGTGAACACAGACCAATAACAGAAAACGTTTGAGAAAATAAATATTATGAAATAAATAAAAAATGGGCTATTTTACGAAAATATTTGTTATTCTATTGGTTGCGAGAGGAAGTTATTCCGGTGAGTATTTAAAAAATATTTTTTATATGTGTATTTTGTAAATAAATAACAAATTTTTTATCATATTGAAAAATTCTCTGTATATTTATGAAGTAGATATTTTTTCTTTTAACATTAATCGTCTTTGATGAATGGCAATATTACACGAAAAAATTAAAAAAAATCTGTTGCCAAAATATTTCCATAAAATTAAAAAAAAAATCTTCAATAACTGTAATAAATGACTTTGTTGTAATATAATGTATATAATTGACAAGAATACACTTTGCTGTTACGCTAATTTGTTGAAATATTAACTACTTTCGGGGCCAATTATCTGGCCCCTAAAAATGTTAATATTTCAACAAATTAGTGGTTAATAAAATGTGTATTCCTGTCAAAAAGTAAACAACTTCAACCTGTCGATGAGAGGCTCCGTCACCTTCCATACTCGAGTAGTAAAATATATATTTTATTAAACTTGTGTAGAGAGAGCATACTTATATACAAAAGTTATATTCCATCCATTTTAATAATCAATTATTTTATATTTACTGTTTGTCCAACATTCGATCGACTGTTGTGAGCCTTGCAGTCAGTTTTGTGATTTATGAATTCGCACGTTAATATGAATTTTAGTTCAACTTTAACAATTTTAAAATACTTTTTATTGGATATATTTGCCAACAACAAATTATTCTCAGTATCGCAATCTTGAATACGTTACTCAGTTTGTTTCAAATAAAAACATTTATGTACTTTATTTGTCGTTGAAAAAACGGTTAAATAATTTTTTTTATGTAACGTTTTTCTTGTCAATAAAATCATACGAACTCAAAACTCGTATTAAAATATTTATAAGTTCATAGTTTCACATGTAGCACGTTTTTTGGAAGATGGGTTAGGTGACTGATTTCTTGTAATTTAGATATTTGGTAGACGTCGATATTAAAAATATTAATAAAGGTGAAAATCTAAATATTAAGAGTTGTTTACGTAGAGGACAATGAAAATAATACACAATGTATTTACACCGATGTAAATTAATTAATTAATTTATTACGCCCTACAGGGCTTTTACAAACAAATATATAAAGTGTACATTTATAGAATGGATAGTTTGAAGAAAAAAATAATAACATATAAAAATAATAATGACATAAAGTGGAAATCAAATACTTAAAATATAAATAAAAATATATAATGATAAATATAATATAAAGTAAAAAGTAAAACCAAGTAGGTATATAACAAAGCAGAAGCATAAGGAAAACATAATATATATAAAAAATAAAAAAAGTAATAATCTAGAGTGAAAAGCAATAGCATAAGCTTAGAAATTCATAATATAATAAAAATGTTACATAACAGTTAGTTATCTCACTCAAACAACAATCAAAAGAAATAAAAATCAACTTTTAAGTCCAATTTGACAAATACTAGTAATCTTTCAATTGACTACTGCTAGCAATTTTTTTGTTAGCAATATATAAACTTTAATATATAAATATAAATGTATGGTGGTGTTTATTCACACTACTTAAATAACCTATTATATATATAAATAAAAATTTCACTAAGATGATAATGCACTTTAAATAAATGTTACAACGTTATACAAAAATGCAATGGGTAGGGGAATAAATTAACACTTTCGTGTGTCAGAATGAAAACAAATATACCTAAACTTATTTTTATATTAAGCACTTTGAATCTTCCATTTTCTCAAAATGCGAGTAAGCGAAAATGGAGCATTACCTACTGTTAATATATCATAAATGATTGTGAGTAATGAAATCCCCAATAATAATAATTTCTAATATCCGTTCGTATCATCCTATTCAATACCTGATCTCATACTATTTTCAAAATTAATAAGATTTCAAAAATATTATTAAATAAAATGAAAACATTGATTAGTCGATGTTTTCATTTTATTTAATAACAATCTAATTCGAAGTATTTAATGAAAAAGCATTAAGATGTTTTTTTATAAAATACTTTGAATCAGATTTTTTTTTAATATTTAGATTTTTTAAAAATATTTCAGTTTACTGAAAATTAAAACATATAAGAGCATCCATTACCATATCGCATTCGTCATTGGTATTAATCACTAATCAAAATATTTAATTCTCTATGCATCAAAGTCCGTCACTAACAAAAGATGGCACAGATAATAATATAAAACAGTGTCCGTCACTAACGTTACCAGACAGCTCAAATAATAATGCGTTATATCAAGTATATCTATCACAAACGTTACAATGTGACAATGACATAATCATCATTAAGATGCTATGCTTATCTAGATATTATTATACTCACAGCCTCGACTGGCGGCCGTAATGTATAATAAAAGTACGTCATTTTTGAATTTGGGAATAAGTATTGAACATGATTGGTGTTTATATTCATGAAGATGTTATCATTCATTTTTTTAAGAATTAGCTAGTATTTTTAAGAATTATTGTATTCCATAATCAAATATAAGTGTTAACTAATTTTAAAAGTTATCAGATTTCCTAGGCGCGTAAAACTTTCCGACAAATCCAACATTTTGTCTAACGTCCGTGTGGTGTATTTTTAAAAATTATGAGGTGTTTTGTTATTATGATTATTATAAAATATAATATTACTATTATCGTGATATTCCTCTGTGCCGGTTGTAATATCCGGCTGCGCCAGTTGTAATGTTCTTGTCCTTTAAATTTAGGAGTTGAAATGAATTTGTACGAAATCGGGAATCCAGATAAACTCGATGTTCCCCTTGAATAAAATTTATTTACTTGTAATATTAGTAGCGACAATATTAATACGGTTTATAGGGAGCTTAACAAGTTGTTACTGACAAGTTTATTAAACAAAAGACTGTCAACAAGTGTAGTTTTAAAAGAGCGCGTCAATATGACGCATCCCTATTTATACTCATTCACTCACTCATACTCTCATTACAATTATCATGCACGTATAAATAATGTCTCAAAGTGGAACCCTTACTGACATTCATCGAGAAATCACAGCTACGGTGGCTGTGACATATCTTGCGGATGTCGGCAGATAGACTGCCAAAGCGGATATTCCAGGCAAGACCAGAAGGCAGAAGATCAAAGGATCGTTCTAGGAGGAGCTGGCGGAAACAGTCGGAGGACTGCTGCGAAGCGAGGTTGCAACGAAATTGGGCTGACGTGGAGAGAGAAGCCAAAGATAGGAAGAGTTGGAACATTCTATGCGGTGCAGGGACCTCGACCCAATAGGATAAGGGTTAGAAGAAGAAGAAGAAGCATAACATATCGAAAAAACAATTTCTCTGTAATTACTATGCATAATTATGTATTTAAGACGTACATTGAACTATAAGAAGTACTAAGAATCACATAACAATAGTAATTTAATGCACCATAAAAATACATTTTACTATAGTAATAACCGGCAAGAATAGTAACAGGAAACCACACGACGTGCGATGCGTCAGACAGCAAGTGGCATAACTGATATGCTTGTCCTCTAGCATCAACGAGTGATTTGTACAAATGCCCAGTCTAATGTGGTATGTATATCGGACAATGAAGCGTTTTCGCTCAATTGATTTTTATCTCCTTTAATAAAATAAAATGTAATCTTTTAGGATGAACAAGCACTGCCTCAAGTATATTTTTAAAGATCCTTTACATTAACTTCACCGTCGGTCTTGAAAGAGGAAAAATCTTGAAAGTGCACATTGTATTGCAAAATTTTGCACATCGATGACAATACAATCTTATACACATTTTGGGTCACACACACAAGCACACAAAAAATGCAAATTTATCTCAGATGCTCGGGGAAGTACCCACTATCTTGTAATATTCTGAAATTATTAAAATCATGGACTTTTTAGAATTTATCTCTTTATTTAAAAAAATGCTACAAAATAAAAGCTGGTTATTACTCTTTAAAATAATTTTTTTAATAATAATTGTTATTTTATAAAAGCTTTGCAATGAAAAATATGTTTTTATGGGTTATTTTTTCAATTATTATTACTTAATTATTTATTGGTTGGAATTTATAAAATTTTCTGTATTTATCATATATTATCAAAATATTCGTACTTGGGTCATTCTCTTTTTACTCCCTTTATATAAACTCGTGGCGTCTGCTTGCTTGCCGTCAACAAAAACTTTGGATCGATTTTTGACTCTTTTCCCGTGATTCAATCGAGTTGAAACTTGGCAAGTAAACTCGTGGCGACGATTAAGAAGATCTATCAAATTTTTGTTAAAAAAAATTAATAATTAGAGTATAATTTCGGATTTTTAGAAATTTTATTGTTTTTTTCAAATTGGAATCATTAGAAAAGTTTGATTACGGCGGCCCGATAACGTCGCGGAATATTTTCTAAATTTGAATTACTTAATCTTCAAAGCATGAAGTGTCTTATCAAAGCTCAAAACATCTGATATTTTAGAAATATATTAAATTACTGTAAGTTTAGTGTTATGTTATATGTTTTAATTCGTCTTTAATTGTTGTTATATTTTACAAAGAAAGGGAGTATAATAAAAACTTGGTTTTTATGGGTTACTTTTTTACTCCCTATCTTTTAACTCGTAGCGTCTGCTTGTCTGCCGAAAAAACTTTGGATCGATTTTTAACCCTTTTCCTGTGATCCAATCGAGCTGAAACTTTGCAGGCAGACTCGTGGCGACGATAAAAATTATCTAACTAATGTTCGTTTAAATTTTTTAAATAATTATAGTGTAATTTTGAATTTTCGAAATTTTTTATTACTCCCGGCACGAAACCTGTTTCAACTAGTAAATGAGAAAGGGAGTATAATAAAAACTTGGTTTTTATGGGTTAGTTTTTTTATTGTCTTGTTTGGAACAAAATCCCAACGATAATAAACACATCTGTTCACAACATAAATTATCCTAATTTTGAAAAAAATTGAGAGAGTCTTACGGTAGTCACAAATGATGTATATCTTAACATCTTTTCTCAGTAACGACTCGTTACTGAGCGATAAATAAGTCTGCGGCTCGAGCAAGCAGTTTGGACGAGTCGGTAAAGAAATCTACGGCTTCTCATGAACCGAGCGTAAGCATGTTACACATCAAAAATGATTTTAGTTTGAAAAAATGCTAATTTTGAAAACAAAATTAAATTTTAATAAATTCTAGGAAGTTGCGACCGACAACGAAATCATTATTATTTGATACCTAATAAATTAATAGTCCTATAAATCAGTTAAAATTAATATAATTGATAGATACGGCAGTTACTTTTCGGTGCAACCTTTTGATTCATACCAAATTGAACTTTGTAATGCACATGCGTTGAGTTAATTTTTATTTATTTTTTATTTATTTATTAAGGAATCTTAACAGTTTTTTAAACATATAATGTAAAAGCATAGTGTTCATTTCATAGACCAATTAAAAAGTTTCACTGATGTTAAGAACAAAGTTAGATAAGATTAAGATTAAGTTAATTATTTTGAATTAATTAATGGAATAGTAGTAAGCAACAAACAATGTTAAGACTGAATAATGGTAAGTGATTGAATGTGAAAAAAGTAACCCATAAAAACCAAGTTTTTATTATACTCCCTTTTTTTGTAAAATATAACAACAATTAAAGACGAATTAAAACGTATAACATAACACTAAACTTTCAGTAATTAAATATATTTCTAAAATGTCAGATGTTTTGAGCTTTGATAAGACACTTCATGCTTTGAAGATTGAATTTTAAAAACATTTGTCAGTCAATTTATTTGTATAGGTACCGACGGAGTAATTCAAATTTAGAAAATATTCCGCGACGTTATCGGGCCGCCGCCGCCGTTGCTAATCTAACTTTTCTAATGATTCCAATTTGAAAAAAACAATAAAATTTCTAAAAATTCGAAATTATACTATAATTATTAATTTTTTTAACGAAAATTTGATATATCTTCTTGATCGTCGCCACGAGTCTACTTGCCAAGTTTCAGCTCGCTTGGATCACGGGAAAAGGGTCAAAAATCGACCCAAAGTTTTTTTTGACGGCAAGCCGGCAAGCAAGCAGACGCCACGAGTTAATATAAAGGGAGTAAAAAAAAAGTATATTAAGAAATGAGTTAAATAATGGGTGAAAAAGGATGAGGAGGTAGAGTCAGGAAAGAGGTGGAGGAAGAAAAGATTAGATATAGCGAGTGATTGGTCAAAGTCGATTTAGTACATTTTATCTAAAACATTCTTTTAAATTCAGTAAGACCAATGTTGAGGAAGTCAATAACGATACAATTATTATTGAAAGCTTTGCATGCGCGATATAAAAATGTATTTTGTGTATGGGATGCTCTATTTCTCGGAACATGGAAGAATACCGCTCCTCTCGTAACTATGGTTGTGATAAATTTAACTCAACGTTTGTGCATTACAAAGTTCAACCACAGTATAGTAAACAAACAGCATTACATCTTCATAAAAACAGCCGAAACGACGCCCTTCGAAATCTCGGTGTACTTCGGTATGCGCGGTCGCCTCAGGGCTGCAGTAACGTACGGACGCAAGCAGTGTGAGACGCTCCCGCGCATACATTTACGTGAATTTATGGCACCCCAAACCTTAATGAGTTAGTTAATGAGCAGCCCTGGTGCGTGTTTAACTACCAAGCGGCCGTAGGTATTTATTTCAAGGACACTGCCGAGACAACATACTGTATACTTTACTATACTGTGGTTCAACTAAATGTTTGAGGAGCGATGGCAGGTAGTAGAGTGAAAGAACTTCGGTCGATGGTGTATTCTTTATTTACACGAAGGAGACAGGGAAGGGGTACCGGCGAGGAGGCAGCGCTGGACTGGGTCCATGCACAGTTGCACCAGGTACCTACTGCTGATGCTGCGGTAACTGCTGGACAATGGGCTTATTGATGCAACTGGGGCATTGCCCCTGCAAGTGTAAATCAAAACAGTTCAAATTATTATATAAGACCTCTTTCCATTTAAGAATGACGATCGAATTAGCATGTGAAAGCGGTGTGTACGATGCACGTTTTTTTTAGATGTGTTGGTGTTTATGGGTATAAACACCAACGCAACGAAACAATGTGCCTCGTACGCAGGGCTTACACATACTTATTCGATTGTCTTTCTTATTCAACGCCCTGGTGGGCTTTTACAATATAATAAAGTTACAAGGATTTTTTATAAACCTAACACAAAAAGCATTTTAAAGTAAATAATTAAAAAATAAATAATAGAAATAAAACATATTTAAGAGAAATTAACAATATACATAAACAGCGATTAGGAAAAGGCGAACAGTAATAATTGAAAACCTTTAACAAATAAAACATAAAATAAAATAAAGATAATTTAACCAATATATCAGATAAATAAGATGAGAAGAAAAAAAAAATTAAAAATATAAACATATTTAAAAGGCAAATTAAAGAAAATCAAGACACTTCCATAGTCCATTAAACTGTAATTATTTCTACTGTCATATTCTAAGTCTTAGTAATTCTTTAGTTCGGGTATGTTCCTACAGCGAAGAATGTCTACGAATTTCGAGAATTTGTTTCCAAGGCGATGCATGCGTGTTAAGGGTGAATTTAATGCATAGTTATTTCTGTGGGTCCCTGCAAAGAACCCTTCGTGATGTCTCGTTTGTCTTGGTATATTACACGAGACCATCTGAATGATGAAATGACCATTCCTATACGGAAATTTGTAGCGGCCACCGTGAAGAACATCGAAGCCAACCCAGACGCTAAGCGGCTGTACGATGACCTGCTGAGCAACTACAACCGCCTCATCAGACCGGTCATCAACAACACCGAGACGCTGACCGTCTGGCTGGGCCTGAAGCTGAGCCAGCTCATGGAGGTCAACCTGAAGAATCAGGTCATGACCACCAACTTGTGGGTGGAACAGGTGAGAAGAAAATTTTTAAATGTGCTGTCACGGGTCGTGGCTTTGGGAGGCAAATGGAAACACTGGAAATTAATAAGCGATTAACAATTAATGATTAATTAATTATTAATTTAAAAAAGTCACTTAACTATTTTGCTATTTATCACTCGTCTATAAACTTTTTATAGTCGCTGGGTGACTCTTTTGAGAAATTGCTGTTGATATATTGCACGTAAGTAAGTATTTCGCTTAATTGATTTGCGCATCACTGGTATTACACACCGATCGCCACGGCTTTTCGCTAATCTGTGGTCGCGACACGGCTTCGCTTATATAGGAAACATGTTGGCTTTCCGATATTTGTAGTTTGTTCCCGTCGCTTCTTGACTGTTCTAGACGATCCTGGAATGTTATAGCTAATTCCAGAGTATGGTAGTGTGTTCCAAAATGTAATGGAATGTGTTAGAGGTTTCGAAAATCACGAGGGATTCCAACCGTGCGTAAATTTCTCCGAATTCTGTCATCACGTTACAGTTTGTTATGAGAACACAATTACTGGATTTGTCCACTGCGGGATTATTATTAAATAAAGATAAATTACAGAAGTCTCACAGAAAAGAAGTTATATGAGAATCGTGAATGGAAGTCTTTTATACGATGGCCCAGGGTTTACAACCTGATGTCTCTAGAATAGTCTCTTCTAATATATGGAAGGTTACAATTTGAAACATATATACAACTTTCAACAATTCGATAATGTTTGGATGTTCTTACGATGGAATTGGTAATCGTTGCATTGTGTAGAGTAATCACTTAAGCCAGCACATAGAGGTTGTAAGCACTGGGCCATCGAATAAAATTCGAACATATTTCTCACTCTATTTACGTCAAAATGGATGCACAAGAAATGTTAAACTAAAGCTTTAGGTAATTAAAAATTTATCAAATTGCCTTACACCTGGGTAACAACTTAGGTAATAAGCTCTAAAGATGAAGGTGAGCTATTGAATCCTTTCAGTATATATACAATAAACTTAATAGCAATGACTGTTGAGCATTTTATACAGCTTAAACGGCACCCAGTTTAAATAATTCAATTAAAAAAAAACACCTAAGAAGCCTTTACGTATAAGTTCTCAGAATTCACAAACCAATTTTTAGAAACAAGTCACACATTTAAAAAAGAAAAAGGCACTGAAAAACGATTTTTAATAAAAAAAACATTTAAATATATTTTTAAAACAAATTTATGATTTTAAAGAAATGATTCGTGTTGAAGAGTCATGACTGATTAATAATGTTTAGATACTGTGTATTCAAAGAATTCATGTCAAGACATTCAAAATAAATAGTTTAGTTAATGTGCTTTACAATATCTACGCACATGATTCATTCATAGGCAGTCAGGGTTACACGTGACGAAATGGGAGAATTAAATAAACATTTCGCTCGTGTCCACGTGGCTTGCCGTGACGCTCGCCGACACATTTAATAAATGTATTCTGCGTCAACTCTGCTTGTCACATAAAGTTGATAGTCGTACGTCACGTCAATCTGTCAGCAAGCAGGTCGGTAGGGCCGAGAGTTTAAAGTACATTATTTATAGTAATTCAAATAATTCCCAAGTGGGTTCACATCACAACATTATGATTAATGTAACTTGAACAAGAAGGCCAACAGGAAGAGATTGAACCGACCAAAAGACTTCCGTTTGAGCACAATTATTAGACGTTCACAAAAATGCAAAAAATATTGTCATGATTTCTGTCTGCGGGAGGTAAATGAAAACCCTGGAAATGAATTAGCGATTGATTAATTAAAAATGATTACGAATTCAATTATTTATTATTAAATATTATTTTAATTACACTATTTAGCTATATATCACTCATATACGAACACCGTTCAAACTATCGTACATAATTTAAATCGCCAGTTAGATACTCCGCCAGATCATTTCGTTCGACATGTATCGCTTGTTAATTTCACGACTGGGCACACTTGGCCGTCGTCTCGCGACTTACTTCTCTTTATCTTACGATCTGTCAAAACGAAACTCTCTCGCGACGCGGCATAGTCTCGCCATTTATACCCAAACGATGGTTCTTTCGAACATCCTAGATTATTCGATTCCTTTCTAGTGTTTAGGTTAGGTCTAGTGTTAATCTTATTATTATTTATTTTACACGTTATATTTATGCAATCAAATAATAAGATCTTTCAAAAATATTTTTTTTTGAGTTAAGAAAGTCATATTTTTGAACATTGTTAATTTTACTTCGTACCGAGAAATCATCTTTATGTGACTTTCCAATTTAGCTTTACAATGGAAAGTGATATATTTGAATTTGATATATTTTCCGTATAATTAATTGCAAGACTTAAGATGTGATTGTTTTGTTGTGAGAAATATGAAAACAATACTGACATTTTGTCATGTTGATAAGTAAAATAATCTAGACATTATTAAAGAGTTTAAACTTACAATGTACAATTTGTTACTTATTAAAGAATTGACGCTACCGGTTTCGACACGTCCGTGTCATTAACGAGCGTTATTTAAACTAATCTAAAATGCGAAAGTACTGTATTAGGTGTTTTTAGGAGGCGGGGGTGATTTGTGGAGTGGGAGGGGCGAGGGAGGGAACATGGTTAATAATGGTGACTTACACGGGGCTATTATTTTGTTAACGATGCTAATATTTGAATTTAATTTTTTGCTTATTTCTTAAGTTTCTAGGGCGGACAATTTGAAAAATTTGTTGATATTGGTGTATTTAAATTTAGATCTATCTTTATTTAAAACCAACAAGTGGTTAGAAAATTCCGAATAATTATTATTTTTTAAACACAATTCATGTTCTCTTATCCTAGTTGCATAATTTCTAGTAGCCATTCCTACATATTGTGCATCACAATCATTACATTCTAATGTATAGATACCGCTCTTTTCCCATTTATTTGAGAGGTCTTTGTTGTTAAATAAATTTTAAATTTTAGAAGTGGTGTAAAATGATAGAGAAATTGAATTTGGTAAAATGTTAGATATTTTTAAAGATAACTCACCGGTTTAAATAAGTTTTTTATAAATATAATTTTTATTACATTGGTTAATAAAAAAGAAAAAATAACTTTCACCAAAAAATACATTTATAGTGGTGATAACCTTAATGACACGGACGTGTCGAAACCGGTAGCGTAAATTCTTTAATAAGTAACAAATTGTACATTTTGAGTTTAAACTCTTTAATAATGTCTGAAAGAAATTGTTACATTGTAAGTACCCAAGAAATACAAAAAATTAAAATAATCTATTTTATGCATATAGTATTTTAATTGTGAGAACAAAAAAGTTCAAACCACATTATTCTTAGTATTGAACCCGGGGTGCGATGCAAAGCTACATAGATGAGAATAATTAGAAGAGATCATGAATTTTCCCTTTTCTATAATGAGTCTAGCTTAAAATGTCGCATTGGTGTAAACTTTACCATTATCAAACATAATAATTTCGTTGTCTGTTCGTCCGTCAGTCCGTCAGTCCGTCTGTCTGTCTGTCGGTCTCCTGACTTCGTGTGACGTCCGTAATTTAGTTTGAATTTACGGCCAAAAAAACAAATTAAATGGCCGGAGATGGAGCTTGAACCCCGAGTCAGCAAACGAAAACCCCGAAGGCGGCAACGATAGCGATGTTGCTATCGCCGACCCGTATTTACCCGTCAAAAATACAGTAAATATAGGACTTAGCAAAGACGCGAACAGTTTTATGTTCCCTCCAATCGCCAGGGTTTGGAATAGTATATTTGACGGTCGATATATAAAGGGAAAATATAAAAAAAAGGTTTAAATATTTTGATAAAAGTCGTTATTACTATTTCATGGGTGTTAGCTACAAATAAGGGAATACTTATACTTTAGGAAGCGGCATATAAAAGTATCGTCATTTTTGAAGGGTTACAGCTAGTTATGATATACATAATTGAAGGTGTCCCTATTAAAAGGGTCTGTATAGTACATCAGGTCAATAAGTGATTTTATTATTTTAAAATAATCTATGTAACAGTGGGCACCATGTGCGGTGGTTATTTTCCATGATTTCAACTAGATCTTGCCAAAATTCGACCTCAAAAGTTACAAAGCTAACGTGGAAAAAGAGTCTATATTCCTCTATATTCATCTGGTAGTAACAATATGACGATATAGATGATATACAGTTTCCAACATGTCACTTGGATTGCTTTGTAACATAAACAAAGAAAATATAAATAAAAGGCAAGTAAATTTTAGAAAATGAAAAAATCGGAGATTCTGGTTATTTATTTCACAAAGTGTTTTTCCTCTCTCCTGTAAAATTTTGTTTTTTCATATCGATCCTTTTTATAGGGACGCCTTCAATTGTAATAGCTTATCTATACCGATACAATATGAATAATTAAAGGGCTTAATCAAAACTTTAAAACTGTGTTTCAGAAATGGTTCGACTACAAGCTGCGGTGGGACCCTGAAGAGTATGGCGGAGTGGAAATGCTCTACGTTCCCTCAGAGCACATCTGGCTGCCAGATATTGTATTGTACAATAACTGGGATGGAAATTATGAGGTTAGTCATTTTATATGAACCATTTCACTTAAGAATGAGGTCAAAACCAGCGCCCACACCCAATAGATGTAGGTCAAGAATGAATAAGTTAACATTTAGGGATATAACTGTGTATCACTGATAACGTATCTTATTGAGAAATAGCGGGAAATCTTCTGAAGATATTGTTGATTTTATTTGGCTTATATTAGATGTTGTTGTAATATCCAATATCAATATCCAATATCCAATTTCTTAAAAAATGCAGGGTTTAACAGAGCTAGTCCACAATACTTTACAGGTAGATTCCTGCCTTGATTATGTGTCTAAAATGTTCAAGCAACCATGACCTAATTTAGTTATTATTTATTTATTTTTTGAATGGTTCACAAACAATGAAAAACACATAACATGATATAGGTAATACAATCGTAATACAACGTAATACAATTATAACACAATTAGTTTAATACACAAGAAATCATAATACAATTAGTTTAAATGCTTTTCATCACTTAAATGTGAACACAGCAAACATAGAAATAAAAGTAAAGGCTAAAACATATGCAAGAAAGAACAGAAAAAAAGTGATTTTATAGAATGAGATTGAATAAAGAGACTAAACAGCTCATTACTTGAGTTTGGTAATAGTCCTCTTATATTCGTGGAAACTTAAATTAAGAACTTAAGATAAGAACTTAAGGAGACATTGTTGAAATTAAATAAATGATAAATCATCTTGTAAAATTTATATTACGACTATCTATAATGAATAACATGAATCGTAAAGGAATATGGAATATGAAGAAAATCGTTTTTCAATACCAATATGGTACCCCGAGTCACACTTTTCTAAAAAAAACGTCTTCAAGTTAAGAATATCATATTTTTTACCTCGCCAATTCTACTAAAAGATATGATCTTTGTGTTATATTCAATTATCGTTTTACAATGAAAAGCGAAACATTTATCTTTAAATTGAATGCAATAATATATTTAAAAAAATGTGATTAAAAACAATAATGATATTTTGTCATGTTGATAAAACCTTTAATGCTTTCAGAATTCGAATTATGAGGAAAAAAATTAATGTCCCATAATCTCAGAATGTATATTTCGGGAAATTTTGGAAGCGTCTTTTACTCGGGGTGCGATATTCATATATCCAAATTAATACATCCCAATTATAATAATTGTCTGTCCGTCCATCCATCCGTCTCAACTTCGTGTAACGTCCGTAAAGTATTACAACATTTTTTTGATCTTCTATTTTTTTCTTTTATATTCATTTTTTTATAAATAAATACATAAATATTTATTCTTTAGGCCGACGCCACACTAAGCGCACCTTCCGCGGCGTCTTTTCCGTCGCGGAACGCCGCTGCGTTTCTTTCCATACGATATGCACTTATCAAAAACTACGCGCATGGTCGGTCGATTCAATTACTTTGCCGAATTGACGCGACGGAAAAGACTCCACCGATAATCCGCACAGTGTGGCGCCGGTCTTAGGAAAATATAAAAGTACCGTCATATTTGACGGGTTACAGCTAGTCGATTAATATAAATTGATAACCCTTTTTGAATTCCCGATTCATGTAAACCAAACACATTTGATGAAATAATTACAGTAAATGTTAATATTTAATTCCAGGTAACATTGATGACAAAAGCCACGCTCAAGTTTACGGGAGAAGTGTTTTGGAAGCCGCCTGCCATCTATAAGTCTTCGTGTGAAATAAACGTCGAATACTTCCCTTTTGACGAACAAACCTGTTTCATGAAATTCGGCTCGTGGACCTACAATGGAATACAGGTTAGAATGTTTGAAAATTAATTTTATTTCTCACTTTTAAAAATGTAAAAATCATTTTTAAACTTAATTTTATTAGTGAGCAATGTCACGTTCCCGGAACGAAGGGATCATCCTTGCGTAGGTCTCCTTATACTATTCCAGGAATAATAGCTCTTCCACTCTTCTGATTCTTTAACCAAGATGCTCATCGCTTACCAATTCTCCTACGTACTCTCCACTAGCGATGGGTTCGCTCTGTACTAAGTACTACGATGTAGTACTACATTATACTGAAGCGCACACTCCACACGTTTGTAAGTGAACTGCACACTACAAACTTCAAACTTCGAACTACATACTTCAAACAGCACACTTTAAAGTGCACACTACAAACCATATACATTAAATTGCAAACTTCAAATTTTAAATTGAAGTGTGACTTTTTTAGTATGTGAAAGTTGACGTAGATAAAAATAAATAATTGACGGAGGTTTTCCATGCGGATAAAATGATTGAAATATATGTGGTGGTCGAATGAAGAAAAGTTTGGAAACCGTAACAACTCCTCTCCCCATAAATTTAAAAATTTTGACACTGAATGAATAAATCTCTGGAAACTGAAATAACCCCCTCCCCCCTAGATTAGAAATTTTTGGGACCAACTTATGAAATCTCCAGAAACTGAAACAACGCTCCTCCCATGGATTATAAAATTTTGGGACCAAATGATGAAATCTCCGGAAACTGAAATAATCCTCCCCCAATGGATTAGAACATTTTGGGACCGAATGATGAAATACCTGGAAACTAAAACAACACCTTCCCCTACGGATATAAAATTTTTGTAGTAGTACACTTTTCAAGTAATACTTCTTGTAAGTCATTGTAGTAGATACGATTTTGTAGTACTTCAATTAGTTCACTTCATGTAGCTTATTGAAGTAGATGAAGTGTGTAATGTTTCAGTACCTACTAAAAATGCAGCGTACATATTGTAGTTGTTTTATTTTTTGTTTTTGTATTTATTGTTAAACATTTCATATAACAAAGCTTAGTATTCCTTCGAGTATTAAATAAAATAAGTAAATTCTATATTATATCTTCTAGAAAATCGTCGATTTTACTCAATATTGAAATATTCATATACAGAAATCGTCATGAACGTAGAACAATGACAGATGTGCAAAAAATTCCATTTTGACTTTTTTGGATCGTTAAAAAGTGAAAAAAAGAAGCCATCTAATAATATATAAAAAAGTGTATTTTTTCTCATTAATTTAAACGTCGCGTCGTTATACAAAGTTGGTATAATGATGGTTCTGATTTGCGATTGTAGAATAATGCAGCATGTGTAAAAACGTCGTTGTACTGCGCTGACTATATTTGAGGTTTTAAAAGTATCCACTTTAAATAACTAACCCAAGTTTCAAAGGAAAATCTTTTGTAGTTATCGAGCTATGACATAAAGTGTCTTTATGTAAATAAAACTTCAAACTGCTCTCCTGCAAACTTGAGAAAAATCACATGCGTCGTAGTTCTAGGATTATGACGAAATACTTACATCCAACTCTCTCTTTTCATAATACATACATGAAATTAAGATCCATTTACGTGTATGACTAAATAATAAACTCATGCGGTGGAGAATTTCAGGTGGATTTGAAGCACATGGGCCAAGTAGCTGGTAACAACCTGGTCCACATCGGCATAGACTTGAGTGAGTTCTATCTGTCGGTGGAGTGGGACATCCTGGAGGTTCCTGCCACGAGGAATGAGGAGTTCTACCCTTGCTGTAAAGAGCCATTTTCAGGTAAATAAAAAATCGAAAACTTGTTTGTCTTCTATGCCTCTCAATATAACAATCAACACATATTTTACACATTTATTTACGACAAAATAATAGTAACTGACTACAAATTTACAAATTATACCTCTTCTAGAAACCTACACGTAACAACACATGCTAACTTTCCACTTGTTCGGTATACAATTCTAAATTAATAAGAAAAAATACGTTAGGCATTAATATACATTTATCTACTATACTTTTTATTTTTTTTTATTTTTTTAACAAGACCCTCAAAAGGTCATTATTGACCTTAATAGTTGGTCCTAGAGTATCATTAGAGTACAAAGTATTAATATTTTATGAAGATTTTGAAAACGACATACCTAATTATATATAATACTATTTTTATGGTAAATTAATAATCAATAATGTCTTAATGATATAATAAATTGTAAATAATATTCAAAACAAAATAAGGGCTGTCACAAATCAATAAATATAATACAATTTAGGAATGAGTTCCAGATTAACAAGTTTTTGAACATGGGAATAATACACTATATTATATATTTATGAGAATCTAACAGTATATTTAAAATTACGTTACACAGGGTCTAAAATGAGACGAAGACTGCTCACAAGTTAGCACAGATTTAAAAAAAAAAAATTTTGATTATAAAAAAATTTAAGTTTGGAGAAGGAGGTACATTCTAATTGTTCTACAGATACCACAATCCAATCTTCGATATATGAACATTATCCAAAACTCCATCTATATATTCCTTTCTGTCGCTGATTCCAGTTATATAATGTTGATCTTTCTGGATCGAACATAGCCTATAGGCCTTTGGTTTACGAAATGTTAGATGCGCACATAGGTTTTTCCATCGAAAATAGTATAATTACAGATTTTAATAAATTTGATGACTCCAGTCTCACTGTACACTTCGGGGTTGTAATGGCGATTTAAAAAAATTTCTTCGCCAATAAGACAAAATATATTTTTCATAATTTTGCACCTAGAAATTCAGAGAGCGGACACGTACAACACACAAAGCAGGTAATTATTATAAAACGCTGAAAACGAATCTATATTAATTTACATTTTTGTAATACTAATTTTGTACATGTTTATGTTTAGTTTTATATTGCCCTGAGTAAGTACGAGAAATTGTTCCGAAACCGGTTGGCACTAAGCAAAAAAGTGTTTATATTTAAAAAAAATTAATTATTATTGAATAATAAATTATTTAAATTAGATATAGTTACGATTTGAGTGTTACATATGATTGTGTTGAGATATTTCTTAACAATTTTGGTTTTAATTAATTTCAAACAAATTATAATTTACAACTAAAACTAAAAATATATGTATATATAATATATATTTAGAACATTTTGAGTACCTGTGTTAAAAACTATATTGGATTTTATACCCAGGGGAACATTATTAATCACGATATATTATAGATGTTTCATGATTTTACCTCATCCAACTATCGTCGTAATTCATATTTCTTGAAGGTATGCGATGCGATGCATTCAATAAACTGATAAGATTATAAGATATTGATCTGTTCGAGTGCAGCCACACAAGATTAAGAAACATTTTGAGTGCTGAATTTTTTCTACGTAATAATTATGTCTCTTTTTCTCTTGTTTATTCTTTTTGTATTATTTTCAACATGTTTTTCTGCTGTCTATTAAGTCTCTTTTTCTTTTGTTTATATTTTTTATTATTTCTTTTTATATAATTCTTAACATGCCTAAGTTCTAAGAAAAATTTTGAGTGCAGAATTTTTTTTCCTACTTAATAATTAAGTGTTTTTTTTCTCTTTGTATTATTTTTTAACATGCCTATGTTTTTCTGTTTTTCTGTTAATAATTAAGTTTCTTTTTCTTTTGTTTAAATTTTTTATTCTTTCTTTCTAAATAATTTTTAATATGCCTTAGTTTAATTCATAAATATTTATCATTACTAACATATATCTAAATGTGGAGAACTGTAATTGGCCATCTATATTATATCAATGTTTTCTATGCTTCTTTGTTGTGCTGTTGGTCTTCCATGATCATTAAATAAATAAATAAATAAAAATAAATAGAGACGAAGCTATTTTTTATATGGGAAAGTAGGTATGCAAATCCTTTTGGGTGATTATAGGGCTTACGACATATCGTATGGCTGGCTTAAGCGATCACTTTACACAATGTAACTATCAAAATTCCACTTTGATAGACTACCAGATAAATAATTATTTTGATTATATGATATATGTTAACTAACTAAAAAACTTACTTGTAGAATCTGGTCATGCCAGGTCTTTCGCGGACGCCTTCTATTTCTGTTACTTTCAACACTTGCCCTATATATTTACTTAACCACCCTCGCTCATACCTTCTACATTACCAAACCATCTCAGCACTCTTTTTTTGTTCTATCTACCACACTACAGCCAGCATTATATTCACTTCTAGTTTGTTTATTCCTCACTCTATCGACTAAAGATTTTTCACGCAAGCGCATTAGTGATCGCATTTCCACCACATTCAGTCTACTGTCATTCCTTTTTTGCCAACTCCAGGCTTCACTTCCATACACCAGAGTTGGATCTAGAACTCCATTATGTACCTCTAGTCTTACTTCCTTTGACAGGTTCGTATTGGTCACAATTGCATTCAGAACACCATACACTTTGTTACCCGCAGTCACTCTCCTTTCGATATCGTGGATGTTATATGTTAAATTTGGTACATATGTTAAATTTGCAAAAGTTGTTTCATATTGGAGTTGTATTTTATTACCGCCATCTGTGGATAAAGTTGACGTACCATAGGTCGTAAGTAAACGTGAAAAAACGTACGATATGTCGTAAGTCCTATAAACATACAAAAATACTTACTACATACTATACTTACTCTCCCATATAAAATATATCTTAAAATATTATATTTTAACAATATTTTTATATGAAAGTATGTTATAAGAACACAGTTACTGGATTTGGTCATTAATTAAGGATAAATTATAGAAGTCTCACAGAGACAAAGCTATTTATATATAAAAAAAGTAAATGGAAGTCTCTTATACGATGGCTCAGGGCTTACAACCTGTATGAACTGGTTTAAGTGATCACTTTACACAATGCAACGTTCACCAATTCCACCGTAAGAATATCCAAACATTGTAATTTTTTTTGAAAGTTCTGTATATAAATATGTTCGTATCGAGAACACTTCATATATTGCACTATATATGAATATATTTATGTATCTATATATACACATATTCATATATTTATATATTTATGTATTCATATATTTATATATGAAGTATTCTCGATTCGAACATATATATATAACTTGCAAATTTTATATAATGTTTGGACATTCTTACGATGGAATTGGTGAATGTTGCATTTAAGCCAGTTTATACGGCTACAAGAGAATTCCATCGACTTTTCTCATATATATAAGTAGCTTCGTCTCCGTGAGACTTCTATAATTTATCCTTAATTAAAAACATATATTTTATGTGAATTGAAATTTCAGATATCACGTTCAAATTGACGATGCGGCGAAAGACCCTGTTCTACACGGTGAACTTGATTATCCCTTGTGTGGGCATCACCTTCCTGACCGTGCTGGTGTTCTACCTGCCCTCGGACTCTGGGGAGAAGGTATTATGACGAGAGCGAGGAGTGGGGAAGAAGTATATTGCTTCCTCGTTCGTGCAACGTGTGATACTGGCTTTAGATATTTGCGTATCGCGACATTATAAAGGTGTTGTATTTCAAGTCGACGGACCCTACGTTAACTAAGGTTCGGTTGCGCCAGCAGAAGTAAATTTGGTTCGAGTAACATTGACCCGAGTAACTTTTTTTACCCTCAGCTCAGAGTAAACTCGATTTCGGGTTGCACAAACGTCTTTTTTACCGCTGTCAAACCAATCATAAGGCTAATAGGGTGCCAAGCGGAATAAACCTAAAATACCGCATTTGTCTATGGAATTTGATTTATTTCAGTTTTTCACCACTGACAATACGTTCTTTTGCGGTTCAAAACCAGTTCAAACAAACCACTTTATTCTATGAAACAAACCAAACAAACGTCAAACCAGCGCTAAAATAACGCGAAATTAAAAGATTCATTTTAATATTTACAAATTTCAATACGAAAAAGACAGCGACAAAATTCAAATGACAAGTACCTATATGGATAAATGTCACATTTTGAAATCAGCTGTGAGAGGACGGCCATTTTTTTTACCAAAATTTTTACTTTTACCCACCTATCTTGGAGAGTAAAATAAAGTTACTCATGTATGTACTTCGGCGAGCAAAATAATTTTTACCATCGCTGGCGCAACCCGTTTTTAGTAAAAAAAGTAACTTGAGTAACTTTAAAGTCACTCGAGTAACTTTTTTTACCTTTACTTCTGCTGACGCAACCGAGCCTAAGGCATCTATAAAGAAAAATGCAGGAGAGCTGTTTGAAGCTTGGCTTAAGATACAAAATGAGTGCATTTGTCCGCTTTTACGTCGCAAATAAAATATCAATTTGTACTAATGCATCTAAACATACGCAATTCGAAAAATTTTGACGACTTTCTTTCATCGACACAAAATGTAATAGAATACATTGACGTGATTGTTTGTCAGAAGTAAATATTCATGCTGAAGAAACGAACTTGTATAATATTCCAAACTACAAATTTCTTTTTTTTGTAGGTCCGAAGGGAACAAAAGTTTTCGGCACAAGACACAGTTTTTAAGACTTGTGAATGGGAATATCAGCACCCATAATTGGGTACAAAATTATTAGCGATAATATATCGACCTCCTAGTACAAACAAAGCGATATTTTTTATCTACCTAAGTTTTGAAATTCACTGCAAAAAATTGAAAATGTACATATAAATAATGCAATGAAATCCTTGCGCTTAAATTGTTTATACAGTTTAGCAAGAATGTAAAATTAAAATGCAACAATAAATTTAAAAAAGGTCAATTTTATCCTATAAAAGCCTGTGCTATGAAAATAGGACTAAATTTCTGATATTATAAATGCAACCAGGTTCATTTTTAAAATAATCTTTCGGACCACACAAATCATGTATTCAAATGATGCAAAAAAATTAATTTTATGTGTAGTTTTTGCTATTTATATTGCGAACTTAAGAGTATATTTTAGACATACCATCATTGTACTCTATATATTGTCGATCATTGACTAAACAAATTTTGACGTATTTTGGTGTATAGATTAACCTATTTTACTATTTTCACATAATTTAGTCGAAGTTGAGATATGGACTATCATGAAATAAAGATAGTACACTTTTTTCACGTGCCGACATACATTTAAAACCTATGCAAAGTATGCTTTTTTTCATAATAAATCAACATTTATGAAGAAAAGTCTCTTTAGGAAATGTGATGTTGAATACCATTTTTGATTACTTTATAGAAAAATTAAAAAAGACAAGGTTTTTTCCTTCATATTGCAAGACGTTAATTAATTAAAATTATAATATTTTCGGTGTGTATTACACCATATTCAGTAATAATAAGTGATGGCACAATACGCACCGAAAAAAATTACCCTTAAAGAGAATTAATTGTCAAAAAATTTCTAGCCCCAAAATTCAATTAATTCAATTAATTTAATTTTGGGGCTAGAGACTGATATATTTAAAAAATGTTTATTTTGTGGATAATTTGATATTCATTTCTAAATTACTTGTTAATTTTGATTTTAATAAAATTGAATCATATTGTAAAACACATATTGATTCAAATGTATGAGGTAATCCGTCAATAATTAATCATAGTTAGCATTTACTAAGGAAGTAAAAAATATGACATCTTATATTGCGATATGAAGTATTTGACAATGAATTTTTAAAATGTTTTAAATTGCAGAAGGTAAGTTGTTTAAAAAGTTTTTCCGAAATCTGTAAAAATATATATTTTTAGTATGTATTTTGGATTTGAGAGATTGCATAAAAGTAGGTTGAATAAATGACGAGGTATATATAATTACATACAATTACACTTAGAAAATGTTTTGTCCTATGTACATTAAATATTAGAATTTTGTTTCCTACCTCCAAATTATTTTTTTTCCATCATACTAACATTATATTACAGAACTCATTGGGAATGGATTTAAGGAAAAATAGCATTTTCACTGAGAATGATGTGTTTTTTGCTATCAAAAAAATTTGCTCAACAAAGTTGAATTCCAGTGGAATAAAAAAAAGCTTGTTAAAGAAAATATGTTTTGTGTAAAGAAAAATACACTAAGTGTTCAATGTTGTAAACATGTTAGTAGCATGAGGCATGAAAATGTCGCTAATCAGTGTTGGCTACAGATGTTATCTGACGCAAGAAAAACTATAATCCCTGACAGAAAATATATTGTTTGGACATTTGAAGACTAAGCTATTTTTGAAGGAGGTGACAAGCCAATATCAATGGTTCTCAGATCTAATATTATTTGATTTCGAAGTCGAGTGTTTTTGAAGTCTCGCAAAAAATGCCGGGAGACAAGGAATTTGATTTATTGTTGACATGTAATACCCCTTAATGTTTGTTTTGTGTTTAGCATCTACCTACCCTCATAGCTACCCCTCCCATTCGGTTGAACAATCCAATATCAAAAGTTCACATTACAGCGTTTTCAAATCAAATCTGTTTCTCCGATTTCCAATAAATGTTGAAATTTGAACTGTTTGGATTGTCCATAGAGCTGCCTGTCATGTCCTATTGCAATGTACTTCCACCGTGTTGGACCATCAGCGTAGCTTTGAATAGTTGTTGTATGATAATATATACCCAGATGCTTCCCCAAGGAATGGAAAATTAGAAATAAATCGTTTGTAGTTCCATGTTTATGTGCTATAGAGGAGACGTGTTATGCAATATTTTGATCAAATTTATTTTATTTGACGAAAGAAAATAATTCCTGTCGGGAAGATAGAAAAAAAAACAGATCTCAAAAGTAACGATGAAATTTGATGTGAATGTATCATAAATAATTTGAAAAAATAGAATTTCAATTTTACACCGAAAATGAGGCTAATTTATTTTTTTGTTTAAAGAAAATCTCTGAATATTGTTAATTGATATAGCTGTTACTTTGTGAAGCAACATGACTATTTTAATTTACACTAAACTAAACTGTAAAAACCTATTACCAAAAAACTACCCCTTTTCATGACCCGCCCTTTCACCCGAATAGTTTAACACACTGTATTTAGGTTAGTTATTCCCTACACCTGGTGATTTGAGGAACTGCTGCAAACTACAGTTGTGATCAAATTAAGTGTAGTACTATGTTGAGTTTAGTGTAAATTACAATGAGAACGTCTCTGTAGTAAACAAAAATAAAATAGTTAAAACTTGATTGAAAGAGTGAGAAACTGAAGGACAAGAAAATAATAAGCACATAAAGTATATAAATAAAACAATCTTAAATTAAAACTGCTAAAAAAATATCCTTTTGTCCTGTAGACTTATAATTTAGAAATCCATAAACTAATGTTGATATCCCCGTATTTCTCCGGAAGGACCCCATACCTTTTAAAGATTAGATAAAATATCCATCATGCAATTAGAAGGTTTATTTTTATAATTTTAATTATGCTATTTGACGTTTATTGCTTAAGAGTCACTATCAACAAATACAATCATTTAGTTTTTATAAAATGTTGTTTATTTGCGCTTTATCTGTGAATTTTTGTTGCAAGCTGTTGATTGTTAGACATAGTATATTATTTGATGACTTATGTTAAAAAAGTTATTGAATGATATTTGCATAGTTTTTTTAATTTATACTAAAAATAAAGTTTGAAAATTAATACACCGAAAGGAGTAGTTACATACACATTTTGCTATGAAAGAAAGTTTTTTGAAATAATTTTGCTTTTCAACAAGGCTTTCTGCATTCAGCAAAAAACAATTATAGCGAGTAACGGTATGGTTTTATAATACTTAAAAAGCAATATAGTAATTTCTTTTAAATGTTTGATTGACAAAAATATTGTCGAATATTTTTGATTTTTTAGTGATGCTTAAATTATTATTTGAAGGACATAAACAACCAAATATAAAAAACAAATAAACATGAATTTTAGTAAAAGAACTGAAAGCGAATGAATTGTGTGAATAGGTATGGTATATATTCAGTGGCGTAGCTATCGCCTGGGCAATCTGAACAACCACCTGAAGGCCCGGACACTGGCCACGTAAACTCTAAATATTGTTCAAGAAGTTTCCGAATATTATTTTGTTGTCTTCGGTACATCAACACTTGACATGGCAATTTTTTATAGAGATATGAAAAAATAAATTATTTTCGGTAATAATTTGAAACAAAAGATGGCACATACTTGAATGTTTGATTCATGTTGAAAAGCTAATTTTGAATTTTTTTGTTTTTCTTAGGGAGCGTCCGTAAACCACGTGACTTGATCAAGGGTGAGGGAGTGAGGTAGAATTTTACGCTGGGTTACGTTTGGGGAGGGGAGGGGGGCAACTACGTAATTTGTTCATTTATTTTATTTGACACAATTAAAACGGCACAGAATATGCTATCAATAAATCTGCGCAGCTCGGTTTGGATATAATCAATAATTTTAAAATAGTTTTGGTAAGAGAAAATAGCATAAAATATCTTCATTAATTGTAGGAAAAAACTACGCTCCACTCACTCAGGTGGTCAGAGGGTTTAAAATGGAATCACGTGGTTGATGGATGCTCCCTTAACAGTGTAACTACTTGAAGTGAGAAGCAAATACGCAGATATACTAAAAGGTTAACTTAAAATATCTTTGATGTACAAGAAAAGTGATGATTAATAATTTATTAATATGAAAACTGCTAAGAAATTTACTGGCAGGAGAGTAAGAGTTTGGAATATCGTATCGTACAGAGTACAAGACTGTCACCTTTCCAAAATATGCATTCTGAAAAGATGGAGTTTAATGTTTTTGTTCTCATAATTCAAATAGTACAGTAAGCATTTTTCATTTAGTTTTTAAAAGTAATACTTTTGCATATCAACATGATAAAAAATATTATTGTTTTTATACATATTTCTTAAAACAAAAACACACATAAAAAGGATTTTGTTGAATTTAAAGAAAAATGCATGATGTAAATGTAAACGCATCACTTTTAATTGTAAAGCAATAATGGAATGTCACATGAAGATGATATTTTGGCACGTAGTAGAACTAACTATGCGTAAAATGGTGATATGGTCTTGGGTGCGTATGCTTGCCCAGGAGACAATTTGTTGCCACGCCACTGTTGTGTATACACCATGTACTCAGGTAATCTGAGAAATGGTCTGACCATACTGCACAGACCCAACAGGTGGAAAATAAAATTATTTTCTGCTGAAAACACATTGGATGAACTATGTCGACTGTAATGTTTGAGAGCAAGTGTGATGGTTAACAAATGAACTATGTTATTTTAATTCATTAAAGTTATTTATATTTAAACAAACAAATTCTGAGATTAAATGTCTAAATAGAGAAAAGTTCAGCTTCCAGATTAGAAATCTTCTCAAGTAATTTGGGGAAGAGAATCGCGATATTTATAAAATAATCTTTCATTGTTATATATGAAGAATATAATAAATTAAATTTAAGAAAATTCACTGTTTAAAGGGAACAGCTTAATATAAGCTGTTTAAAATAGGTTAAATAAAATAATAGGTACATTTACACCTTCTAACACAGATTAGCCGGTTTCAAATCTTGGAAATGATTATCTATATTTTTACGAGTATAGTAATATATAAAGAGGTAAAGTTTGTAAGTTTGGATGTAGGAGGTAATCTCCGAAACTACTCATCCGATTTCAAATATTCTTTCACCAATATTTAGAATGGACTTTCAGGGTTGACGTAGGCTATATATAATATCTCATTAAAATAAAAGGGCTTTTTGTGGTGACCTAATTTACTAACTAAAGTCGATGAGAAAATGGTCGTTGCGTTTGTGGGAGGCATTTTTTACAAACGTTGCTTTAGTGGTTAAAGATAGTCAAATACTTTCTATAGATAAGTTATAGATCTCAAAAATTTAGTAAAACCTTTAGTTATATAAAATATGACTAAGAGTTACTAAAAGCTACGCGTGCGGAGCCGCGCGGACACAGCTATTGCCTGCCCAACATAACTTGGCGTGCGGCAAGTTTGGAACTAAAACCCGCCCCGCCCGCACCCGGCGGTAACCCCTCGCCCTGTCATTCAGTACATTCTCTTCTTTGCTCGGGAGCTGTGACATCTTGATTACCAATATACACTGAATTATTATGTCCAAAACAACCAAAACCGTCCGGGGTGGTGCAAGAACAATTGCCAATGAAGTATTAAAGTTTTGCGAAGCTTAAAAAGAAAATAATGGACCGATATTACCGTCTGACAGTTTGACAGATAGAACGGCCACCATTACTGCATGGTTTCTTTTGTGCTGCCCGACCAAATTCTGTTACAGCATACGACACCGGTCACCGGACACTCTGTACATTATGTATTGTGTAGTAAATTTACACCCTGGCAACTTCTGTTAAGCGACAGGGACGCCCTCCCTCGCACGCCAAGTTATAGTGGTACGTCTATAGTTAAATATTGTCAGAAATACCCGTTTTTCGGCTTAGACTCTTTGTGTTCCATGGAGCTATCAGTGGGTGGTCCAGTGGTGCTAAGTTGGCTAGGGCGTTTCAGGTAACTCTGTGCATATCGATCCTCCTTTCTTTGACGGTGTTCTTCCTGCTGCTGGCCGAGATCATCCCGCCCACCTCCCTGGCCATCCCGCTCCTCGGGAAGTACCTGCTCTTCACCATGATCCTGGTGTCGCTCAGCGTCTGGATGACGGTCTGCGTGCTGAACGTGCACTTCAGGTAATTCAACTTTCTTTTTTAAATTGAAGGGGCAACACCACCCTGGGAGCCTGAGATTTAGGGAGGAAATCCTCCCGGGGTGGTGGGTATGACGCTAGATTCTATTTATTTAATTTAATTGTACGGATGAAAGTCCCATAACATACATGTATGATGTTACAATATTTACATTATAATTTTTTTAACAATATTTAAATTAGAGAAATGTAAAATTTCAAGCATAACCACGTTACAAGTTACAATCATAATATAAACATGACGTAACACAATTGCTTACCGGTTAGATTCCTGTTTAAATTCTATTCAAAAATGTTTTAGAAACAATGTCCTAATATAAATTGTTACGAAGATAAGCGACTTCCGAATTCGCATTTTTTTCAATATTTCCGACTTGACTTCTGTTAAATATTAGACTATCATTACTTATATCGCATGTTAAAAATTTGTTCGCTTCAATATATGCAAATAAAATGATTAAAAATCGAGCAGAAATTAGAAATATATTTTTTTGAAAGGTTTTAATCACTTTAATTGGCGATTAAGCGAATGAATTTTAAATATTTGATATCAGTTACCTTCACGATAATCCAACGTTTTACAGAAGATGAGTCAGAAATAATGAAGAAAAATTGCAAACTTTGATGTCGCCTATCTCCGTAACTATTGATAATAGGACACTGTTGCTTGAACATTTTTGATTCATGATTAATGCCGAAATCTGTAAGGTATTGTGGACTTTGTTAAATCATATATATTGAATACTAATTATAGATATATGTATAACCATCCAATATTGATTCAGGTTTGATCTGTTGATTTACCTACTTCAAATGAAGGTTTTTTTAAGTCTTTCATGTATTTTGTAAAAGTTATGTTCCACACATTGGCTATTTTATAGTAGGTACTTATTGAAATTCCGTTTAGAGAATTAAAATAATCCACCGTCACAGTATTATTGCCATAGAAAAAATTATCGCATTTCTAGTTGAAAATCAAAACCTACTTAATCTCATGAATTTTTTTTTTGCAAATAAAAAAAAAAGTTTCACATCTTGCGATAATAACTTGACTTACCTTTTTAGCAAACAAAAACGTCATTTAATTAAGTTGTCTATCTGTCCGTAACTTGCTGGAATTACCACTTTAGGTAATTAGAGTGTATCACGCAATCGGCGCGTAACACGCAACAGCTCAGGTAACACGCAAGGGTCGCTCACAAAATGAACGAGTTTCACATTTTTATATTATTATATTTTGTTTTAGTTTTCAGCGAATAAAGTCAATTTAAAAATATAAATGGTTGGTTATTATGTCCCTTGAGTCTCCACTGGTGTAAGGCTAGGAGTTTAATAAATAGCTGTCACCCGTCAAAAATAAAAAATACAAAAAAAAAACGGAAAAAAGAAGAAAACAACTTTTTATACTATTAAATGTAATTGGGTATATTTTGATTAACTCAGTATCTGGATAGAACATGAAAGTTGATTTGATGTAGTGAGTCAGGGAAAAATATGAAAAATATATACCTAGTAGATCAAAAGTTATTTTTCTGTCGTAAAGTTTTAATAAGTTTTTTAAACACAATAGGGAATCGTAATTGAGTTGGTCTAGTGGTATATTAAGTTTATAATTAACATAACTTTGGAATTTGTTTTATACTCGTTCAACTGTATGAGAGTTTACACTGTAACAGTGTACGTCAGTGCAGGTGGAACTTTTGGGTTCAGCGTGTCAAAAATTCGAAAAATATCTAACTTTGCTAGCATGTCATATCTAGTTACGCTTGAGCTCCAGAATTGGCGCGACGGGGTTTGAGTTTATACTTGTGTAGGGCTATTCGGCATTTGCATGGCTGGGCTGGTCCCAGTCGATCGTCTGCCAGAGTTTGTGAATAATGATGCATGCGTAAGAGACGTCAGCTGCAATCGCGTTCTTTGGTAACTCAAGTATTTTTTATTTTATTTATTTAGTTATTAACGCTCTACAGGGCTTTGATAAATAAATAGGTAAAGTGTACATTTATATAATGGATAGTTTAAAGAAAAAAAATAATAACATATAAAAATAATAATGACATAAAGTGGAAAACAAATACTTAAAATACAAATACAAACATATAAAGATATAATATAATATAAAGTAAAAAGTAAAAAGCAGAAGCATAAGGAAAAAATGATATAAAATAGAGTGAAAAGCAATTGCACAAGCTGAGAACGTCATAATATAATAAAAATGTTACATAACAGTTGGTTATCTCACTCAACCAACAATCAAAAAAATACAAATCAATTATTTAAATCCAATTTGACAAATACTCGTAATCTTTCAATACACCTTTTGAAATATATTTGAATATTATAAAGTTTTTGGCAAAGTCGTCAAGTTGCTCGTATCTGTTTGCTAGTCTAGGAAGCCTTTGCAGTGGGAAATTAGAGACGAATTAAAGTATTAAAGTATTGGTCATTAGGTTCGCCGTCAGTGATCTATATGAATTAAATCAAGCAATAAATAAATGGATTTGGGTGTTATCGTAGTGTGCTATTGTTGCGATACTTCGGCCCCATGGCCTGTTGTGGTTTAGATTAAATTTTTTAATATCTTCTTCTCCTAGTGTCGTGTCAAGTACTCCCAATATTGATTATCATTTGAGAGTAGATCTCCTCATCTCTAGCGGCTCGAAACTCTTCCACTGTCCTTATCCCTGTCCAATCTCATATATTATGGAGCCATGAGGTCTGTTTCCTGCCGACACCTCGTTTACCTTCGATCTGAGGAGATTTTTTTATCTTTATGCTTATTACTATGGACACTGTGGTCTTTATGCATCCATATTTTGTACTCAAACTGTAGCATTTCTTGTAAACATGTAACTTGCAATCCCCATTTAATGGATGATAAGTATGTTCCAATTGTCATTATTTGTCCCTGCGTTTTGGAGGCAGAGAAGAGCTTTTATATGGACGCCTCCCCATCCCGCTAGCATTCCCAAGAGTGTTAGCGGGGTGCTAAGTAAGGTCACTTTAGCATTGAAAAAATGCCGAACATGGGTGGTGAAAGTGTAGGGCCGATATGGGAGCCATTGCTCGTAGAACGGCCCTGGCGTGTGGTGGGTCCCTTTTCTCTTACCCTCGATTTTGCCCTTTATTATCAAATGCAAAAATATTATCAAAATTATACACAACAAATGCAAGCAGTTTATTGAGATAGATTTTGTTTTACAATTCTCTAATTAATTGCGAACATATGTAGTTTTTTTAAAAATAGAGATTCGAACACGGAATACGTGTCGCATCAACATAAGCCAAAAAAACAAACTGAGCCAAAAGCCTGTGCCATGAAAACAGGACTAACTTGCTGGTGCCCTGGAATGGAGCTCGAACCATCGAGAACCAGATCACGAGGCGATCGTCATGACCAACAAGCATCTCCTTGATTATTTACACATATAAAACTATTAGTAGTTTATTGATCTACCGGTTAAGACTCTCGCCTGATTCGAGCCCCATTAAAGAGAAAATACCGCCAAGCTATTTCTATTTTAATAGCACAAGCGTTCAGCTTAGTGTGGAAAATAGTAAGAATATTGATGTAGCACGTATCCCGTGTTTCAATTTGTATTTTTAATTTAATAAAAAATATTAAAAACCACAGCTTTCTAAGTAACACTGACTATATTCTATTCTTTTTATTTCTTTTGATGTCTTGCCCAGCTTTTCGTTTCAATCAAATATACTCGTATTTCTCAAATACATAAACCATTTTCTTATTCTATACACAAATTTTCTATCAATACGAAGCATTTTGTCTTACATTCATTATTTTGGAATACATCACATGTATAAAATATAAAAATCAAAAAAATGGTTGTGAATGCACTCACCGAGGATTAATAATTTAAAATGTATTAATTTCTAGATCTGCATCTATCCCTTCCAAAATCACGTTTCCTACAAATGTATAGGCCTTAATAAATTTATAATTTCGTATTCATTGTAAATTAGTAAAAATATTTTATAACCCACACATTTGATATCATATTAATCGTAACTATTTTTTTTGCTCCCTCATAAATCCTTGCGTAAATCCTACTCATTAGACTTTGAAATGCAGGCAATGCTTAAAACAAAAGCAAAGAGCTTAGAGGTACATTTATATATAGATGATGCAGAGAAATATGGGGGTGGTTTACTACCTGCGCAACGTGGCGTATATCAGCTAATGTACTAATACGTAATACGAAACTTCAAACTTTTTTGTGTACGTAATCAGTAGGTATTAGAATAGAACATTTTTAAAACATTCTTTGAGATGTTCAGACTAGATTAAAGTATAATATTTAAGACGTATGAATGTCGTTTTGTCTAATGACGCGCGGAATAATATTTTTTTTATATCAAGGGGTTACTACACCCACCGCCCTGGGTGTCTGAAATTTAGGTTAGAATTGTTTATTATTACTTTTTATTGGCATTTACTAAAGATTACATTACACTGTTATTTAATTGAAAAATGGAAAAAAAAAGTCATTTTGTTTCGGGACGCCGTTATTTCTTTCCACACAATATGCGCTTTTCAAACACACTACGCGGTCGATCAATTTGTTTTGTCGATTTGACGCGACGGAAGTGCGGCGCCGGCCATAGTGCCTTAGGCCTTAGGTTCAGAGTGAAATTTTAGGATGAAATGAAATCTGCGCACATTATGTAATATTACACAACAATATTCACGCCATGACGTCACGACTCATCAATCAAAAGCTAAGATAGTGGAAGGAAAGGAACAGACTGAGAAGAAAACTATTCATAAAGCAACAAAATATCAACATGTCATTAGGTACTAAAAATATTCATTACATCGCATAGAAAAAAAAACATATTTTTTAAAATTACGTTGTTTTCTTGTTAATTTCGTTCCAAAACGAGTCTCTTCGCGTAAAAACATCTTTTTGTAATAAAGCGTTACTTAAACCTTTTCATAATTATTTCAAAAGTTACAAGCTCATGGTAACTTTTTAAAGCAAGTCAAAACAAGTCACGAAAAAATATTTTTTTCGTAAAAAAATTTTTTTTTTTCTTAAAACAAAGATTTAAAAAAAAACGTACTATAAAGAAGTAAAGGACGTTAGACGAAGTTTTTAGGATAGACAGACAGACGGACGGACGGAAGGACGGACGGACAGACAACGAAATTATTATAATTGGGATTGTAGATTTTTCATCCGTTAATGGTAAACTGTCATTGATGAAAATTCTAATTTTTGTTGTATACCTTGAGTTGGAACACAGCTGGAAAGAATGTGCATGCGCATCCTGTTTTTTACGTATGCCAAAATAGTATCTATACCTTTAATGTAAGTATGCCAAAGAATTTTTATTTTTTGACCTTCTCCTTCTATCCGTTCAACGGAAATTGGATATCATGTTGACTATCATCAAATTATTTACTGCGGCCCAAGATAGCTCTAGAGTACACTGGCCAAACCGCTGTCTTGGGTTTTCACCAATAATGTTGTCCTTTTTCCAGGGCCCCGACTTCCGGCAATCTTTCCCTGCATTATGAGGTGTAAGATCTTGTACTTCTCTTTCGAATTTTCATTGTTTTCATTACTCATTTTTCTTTATTCATCCGAACCATGATATCTTCATGGGTAATGTCCATCCAGCTTATTTTGAGTATTCTTCTGCAGATCTACAATTCGAATGCTTCAAGTCGCCTTATCAATTCTTCGGTAAGCGTCCATGTTCCTATTTTTTTGATAAAACTATTATTCTCACGCCTATTCACGTATGCATAGGTTTGTGATTTCGCCGGAGTTCTGTAAGGGCAAAGAGATAATCGCCGTTGTTACTTCTGGTTTACTTAGCCCTCGGAATGTCAAAGTTAATAACCCGCTGGAATAGTGTAACTTTGGCACTAACGCGTGCTGCCATTTGAGTCATAATTAGCACGCGGACCTTGGGATTTGCGGAGGCGGTTTTTCAAGGTAATACGCCAATTACGCCTCTGCCACGTGGCTTAGCTCCAGCCCTTTACTATCTCAGGGCTGGCGTAAGGGAGGATGCGGCGAAATTATACCAAATATATGTCATTTATATTCAGGCGTCTGTGAATATTATGCCTAGTCTATCGGATATTTATCACTAATTTTTACGAAAAAAATTTTTTTTCTTTTTTTTTCATTTTTTTAAGTAATTTTTAAAATTATTTTTAGGTAAGAATTTTTATGTTATTTTATTTCTTTTTCTTTTTTCTTTACAGTATTTTTTTTCTATTCTTTTTTATATATATAAATAAATACATATTCTCTAGGAACCGACATGTTAAAAAAAATACCGTAATTTTTGACGAGTTTTTAATCTTAAATTTAAAAAAAAATCGAGATGCGAATGTGGAATACGTGTCACATCAATATTCTTACTATTTTCAAACTGAGTTAAACGCTTGTGCTATGAAAATAGGATTTACTTGCTGGTCTGGAGTTAAAATTAAAAATCAAATTTCAAGAAAATTTACGTAATTTGTTAATTTATAATAATAATTTATCTTTTATATGAACTTTTTATAAACAATTTTAATGACTTGAATTATAACTAAACAAAACCAAAGTTTTCCTAATGATTCATTAGGATTCTGCGCAAACGAACGCTTCATCCCCACTTACCAAATATCTTATATACACACCATCCATTCTAAATTTTACACTGTTATTCTTTAGGACTAAAACACTGATACCTTCTCCCTGGCTGGAGTTTGGAATATATTGAATACCCTCCGAATTTTGTAGTGGCACTAAGATTTTTAAAAAATACTGTCGTCTCACCCCATTCGCTCTCCCCTCGCCAGGATCATATTTTGCATACATCTGTCTAAAAGTCCAGAAGAAAATTTTACAAAAATTGCATTTAAAGATTTTTCACCGTTTATTTCCAAAAATTTTTTTATACCACACTTGCGATATTTTCGCAATGTAATAATTTTTTATTCGTATTTTAGTCAAAAAAAAAAGAATTTTTTGTTTAGTGGATTTAGATTGTTCTGCTCTAAGTGTTTTGAACTATTTTTATTATTTAACTTTACTACCTTCTCTGACCTCGTGACGTACGATTTTAGATCATTAATTTATTCACAGCATATTGAATGTAAACTTAAATTGCCATGATCTTCTGTCCAAAATTCAATGTAACATTCCTATTCGCTGGTCAAGACATGCGTCACTTTCAAGTTTCCAAAAGTTGCAAAACGAACGCTACTAAAAACGCTCCAATACACGGTACAATAACTTATTTTAATTCCAATTATAATAATTTCGTTGTCTGTGTGTTGGTCCGTAACTTCGTGTAACGTCTTTACGATTAGTAAATTACTATTTATCATGCGTGTGCAGTGAGAACAGTGAGAAGCATGACTTTTACGTATACTTAATGGGGAAAAATATCGAAATTAAATATTCATGTCACAGAATATTATGAAATATTAAAATATGAATAATATGGTAATAATTATGTTAGGAATATTAGGAGATATATATTTTATTTCAATTTTATTTTCAAAATATTTGCTCAGAAAAAATCATGTTTCAATGTTTTCACTGCATGCCCCTGCTATTTGTTGCACTGAGAATAAAAAGTATGACTTTTTCCTAAGCATATATTTTGAAAAGAAACCGACATTTGAGATGTATCACGTAATATTACTATCATAATAATTAACGTATGATTCAGATTTTAATATTTCATAATATTCTGCCAGATAAATATTTAATTACGATTCTTTTTTCCAACTATATGTTTAGATAATAAAAGTCACGCTTCCTGTTTTCACTGCACGTCCATGATATTTAAACTTGTGTAATGTAACTAAATATAATATTTGTATGCGTTTATACTGTGCTGTCATTTTTATAAATAATAAAAAAAAACTGTATCTCAGGCTCAGGTATCACCGGTTACTGACCGCAAGTTGCTTAATAGAGGCGGTTTCAAGTTGTCCCAAAATGGTTAATTTCAACAGTGATGCGAGAATACGAATAAATAAATAATATGGATATATTGTACACCGCGCGCCCATTCAAACTTCTACGAAACATAACAATGAAAAAAATTATCTCAATTTTCCCTCTCGTTTCGCTCGGCAGTCGGAATTCGGTCCATTTTCCAAATGGGATGTGTGATTCGCGAGAGTATAAATATTCTCAGGGGTGTAGTGCGTCCGCCGACGCCGACGGAAGGCAGTTTTGCATATCCGTCAGCGAGCGGGGCTCGGGGCGCAGCAATAACACGTTTATCCAAATGGCGGAATTATACAGGTTAACGGCGCGGCCCTAAGCCGTAACCCTCCGAGTGGTGGTAAAACAATCCAAACGTCTGGGTCACATCGATATACTAAACCGACTCTCGATATTCTAATAAAGCTTGAAACAAGAAAATGACATTGGTTTCTTTATTCCTCTATAACTTCATATACACTCAAAGATCTTTGAGTTTGGCTTCGGGGGTCTCCACGGTGGACACGGTCCATCTAGTACGCCATGTAGAGCTACGTATGGTAATCTTGTTGTACTCGTTCTCTGTACGTGTTGGTACCAGTATCGTTGACGCTCCCGTCTGACCACATCTTGAACTCGCAGAACTCCTGGATTGCTCTATTCCTCACACAATCATGAAGAGTCTTTCCAGCAATTCTTAGCGTGCTCTTTGCCTTGACAGTGTCCGCCCTCGCTTCAATTTTTTTATTCTTAATGAAGGTAATGAAATTACATGGTGTTTCCTAATATAAACAGTAATTACATATGATTTACGTGAATTTAAATCAAATGCAAGCATTTTTCTCTTACTTCTTCACATATATGTACAACATTGCATGCATCTGGAACGCAAACCGGAAATCTTGCTGTGGCTGCCGCTGGTTTCTCCGGCAACTCTTTGCCAATCGTCTCTCCTGCTGCATCTTCTGCTGTCGGAGTAGCGCGGGTCAACGAAAATGCAGTGACGACAGTGACAGTGCCCTCTTCCGACGCAAATTGGACAATAGTGCAAAATAAAAATAAGAGACGTGTCGTTGTTCGGGGGACCTTGGGAAAGCGGAGAGAAGAAGATATTAAATATTATCACTTTTATCCCTTTCACAAGGACACTACGAGCGACGACATGTCCTCTTATCTGACTTCGCTGGTGAGTACCGCTTCATTCAATGTAACGAGGATCAAATCGCGGGGCGACTACTCGTCATTTAAAATCGGAATTCCGAAAAACAGTGTCAGTAAAATTTTGCAAAGCGAGAACTGGCCGCGCAAATCATTCATTAAAGAATGGGAAGCGAAACCGCGAGATGCGCCGCGTCTTCCTTCAGCAAAATGACTAGTTCGCGATAGTGCACCATATGAAAAATTGAATTTTTATTATCAGAATGTTCGGGGGATGAAAACGAAATGCGTGGATTTTTATAGCAACGTTTCGGCTAGTGATATTGATGTCATAGCATTAACCGAGACCTGGCTGAATGCTAGCGTTTTCGACTCTGAAATTTTTGATAGTAATTTTACAATAGTAAGGCGAGACCGTGGTGGCCACAGGCAGGGTGGGGGATGTTTATTGGGAGTGAGAAATAGAGAAGACTTGCAAGTTGAGCGTTTCTCTATTTTGGAAACATCCAATGAAGATCTCTGGGTAAAACTGACATACGGTCTCGATATCACGTTCATGTGTGTATTATATTTTCCTCCGGCGAGTGAGACGGATATATATCAGATGTTCTTCGATAAGATGTTGTCCAGTCTAGAACTACTTCAGGATAAAAACCTCATTATATTAGGAGACTTTAATCTGCAGTCAGCGCGGAACATTTCAAGTGTAGAAGCTGACCTCAATTTTTTTTTGCTCCGTATTAGGTCTCTCACAATATAATGATATTTTGAACTCCAGAAATAGAACTTTGGATTTAATATTTTGTAAAAGAGCGATTGACGTATCTCGGTCATTATCACCTCTTACGAGAGAAGATAATTACCACCCCGCACTTGAGTTTTGTTATAATCCGATTGCAGATCGTCCCCGTCGATCCAGAGTTCCCGGCGAAGGTACGGTTCGTCGAAGGGGCTGGAACTTTGATAATGGTGACTTCGACCGACTGTACTTTCTAATGGACGGTATCGACTGGGGAGAAATGTATAGCATATCTGATGTGAATGAGGCGGTACATTATTTTTATTGTACTATCGAAGGTGTACTTGATACTTGCTTCCCTAGAAAATCTCAGGCTACTGGTGGAAGGCGATATCCAAGGTGGTTTTCTAGGGATATTATTGGAGACATACGGACTAAGCATTTCTATCATAAAAAATGGAAAGCTTCTGGTCGTCACGGTGATTATGAGATGTTTGGACGTTACAGATCCATCGTAAGACGTAACATTCGATTAGCATACCGGGAGTTCATTTCCAGCATGGAAAATAACATTATTCAAGATCCTAATACTTTCTGGGACTACATAAAGTCACAAAAGGCGGATGGCGGGAATGTTAACTCCATGACATGGGGCGAAAAAATGGTACGGGGTGCAGATATTGCTGAGGCGTTTGCAGGTCATTTTAAAACAGTGTATAGTAGTGAACCTCCGCTTCTGGATATTAACATTGCTAGGCAATGTTCTCCGATCGGTGCACAGTCTATTGATGTTCAAAATATCAGTGAGAAGGATGTGTCCGACACTATAAAAAAATTAAATAATACTCATTCTCTTGGTCCAGATTTCATTCCAACATTTCTCTTAAAAGGTTGTGTGGAACTGATAAAAAAACCACTTTGTTTTTTGTATAATCTTTCCATTAATACAGGGATCTTCCCGGAAACATGGAAGACTTCAAAAGTTACTCCCATACATAAGAGTGGCTCTAAGTCGTCCGTAGAAAATTATAGACCTGTAGCTGTTCTCTCTGCCCCAGCTAAGGTATTTGAAATCATAATAAGTAGAACCGTCGCTTCCCGAGTAGAGCCATTTATAATTGATGAACAACATGGATTTAGGAAAGGCCGCTCGGTTGAGACAAATCTGATGGTCTTCACAAATTACGTCACGGAAGCTCTGGACGCGGGACATCAGGTAGACTGTTCATATAATGACTTCGCCAAAGCCTTTGATACAGTCAACCATGATGTCTTATTGAAAAGGTTGTATGAGATTGGTTTCTCGGATGGTATGCTAAAATTAATGTCGAGCTACCTCCAAAATAGGAACCAATACGTCTCCTACGGCCTATTCGCGTCAGAGTGCTTCTTTACCTTCTCGGGTGTCCCACAAGGATCTAACCTGGGTCCATTGTTGTTTTCGATTTTTATTAATAATATAAAAAATGTAATCTTAAACTCGCGCTTTCTGTTATTTGCGGATGACTTAAAGCTTTTCTTAAAGGTATCAACTTTGGACGATTTTCGTCTTCTCCAAGCAGATATATCAAATATATGTGAATGGGGAAGACGAAATAAACTGTTGTTTAATGTTTCCAAGTGTTCGGTTACATCCTTCACTAGGGCCCAAAAAACTCTATTTTTTCGCTACAAAATGAACGATCAAAATCTGACAAGAACATCAAATGTTAAAGATCTAGGTGTTAGATTTGTAAGCAACCTAACATTTCACGATCACATAGAGACGATCAGTGGTAATGCTTTGAGAATGTTAGGATTTGTTCTGCGTACTGCCAGGGTTTTCGAGAATACCCGCGTACTCAGAACTCTTTACAACTCCTTGGTGCGGAGTAGACTCGAGAGTGGCTCGATGATCTGGGGGCCACATGAGGGCAAGTACTCTCTTATGGTGGAGAAAGTCCAAAAGAAGTTTCTGAGATATCTCTACATGAGAGAGTACGGGCATTATCCTTGGCTTTACCCAACTGAGTTTCTCCAGGGTATGCTTGGCTACAATAGTCTAGAGACTAGAAAGAATGTGTATTTGATTACACATTTTTATCGATTGTTGCGCGGTATGATCGATAATCCTGAAATTATGCAGAGCATTGGTTTGTATGTTCCTGATAATTACACTAGACATCGTCAGCATAGATTGTTTCACATTCCAATGTACAGGACCAACCTGCCGATGGTTATGCCTGTTGGAAGAGCCACAGCTATGCTGAACAAAATCGCTTTGGGTATTGATATATTCCATGTGTCTGAAGGGGTTTTCCGAAGCGGGATTCTCCTACACCTTTGACCAGATTTTATGTTATTTTTAATTTATTAAATATTTTCATTTTTGATATATACTTCCTAATATGTATGCCTTAAACATTTTGTTTGTCATGTACATATTATCATGAAATAAATTGAATTGAAATTGAATTGAATTGAAATTGAAAATTGAATTGAACATTCTCTTAAAAGTTGTCATTTAAACTTGAACGGATCTGGTCTGAGTTGCTACAATAAAGGAGATGATTTTTCTTAACCACAATGATCCTCGGATCTGAAGAGAAGTGTTGTTCTTCTTTTTGTCATACTTTCACACAAAATTGATTCATATTAAATAATGTTCAAAAAGCGCCAGATGCCACCCTCCTACGCCTCAACAAATCTTTCGAGCTCAATCCGCGAAATGGTGCTCTAACAATGGCAGTTACTTTATGGTATAACATGATTATTTTTATATTCATGTTATTTTTTGTTATCATATTTTTTCTTCAAAACTATTCGAAATATGTAAAATTTCCTGCTGATTTAGAAGGTAACAAAAAGATAAATTTTATTTCAAATTATACAGCATGCCTTGTAGCTAATAGCAAAAACTTTGGAGGAGTTTTCTTTATTAAATTTTTAATATAAAATATTACTAAAATATTACCCTTTGGGCGAAATTCCGATAGTTTAGGAGGTAAGCGATAACAAAGTTAAATTTTTTTTTAAATATCTCTGACATATCCTTCTGTGAAATATTGGTGTACCATCATGAAAGTAAAGTAATACATAAAAAATATTAAAAATTCATTCGCTTTGATACAAGTCAAATAATAGAATTAAAATTTTGACGAAAATTTGATCCAGACTTTTTTTGCAGGGTTTAAATAATTTTTATTTGTACCAAAGTGAATTTTTTTTTTAATTATTAAGTATAAATAATATTTAATTAATAAGAAAAATGAAATGCTTTTTAAAATAAATGAATTTTTGATATTCTATATAAGTTACTGTAGCGATAGTCTAACATCCAAGTCTTAGTGGTGACAACATTTTACGATAGATAGATTTTTCTTATTGAGTATCTCTCTAAATGAGAACTGCCTCAATTTATTTTATGTTTATACGATTGAAAATATCGTACCCAAAGATATAACTTATCGTTGCTCATTTTAAACATAATAATATATATTGTTCAGTGAATCCTAAGATAACTTTTACGGTACAGCCAAACTCATGTACGCTATCTTAGTCAAACACAAACACGTACTTAAACCTACTTAAAAACTTACAACACCTACTTAAAAACAGTACGCAGACACGAGGGTCGTTTTAATATAACCGGAAAATTAAAAAAAAATACCCTACTTAAGACACTTGTGTCGTACCACCTCTGGAAAAAATACGTTTTTTGCTACATATTTATTCCTCGTTTGTGTCTATAAAGATACTAAATTCCTGTCAAAACTTTATACTCAGATATTGCAGTACACTTGAAAAAACCCGTAAAAAGTTTAAAAAAAATTGTAAAGCTGTTTGTAAAGCTATATTTGCAAAGTTTTGAGATAGATTTCATTCAAAATACGTTAATAATAATAATAAGTAAATAACTTACCATCACGCTGCTTCTTCGCGAGGGTAGGCAGAGACGATAGAGTGCTATACTCTACTGTACCGCCACACAAATCATATCACTAACATTCATACATCTTCTATATAAAATTACCAAATGTCATACTTCAAATATAACCATATTCCAGTATTTGGTTTATCTAGTCATATCAAAGTTATCGCGGACGTTATTCCTTACTTATCTCTATCCATTCCTCACTAATCATAACTTTTTGGAATATGCTAACCATATTACAGAAAATAACCACACATTCAACAATAAAAAATACACATCCTACATAAACAGACATACGACCTAAAATAAAATAATTAAGAAACACTGGAAATTCATAAAAACCTAAACACAACAAATAAAATCATCTATTATCAAATACAACCCTTCACAACACCCCTTCTCACAATGTTCCCGATTTTCTACCTCCAAGACACCCCCTCCACTTCTACCGAATCCACAACCAATACATCAGACATCCACTCCCGCACATCTCAGTCTCAACTCACCTGAAGAAGGAAACGGAGGTTTCCGAAACATGTAGTGTTATAAAAATAAAATAGTGGAAAAAACAAAGTTTATTTTTTATTCATATAATTACTATATCCATTCATTCGTTGTATACAACAAAACATCTTAGAGATCTTTTTTAATCATATTCAATATTATTACTTTTTATTTCTTTCGTAATTTGTTCATTCTTTCGCGAATTTTTCTTTCCTCTCATAGTGAATAGGATAAAAAATATCGCTTAAACGGTTTGATCATGTTGAACGCATGAATGAAAAGAGATTTGCAGCATATGCGCGTGAGTGATCTCATTTCCAATGCATGTCTACTTTCTTTTCTCTCCTGCCAACTCCGAGCTTTACTTCCGATCAGTGTTTGTACCCTAACCTACTCTAAAGACTACATTTTAACTAGCATTTTTGTACAATTAATAATTTTATTCGACTTACCATAATTAAGTTAATATTAACTTAACTTATCTCATTACCGAAGGATACTTTAGCGAGCTCATCAAACATACAGCCGGTAAAAAACTAGGATATCACGAATTTTTTTTCCGTACATTCATCATATTATCATCATCAAAAACCGGCGAATATTTTTCATTAAATTTTTCTTATGGATATTATTGAGTATTCTTGCTAGTTACTTTGCCACGAAAAACAATAGTTATAGCCGAAAAAATTACTAGTGAAAACATAAAACATCACATTTCAACTGGAGTTCTTCGATTTCCCAAGCGTAAACATTTTTTATATAATAAATAAAAATTAACTTTGCTTTCACCACTTTTGTATTGAAAAATATTAATATGTTTCAGAGCACAAGGCCCCTTCGACAGGAAAAGTGAAAACAAAGTTCATTTTTATTACTTACTTACAATCACGCCGTTTCCCCGTGGGGGTAAGCAGAGAGGATAGAGCGCTACACTCTTCTGTCCCGACATTAAAATCTCGCCTCATCCACATTCATACATCTTCGCATGCAAGCTCGCCGGTTGTTGAGGCTTCTAACGAGACCATCTTCCAGTATCTGGTTAATCTGGTCATGCCGCGTCTTCCGCGGTCACCCTCTCTTTCTGGCGCTATCGACACTTGCATTATATATCTTTCTTACCATTCTTTCTTCATTCATTTGCTCAACATGTCCAAACAATCCGAGCGACCCCTTTTTTATTCTATTTTTATTAATTATGCAATGATCAGCTTCGTATTCATTCCTAATACCTTCATTCTTTACTCTATCATAAATGGATTTGCCACACATACAATTTTATTAATTATATAAATTATATCACCACCAAATTATTTTGCTCTTTTTGAAGAAAAAATAATCATTTTCACCTACCTTACCTTTCCTTTTTATTTACGTTCTCTATTGTCATAAAAATAATTAAGTGCGTGCATAAATAGATTGGCAGCAAAAATACATCCCTGTACATTTTTGCACAAATGCAATTCCAAGCGGTTAGTGCACGGGCGCCAAAAATGGGCGTATACTTTGTTGTATTAAAACGCGAGATTTTTACCGTATTATAGTGATTTGACTTACACGATGGAATTGATAGCTAAAGGAAGTGATCAAGTTTTATTACCATTTTCGCAATTAACAAAAATTTTATGAAAAATTATTAATACCCCTCCCGCACATAGACGCTAGTTGAGCAAATGAATATTAATACCCGCGCAATGAAATTTAGCATTAGAATGAAAATTTTGTAATATTTGACAATTTTTAAAGAAAAATATATCATTATATTAATATATACAGAGGTAAAGTTTGTAGGTTTGAATGTATGAGGTAATCTCCGAAACTATTCATCCGATTTCAAAAATACTTTCACCAGTATTTAGAAAGCATTTTCAGGATAGACAGCGGCTGTATATAATCCCGTTAAGGTAAAATGACTTTTTGCGGTGACCTATATTACAACTAAAGTCGACGAAAAAATGGTCGAGCGATGAGATAAGAGATATTTAAATACTTTCTACAGAGAAGTTGTGCAACTCAAAAATTTTTATGAAAAAGTCTGACGACATATATCTTTATATTAAGGTTAATAAACAAATTGATAAAATATGACTACAAGTTACTAAAAATCTACGCGTGCGAAGCCGCACGGGAACAGCGAATAATGATATATTTTACTTTAAATATTGTCCAATATTTTACAGAAAATAATAAAGAAGTATTGCGAAAATTCGATTTTTGATGTCGCTTATTTCACTAACTATTGACATTTCTAGCTGTTGAAGTGTATGAACATTTTAAAGTCATATTCTGCATATCTTCAACTCACTGAAGAACTGTGAACGATGTGTGAAACACCCTGAATATAATTCTATTCTGCTATAAATTGTGCATCGGTGCCAATTATTTGTTAACGTAGTAAAATGTACTGTTTGAGATGAAAATCGAACATATCTCGACTGTTTGCATTATGCGTTGTACTGTCCCATGTTACATTGTAACGATCGAGATATCGCATTACTATAATCCGTTTAGTTGGCGTTTCTAACAATGTACGCATCATGTGTGTAAACTGTACATTTGTTGATCCAACAAGATTCGATAATTTCCACTTGTTTGCCATATCCCACTATAATGCTTGCGAAATTTCAATTCGCGATAGACTTAAATAAACTTTCAAAGTTTTGACTTTTGATATCCTATTTTTATTTTATATTTTACAGAGCGTTAATAATTTTAAGACAAAGGCAAACGGAAAAAACGGTTATCAATTTTTTTGTAATTTCACGTATGTTTTACATGAAACTATAAAATAATAAATTAAATACAGCGTTAAGCTTAGTTTGAACATGTAAGAATATTGATTTAAAAGTTTTCCGTGTTTGCATCTCTTTGAAAAAAATCACATTTAGTATAGCACAAAGCGTAAATGAAGCAAGAAAACACTATTCACACGAAAGGAAGAGTATTTAGGAACATACAAATTAACAGAAACGAAAATACATAAACTAAAATAATAAAATAAAAATACACAAGAAAATAGGAATGGATATACTTATATGCGTGTAAGTATCTACTGGTTGGGACTTTACAGTTTTGAAATTTATTTACTAGCGCTATACGTATGAAAAATCAAGGGATCTCAAACATAATAATTTCGTTGTTTGTCCCTCTGTCCGTCCGTCTGTCTGTCTGTCGGTCTGTCTTTCCATCATTTCGTGTAACGTCCATAATTTCATTCGAATTCAGGAAAAAAAACAAATTAAACGGCCGGAGATGGGCCGGCAAACCCGAACTGGCTGCTCTACGCATGCTGCTACAACCGCCTCTCGGTGGACCGCAAAAAATATACTAAAAATATAAACTACGGCTCATAGCAAAGACGCAAACCAACGTTCTGTCATTTTTGACGGGGTACAGATAGTATAATAATAATTAGTAACAAAACATGAGTCGCGCGCTGATGGCTTGTCACACTCAACAACGAAATAATATATTCCCTCCATCGGAAAGTATGAAATAAATATTTTTAGATGGCATTGAAATAAATTGAAACCATGCAATTTTTTTTTATAAATACTCGGGTGCGTTAAATAATTTTTCCCTGTTGTTTATTTGCAAGAAACACGCGATCGGCGTCGATCAGCCTTTGTCAAATACATATAAGAAAATGGTAATTCTGAAATTCAGGACCTGATAAATGGCGGCGCTGTAGTTGGACGCCTGCGGACACGGCGTTGGGAAATTGTTAATCAAATAACGGGGTCTCCTGCGGTCTAAGGTTCTTGTGTCCGGCGATCCGATACGTAATATGATTTGCAATATAATGTGGATACTCTGAACACCTCGTCTTGGGGTATTCACATTACGAGGGCCCGTGGGAGGTGTCGTGTGTCTAATAATTGTTCCGATTGACGATCCAACGGCAGTGATTAAGCATTTGATGACACCAGAAATAATTTTGTGCGATTGTTTATTAATATTAATTTCAATGCTATAGAAAACTCTGTGTTAGAGACATAATTACATGCTACATTATAAATTATAAAATAATATAATTTATAATATACTTATAATTATAAAATAAAATTCATTTATTTAATCAATTAGAAAGACATACAGAAAAATCTAATTCACGAATACTCGGACAGCTATGAACCCAAAAGAAATTTTTGTCGAGGCTTATCCGAATATGGAAGAAAGCGCTGAAATTCGTCATTACTTGGACGAAGAAATCGCCGGTTATCAAAAATTACAACATGAATCGAAAAAGTCAAGTTATCACTTCTCTGTGCAATTAATTTTTATTTTTTGATACTTTTCCTCTCTGGTAGGTATAACTTAAACTCACTTATATTTTTTTCGCATTATGTATGTTATACGAAATATTCAGAATTGATTCACATGTTTATAGTATTCGATTAACAAGACTTTGCTTGGTGCTGACGTAAAAAGAGTTTTTCTATATTCAAAGACCTCTATAGGATAAATAACCACGCACGGGAGTAATGGTTGTTGTGCGATTGACAGCGAAACCAAAGCGTAGGCAGCCGCAAGCTGGAATTCGACAGCGAATAATCTGGAAAGTTTTTACGTAACGAAATAAACGGGAGCGAATAATACGTGCGGAAATTGAATGGAATGTTCTAGTGAATAAAGTGATAAAGCGATTATAGTGTCTATTTACGAAATAGTTTAACTTAAATAATAGCGTTAAGTCAAAATACTGTTAAGCGACTTTGTACGTTTGATTTATCAATTGATCAGTAATTAAAAAATACGTTATTAAATTCCAGCGTTTTCATTAATTCCCCCCGCAGCCACGACACGTGACAGTATGTATTTGTAGCATTTCCTAACGTGGTTGAGTAACTTTTAGTCAGAACGCAAACCATTAGAATAAAAGGTAAAGATTTTGAGTCCTCTGATAATTAAACACAGTGCATTAGTTTGAAAAATCAACATGCAATATTCATACTAATATTAAAACATAAGTTTTAAAAATATTTTTAAATATTGCGGAAAACATAGCCAACAAATTGTGATACTGATTTTTTTCCCAGATCTCCATCAACGCACAACATGCCGAACTGGGTGAAGAAGCTGTTCTTGCACTTCATGCCCAAGATCTTGATGATGCGCAGAACCAAGTACACGCTTCCAGACTACGACGACACGTTCATGTCCAACGGATACACCAATGAAATAGACCTCAGGTAAGGTCAAACCAACATTTTATTGTCTCAGGTAAGGTCAAACCAACATTTTACTGTCTCAGGTAAGGTCAAACCAACATTTTATTGTCTCAGGTAAGGTCAAACCTTCGTCTAACTAAAGGAGTGCTTTTTGAATTAGAATAGTTTTTGTACAATATTGACCCGACTTAATTTTTTTGCCTCGAGAGAAAATCTATTCATAGAACTTTATGATACGTGAAATTTAAAAGCCAAGGACTTATGTAGGCGGGAAAGAAGTCCCGTAATACGCATAAAGCCTTCTTACACTAGCCAACAGGGACAAGACCGAAGACCTAGATGGGCAGAGGTCTAGACGGACCTTCAAACTACAGGGGAGTGTCTGGCAGACTGGACCACAACGTAGATGGTAAGGGATGAAGGGCATTCTCTTACGACACGACTATGATAATGGGCTTTCGGGTCCCACGAGATCTTAAAAGAAGAAAATAAAAATATTTTCACAATGATAAAATTTTTTAAGAACACAATACCTACTGGATTTTATTTGGACATAGCGAACGTATGTCTCCCCTCACGTATATCTAAGTCACATTTATAACAAACAAAAAAAAACGTACTTTTTTAACATTAGACGTTGATTTTTAAAATATTAGGTCCTTACATATGAAATTGAAGTTTTTCCGTACTAGCAAATTTGATCTCAAATATCTTCTTTTTGGTTAGGAATTCCAAATCCAAATTTATACAGCTATTTACTCATGTATTTGTGTTTTGAAAATTATAATTCATTTGTTTTTTCCTCAATTGTTTTTTTCTTTGCGTCACTCAGTTTACAAAATGAAAAACTTGAAATATCGCGTTATTTACGAGTACGAGTTCCACCGTGGCACCAGTGTTGCAGAAACGGCTCGAAGGATTAATGATGTGTATGGCGACGGTGTCGCAAAAGAAAACACAGTGCGTTTTTGGTTCCAACGTTTTCGTTCTGGAAATTTCGACCTGCAGAACAAGCCCCGTGGACGGCCGGAGACCAAAGTTGATAATGAAGAATTGAAGGCTATTGTGGAAGCGTATCCATCGCAAACCACATCTGAGTTAGCTGCAGGCTGCGGTGTTAGTGATAAAGCTGTTTTAATCCACTTGAAGCAAATTGGTTAGGTGAAAAAGCTTGAACGGTGGGTACCTCACAAATTGAGTGAAGCAAATCAACAAACGCGCGTTGACTGCTGCGTTGCATTACTCAACCGGCACAATAATGAAGGGATTTTAAATCGAATCATTACCTGTGATGAAAAGTGGATCCTGTACGATAATCGGAAGCGCTCATCGCAATGGCTGAACCCTGCCGAACCAGCCAAACCATGCCCCATGCGAAAATTGACTCCAAAAAAGTTACTTGTGAGCGTTTGGTGGACTAGTGCTGGTGTCGTTCACTACAGCTTTCTTAAATCTGGCCAGACGATTACGGCAGATGTCTATTGTCAGCAACTGAAAACCATGATGGAAAAGTTAGCTGCTAAACAACCGAAGCTGGTTAATCGCTCTAGGCCACTGCTGCTTCATGATAACGCTAGACCACACACTGCACAGACGGCTACCAAATTAGAGGAGCTTTAATTGGAATGTCTAAGACATCCACCGTACTCTCCGGACCTTGCCCCAACAGAATACCATTTTTTTCGAAATTTGGATAACTTCTTGCAAAGGAAAAAATTCAACTCCGATGGGGCAGTCCAAACCGCCGTCAAAGATTTTATTGATTCCCGTCCGAATGGTTCTTTTAGTAAAGGGATCGATGAACTACCTATGAGAAGGTAAAAGTGCATAGATAGCAATGGTACATACTTTGATTAAATAAATATATTATAATAAAAAAAAATCGGCTTTATGTTCCTCCCATACTAAACGCCAATTTCATATGTAAGGACCTAATATTAAAAAATTTCGTTCCAAACCGAGTCTGTTCAAGTTAAAATGTCTTTTTGTAAAAAAGCGTGACTAATTTATTTAAAATATTGTACTTTTTAAAACAATTTTTTTTTACTCTTTTATAATTTATATTCTCGAAGTAATTTTTAAAAATAAGTTAAATGTTTTGGAACCAGTCGTGGAATCAGACCGTGAATCAAGAAATTCATCTTAGTTGATGTCTATATATTTTGCTGGTCTGTGATTGTCGCCATACGTGGAAATATAGATATTTGACAGATTATATTTGTTTAGAAAACAAATCAACAATAATGTACAATTCTTTGTTCCCAATTTATTTATAAGTGTTTGAAAAACAATCACATTTTAAATAATATCATTTTTTTAATATAATAGAAGTAGAATGAAGGTGCAATACGTAAAATTTATAATAAATATTTTTACCAAATAACAATTTTGTAGTGTTGAATTTTTAGAAAAGTGCATCCTTCAAATATTCGCCACGAGAAGTGAAAATCCTTTTAAAAGGAATTAACACAAAAAATGAAGGCTTTTTATTCCCTGGGGATTGTCAAGGGGAAACCCGTGTTACAAGTTACATAATTGTTTTCATCCCCTGACCCGTCACAAGAAAAGCGTCAAAAGAACCTCGGTTGAAGAGTGGAGAGCCGAGTGGGAAAAGCAAGATTTAATAATATTCACATAATATGTGTGGAGACTTTAACACAAATACCCAAAGGACCTTCTCAAAAATTAAAATCCTTGAAAGCAATATATTCACATAAAAAGAAAATTGAAAACGAAAAATATGGTACTCAGACATACCTTAACGGAAAGTTTCTCGAAAATTTGATTATGTAAACATATTCGGAATACTTCGATGAAATGCTATTAGACATTGTTGAAATGTCGCAGAAAATTTATTGGTACTTCACGATTATTTGATTTTTCGCGACTAGTGTCCAAAAAATTGTCAGGTGTGATAAAAAAAGTGTCTCTTAAGTGTAATGGTATTCGTATTCCGTATTCGTAAACGTATTCCATGTTCGCATCATTATTAAAAAAAATGATTAATTAAATCTTCTAGTAGACAAAAACGATTTTTTACAAAAGACGTTGTTTTTTAAGATTTTTTAATATTTCTAACTTAATCTCTTATGTAAAGGTATCTTCTTGTAATAAAATAGGATTTGTCTGACCTTTAATTTTGTAATTTTTTTAAACAATTCAAACATATTGGAACCAGTCCTTGCAAAAGGTTATGTACAAAGTAATTTATATCTAATTATATATTTGGTGGTCTTAGTGCGGTATATATTAGAAAATAAAAAAATATAAAGTGTAACCTAATTTTTTCACATTAAATGACAGAAAAAGTAAACATATCTATGCAAATATTTAAATATTTAAAAATATAATAACAAGTAGTTAAAGCTAACGTTAAAGTTTCATTCTCCAAAAAAAGAAAAAATTTATCCTATAATTATCATCTCAACAATAAGCAACTCAACATCTGCACTCAGGTGAGGGATCTCGGTGTCATCTTAGATTCTAAATTAACATTCATCCCACATATGGAATCGGTAATTGCTAAAGCATATCGACTCCTTGGTTTCATTGCCAGAACGACAAACCCATTTCAATCACAGTATACATTAATCACTTTATATTTTTCATTTGTACGCAGTCAACTAGAGTTTGGATCAGTAGTCTGGAACACTCATTATTCTACATACAGTGAGCGACTTGAAAATATCCAACACAAATTTCTCAATATTTTAAATTTCCGTTCCCGTTTTGAATTCAACTCATACACAGAAAGCGAGTGTTACCATAAAATCCCTCCTCTATCATATCGAAGGTGCATACAAGATCTGTGTTATCTTTATAAAATCTTGAATAACTTGGTTGACTCACCCTATTTATTAGAGCAAATAGGTTTAAGGTGTCCTACATACTCAACGCGTTCAAATAATTTATTTTACCCAAACTTTGGCAGGACTAACTACTTAAAAAACTGCTTTGTAACTCGTTCCACCTCAAAATACAATATGTTAAATTCTACAAATAATCTAGACATTTTTACTGACAATTTTCTTTTATTTAAAATAAAACTCCGTAATCTCATTTATGATTATTGAAATAAATTTGGTACTTGTTTAATTGAATCCCATTCCCTCCCTCTTCCCACCCCTCCCATTTTATGCATTATAATAATTTAAATCTTTGAAATATTTATTATTTATCACATATTATTAATCTTTGTTTTTTTTAAGTTTTTTTTTACCAGCTTCGAGGAAACTTCACTGGTCATGCTAAAAGATTTTTTTTTGATATGATATAATTTTTTTAAATTGTACCGGATGTTTCCCAAAAATAAAATAAACAAAAGCAAAATTTTAATTTGTTTCTGTACTATTCTAAGCATTCTGAATGAAATATAAAGATATGGGTGAATCTGTTAGAAACTTCAATAATCAACAGCAGGATATGTATAATGTTAACGGAGTATGAACGGAATGTCAGGACTAAGGAGTGTGTTATTCTTTGAATTCTGGTAACTTAAAAATAAATAAATAAAGATAATGGAATACGTGTCGCCTCAATATTCTTACTATTTTCAAACAAGGCTGAACGCTTATACTATGAAAATAAGACTAAGACTAAGTTGCTGATATCCTGGAACAGGGATCGAAACATTGACCACCAGTTAGTTGGAAAATTAGGTACTTAGAATAATACTCAAGTAAAGTTTAAAATTTTTATGTATTTTGTTCATACGCCGTGTTGGTATGTTTACACAGAATTTAGTTTAATCTTTACAAAACCTGGTGTTGCCACAATTTATTAAAAATTTAATGATTATTTAAATTTTTTTTAAACTTTTCTTTTTTTAGTCGCGAGAGCCTCAGTGACCCCTTCACGCCAGATTACAAGAGCGGGCAGGAAGGCTTCGATTCTGTCGGACAGGCTTTCGGGCGGGGGTCTGACGATGACTCCAGACCAGTTTCCCACATGCCTCGTTCATCAGGTGAGTTTTCAAGAGTATATTTGTGCATTAAGTAATCTGTAATACGAATGATTTTTTTCAGAGAGCATAATTTTATTGAATTGAATCGATGAAAATATAAAGACTTTGTTTAAACCATGATTAATTTTTATTGAGAATATTGTTGTAATTTATTTAATTACATTTGTTCGGAAAACTAATAGCTTACAATAATTAAGTAAATACAAAGAATGGGAAACATAAAAGACAATTTTAGGTTTTCACTGGTAGTGACAAAATATCCTATTTGGGTGATTTGATTTTATATTAATAAAAATAGATATAATTAATATATTGTAAAATAATAACATATATTTTATTTGAAGAATGGCTCAGTAAATTAAAAAAAAACAGTAAATTATACTTTTTGTGAGTGCATTGAATTTTTTGCAAGTTCGCCATAAATATGAGTTTTGTCTGTGGTTTGTAGAAAGAAGGGAGTAAAAAGAAGAGGGTTGATAAAAATTAATCGTGGTTAAAAAAAGCATTAATTATTTAATTTAAATAATTTTTTTAAACATATTTTCTTATCGCCTTTGTTTAGAAGATTTTCTCTTGTTTAGTCATATTTCACTATAACTATTACAATATAACTAACTATAACTAACTATTACTATAACTATAACTATTACTACTACTATAACTATTACTACAACTATAACTATTACTATAACTAACAATCACCTGTAATTCTTGTTCATAAAATAGATCACAAATCTAAATGTAACTCTAAACCTGAAACCTATGATTTTTTTAAATGAGTACGATTTTCTTAACATTTTCTTTGCGAGCCTGGATAATATTTAAAGACATTAATGAATATATTACAATCCGCAGTGGCTGAATCGGAAAACATGCTGCCCAGAATCATGTCACCCGAAGTCCAGGCAGCTCTGCGAGGAGTGCGGTTCATCGCTCAGCACATCAAGGATGCTGACAAGGATAACGAGGTTGTATATCTTTTCATTACATAACACACAATTACTTGACCAATTTGCAAAAATATTTTTCGAATACTATAGGGGTGAAATAGTTTTAATTATGACATTTTTTTTTTTGTAAAATGGGCCAAAGCTATCAGATTGTTCTTTACAACGAAATATGCATTAACTTGTTTTCGTGGAGCAATATCTTACTAACTTGTTGTTTGAGAGAGGCATTTAATTCGCAAACCATAATATATATTTTTCAGAAATGGTATTTAAAAGAGCATAATTACGTGCAATTTATTGAAAACACGTAATTAGTCAATTGCATGTGAATAAATGCAATTGCAAAATTACTTATAATAAATTAATAATGAGTAATGAGTGAAGAAACCACTTCTGAAAGAGCATTAGGGAGTTGGTTCGAAAAGTTTAGGGATGCAGAATTAAGTCATAAAGATGAAATGTGTCAAGGACGTCCTGCTACTGTTGGAAACAACGAAATAAAAACTTCAGTGAAAGGAAACGCGTAATAAATAAGCAGCACTGATTAAGATGAGATTAAAGATGACCCTTCTCGCTTTATGACAACTTTTAGCCTTTCGAATACCTCGATAACTATTTATGAAAAAAATTCAATCACAGCAGAAAATGCCATTAAAGATAAAGATAAACTTTAATCCGCTAGACTTTTACTCTATTGGCACAAAATGATAATAATATAAATGAGTTTTTAGGGAATGGGCAAGTGGTGATGGCGTTGAATGCAAGAATGTTGCGTGTCTGTTCGGATGTTTATTTCTCCCCGGAGATAAGCTCCGGAAGCAAGTGAAGGTGTGCAAGTAAAACAACAGCCTAAAAACTGAGAAAATGTGCGACGGGAGTTCCTCCCGAGATGAGAGAGAGTAGCAAGGCCGGCTGTCGGCTTGCTGTGGAGGCTTGATGATGAGTGACAATTTACTGTCCTTCTTTGCATTCCAGCCCCTATATATTTATTTATTTATTATATTTATGTACACAGTACATACATAATAATGTTTTTTACATTTTAAAGGCATTAAACTCCCCATAATACGAGCCAATAGCTCGAGCTTATGGGAGGAGTTTTATAATTTATATTTATATACTCCCTTTGATGCAATTAAGCATTAACCTGATTGTAGATTAATGCAAAAATGATGTGCCTAATCTTTTTATAATAAGTATTTTCATAAGAACACAACACTGTTTGACTTATGTATCTTCCTAAATTATTTTGTCGGCAAGACACTTTTGAAACACAATATTGGGTCAAGTATGCACGAACTTATGGAGTCAGTACGAATGCCGAAATGTCGCTACATGAAATTCCAGCATAATCGCGTATACATTAGTAAGCTTGTAATCGGTTGGCAACAAAGTGCTTCGCATTTGATTTTTTTAATCGGAACAATCTAATTTTATAATTAGGTACTTGCAAAATAAAAGAAATGTGTAACAGAATTCATAAACAGAAAGGTGTATGAAGAATATGTCAACTCCTATTCCACACAATACAAATTGATTAGACTTGAAATGTTTTTTAACAATATTAATCTCGTAACTCCTTGTTAAATTATGATTTGTCAACATTTAAATTAAATCATGACAGAAAAAAAAGTGGCAAAACTTTCTTGATAACATCCAGTTCATTGAAAATGGGTGCAATTATTCTTGGAAATATAAATAATAAATCATGTATCATAAAACAGTTTTTGGATTTTTGTTAGAATGCGAACATTTTGTTTAGACCTGAATATACGCTGTATGAATAGTGACAGCGCAATTCATTAAATGGTTCAGATCCTTCTCAAATCAACATTCTCGTCTACACTAATTGGAACATCTACGTGTATTTGCGTGCCGGGAATGGATAGAACAATGACCCAATCGCACCTTTGTTGAATTTAATCTCGTGGAACCCTGAATCGATTTCGAGCTCAATCCTGTTTGAATCGGGTGAAAATATATACGTGATACGTGTACATCGTTGCTCACATATTGATTTAACATACAGTGAAGACACACCATACACCCAAGGCCGTTTTATGAAAAATAGCTCCTATACCTGCCCTACACTTTCGCCCGCCTATTCAGCATTTTTTTAATGCTAAAGTGGTCATCCCAGTGGTGGTCCCCGCGCTACTTAATCTCATAAGAGGGCAAGCGGCGCGTGGGGGCGTCCACAAAAAACCGCTTTACTGTCATCAAAAGCAAACTATACGATTCAAAACAATGCAGTGATATACATATATGTGAGGAAATACCGTGGAGACAGTTAAACTAGGTAGTCACTCCTCCGAAATGAAAAGATAGTAGTCGATCGAAAACAATCGATTACACACAGGACAAAATTAAATATCGTTTCTCTAGACATAGAGAAATACCTGTTCTGAGGTAGGTAGCCTTTTTTTAAAATCATTTAATAATTTTATAATCATTTTATTACCATCTTAGATCGATATCTTATATTAATTTTGAAGGAAAGTGCATACAGTAAAAAATACAAGAAGCAAGAAAAAAAGGAAGAGAAATGGAAATAAATGCAAAGGATATGAATATGGATAAAGAAGTGGCAAGTTGAAATTAAATTTAAAAAATAGAATAAAGAGAAATAAAAAGAACGAACAAGAAGGAATGTAATTTGATAAAAAAATAAATAAAATAAGCACAAAAAAATAAAACAAGCAGGAATAAAAAATAAATGTGTAAAAATAATCACGGTAAAGAGTTACAATCTAGAATTTTAATTTGTAACAAGCAAAGTGATAATAATTAAAATATCTAAAAATGACGTGAATACGTATTTGAATATTTACAAATATAAATTTCTTATAATAATAATCTTGCGATGTAAAACAGTGTTTTACATCATTTAGTTGGAAATTAGTTTTTATGAATTTCACACATGTAGAAAATGATATTTTATATTATATAATACCTAGTAATGGTTGAAAGTGTATCTTTAAATTTTTTTGTTCTATAGTTAGTGATATACGACACCTGAGATATAGTATATTTCATCAAATTGACTAACGTATACTGTGTTAATTATATTTTTTCTGTGAATAGTAAAACAAATACAAAAAAACAGCAAAGCATATGTTTACTTAACAAATATTTATCGACAATAAATTAAATTACAACATAAAATAAAAATATAATAAAAATTCATTTATTATTAAAGTCTAAAGTAGCGTCATTAAATTGTAGTCTTCTTTTGGAATCTATTATTGTTGGAATACTTAATAACGATAAAAAATCTTTGGGGAGAATGCTTGTTTTTTTAATGGGAGTTTCCTAATACTTATGATAATTAATTATGGGATCTGAAGAAATATTAAACAAATCTTCATTGGTGTTGAGTCTAGAGATTTTTCGAGTATTGTGCTCTGTATATTTTCTATATTCTTTGTGCCTCACTTCTTGAGCATCTTCTGATAACTGGCCTATAGGGATATCATTTTCATAGTATCATTTCTTTTGAAATACCTCGCGTTCTTCTTATGAACAGTTTAAAAAGTTCGCGTCATGTCAGTACTTTTCGGCTCTCTGCAAAAAATTAATATCTTTATAATATGCAAAAATATGCAAATGTTACTAAATACGTTATTTACTGAAAGATTGGTGCTATGAATTCGAAGGTCGTTTTAAAAAAAAATGTTAAGTTTCATGTAAAATCATGGAAAAAATACTTTTGTGACAGCATATTTCATTGTATCAAAAACATTTCAAAAATATTTTGAATATTATTTATGTCATAAATCCCACCTTCCACAATGTTTTCCATATTTCACACTTTTCATTATATGTTTGCTAAAGTTTCAAATTCGCGACTACACTCGACGCTGACTCGAACGGTACTGACTGAAATCACGACCAGGCAGCGTGTGCAGGCACTTTACACTGTTGTCAAATCTATGCGATAATCAATTTATTTTTTCATTAATAATTTCCGTTTAATATAACATGTACTTTGTTAAATAAATAGATTTTTAAAATTTTCATGACCGTAAAATTAATCCTCGTTTCCAACTAACGTTCATACAAATTGATCACCGTGCGCCGGGACCAATCAGCCCTAGCAATTAATATACATACCCCATAGGTTTGGGGGCTCCGGCACCAGCGTTGGCGCTCGAACCCTTTCTGGTGACCGAGAATTTTCTACGTGTATTTATTGTACGTAGAAAAATTGGTGTTAGCGCATGGTGCCCACAGGGCTTGCCCATACATGAATGTATTATTTATTGTTTGCCATCGAACAATAAAGATCCGTGATGTTGGATCCTACTGCATAGTCCGAAACGTCCACCAGAGAGGTCGCATTCAAACAATAATATCCCGGAAAACTCCAAACAGAAATTGAATTGACGTGAAAACCTGAGAAAATTGCGACAGTATTTGGTTACCAGGAACGCTTCCGACTCGGTCGATGTACTGCGGATATCAATTTTCCCATATTAAACCATTTATTAAATACATTAATGAATAATATGTTCGTACATAAAATTGCATCATGGTAACTTAGAAGAGAAATACCAAATGTCTCACATTAAGTTGTAATATTAATGTATAAAACATTTAATTAAGATAAATTATAGAAATCTCAATCCTTCGAATTCACGGCTAAAAAACAAATTAAACGACCGGAGATGGGGCTTGAACCGCGGACCAGCAAACCCGTACCGGCCGCTCAATGCACGTGGCTATCGCAGCCTCCCCGTGGACCGACAGAAAGGTATTATAAATATATACTAGGCTTAGCAAAGATACGAACCAATGTTCCGTTATTATTAACGGGTTACAGAAAGTTTTCATTAAATTTGAAATATCCTCGATAAATCTAATACATGTATCAATTTTTTTAACTCTATGTAAGTAGATAAATGCATTTTATGGTGAAGTATTAACAACGAGTTTGTTTTATAATTGTAATTTCGTAATAAAAGGTGTTTTTAAAAATATTAATTATATAATTTGTATTGATTGTATTATCTACTTATATTATTTTATTAATTCCACATGCATGTTTCGAAAATACCTTTGCATCGGCATCGTCAGGGTGTTATACATATGTTAACGTATATCAAAATGAATAATATCTTTTGTTTTTGAAAATTATTTGAAATTTTATATTTAAATATTATTGCTGAAGTTCTTGATTACTCGCAATTATTGGAAATTTTTTTAGAATTGGGCTGGTAATTAAATTTAATTGATTATTAAGTAGATTTATACAAATAATACGATAAATATTTTTAAAAATGTCAATCTATAATGTTGCTGAATCAAAAAAAAAGTGTTTTCATTAAAAATATGATTTTTTAAGTATTCGAGCGTTGTTATGCATGAAGTTAAAATTGATCATCATAGAACGTCCTTTATTTGCAAAATCTTTATTAAATTAATTTACGTTCAGGATAAGATTAATGCATGTAAGATAAAATCTGTTGCACGTTCGCTTAATCGATTTTTAAACTTAATTTCTCTCGCATCATAATGAGCCTTTTTGAGAAAAAACATGTTTCGATAATAATATTATACGAACAGGGCAATATCCGAACACCCTCGGGGACCGCGGAACACAAATATTGTTTTATACTCGCATGAGGTCGTGTTTGGGCAAAACTTTTCGTGTATTTTGTTCTCGTTGCTTCATTTAAAAGAGTAAAGAGAAAGTTTGTAAAATGAGGAGGGCAAAACAAAAACAGGTGAACATATAGGTGTGAATAACTGTACGTTAACTTTTCCATGTCTAAAATGATCGATTTTTGAATTTATCTTCTTTTGGCGCATTGTAACGGGGTTGCATGTAGCGGGTCATGTAGCGAAAATGCGAGACCACGAAATGCGCTTAAAATCAGTGTTCCAGTTATACCTAAATATAATAATTTCTTTCGAATTCACGGCAAAAACACGAAATTGCATGGCTGGAGGATGACTCGAACCTCGGATGCGCGGACGGCAAAGCGGCAACTACAAGAGGTAGCCAGTGTTTTAGGTATATTTTTTCTATGGTTTTAATTATGAGAACAAAGGCTGAGAGGAGAAGCATCTCTTTCATTTTTAATCCTTCCGTAATTCATTTGGTAATATCTGTGACAAAACGAATATCCCCTTCAGATATTACGAAGGATCAAATGTGTCTGGTGTGATAAATGGCGATTCTGACCAAATCTCAGCCAGAGTCTAAACACATATTTTATTTAATGAATTTAAGTCATATATTATTGATATTTAAAGAATTAACTTTGCAGTCAAACATTTCAACAAAATGTTGTTTATGTTAGTACATAACCACTGAAAATTACTTTTTTGTTTACCGGTTTTGAGACGTAACCCGTCTTTATGTCAGGCTAACCACATGTAAATAGCACTACACACCACACCATAGTATTATTTGCATACTAATAATACCTTCACAAAATACTCTTCACATGCGAGGTACTCTAACTAATGGCCAACATGCACTAGATTACTTATCAAAAAGGATTAAGAATTTGAGTAGAAGATAGAGGGAGACGGGGTGAGATCTATAGGGGCGTTGACAAATTTTTAAGGGTTTTACTTGATAATTTTAAATCAAACAAAGGACTGTAGGAGAAATTTATTTGATAATTAATAAGATGAATGAAAAAAAAACAACATTCCTATAAAATTAAAAAAAAAACAGTACCTATTTTATATCCATAGTACCTATCATGTAACAGGGTCAAAATATCAGTTTTTTAAAAAGTAAAAGTATAAATATAATATATACCACGTCAAAATTGGCGAAGTGTCCAATTAATATTGCTTGAATATATGATTGATATATTCTTAATATATCAATCAAAAATATGATTATTTATCAATCATTAATATGATATAAATATGATTGATATATTTTTAATAACGCATACTAATGAGAAAAGACTCGTATTAAATACGTAAAACATATTGTCACGGGTCGTGGCTTTAAGAGACAACTGAAAACATTGGAAATTATGTAACGATTTATCAATTAGTAATTAATTATTGAAAAATGGATAAAACCACTTAAAACTAATTACATTACCACACTATTTTTTAAATCACACTATTTCGAAATTTATAACTCGTGTGTAAACTCTTTATTGTCGCCGGGTAACACTTTATTTATCACTCATTTATCATTTATTTATTTCGCCACTATGCTATGTGGAATCAGCTGCCTCCAGTGCTGCGATCTATGGAGAACCAGGAACACTTTAAGAAGAGCCTAAAAACGCATTTTTTCGGGATGTCGCACCTGTAAAGCGCCCTTGAAGCGTCTCTTACGCAAAAATAACGCTATATAAATGAACTAAAATATAACATAACACTTAGGTTCTTCGCTTGATTATCACTTAATATCTGTTGGCTTATATCGCACCGATAGAAATGTCAAAACATTGCATTTGCATGCCTTGCGCAGCTGTCAGTCCCGCATTAAATACTTTAGAATTTTCAAGAAATTTCTTTTCCTTTCCCGTCGCTTCTAGGCTGTTCCAGGCGCCTCCCGAATGTTGTAGATAATACGAGCGAAATATTACAAGTGATTCGGCCAGTGCGCTTCTGATTATCATTTCGTTACAATATTAATTTCTTTTTGTTCACTTAAGTTCTCGAGAATGAAAGAAAAATTTCCGAAAAAAATACTGTAATAGTGTTTCAGATATGCCATTAGCACTAATAAAAATACCTGCACGCCACACGAGTGCGAAACGGTTGCAAAATAAATTAAAAAATGGGTGACCCAAAAAAGTTAATATTCCATGTATAAATTTTCTTCACAAGGAACACACAGCGGGGCCCCGCAAGTATATTAGCACATCAAAAGCTTTTAACAATTCAGGGCGCCCCACTTTTTTGTAGCGGGATGAAATAAAATTGCCGCCTGGGGTGGAAGGAATAATATTAGCACGCGGACCACGCGGTGCGAGGGCGGCTGGAGATTGAAGAGACCTGTGGCCTAGCCGGTGCACGGTGCGATCAAGACGCATCCCTTTCCACGTTGTTGCTTTCTTTTTACTTCCTTTTTTTTAACTCGTGGCGTCTGCTTGCTTGTTTTCTTGACTCAAAAACTATGGATCGATTTTTAACCCTTTTCCCGTGATCCAATCGAGCTGAAACTTTGCAAGCAGACTGGTGGCGACGATCAAGAAGATCTATCAAATTTTCTAAAAAAAAAGACAAATTATAGTATATTTTTGGATTTTTAGAAATTTTAATGGTTTTTTAAAATTGGAAACAATACAAATGTTTGATTACTACCATCAGCGGCCTAACGACGACGCCACGGAATATTTAAAATTTGAATTACTCCGTCGGTATAATAGGCACATCACTACGAATTTCGAAAATTTATAACGATTGGTTCACAGATGACAGCCAAATTGGGTATTTTGGGAAGAAATCAAATAATCATTTATTTCTTTTAGATTTCTGCTTAGTTTTGAAGAGTTCTACATTACTCAAATCTGATTCTGACTAAATCATTTGACGCTGGAAATTTATAAGGCGATATTGATGATAATTAAATCTATCAAAATCTTAACATCTCAAAACATCTGACATTTTAGAAATATATTAAATTTCTGTAAGTTTAGTGATATGTTATATGTTTTAATTCGTCTTTAATTATTGTTGCACTTCCACTCACAACACTGTACGATTAACAGATTACTTACACTAGGGAACGAATACGCACACATATCGGATATCTTCAGTGTTACATTAGAGTGCTACCGTACTCATCTCAATAAATACTTCTTAGAGAAATAAGGCAGTCCATTTTAGTTTCTAACTCTGTTGCTAAATAATTTCATAAATTGTAATTAATTCACATTTGTTAACTTTTTCATACTATTGAATATATATTACTTCTTCTTAATACTTTTGTTATTGTATATTTACTCTGTAATTATTATTTTTTTATCTCTGTTATTTTGTGCTTACTTTTGACATTATTATGTTATTTTATATTAACTCTGTATTCTACATATTTAATCTTTATTATCTTATACTTACTTTTACTTACTATCATTTTATATTATAAGGTAATTAGTACAACATCAAATTACTGTAATAGGTTTTGTAACCGTTGAAATAAATAAATAAATATATTTTACAAAGAAAGGGAGTATAGTAAAAACTTGTTTTTTATGGGTTACTTTTTTATAAATATACTAGCTGTTACCCGTCAAAAATATTTCGGCCACCAGTTAAGACTGTGAGAACAGAGCTATCTTGAGTATCGTAGCGTCTTGATAACGTTAGTGGTAGACATTATTGAATAGAGAATTATTATTATGCTTTTTTAAAAATAGATATACGAACACGGAATGCGCGTCGCATCAATATTCTAACTATTTTCAAAATGAGCTAAACACTTGTGCTCTTGGAATGAGGCTCAAACCACCGATCATCAGATGCAAAAAATGTAATTGTATTAGGTTTTATCTGCCAAAATCCCCCGAATTCAAATGTCATAATATCCACAACTTCTTACTTACAATAGTGTCTATCTACAGAAAATATTTCAGGTTCGATACTATAATGTAAGTCTGGCGGATGCGGGTTCTTAGCCTATTTGTCTATAATCATATTACCTTAATTATAAAGCAAAAAAATCGTTTCTCAGCAAACTTTATTTACCATGCACAACTTATTCTGTCTAGAATTTCTATATCAATACGATTATTTTTATCCCGCAACGTCATTTTCAACATAAGATATGAAGCTTTGAAATATCCAATTAACAGTCAAAAAGTGTTACAATGTTTGTTCTATATTTAATGCAGCCCTTGTAGCCCAGTGAGCATGATTCTGGCGCTTCTCACGCCGAAGATTCCGGGTTCGATTTGAGATCGTAATAACTGTGTATGATTTATTTAAGCCTGAGTGTTTTTATAATGTGTTTCATCTCAGTTATTGGAATTTAAAGCATTAAGAAAAGAAGATTACGATAAAACTGAAATCTAGAAAGAAAAAGATTTTGAATAAAGAGCTATATAGGTATTGCAAATGTTCAAGAACACACACTGAAAAGGCATATTTCGGCGTTTTTTTCCGAAAATGTTGGTTTTGATTATTAATTTATTTCAGAATGTATACGGTTCCCAAAGTTGACAGGACCCACCGAAAAAAATTTCAATTATCGGGACCGGCACCCACTTCCTGCCTCACATTTTCCCAATTCATATTGTAACCACACGAAAGACTGTTCAATTAAGAAAAAAGAAAAACCTCCAAATCGAAATTTTTGATTACGAAAAATATTTATTACGAAAGATATTTTAATGGGAAGGATGCGTTTGTTGCCTATTTCTTGTCATTACAAAGATAGCGTCGACTTCAATTTTGGTCACTTTTAATCGCAGTGAATTCGATACGTCCAATTTATTTCTGTATTTAGTCTTAAAAGAAATCATGGCAGAAAACTCCACTTCACATGAGGTAGTGAAGGGGAGGAGGACTTTCATCACTTCGTCAGATAAGCAGGGATAAGTGTCAGCAACTGAATGCCAGAATTTTGCTAATTGCTTGCGGTTAAAAGTATTTTTCAGCGACGTATCTTCTGATAAATCAACAAGTTCTTCACTTGTTTTTATTGACATTTCAGTCGGTATGTTGTCTTGAAATGAATTTTAAATCCAGATTATCCTGTTGAACTTTTTCGTCTCTAGGTGTTAAAGCTATTTTTCAATTATGTTAAATGGGTGAAAATTGCAGATACTACTTTTTTATAATAAACATGACATGACCCAGACGAGACGTGTTGCGCGGTGTTGTGACTGCGACCCACCTAATATCCGCTCGCAACCCACTAGTGAGTTGCGACCCATAGTTTGGGTAACACTGCGCTAGACTACATTAATTTAGAATAATAACTTAGATAGATATCTTTGTTCTTATATAAAAGTAATAAACAACATATTTTATAATAATTAAGAAAACATAAACATTTCTCAACAGGCCGTGGCCAAAAAATTCGTTTTCAGTATCTTAGAAATCATTAATAGTTACTGAATAGATAGTTATATGTATGCAGAATTTCTTACAAGTACAAATTTAGCAGTTTCACAATAAAAATACTAAAATAATCAAGAAATGTTCAATATTAATAAAATTTTAACATTTTTTGATGACTTTAAATCGTTTTTTATTCATATAAAGATATGTTTTTAAACAATGTATTATATTTATACCCACACTTTAAGTTTTTAATCACTATTTTAAAGATAGTTTTTTTTTTATTAAAAACACGTTCGTTACTATTTAAAAATAAAAAAATTCAAAGTATGAAATATGTCAACAAATGAAGCAGTTTTAAAATCATAAACATAAATTATAATTATATCACCACAAAATAAATTTGCTATATTTGAAGAAGAAAAATAAATTTATTTATTCAATGTGTTACTTACTCACTTTGCATAAATAATTTTTTATAACATGAATCGTTTCAGTATTTTTTGTTTCTTGCAAACATCAATTCTTTTCTGAACTATCTATGTACCTACTCAAGAATCCAAATCATAGGTGAAGCCCGGCTGTACCGCTAGTAATATCATAATACAACGTTTTGTTAGTTGGAATCGTGTTCCTACATAAATAGTTTTAAATATTAAAATAAATAGTTTTAGAGGGTTAAGGTAATTATTACGGCCATAGGACATATTTATGTGTTAAATAAAACGAATATTTTATACGAACCGTAAATTTCACGGAGAAGGAAATCTCGACGTTTCGCTGGAGTCTTATCAAGCGTCATCAGGAGAGCGTAATACCACCACCGTTCGGCTTCCACCCCGTGGTGATAACGATATATAAGACTTCAGCGAAACGTTGAGATTTGCTTCTCAGTGAAATATACGGTTCGTATAAAATTTCCGTTAAATTTAACTCATAAATAAATAGTTTTGTCTTAAAAATTATGGACTTTGCCTGTCCGAAGCACTTGCGGTATAATGCAGAACATTTTACTTTCATGCAGTGTATTCCAGTGCTTTCGGAGGCAGCTGGAATGTTGTCGGTAATGCGACGGGAGAGTTCGGCTCTCGGGGGAAATGCGGAGCTCCAGCGACGGTGACGCGCGGCTGTCCTCGAACAGTTATGCGCTCCTGGTGTGAATTTACCTTTTTTTGTGAATTTCCAGCAAAAATGGTCAGTGTAGTTGAAAAAGTATTTTTATTCTTTGCAACTTTCAAATGTGCACCACCAACGTATTTATTTTATTATAATTTCACAAACTACTACCCGGCCTTGTCAGAGATTTAGATTCTTCTATGTATGTCATATTCATATTTGCTTCTATTTAAAATGAAACTTCGTCATCACAGTTATGATTATTGAAATAAATTTAATACTTCCTTAATTGAAGCCTTTCCCTCCCCTCCCTCCCCTATTCCATTCCTCTTCCCACCCTTCCCTATTTATGCATTATCATAATTAAACTTTTATCACATATTCTTTGTCCTTTTTTTTTCATAGTTTTTTTTACCAAATTAAATGATTATTTTTCAATATTATATAATGTTTTTATTATATTGTACTGTATATTTCCCAAAATAAAATAAAATATTATGATTATGTATTATATTATTAATTTTATCGTTCGGTTATTTTTATTGTAAAAAGCCGGTTCCAGAACCCTGCGTACATACTTATTTAAAAATAAACTGATTAATGAAAACAAAACTAAACAATGTATGTTTAATTTTTGGGACTATGCATTGATGCGAAAGCTTTTGATTTTAAGGAAGACTTTTCAGATTATTCTGAAAATTGGGTACATATAGTTAAAGATATTGGTCATTGTAGCTATGATGACATTACATGCACGAGTTAAGAAGTTACCGATAACGAAGATGATTCCTAAAAATATAATCAATGTAGGTATGTTTTAGGAACGCAGTAACTGGATTTTGTAAGCCCTGGGCCATCGTATATAAAAAGACTTGTTTCTCATATACACAGCTTCGTCTCTATGATGTAGCTATGATGACATTACATGCACGAGTTAAGAAGTTACCGATAACGAAGATGATTCCTAAAAATATAATCAATGTAGGTATGTTTTAGGAACGCAGTAACTGGATTTTGTAAGCCCTGGGCCATCGTATATAAAAAGACTTGTTTCTCATATACACAGCTTCGTCTCTATGAGACTTCTATAATTTATCTTAATTAAGAAGATTCCTAATTAAAATCTAATGAATGCAAAATACATAGATAATGTAGAAAAATACATCTTAATTAATAAATGCCCAGATACAAATTATTCACTTTGGTGTCCAATATAAGATATAAAATTTCGAGAAACATTAAAACGGTTAATGTAATATATAAAGCATCGTATATCATGATATAAATAGCGCTGCGAATTAAAATAAGACGCGTTGAACTAGAATTTACAGATGAAATAAACAGTGCAAATATCACGACGCGAGAGCGCATCATTCGAAAGTTTTTGCTCTTTAGACAAAAAAAACATGCGCTTTCTATAAAATATTATGGCATCTAACTACCAACTAACCTACCTTGAATGTTACGATTTCCACTAAACCTCTCAAGGATTGAAAATAGGAAATATTGTACTCTCTGTTTCACAATAGCAAATGTGATTCGATTAGGTCTATAAGGGCCGGAAGTTATTATTTTGTGGTCGCAGGTCGTGACCCTAAAGGTTCATTGTGGTCCTCTCGGCCCACATAGGGTCACTGTCTAATCGATGACATTGGACAGTTGTGATGAATTTAACCTGCCACCCTATTACAAGAAATAAGAAATAAAATAATAATTATATCGAATATCTCCAAAAGAACTATTTAAGATTAATTTATTACTTGTGTTGTGAGAGTCACGACTGCGCCACTGACGACAGGACGTCGATTCAAAAAAAATAATAATATTATTCGTATTGGAGAAAAGTTTCACTACACCCATGGTAGATAGACTCGTAAATAGGTGTTGGCTCGTGATAGGCCTGATTTGAAAACATGATAGAAATTAACCAATGAGATCTTAGGTGGAGGGGGAAGCTTCGAGAAGGAATTTCCGATGAAGAAAGTTTATAAGTAGGTGTTGGAGCGTTAACTCGAGAGTTTTTTGGAGGGTTTTGAACCGATAGGTCACGCTGGTTTCGTTTGTTTCGCGCGTTTTTACGGTATCTGAGATATAATTTCCAAAGCAACTTGTTTCGGTATTTGACAATCAGTTACGAAAGCATCCAAATTCATCGCTGTTATAGTGTCAAAATGATCTCATTATTGGAATAAAAACAGTTAGGATTCTTTTAAATGTATTTATAACCATCGAGAGAATGAAGAGATATGTGCCAAATGGGAAGCTGGAGGAACAAGATACACACTTATGCAGAGTCTGGAGGAAGGACCTTCTGAGCTATGGATTCAAGCCACTACAAGATTTCAGGATGAGTACCTTTTTAGTCTATATAATAGTATTGTTAAACTGTTTCTAAATGTTCTAAAATTTTTCTAAAGCAAATTGATCTACAGTTAATATCGAAGTAGGCAGTATATTCTTAGGAAAGATACATATTTAATTTCATTAAGCATAATTCAAATCATTTGAAAGAGGATTTAAAATGTAGTCGAATTTGGTTGTTTTGAGATTGCGTCGTTCGACCCCTGGGAGACGTTCAATCATGAGGACAAAAATCCATAATTACGTGCATATTCTCTATATATAAAGAACTGGTTCTAACTAGAGAATTTCAAAAAGTACAGATGGGTCATTCCTCAATGGGTCGACATTACGCTTATACTTGATTGAAGGAAGTAACTTCTAGGTGAGAGCGCTGTAGTTGCGAAATAGTTAATTCCGACTTGTATGAATATGAGAAGAGACAGTGTTTGACTGAAAGCGGTAACCAATTCATTTTTAGATTCATTATAAATAATGCATTTAGGGTTGAAATAATATGACTCGTCTTGCGATGGCATCGTTCAGTTTTGGTGGTAGCAAGCATGGAGTATAAAGACCATGATATACGTCCGACAATGGGTTTATAAGTAAGGCTTTATATTCCTAAAAAGGAAACTGCCCGAAATAACTCATTAGGTATGACGTTTGGTCCGAAGTCTGTGTTGTTGACCCCCGGAATTAGTTCGGCGTGATTTCTGATGGATCAGTTATACTAGAACAAACAAGAGTTATCGTAGGGATGCCTTCAGCATCAGGAGTGCGTGAAGGCAGATAGAATAATCCATATATATTGATTTCGAGTAACAAAATTATGACGATATTTATATTCATTATAAATAATGCAGTTAGGATTGAAATAACATGACTCGTCTTGCGATTGCATCGTTCAGTTTTGGTGGTAGCAAGCATGGAGTATAAAGACCATGATATACGTCCGACAATGGGTTTATAAGTAAGGCTTTATATTCCTAAAAAGGAAACTGCCCGAAATAACTCATTAGGCATGACGTTTGGTCCGAAGTCTGTGTTGTTGACCCCCGGAATTAGTTCGGCGTGATTTCTGATGGATCAGTTATACTAGAACAACCAAGAGTTATCGTAGTGATGCCTTCAGCATCAAAAGTGCGTGAAGGCCGATAGAATAATCCATATATATTGATTACGAGTAACAAAATTATGACGATATTTTAGATTCATTATAAATAATGCAGTTAGGATTGAAATAATATGCCTATGGAGTGGAAAAAGACAAGAACCAATCTATTTTAATCCCATTAGACGTAATTCAAATCATTTGAACGCAAGAGAGGGAGCGAATGAAGTGGGTTGATTGTTTTGGGTTTGCCCCGCTTTTTGCCAAGGAGACGTTCAATCATGAGGACAAAAATCCATAATTACGTGCATATTCCCTAGATATAAAGAACTAGTTCTAACTAGGGAATTTCAAGAAGTACAGATGGGTCATTCCTCAATGGGGCGAAATTACACCTGTACTTGATTGAAGGAAGAAACTTCTGGGTGAGAGCGCGGTGATTTCGAAATATTTGATTCGGACTTATATGAACGGGAGGGAGAGAAAGTGAATCGGGTTATTAATTATGCGCAACCGATTCAGGATACACCCCTGAATATTGCGATTTCGTTCGGACGTTAAATTTTGCTTCAACGATATTTGAAATAAAGTATTCCCGTTATCTACACGAATTATTTTGCTCAGATAACTCGTTTAATTATTGTATAAATATAATCACATGGTCATAGGAAGTTGGTGAGGTAGATTTATTCACTACGCTTTGGATATCTATGAATGTATTGACACATGGTTAATATATTCTGTTCACGTGGAATGTTCCATTGGTTAAACATACTTGTCTTCATTCGAGGAGGAATTCACATTTTCATTTACCAAGAAATTATCTTTATACTCCACAGAGGATAAATTGCAATAATCAGCTTTAAACTAATAACCAACATTATTTTAGACGCAAGGACCCCTAAAAAGAATTAGGTGCCATTATTAATATCTTCCAACTTAATCTTTAGACGCAAGTGATCCCTAAAGTTTTGGTATACCTTGGATTTACATTTTCTTCGGAATGCTGACGATTTGTCGAGGCAATGGAACATACTACGTGGCTATATCAAGATTTAGCTTCGGGTTGTTTATCAAGGTAAAGGAAACGCCAGAGAAAATGTATAGAAGGAAGTTTTTCATGGCCATTAAAGGGGCGGGACGATGGGGTTCCTTTAGCGCGGAAACCGAGGATATGTCATTACCCACGGACATCAATCCTCCTTTCCATATATTCATTTTTAAACTTGTTAAATAAATTCCTAACGAGGAAAGTGTAGTACTGTTAGCGACAGACACCGCATACTCGGAAGTAGACCTATTTTCAAATTATTAGACTCTCGGTTTGCAGATAAATACAGTTTCTACCAAGGTAATCAATCCAGAGGCGAATCACTGAAACAATCTGATTATGTGTTTTTCTCCAAACTATAAATTGTATATAGAAGCAGCCAACAGAAGTAAGCAAATTTAAAAACAAAATGATATGTAAATATGTTTTTTCTTTCAGATATTATACGTTTCTGTTATGGTTAGTTATTCCAGTAAATGGAAACTCTAAACAATAAATTTTATACGTATTGTAGTCAAGTCCGAGTTAAAATTATACGTATATTATTATCTTTGTATGTGTAAATATAGAATTTCCAACACGTTTTCTGAAATATTTGGGTTGCCACGTGCGTCACAATAGAGGGGGAGTTATAGACTAAAGACGATATCACGAGCCAATAACTTCGACGTTTCTATAGTAATTGAGTGAGAGTATAGTGATTTATTTATTTATAAATTAGGAAAAAATGACATCATGAGCCATTTAATAGATAATCTAGTATAGAGAGATATCCTGGTAAACTAGGATAAAAGCCATTAGGTAGTATTTGCATTTAGAATGAAACTTGCGATAACTTAATAGGATTTTAATATTAATTAAACATCGATAAGAAACATTACGACCGCATCGCGTTCTTACAAAATAATCCTTTCAGTTCATTCAAAACGGATAATTCTAACCTTTTATCTACGTAGAGATACTTATAGGTTATTATCTATTTTATAATGTGTGCTCAACCACTTTATACAAGCTTAGGTAAGTTTATCACAATGTCACCCAGTATTTGCATAGTTGGCATACTTAATATTTTGTGTGTATTCCAACTATCAATTTGCTTTCACAATCTGCTAATAATATGTACAAAAATAATAATCATTGTTGAATTAACTAACTACTATTATCAGTTTTATTTGAATCATTGAGTTCATTAACTATCTAAAATAAATAGTATAAAAGCAATATTTGCTTACACGTATTAATTAGTTTTGATAATTTATAAAGAAAATTCGTTAAATACATTTTTTATATAAACATGAAGTTTTGTATGGAATATGAATACATTTGTCTGCGAGATAATTTTTTATTGATCACCATTTTCACGTTTGTTGCATACTGAACTTACTTACTTACAATTTCTGCCGTTTCTCCCTGGGAGTAGGCAGAGAGAATAGAGCGCCACACTCTTCTGTCCTGACATGCAATTGCCGCCTCATCCACATTCGTACATCTTCTCATGCAAGCTTGACGATAGTTGAGACTTCTAACAGAATCTTCCAGTATCGGGTTAATCTGCTTATGACACGTCTTCATTCGAGCAACATGCCCAAATCATCTGAGCGACCGTTTTTTAATTCTATTGATTATGCTAAGATCAGCTTTACACTCATTCCTAATATCTTCATTCTTTACTTTATCATTACCACACGTACGTCTAAGGGATCCCATCTTCACTGCATTCAATCTACTTTCGTTAACTTCACTTCCTTACATCAGTATTGATATGAGAATTCCATTATGTATCGGTAGTCTTGCCTCGGTAGACGTATTTTTAATAGAAATTATTGAATTCAAAGCTCCATTATTATTCCCTGCAGTCACCCTCCTCTCGATATCTTTCTCAATCTTCCCTCTTCTATGAACATACTTACCAAATACACAAACTCGTCTATTTAAAAGAAACTCATAATAGAATAGAGTCAAATTCCAAATTTAATTCTGTTTAACCGTCTTCAAAATATACTACAGATTCTTTCCTTAGAATATATAATATAAATATTTACGCTTGTAGGTACATCATATATAATCGGTAATAACATGACTTAAATTTACACCTATTGTACGCCACTGCCTAGAAAAAAATGTTAAATAAAAATACACCTTAGACAACCCTCTCCATTCAGTAACAATACAGGTCTTCCGAGGGATTTCAGCACATATAATAATGCCTTAAGTACTGCAAAATATAATTCATGTATCAGCTGGTCTTCAAAAAAATCAATATTTCTACATGTATGTTCTAATAACACAATCACTGGATTTCGTCCACATATCGATAATTTTGTTTATTATTTATTAAGATAAATTATAAAAGTCTCCTAGAGACGAATCTACTTATATAGGAACATGTAAACATGTATGAAAGTTATATATATATATATATATATATATATTTATATATATATATATATATTCTTTATCGATATTTGAAGAGACTATGCTATAGCCAACTACAGTCAAAAACTATATCATGACAAGACCCTCTATCATCTCTACCTACTCCCGCAGTGAAACAGTATAATGATTAGTAAGTACCTAGTAATTTTAAATCTTTCCTGAATTACACTGGATGCTTTTTTCTCACTCGATTTTTTGGATTCGATTTTTTATGCGATTTTCAACTCCAGACGATTCCTGAAATACCAATTTTACTCTGATTGCGTTCTTTGGAAACAATCTTCAACTATTAGAGCATCATTATACCTACCATGTTTCAAAAATTCAACATCTTGCTCCTCACTTCACGCTGGTCGTACCACGCCAAGCGTCAAATTTTAAAACGGGAATAAATGTTTGTAATTAAACGCATTTCGTTGGTTTAATTTTTCAAGATAAATTTTATCTACGATTTTATGCTGCATTTTATACGAGTGTGAGCTATTGTCCCTTTCTACTAATCTCAAGCTGATCTCTGAGTTAACAATCTCCCTAACAAAATCCCAGCACATACATGCTACAGAGATTTATCTCACAGTATCTCATTCCGTGTATACGAACTTAATATCTTTCTAATTCCTTCTATAGAATATATATTCCTTCTAAATAATATCTTTCTAATTTCTTGTAAAGAAAGATATTTGTAGTTTCATAATTGCGCAAGATTTTTAATCTATCTAATGCTTTAATAATTGATTACGTCCGTAGCTTTATATCGCTGTTTGATCAGGCGTGAGGAGACGATACGGCTGATATTTCCATTACTTTTGAGTATACAAAGGCCAACCCGATAATGTGCGATCCATCATTTATGAACTAATGCGCCCCTGACATTTTATACCCTTTCCCTGGAACTTGTAGGTATTAACACGTACATTAGCCGTAGGAAGACCCTCATTTAACAAAGGGGGTTGAATTGTTTCATTTGGTTGATATTTTAATGTAAATCTTCTGAATTTTTTTGATTATTAATAATATCAACTCAATAGTCATATATAGACACTTCAATTTTATATTACTATTTCTAATCTACACTAATATATAAAGATATAAAGTTTGTAAGTTTGGATGGATGTAGAAGGTAATCTCCAAAACTATTCATCCGATTTCAAAAATTCTTTCACTAATATTTAGAATGGACTTTCAAAGTGGACGTAGGTTGTATATTATCCCATTTAAATAAAATAGCTTGTCGTGGTGACCTATTTTACAAGTAAAGTCGAGGAAAAAATGGTCGAGCGATAGCGTTTTTAAAGAACGCTGCTTTAACGGTAAGAGATATTTACTATCTATGGACAAGTTGTAGAACTCAAAAAGTTCTATAAAAATGTCCGCGATGATATATATGTATATAATAAAGTTAATAAACAAATGGATAAAATACGACTAAAAGTTAGTAAAAATCTACGCGTGTGAAGCCGCGGGCACAGCTAGTCTTAAATATAATGCGAAGTATAAGTTTTTTGACTGACGCAGCAAAAAAAATTAAATGGTGTACTTTGGCATCATGATATTCACTTATTTTATTGCGTTCGGAATTTCTAGGTCAACAGAACTATTTTCAACTCGTTACGTCATTTATATCGTGAGATGTGAATCTTTAAATATCCCAAATATAATGCAGAATATAAAAGCTCCTGTTAACTGTTAAAAATATGGCGTCATATTGTTTGTTTCATGTTTTTAAACAAGAAAAGTGATTTCGAAAAAGAGTCTTCTTAATTGTTGCGTCTTTCGTCTCTGTTACGATGGTTTGGTGTCTTTAATAATACTCCGTGTATAGTTACAGCGTTTATTGACCGTCTTTATACAATGTAAGTAATAGATATTACATGGCGCGCGAACCGCCTGTCACAGTGTCTACATATATAGATACTATTTTTAACCCTGCATGCAATCTCGACCGACCGCGTTTTCTCGCATCCACACTCGTTCGCTCTCTTTCTCTCTATTCTTCAGGCATCACATTAATAAGCACATGGAGAATTTTTTTCGAGTGCATTGAAACTTGCTTTGAAGTAATGTGTGTTGACTTTCGTGATGCTTAAACCTTTATTTTAACGAGTTTTTGATGTGTAACATCTTTCCTCTCGAGTTCCTGCAATCTGTGGCAGTGATTTCGTGAAAAAGGACGGAAATGCGAAACAGGAAACTAGACGCCGGGGAAGCGCGCGCTATTTCATTTGACCAATGAGCGCGCGCAGTGCTAGTTGGTCGTCAGATGGTACCAACCCATTTTCCGAGAAGTTGGTACTGTATTAATAAATCCACTTCCACTGCCGCCGCCGTGGGATCTCGTCTTTTATTTTACAGAATTAATTTTAAATATTATTATTATTATTTCTTTTTATCACTATATATGTACTTACTCTATTGTATTTCTTTGATTTTGTTATTTACACTTCTATTATTTTGTTATTTTGGGTTCCTTTTACTTTTTATGTTATTTTCCTTATTATTTCCGTATTATAATTATGTATTCTGTTTTTTTTTATAGACATATCTTGAGGCGGGGACAGTGAATGGTTTTGTTCGAGCGGCCGTGCCACTTCGCAACGGTTTACATGACCGGTGCGGAGCAGCGCGGTCCTGCTCGTTAGTTGAAAAAAAAATGTCAACCTGGAGACGATTGAGTAGGACCGATATGGAAGCTTTTGCTCTTAGAACGGTCCTGGGTAAGCGGTGGGTACCATTCACTGTATTAATAAAAGTATACGATACTAAAGAAAACACATTATTATTGTGAAGTTGCAATTTCAGAAGTAAGTTCTGTGAATTTTAAACAAATTTTTATTAATCAATTAGAAAAGACATACAGAAAAATCAAATTAACGAAGAAAATATTTTAACTGCTACCGGGATTCGAAACAACGGACTTCCATTCTATATCTGGGGATGGCGCGTTATCCAACTTCGCCACGGCCCTCTGTAAGTTAGCGAAAATTTTTCGATCTTATATGTAGTCTCTTTTTAATTGATAACAATTTTATTCCATTTTTAAATCAATCCGGATTGAATATTTTTCTAATGACCAAATTCTTAAATATAAATAGTACACTGTTTTATCGACATCGCCAAAATTTTTTAATGACAGTTCACAGTGCGGCAAAATACAATATTAAAAAATGCACATACATTTTTTTACAGTAATTACTAATTAATAAATATATATATTAATATAAATGTATTTATAAATGAATTTTTAATACTAAGTGTCTGAAAAAAGTGCTGATCATTAAAATGCAAGTGAGTAGGTAATAATGAATAATATTTAGCTTTTTTTATATTTTGAGGTTAATTTTTGACGCTGCTCAAGTGATATGTTAAATTGTAAGATGTCAAATTTTACACATTATATGCGACTACTGTAAGGCTCGCTCGCTTTTTTTATTTAATAAATTTAATGGCTTATTTAACAGTTACATGGTGCTGTTTTTTTAAATATGTATCTGATTGTATCGATGTTTGGCAATATAGTAAAAATCAGTTACCTCTCATTGTTACAATCAGATACAAATCTCAAATAACGGTTATTATATAAGTAATCGGTAATACCATCTCAGTTGACTTGATTTTTTTGGGCTTTTTTGGCAAGAATATTTTTTTAGTATACCTAATTACACTGTGCACAGTGAAATATGAAATTCAAAAGAATCCAAATCGCGAACGATGTAAAGCCAGTGATAAATAAAAATGTTATTTGCAATTAATAATACTTTTTCGCTATAATACACAAGTTTTATTATACACAACCGAACACCCATAAAAATAACGAGATATAATAACTGCAGGATTTTGAAGCAGAAAATTCATGAATTGGAAACCATTTTTGACTTTATTCACTTAAAATTAAAACTAAATATAATAAAAGAATAATATAAAAATGTCAAGATTGTGTATTTTGGTGGGGCGATCCTTGCGTATTGCCTGATCCACGCACTGATCGCGTGTCACACTTGGGCGCCCATGCCATATAATTCCAGCGTGATTCCAGCAAGTTACGGACGTTACAGTCAGACAACGATATAATTATATTTAGTTGGTGGCTGGATGACCAATGATAAGAGATCAACCTTGTTAATGCGTAGTACATTAACAAAATGTAAATACAACCGATGTATAATATAGCTGTAACCTGTCAAAAATGGCGGATGAATATAACCCCTAACCCCTAGTGTGTATTTATATTAACTTTTTGGCGGGCCACGGGTTCCAGCCCCATCTCGCGGTTTAATTTGTTTTTTTCAGTCATGAATTCGAACGAAATTACGGATTTAACGTGAACTTACGGGGACAGACAGACAGACAGATGGACGGACGGACGGACTGACAGACGAACAAACAAAGAAATTATTATGTTTGATGATAAGAATAAATATGTATATCCTCAAAAAACTTTTAGATTCAAATAATGTTCTACTACAGAGTATAAAATTATACAGAGCTGGTATAAGCCCCTTCTTTAGGCGCGGGTACAGGGCGGAAGTCCGTCCCTGCGCGCGAAAGACGCATTTACAATACAGTTAAAGCATTTATTCTTGCGTAATCAAATCGCCTTGTAAAATATATTTTGACGGTCCCTACGTATACTATCGAATCTGCAAAAATTCTATATTTTCGGATAATTTTTAATAAAAAGTATAGTTTTTCTTTAATAAAATATGCCTTGTTTAAAACAAAAATTAAATATTTTTAACATTGTCCAAAACGTAAATTGGGTGATTTAAGACAGTAAAATGAAAAAAGTAACCCATAAAAATCAAGTTTTTATTATACTCCCTTTCTTTGTAAAATATAACAACAATTAAAGACGAATTAAAACATATAACATAACACTTAACTTACAGTAATTTAATATATTTCTAAAACGTCAGATGTTTTGAGCTTTGATAAGAAACTTCATGCTTTGAAGATTAAATTCTAAAAACATTTGTCAGTCAATTTAGATTTTCGAAATTCGTAGTGTAGTACCTATTATGTATACCGACGGAGTAATTCAAATTTAGAAAATATTCCGGGACGTTATCGGGCCGCCGTTGCTAATAATCAAACTTTTGTAATGATTCCAATTTGAAAAAAGTATTAAAATTTCTAAAAATCCGAAATTATACTATAATTATTAAATTTTTTTAACGAAAATTTGATAGATCTTCTTGATCATCGCCACGAGTCTGCTTGCAAAGTTTCAGCTCGATGGATCACGGAAAATTTTTTTTCGACAGCAAGCCGGTAAGCAAGCAAACAGACGCCACAAGTTAATATAAAGGGAGTAAAAAGCGTATTTTTACAATAGATGTTGTTCTTTAAATTTTTAAAAATTCTTTCAAAATTGAGTATTTTCGAGTAAAAACGTCATTATGTAACAAAGCGCGCATTAATTATACAGAGATTATTTATACGCGACTAATTTTTTTCTAAGAAATCATATTTTGAAGTTCTACATCTTTTGGCGCATTTAGAGTAAAAAAGTTATTGGTCAAGATCATCTACATCAACCGATGATACAATATTATGGAAATAATTAATAAAAATTATAATTATAATTTTACTAACAAATTAAAAATCAAAAATCTAAGTATAGAAAATCAAAATATAAAAATTATATATGGGATATGAAAACAAATTTAAATGATAAGTATTTGTAAGAAGGACTTGGTTATTTATAATATCCAATTACTTATTTCCAAAATTTCTAAATCATCAAACTGTGATTCTGTATAATTTATAATACGAGAAATATTCCGAACAATTAACTGGATAGAATACAGAATGCCTGAAATAAATCGTGGTCACATTAATCACCACCCATGTTAATATAAAATATGAATTTTCGCGAATTCGGAGGAAAAAGACGGAAGATAGCGTAAAAGCATAACAGCAATAAGACCGAGAGGGACGTGGCGATATTATGTAGTAAGATAGGAGCACGTTTAAGCAGATATTCCCGAGGGTGGCTGCGGAAGAGTTGAGATACGGGCTCCAGGGACTGCTCACTTTGCTTTCGTGAGTCCACCTAGTGTTAGCGTAAGCTGTGAAAAACCACGACTTGTATGGAAATTGCAAAAATTAATAAAAATATAACACCACTTTCAAAATTTGTTAGGTAGAGGTACGTGGTTGTTCTTGGGTGGAATCGTGAAATTTGCTTTGTGTAAAGTGATCACTTAAACCAACCATGGCAGATCGTAAGCTCTTTGGACGCCCAATAAAGACTTACATGCTTATTCCTATATAAACAGCTTCGTCTCTGTATCATTGCTGAGATCGGACTTTGTTTTTTATAGTTAATTTTTTTAATTCTTCCCTATGGGAATTTTAAGATATAAATATGAAGATATCATATTATGATATCAAGTATATGGTAGAAATCGTAACGAAAATTACTATGGATTCTTTGTATTTTTCATTTCGCCTTATGAGGGCATTATCAATTATTGCTGATTCGTAGATCGATACCGCCCTCATAAGGCAAAACGCGTCCCACAAAAAGTAAACAAGTAGAACTAAAAGACAATTTTTTATTTTCATTTGTGTGATTGTGGAGTTCTACAAACCTACTTCCAAAACAACAATATTGACTGGTCAAAAAATGTGCATTTTCGTTACCCTGGTTCAAGGGTTGTAATTCGAAATGTATCTGCAATTCATGGATTTCCTTACCACTAACTATTTTGGAAAAAAAGGAGGATTTGTATTTGAATCTTTTTTTGTTCGGCCTTTCTATTAACATAGTTTTATTTTATTTAGCCATAACTTGTATTTTTTCTTGCTCAAACATTTATTTCTTTTAGTTTGCAAGAGCAACTAAGATTAATGAATCAATAAAAAATCTCTACTATAGCAAAACCGCATTCAAAAGAATGTGAGCAAAAAATATGTGTGTTGTTGCGACGCAAAAAATGAACACAAAATAAGTTTCTCTAGTAAGTAAGTAACCTTTTTTAAACTAAAAAATATATATTTATTTGGAATATCATATTGAGGCTTGTAATACGGGCTTGCCAGGCAACTTTCCCCGGCTTTCTTCCTACCGGACAAAGCTAGGGAATGGTCTTTTGATTGTGGTTGACCTATAGGTTGAATCTTACGCCAGCTTTGTTCTTTTAATAAATATGGTGTATATTCTTCTTCTTATGGTACCATCTCCTATTGGAGGTCTGCAATTACAATTTTATTTATCGCCGCACGGAACAACTCAGTCAAGTTACACTTATACCAGTCTCTAAAGTTACGCGCTATGAGATGCGGTGTCTTCCTACGCTTCTTTTACCACTTATTTTCTCCTGGATGATGAGTTGGTTTAGACTGTACTTTGTACTCTCATAATATGTCCGAGATACTCCAGATTTTTTATCTTGATGGTTTGCAACATTCTCGGTATTTTTCTACACGCTGGAGGACTTCATCATTCGTCACTCTACCACCCTGTCTATAGATCTCAAAAGCCTCCACTTTGCGGAAAAATTCTTAGTTCCACCCCATATAAGAGAATAGCAAAAATATACCACCGAACCATACGCATTCTAACTTGTAGGCTTAGGTCACGGTTAGAAAATAAAATAAATCGTTCGAAAAAAAAGTCTCCTGAGATCCTTCTTCTGTAACATAATACTTTATTTCATTTTCGGAAAGTTTCCACTGTAGAAGACATTTAATTTTTATTTTCAGAAAATTCGAGTCATAAATTAGACTAATTTATCAGCTATGGAACTTTAGTAGAACGGAACCTTAAAAGTGAACGCGCCAGATGCGCTGGTGATACCGAAGGAGTGATTATTCTGACTGAGTGGTTATATGAATAAAAAAGGCTATCATGATGTAAATACAGTAGAAAAACTATCATGATTTTTATAATAACTGGTATTTAATAATAAAAAATAAAAATCTATTTTTATATAGAGCAACTCAACAAACTGAGACGCCTTTAAAATATATGTATCTTCAACCACAAAATATTCGATCACATCTCAACTTTCCTCAATCTATTCAATTGGCCTACAATCCATCAACGCCGTAACGTCCATGTTTTATCTCTACTTTATAATGTCCTTTTCAATCTCCACTCACTTTAGTGCGTGAAATCTAAATTTAATTTTATATCTTGTCGTGATCTTCCATACCGTTCAGTAGACAGTACTTCAAAATCCATTCCCATTCATAATACTGAATTATTCAGCTCATCATTTGAAGTGCAGTCGGCTAGGCTGTGAAATTAACCCAACACAAAAATGGCTGAACATAACTATCTTCAAAAGCAAACTAAAGCAATTTATCCTTTCCCAAAATCTAGTTCAACCCTTGCTTGTCTTCATTCATCTTCTCTTCGTATATTGTAATATTTTATTACTACCCCACATAATTGTGTGGTTGGTTGGAAGAAATTAAACCCGCCATTGTAACGGTGTGTATACAAAAAGTTAATAAATAAAATAACGCATTCCCCTGAGATTGGTAACACCTGAAGTGGAGATGGCCCGATAGCCCGCGCCCGACTGCGCAGCGATGACTGAGTAATTTATGAAAAATTCATGATTTATAGTCTGTCGGCACTATTTCATCAACTCCCATTCCTTAAGCCTAGCGTATAAATACGCAATTTACTATTCCTAAGTCCAAAATCAATACACTAAACCGCTCTTATCGCTTCTGGGGATGTCGACTAACTTTGTTGTATAACAACCGTAACATTTTGTGGTTTACCAACAATTTTATATAACGAAATGGCAAAAGAGATTACGTACAGAATATTTCAATGACGATTATAAAATCAAAATCTCTAGGGCCTTCCACTACATTCTGGAACACATCTTACCCTGGAATTAGCTATACCGTTCGAGGAACATCTGAAAAAGCCTAGGAGCGACGATAACCTTCTTAACTCTAGAAAAATCTAGAAGGTTCGATAATCCAATTTTTGGATATAAATAGCGCAGATCTGGGCCACCATGCTAGATTTGTTGTATTTGACATATCGATTCAGTGCGAAGTACGCGCGAGCGTTGAGCGAAAGTTGTGAAATGTTAATTTACGAGTAATATACTACGAAATGGTTTAATTTAAAGGACAGCTTTAAGTTTAATTCGTTTTAAGTGACTTTGTACATTGAATAGTTAATTAACCATTATTAATAAATTGCTTATTAATTTCCGTCGTCTTCAATCATTCCTCCTGCAGCCACGACACGTGACAATTTGTACTATTTCTCAAGATATAGTATAATTGTCTCACAGAAAATAAGCTATTTATTTGGTAAAGTAGGTATGGATGTGATCACTTAAACCAGCCGTGCGATAAGGCTTACGATCTTCACTGCTTAAGTGATCACTTTACACAATCTGACATTCAACATGATTGACCACCACTTCTATAAAATTTCTGAATGTTGTGTGTATGTCATTTATGTACCACGTTTCTCTTTAACTTATTCTAACGCTATCTATGGTTGAAATTTGTCATCCCCATGAACCAGTATATAGATTTCGCCATTTGTAATGAGATATCTATTTTACGCTCTTTTCCATATAAATAGCTTCATCTCTGTGAGGCATCTATAATATAACTTGAATAATGACGACTCTTCTGGAAACAAAAATTCTGTAATTGTGTTCACGAACAATTTGAACATACTTAAAATTATTTCAAACTATTTCTATTTCATTTTTTATGAAAACACATTAAGTATACTGTCCAGTAGCAATTTTAATATAATGTTAGAAAAGAAACACTTTTATTATAATTTATTAAGATAAATTATAGAAGCCTCGCAGAAACGAAGCTATTTATATAAGAAACGTATATGGAACTCATTATATGGTGGCCCAAAGCTTATGACCTGTATGAGCTACCTTATGTGACGTTCTTTACACGAAGCACTTTACACAACCCGACATTCACCAATTCCACCCATTATTTTTAAGTTGTATTTATGTTCCAAATTCGTTTTTTTTCATATATTCGAATGGACTGTGCTAGAGATATCTATGGCCATTCCCATGACATAGAATAAATAGATTTAGCAGCTGGTAACGATACCTCTATATCTTCTATAAGTTTTAAACCCTGTAATTGTGTGTTCTCGGAACATATATACATATAAAGATATTTGTCCGTTCATATTCCGATGGTAAACAAATATTTTTTCGATACATTTATTCTGTATTACTTTCTAAGAATTTGAAGATTGATTGATTGTATATATTCTACGGGTTAGATAATAATTAAAATTATCTTATGTACATTTTTATTAAAATATTAGTTTACCCATAAAAATAAACTTATTTAAAAAATAGTATTAGAAATATAAGAAATATATTAAGTAACTGATCAATTTGTTAAAAATTAGATCTCAACGTATTTTTCCATCATTTATAAGCTTACAACGAGTTGTAAGCTGGCGTTGAATGCCCGCTAACAATTTATTATGTGTTCCGCAATAGAATAACCTTCGAGCGAGTGCACCTGTACTTACCTCATGGGCAGCTTAGGTCGCTTTACAAAAAGCTTTTCAATAAGATTCAACATTGAAATGCATTTAATTTCGACAATGTAGTCATGGTGGCTGGTGTTAGTGTCAAAATGAAATAAATTCATGGGAAAATTTCACGATTTAACAGAGTTTTTACACTTGGTTTGCATTCTTGTAACTAAACAATCGGGATCTTTGCAGAATTTTTTACTTCTCTGACATGAAATTCAGATATCGTGTATTATGTTAGTATTATGAAATATTAGTTTGTATTGCAGCAAACCATGATATAAAGGCAATCAAAGATTTGTTCGATGACAATCTTTCGTCATTTAATTCAGAAAAAACATTTATTATTCCATTCACACTACAAGAAGTATTTGTACAAGAAAACTTTAAAAATGATATAATATGCAACACAGACTGTATTAAACTGAATAACTAAACTAATATTAAATATCTGGGAATAACAATTGACAAACCTATCAAATGGCAAGACCATGTCAATCTGACCGTGAAACGATAAAGAAAACTTATCTATGTTTTTTACAAAACTTACGAAATTCATTGAATAAGAATACTATTAAAATGGTTTTACGCGTTGGTGCAGGCCCTCTTACAGTATGGTATTATTGGGTGGGGATAGTCATTAAAACCATTCTGAAAAAAACATGAATGCCTTTCTTACTGTAGACATATTTCAAGATTTTAATGTACCAACTCTTTCAAAATTATACAAAAATAATTCCCTATGCCAAACCTGTAAATATTATTTTATAAATAATTTCCACCCCTTAGATCGTATAAATAATAGATATAGGACAAAGAGGGAAATAAAAATACCAACTTTAAGAGCCAGGATGACACAACATCACTAAACATAGTTAAACGGAGTTAAATAGTACAATATATATTTCTCACAAAACAAATTACAAGGAAAAAACTTTTCAAAATACGAGAAATTTAAGAGAGAAGTCAAATCCTTCAATTTGGACAGCGATGTATTGTAACATTGCCTACACGTTTCAAATGTTTAATAAACACTAATTCTAATTTGGCTTGCCAATACTCCTATAAACACCACCTATTGGTTCGTATTGCGGTGAGTGTAATGGAATATTAAAATGTAATAAATGTATTTTATTTTATAAAAATTATTGTATGTAGCTGCTGTATAAATAAAATAAATAAATAAAATAGTTGCAATAAAGGAAATTTTTTAATGGGTTTGAAACGGGTGTCATTTCATACCTCTAAACTCAGAAATATGCATAGTTTCCCACTTTAAAATGGAGAAATAGTAATATTTAAAACAACACCAAATTCCGTTTAGTCATAACCTATGTATTTTATATATTTCTTTTCAGTTTTTTTTACATATACTGTCTGAAAATGTAAGAAACGCATTAATGTTTCCATCACATCCGAAATTGAGACGCGTCTTTTTTCAATCATCCTACATCGTGTTACCCAGTACTTAAGATACTTCGCATAGCGCAACCCCGATAATTTTGAAAAACTGGTGATTGCAGTAAATATTGAAGATGGAAAAAGAAGCGGAGGAAGATAGCCACCACGGTAGAGCGATCAAATAAAATATGGACGAAGCTAGAGGAGGTGGAGGAAGGCGGGGAGTAGAAACACTTGCGACAGAATAATACATAGATGTGTATCACAGACCATCAAAATATATGGACATATACTGACTGACTATACATATAACATAAAAAAGTTTAAATGTTTTAAAAATTACTACGAGCTTGTAAATTTTGAAACAATTATGAAAATATCAATATTTTTATGAAAATGGTGTAAATACTCTAAAAATATAATATCATAGTGAGTAAGTCAAGATTTAAACGTATATATTTTGTTTACTAGGGGATTTAATTATGCGAGAATAAATACTTCAACTGCATTATTAATGTGCCTTAAATATATGCTAGAGGGAACTTACTTCCTGTGTCCCAATCCTCTCGACTAAAGGGTTTAGTTCTCTCTCTCTCTCTCTCTCTCTCCCTCTCTCTCTCTCTCTCTCCCTCTCTCTCTCTCTCTCTTTGGGTCTCTGTACAATTTTAAACTGTGTGATGTGTACCTATAGACATGGATTTTCAGAGTAAAATAACTATAAGGTACACAGGAAAAACTCAGAAATTTATTATAAAGCAACAACATAGGTTAAGTCCATAAAATTCAATTAGAGAGTTGCATTTATTTAAAAACTCTATTTAAATCCATACCATTCAGTATAGTTTTATTACTGAATGTTGGTTCATTAATGGACTAGCTTATCTTATTTTAATAGTGAAAACAACTTGGGAAGTAAATGTTTTATATTAATAAGATCACAATGATGAGACAGCAATTATGTCAAGATTCTTTTATCCCAAAAATCTAGTACGATTTTTTTGGTTTTATATTTAATTTTTCAAATAAATCAATAGCATTAATGGAAAGTTATATTTATCTGCCAATCACCTAAAAATTATACCTTATATTGTAACATTTGTTTGTAGAAGTTCATTACAGTTTTCTATGTTTTGTCAGTCGATAATGGTCTAAACAGTCACCCAATTGGCCATTTATTTGAAAAATTAAAACTAAAAACATCGTGTTTAATTTTTATTAGGTACATGGATTAACAATGATATCTGTGTGAAAATGGGATGAGTCAGAAGTCACAAAGTTACAGGAGAACTGAAATAAAATTGCAAAGACTCTTTAGTAATAAAAAACTGACTCACTCATTTTTTGTAGGTAAAATTTTGATCGTTTTACGGAATCATTCGTTTATTCCTTAACAATGTACATTTTGTTAATAATAACAATCTATCTTAATAATAATAACATTCTTAACTTTCAACGCTAAAACTAATATTTTGCTGATTTGAAACTTCCTTAAAAAAGCAAAGAGAGATTCTACTAAAATTCTGAATCAACCAGTTATCTATTATTATTTAAGGGCTGTTCTGAACAGTAAAAATATGAGATCATTTGAAGGGCCATAAATAAAAATACATCGCGTGCATTGCAATCCACTCCCGCGCAAAATTGAAGAATCCCCGCATCCAATATTATTTCTGTGTTTATTACTGAGAACATCAGCATAACACGATTCCATTATAAAGTCCCACCCTCGCCGGCCGGCGGAGGGTCACCATTGTGTTCGCAGCTTGGCCTCGATGGTCGCATGCAACATTTCGCGATGGCAAATGCACTCACGCACTTTTTATTCGCTCCCCCAAAACTTTAAACGCAGAAAATTGCGTAAACCTGTTAAGTCCGCCGAGCTTTATTCGGATCTTGTAAAAAAACGAGGGTAGGTCTCTAGGCATTGTGTAGGCGAATCGGACACAAAGGGGGTCGCGGCACAACACGCTCATTCTTATTATTGGGGTATAAATTTGCGTCGTACATTGTGACAAGTTCATAAAAATTTAAAATCCGTTCCCCGATTCTCGGCCAATCTGCGAATTGTTACTTTCTGTGGGAAAGGATCGTCGCAGTTTTTTCTTCTTTTGGATTAATCTTTGCATTTTTTTGTAGGAATTCAACTTAACTGATTGACAAGCATCACGAAGCCTCGGCGGTCACTGGAACCGTGGACAGGTATGGGTTGAATTGAATCATAATAGTTTACCTGAATCGTATTTTTTGCGTTGACAGGTTGAGAATAACAAATACATAATTTTAAATTTTCAAAGGAAGCAAACGCTTTTTGGCTTGGCATAGTAATTAAATCAAAAATATATTTTTTATTTTATTGCAATCAACCTTTCTTTACTGCACCCAAACTTTCTCAGGACAATATAATATAAACAATTGATATTATTCTGTCCCAAAGAAGATTGGGTGCAGTCGAAACCGGTATACATTGTATATTAAATCAATTAAGTGGCTTAAAACAAAACATTTAAAATATTATTTTCATATCTCAATGCCTTGTCAGATTAATCGAGATCAACATATATCGCTAACATTTAAATATTGTTTAAATGGTCTAGATACGACAATTTTCGACGAATTTATGTAAGAGTGGTCACAGATTTTTGAAAAAAGCATGTATTATAAAAAGACACTTTCATTTATATTAGGAATAAATATTATATTGCAACGGGTATATTTTTTTGTACGAAACGTTTAATATATGACACATTGTTCCATAAGAACATGTCGCTACGTTAACAGAAAATTAAAACATTTTATAAAAAAGCAGAATTAACTGAAATAGGTAGTAATGAAAATTATCTCAAAATAAAGTAGCCCTTTATGAAAAATAAGTCTCACTTTAAATATAACTTCTACAAAACGTGGTTTAATTATTATTTCATCTTTTTTTGTTGATGAATGTCAGTTTTCAATAGATACGGTGGGAGAGAATCAAAAATATATATAGGTACTTGCCTACACTAAAATATTACTAAAATTATGTACCTCTCAACTTATTGAAAGGTTTAAATTAAAAATATTCTGAATTGTATCTCTTTTCCATCAACGGAGCGATACGACTACACAAGTATAATTTATGTGTCCTGTTAAGTTCATATTTAGTTTGGTTTGAATTTTACGATCGTTGCCAGTAATGTTTCGGGACATATTTTCTCAAATAAAAGTATATTCGCGACGTTAAATTGAATCTGGCGTTGAATCAGTTGTGGGTTAGGGGTTGGCGAGAAGCGAGAAGCGAAGGAAGAGAAGGGGCGGCGGGGAGAGGAGAGGAGAGGAGAATAGTCACAAATTGCTCACGCACCCCCGCACACGTCCGTTACACTCCTGACACATGAATAACAAACAATGGACGCAAATTCTGCCAGAATGCTCTGTGCATAAGACGCTGTGTCTGTGTTCGTGCGTCTGGATAAGGGATGAAGATCCTTATTTATTTGACAGCGAAGGAACTTCAATGACGTAAAGAGACTGCCTTCAATATTACATTCCGCTTAATAATAATTACTGCACATTCTATCATTTTTACTAAGCAACTAAACAGAAATGAGATATGAAATTTATGTAGGTAAGGATAAATACTTGGATTAGCTAAGTTGAAAAAATTAAATACCTATCAGTAGGTAATGAATGTTTGGAACAAGCAGATGAGGTTGTGTGAAGTATGTTCGATAGAAAAGGGAATGTTGAGAAAGATATCGAGAGGAGAGTGACTGCGGGGACTAGGGTGAATGGTGCTTTGAACGGTACATAATGGAATTCTGGTACCAACATTGATGTATGGAAGTGAAACCTAGACCTGGCAGAAGAGGAACGAATGTAGACTGAATGCAAATTCTTTTATGATAGAGTAAAGAATGAAGAAATTATTAATGAATTTAAAGCTGATCTTAACATAATTAATAAAAATAAAAAAGGGTCGCTCAAATGGTTTGGGTATGTTGAACGAATGAATGAGGAAAGAATAGTAAGAAAGATATATAATGCAAGTGTTGATAGCGTCAGAAAGAAAGGGCGACCGCGGAAGACGTGGCATGACCAGATTAACCATATATTGTTAGATTTGCTTGTTAGAACAGATTAACCAGATACTGTAAGATGGTCTTGTTAGAAGCTTCAACAACCGGCAAGTTTGCATGCGAAGATGTATGAATTTGGATGAGGCGAGAGTTGTATGTCAGGACAGAAGAGTGTGTCGCTCTATCCTATCTTCCTACCCCCACGGAAAACGGCGTGATGGTAAGTAAGTAGTAAGTAAGGTATTTATTATTGTTCGAGAAATTCATATTTGAGGAAATTGTAAAAGGAAATTTCAATTTTCTGGGTAAATTGAAAAAAGCTTTGAACGCTATCACCAAGGAATATATTGAATTCGAGATTTTATAGAAAATATAGCTCAATCCCTTCCAAAATCATGTTTTCAAATCACTATTAAAAGCAAAAGCAGCAATATCTAATTCAACCAAAGTGACAAAACGTCCGCTTAAGTGAGAATTGATATTGATTTTACACTGAAAAATCATAGCAAAGACAGCAATATCCAATCATGTAAATAGCAAAAGCAGCAATGTCCATATTGAAAAGTTATATATCTCTTTATATACGAATTCGAAACGTGATGTGGCATAAAAATCTAAGAATCAAACAATAATTTCGTTGTCTGCCTGTCCGTCTATCTATTTATAAAAGATTCTATAAATATATACTAGGGTTTAGCCAGAACGCAAACCAATGTTGCGTCATTTTTGGCGGGTTGCAGCTAGTATGATTATAAATTCATTTATAATCCGATTTCAAAAATTCTTTCACCAGTATTTAAAATGAACCTTCAGAATGGACATAGGTTATATTATTATTCTGTAAAATAAAAGGGCATTTCGTGGTGACTTATTTTACACATAAAGTCGACGAAAAAATAGTCGAGCGTATATAAAATACTTTCTATGCAGAAGTAGTAGAACTCAAAAATATCTATAATTATTAATTATGAATTTATTTCATTTTTGCTTGTCTGTGATGACATATCTATATGTTACACAAATTGATAAAATATGACTAAAAGTTTGTTTATAAAAATTTCACTGTTGCATTTTAGCAAAAGTTTATAGTAAAAGTTAAAAAAATATGTTAAAGTTGTTTGATTAGTAGAAAAAGCAAACAAATTTTTCTTAATATTTACTATTACTGTTGATCAAACAACCAACACTGAGAGTTTTGGCAGTCCTTTCTGATATAATATTTTTTTATGATATGATATGATATTGATATGATATAATAATATGATATGATATGATATTGATTTGATATAATAATATGATATGATATTGATATGATATAATAATTTTTTAACTATATTATTATAAACGAATAAAGTATTCATAATATTCCAAGCTTAGTAGGAGTATATTTCAAAACAAAATCTGGCAAGTCGCGAGAACTATGAAAATCTTTTGAGCCTTTTTATTTTGTTATGTGGAAACTTTAAACATTACCACAAATATGTAAAGACACTTTTGAAGTTGAACAATAGAATTTCATTTTTATATATTCTTTGTTGGAAAAGAGAGCAACTTGATTTTACATCCGAGAACTTTATTTGAGAAATTATGAATTTATTTCATTTTTGCTTGTCGGACTGTGAAGGCTTAGAGCTCAAAATTTAAGGACAATTGCATAAGAAATGGACTATTTTTTTTCTTGTGATTATTTTTTTTAAATTTGATACCAAATGCAATAGAAATGTGGAAACGCGCTGGATCAATGTAGCATTTTTATAAAGTAGGTATATTTTTATTGCATTATTGTATGAATAAATCGTCAATGTTGGTTATGACGTGGTTTAAACTGTTAATCAAAATAAAATAAATATTGCCACTATTATGTTACTCTACCAACTCGATTATCTCTTGATAGCATATTTTATTGAAAGGAATGATTCCGATAGATATTAAATAAACCAACAGAACAACTACATTGTTTATATTTGTATATTTTCATTACGTTAAGAAACGTTTTGAAGTTGTTTTTCGATTTTTTCTCTTTCGATACTTTTTTGACGCTGAGCATATGATTTCGCCATTGTTTCTCTATAATGTATGTAAATAGTAAACATTCGAATCACACTAAACCTATATAAACAGTAAGAAATACTTTTACCAAAATACACAATTTTATTAACTTACTTTTATAATTTTGTATTACGCATACTTATTACAGTTTCCATTTCTCGAATCTTCATTGAAAATTTTTCAATAATGAAACAATGTAACTCGCGTATGATTTAAAACAAAACAAATAACAAATAAGTTTTAACAAAATTTCCACGCGTTCAGTATTAAGGTTATACAACCTGTCGCGCACGATGCTCGTCTACTCGAATCTCGATACTCGCATGGAGGGGGCATAAGGATTTTTCCTTATGTAATTTTTACCAGTTAACTCCTACCGCAAGCCACGTTAAGGAACTTCGTTCCAGTAATCTTACATTCATTTTATCTTGTTTTCTCCATTGATATACAAAAATTATGTTATTTTGTCCATAATAATATTATTATTGGACTATTGTTGATATATTAAGTAAATTAAGGTATTAAAAAAACTAAACCATAAAAAAGTTAGTTTTTATTATACTCCCTTTCTCATTTAATCAGGTTTCGTGCCTACTGCACACATCGGGGTTACTCATTTGTATTGATTCCGATTTGGAAAAAACATTAAAATTTCGAAAAATACAAAATTATACTATAATTATTAATTTTTTAAACGAAATTTTGTTAGATCATTTATATCGTCGCCACGAGTCTGCCTGCAAAGTTTCAGCTCGATTAGATTACGAGAAAAGGGATAAAAATCGATCCAAAGTTTTTCCGGCAGACAACAAACCGCAGACGCTACGAGTCAAAAAAAGGGAGTAAAAATACTAATTTTGCTTCATTATTGACGGGTAATTCCTAGTATTTGTATATTTTTAGAAATAGAACAGGACAGTTATTCCACGTCACGCCAACACACTACGTTAGTAATGTAAAAGTTATTAAGTGGATTATCATTAAGTCGCTTAGGTTACTAAATCACATCAAGAGGAAAGCATATCAAATAAAAAAAGAATATGTGATTGGGGGGGGGATATTTTTTTGGAACAAAACATCTTTTTACGCAAGAATACATTTAAAACGGGAAAATATGAAGCGGCTTTCTACGTACACTAAATTCCATAATACGATAAAAGTGCGTGAAAATAATACGACTAGAAAGCTAATTTTTTTTAGTTTTGTAATATTGACACGATATCCTAAAGCAAGAAGAACTGCGCATTATCGGATTATACAACATTATATAATTTTATAGTGAATTGGAAACTCCTAGAAACCAGTAGAATACACGAAAATATAGAACTAAGTGAAAAAGATAAAAATTTAATTGATTTTTAAGTAATTCATTTAGATCCCACATCCATGAATCACTGACAATATTTAAACTGAATGGAAGGAAAAATATAGATTTGAGATGAATCAATTCAATGTGAGGACCGATTATTCTAACAGTTAAAATAAATATTCTCTACACTTAGAAGATTACCTTAAGCGCAATCCCACGTAATCTTACTTCTCTCTTAAGTATACATACCATTTTTTCAAACTCATCTTAGCGCTTGTTCTATTATATGAATAATGTAACTTAGCTCAAAATCAAAATCTTGACCTTTAAGTCGCTAAATTAGAGTCTTAGGCCCCCTTCAGTGCAAAGTGTTTACCTACCGGCCGAAAGGTCATAATTTTAGTGTTCAAACATAATAATTTCGTTGTCTGTCCGTACGTACGTCTGCCTTTCTGTCTGTAACTTCGTGTAACGTCCGTAATATCATTCAAATTCACGCCTAAAAAACCAAATTAAACGACCAGAAATGGGGTTTGTACCCCCCGACCACCAAACCCGAACCGGCCGCTTTACGCATGTTGCTATGACCACGTCTCTGTGGACCGCCAAAAAGATACTAAAATTGTATACTAGGACTTGGCAAAGACGCGAACCAATGTTCCGTCATTTTTGACGGGTTAAAGCTAATGAATTATATTAGCTTATATATTTATATAGATATATATATATATATATATGTTAGTTCTAACTACTTTGGGGGTAACCCGCGTCAAATTCTGGTCGTCAAGACCAGTCGTCCGCCGACGTTTCGAACAGATCTCACTGTTCATCTTCAGGGCGCCTTGTCGATGAGCTGCTTCTCCAAAAAGCGTACAACCGTTTGGGTCCGGAGCTCACCGTCAAGTGAAAGTTTGAAAAATTCTGCGTCAGGTGTTTGTGGAGGAGTGGGTTTCTCCAGCGACGCCGTTAATGAGTTTTGCTCGGCTTCTAGTAATCCGTATATTTACTTTATTATCGTCATTATACAATGTTGAAAAGGTTGGATTTTCTAATTGCTTCGGTGTTTTCATCGTGATTTCCGGTTTATTATTATTAATATTATTTATATTAGAATTTTAATTATTATTATTAAGAATGTTACTCCATGCGGTCGGAAGTCGAATGCTATCGTCTCTGTTGTTCATTATATTACTATTTCTTTTATTTATTTCAATTGCCTCTCTGTAGATTCTAAATGTTTCATTATTGAGGCTGGCAACTACTTTTGAATTGTCGAAGTCTATTTTAAAATATATATATATATATATATATATCCTCGCTCGGTTGAGAGTTGAGTTATCCTCGGTTGTCAATACGCAACGGATCATCGTACATTGAGTGATTGCTAATAAATTTGTACATCCATTGATCCAAATTCAATGTTCTACTGAAAAAACTCGTCAAATTAATTGTATTGTTTTGTTGTTCATGTACAATTTTGTTCAATTCCGGTATCAATTATTTTTTTAATTAAAAAAATAAAGATGTTGACATACATGTTGGAATACGTGTCACCCGAATACATATATACTTATTATTTTCAAACTTATCTAAACGCTTGTGTAATGAAAATATGACTATTTTGGTACGCTGATCGAACCCCTGATCACTTGTGAAGTATATTACCACGTGACTATCACGACGTGAATTTTTAAAACAAACTAAAATAATTATTAATTCATTAACAAAAATGTCAAACGATTTCGTACGTTAAATTTTAGTCGCTGGTAACGTAAGTGGGCTATTTATTTTATATTATTTTCATTTTTTTACAAACAGACATTATTGTCAACAGGTCATTATTAACCCTAATAGATGGTCCTAGAGTGTCATTAGAGTAGGTACAAAGTATAAAAAAATTATGAATATTTTGAATTTTGATAAATTAATAATAAATAATGTTTTAATAATGAAATAAATTGTAAATAATATTCTGAACACAATAAAGACTGTGTCACATAAATCCACATTACAAATAAAGAGTTTAAACTGGTTTTAGTATATTTTTTTAAAACTATAAAGGTCAATTTAATTTTCATTCAAACCACAGAGTATAAAATTGTACAGAAATGAACTAAGCTTTTTCATTAGGCGGGGAAATTGGGTCACAGCGGAAGTTTTTCTTCAATGTATATTATAGATTAATGGATACATTGATTGATTAATGATGTCCCTGTGAAAAAAAAAACAGTTCTGTTCTGAAAAATTTGAACGTATTCAAAATATTCTGCAGTTTTTTTCCCTCACGTATATTTAAGACTTAGACTTAGACACTTATACTGCAGTTAAGCTTGCGTAATAATTAAGTCCCCTTGTAAACAAAACGTATTTTTTAAAACGGACGTTGTTTTGCAAATTTAAAAAAATTTGATTTCATATCGAGTCTCTTCAAGTAAAAACGTATGTTTTTAAGTAAAGCGTGTCTTATTTACTAAGACATTAATTATACTTTTTAATAGTGTAGTAGTATTAATATTTAGTTAGACCTTTTCATAAATGTTTTAAATTTTTGCTTGTAAATAGTAATTTTTTGAACACGTCAAACGTGTACGAACCAGCCACGGAACGAGAACGTATAAATTTCATGAATTTAAATTAGTTCTTGTCTATATATTTTGTTGGTCTGTGATTCAAACATTATACATGACCCGCTTTTACAGAGCGTGCAAATTGATCATTCATAGGTGAAGAAGTAACAAAATTGAAAAAAATTGGTTTCGTAGCACTGTGCAGTATTGATATCAACGATCAATAAAAATATATAACTTGCAGACGTTAAGTCACGAACTGCTTTAAAAAAACTACGATCAAATAATCTACCGTTCTATTTTCCATTATGATGTTTTTCACCAGATTTTGTATAAAGTAATAAGATGTTCGCCAAGTGTTTATTTAAAAAAAAACTTAATGCTTCTTCCGTGCTATATCGCATTTCTTGATTGTGGCTGATGTACAGCAAAATGTATCCAAGTCATTCCACCTTATTCTTAAAATTGCAAGATAATTATAATGCCGATTACTACCCCAAAAAACACTCAAAAAAGTTACCCATAAAAACCAAGTTTTTACTATACTCCCTTTCTTTGTAAAATATAACAATAATTAAAGACGAATTAAAACATATAACATAACACTAAACTTACTGGAATTTAATATATTTCTAAAATGTCAGATGTTTTGAGATGTCAAGATTTTGATAGATTCAATTATCATCAATATCGTACCTTATGAATTTCCAGCGTCAAATGATTTATTCAGAATCAGATTTGAATAATGTAGAATTCTTCAAAACTAAGGAGACATTTAAAAGAAATAAATTATTATTTGATTTTTTCCCAAAAAACCCAATTTTGCTGTCATCTGTGAACCAATTATTTTGTAAATTTTCGAAATTCGTAGTAATGTACCTATTATACCGACGGACTAATTCAAATTTAGAAAATATTCCGCGACGTTATCGGGCCGCCGTAATCAAACTATTTTAATCATTCCAATTTGAAAAAACCAATAAAATTTCAAAAAATCCGAAATTATACTATAATTATTAATTTTTTTTAACGAAAATTTGATAGATCTTCTTAATCGTCGCCACGAGTCTGCTTGCCAAGTTTCAGCTCGATTAGATCACGGGAAAAGGGTCAAAAATCGATCCAAAGTTTTTGTTGACGGCAAGCAAGCAGACGCCACGGTTAATATAAAGGGAGTCAAAATAGACGAAAGGGAGAAGAAATGTTAAGAAATCTGTCAATGTTTCTATCATTGTGACCTAAATTTAACTCTTTAGATGAAGAAATTATTAGATGGGTTTTGATTTCTACCAACTTTTAAAATAATTTATTTATTTATTTATTTATTTAATGTTTATGGAAGACCAACAGCACAAAAAAAAGCATAGAAAACATTGATACAAATACACAAATACAATTGATACAAATAGATGGCCAATTACAGGTCTCCACATTTAGAGTATCATATTAGTATTTATTTCTTATAATATTCATCAAACATATATATTTTAGCCAAAATTCCAGATTACAATGACTGGCTTGCGTGATGATAGAAATCCGTCTTGCTTCGACAACAAACACATATATTTTTTGAGAACATCTATATAGACAACGTGGAGGTGTGACACTAGAATCCATGAGTGTGTAACAAAATATTGATGTACCTATTTTGACTTAAAATGATTTATATGCCATCACTGTGCAACTGTTGGGTGATGAAAACTGATATTGAACTATGGTCTATGTAGATATAGAAATACGAAATGTAATTTCTGCTAGTCGTCTTGAGTTTTTAATGATGTGAAGTATTTGTAAATCCCTCACGCTCCACATTCCCTCACTAAACATATTACATTAATTAGACCATGCAGATTCACAATTGCTTTCCTAAGGTTTCATCTGAAAATGCAAAAGTCGTAATTACACCCGTCTACAGGATATAAAATTGTACATACCTAGATGAACTAAACACTTTCTCTAGGCGAGAGGCTTGGGTCACAGTGGAAGTATTTCTCCCCTCGCACATATTTACGACACATATATACTGCAGTTAAAGTATTTATTCTTGGACAGTAAACAAAATGTATTTTTTAAAATTTCATTGCAAGTTTTCAAGTGAAAACTTATTTTTGTAGTAAAATGCACTTATTTACTAAGACATTATACTTTATAAAGAGTATTTAGTTTGATTTTTTCATAATCGTTACAAAATTTTCAAGCTCGTAGTATTTTTTAAATAATTCAAACGTAGTAGAATCAGCCATGGAACCAGACCTCGTACCATGAAATTCACGTTAGTTCATGTCTATATATTTTGGCGGTCTGTGGTCCCATCATTTTTAATGTTGGGGTAACAATCACCATTGTAAAAATCTTGCTATTTCATTATCTGATAGCCGCGAAACTACCCATCCTTTTAAACGCGTCCATAATGATATTTTTACTCGGGGTCGAATTACAATAACACCCTTCCCACTGCTTCTACTTATCTCTGCGGGCTGAGCATATTACCGCAATATCCAAATCCTCCGTCCAGGGGTGGGCCGTCACTCGGGCCGCTTAATATTCCAATCGCGTGTTCACGCATTCAAGGGCGGGGGCCGAGTGGATTCCTGTGTCGGCCCTGGCTCATGCATGATGCATGGGCCGGCCCGCGCGGCCCGACTCCCGAGCAGGCTCGGGGAGCAAACTTCCAAATCTTGAGACACCTCTAAGGGTTGATTTACCCAACATTACGAGAGATGAAAAATTCGACACCCATTATTATGGATATCAGGCGCGTGCAGTCAGTAGGGAAGTGTGCCTGCCCATGAAAGGGACATTTTTCTATCAACCTTAATAACTTTTCACTAAAAAGTAAATTCGAAAAATTCAAATTTGTTTTACTTTACCACTATTTTTAATTTGTATTCTATCACCAAAGCCTATTAAAACTGTGTATTACGCTTTAATTCGATCAATACTACAATATGGTATCGTTGGGTGGGGAGGATCATATAAAACATCATTAAGCACATTCTTAATAGCACAAACAAGCATTTTTTTTTTTTTAAAACCTACCCTACAAATTTATTTTTCCAAAAATTTTATGTGCCTACTGTTACGGAATTTTTTAAAGAATATCATTAATACAAATCTTTAAAGAAAAATATATAATAAATTCTCTAACTTCAAAGTCTACAAGACCATTTCTAAATTTAAAAACGCCCAAATATAAAACCAGCGAATGGGAATTAAAACATTCAATTCATCACCCGAATAATTAAACTAAAAAATAAAATTAACTAAAAAATTTAATTTAAAAAAAACCTTGAAATTCCCGTGAGCTTCACTATATATTTATTTATTTTGTCTCTATATATTTTTAACACCTTATCAATTTAGTAGAATTGTTTCGTTGTCTCGTTGTGTTGGTGTTTACGGGTATAAACCAACAGCAACACAATGTACTAATTACTATTACATATACTAATTCGCTGTCTTTTTGAAATGAAAAAAATACATGTTTTCTCATTATCGGGTTCCTATCATATTCCCTATCACTTCAATATTTATTTTAGTGCCCTTGAGGTAAGTCGAAAACGGCGCTTTATAAATCATCCAACTATTATTATATAATTCAGGTATGCTCCTACAAAGAAAAAAGTCAACGAAATTCAAAATGTTACCAAGCCGGTGCGGTGCATCCATGTTATTGGCCAATTTACGACATGGTTATTTCTATGAGTACCTACCTACAAAGAATACTTCGTATTGTCTCCTTTGTTGGTATTTTTTGTTGGTTTTTTGGTTGGTTTTTTGGTTTGTTTTTTGGTTGGTTTTTTTGGTTGGTTGGTATTTTATAAAGTTACGGTAGAATCGTACTTCAGTGGGTGAAATTAATCTCCCAACAAAGAGGTTCTCCTCTTATCTCAGTTTGAGTTCAAATTTACCATTCTGAATTTAGTTTCAAAGATATCATAATAAATTAGCGTTTGATAATTAGGATACCTTTAAAGTACTCAAAAAAATCAAGAAGATATTTATTATTTTATTTTTGTTTCCATGATTTCACGATGTTGAAAATAGTCAGTATGGTATGGATGTAATACACAATGTGGTTTATTACATTTACCTAGCTTGTGCCTACTATTATTCTTATTTGCGATTTATAAAACACCCGTGTTAATGATTTGCCTTCTACAGGCGCAGAAATTGTTTACATACATATTTTCGTTGTTTATTTATTAGATATACATCATCAAAATTTGTGTAAATACGCAGCAATGAATAAAATTCCACAGAGAAAAGTGGAATAAAAATGGGGAGGCCTTTATCCAACAGTAGATAGAAAACTGTTGATGATGAATTATTTTTTCATAAAATTTTTAATCCATGACTACCCGAACCATTTACTATTCTACTTTACGACTGTTTTATTGATTTTACTTTACTTTCCTATCTACTTTCCATGCTCGGTGTACTGTTTTGCATTTTTTATTACTTTTAATCAGTATTTTATTTTATTTTCTAGATCTAAGTTTCTTCGTTGCACATACACACAATATTAACAGGAAAGAAACGTTGCACATTCCAGAAAACATTCACTACTTCAATTCCCCTGGTAGACTCTCCCACCCTTTATAAAACAAGAATATTATAATTTTTCTAATATTTTTGTAATTCTAATATTTGAAGTCATAAATTTGCGGTTGATTTTACAATATTATGTTCTCAACGATACATTACACCATTTCTTACAAATACACGTCGAAGCATAACTCAATTTCCATTTTTTTCCAAAAAAAATGCGGGGGAGATTGTTATCAGAAATAATCCTTCACATGATCGCAAAGAGTGGCCGAAGCGATAAAGTTATTCTCTAAATCGCATTTTTCCTCAAAGGGATGAAACGCTCAGCAATCAGCCATCTTGCCACCCCTAACTTGGAAACAAAGGCAGTGGGGTGAGGAATCATTCGTATCTTCTGATGCTAGGATTTGCAACCCCTGAATTTCTTTCCTTTAGAAATTTATCTGACGGAAATAGGGATTGGTTTTTAAACGCTTGAAAAAATTATTCTGTTTACTTTTATAAATGTAATCGATTATTATTCTATTTTAGGTACGTAATATATTATGGCATGATTGTGGGATATTTAAAAATATGAATATAAAAAATTTAAAAATTATGGTATAAATTTACCGTTACCGCATTTTGCAAGCTTATGGATGTACACTGCCATTTTGAATTTGAATTTTATCCATTAACGAATATACAGGTACACCTTATTATACATCTTCACCATTCCTATCATCAGTTACCTTCTATTTTAATTCTAACTAAATGTCTGCCATTTTTATTATTTCCTTGCCACTTTGTCCGTAGAATTTGATGATTTCGTCAATTTCATCCTTTAAAATATATATATTATCAAGCCAAGTTTTCATAGATTGTTCTAATTTCAAAATAAATAATTTCGAAAACTATGGAGAAATACTCTTTTCAAAGTTATCAATTATTATTATTACGGATGGGCAACAAATTATCAGCACTATTAAAAATGGTAATAAAAAAAATTGAAATTCATATTATATTATATTATATTATATACTCTAAAAGGGAATAATATTTGTTGATAAATACCGATAAGGTTGATATATTCATGTAAATGTACGATGCCGCTATAACGTATTTGGTTTACGCGCCTACCCCGGAAAGGAGGAGATCCATGGTTCGAATCCCGGTAGCAGTCAAATATTTTTTCGTTGACTTGATTTTTCTGTATGTCTTTCTAATTGATTGTTAAATTTGATTTTAAATCATATTCACATAGATATTTCCATAATTTAATGGAATGACTAGTAAATTATTACCAACTACCATTTGAAAGACACGTTATGTATTTATCGCTTTAATTTTACGTATCAAAAGATTAATTCCAGGGTTCTCAAAATTCCGGTTTTCCCATTAAATGGCAATATATAAAATGGAAACAAAATCAAAATGTAATCGCCCCGGCCGCGGGGCCGTTTGATCTTTCGTCCTCAGGTATCCAGCGCCTCCCTCCGTCCTCCGCTTCCTACGATTCTTATACCTCCAACACATCTACTCATACTTCAAACACATTGGATACTCGCAGATACCATCCCGACTCACCCCAACTTGGAAGGCAGCCGCGAGTCCATCCCCTTGTGACAAATTTCAAGCCAAGCACACCGGTATTTAGTAGACAGAAAATTTAAATTACATTTATATATTTTTTATGTTTATCGCGTTGGCTTTGTGGTTGGATATAATTATTATTTGAAAAACTGACCATCTTTGTATAAACCGTATTGATTGGACGGACCCACAATTGCGTTTACGTATTTTTTATTGTGCCTCCATTCTGACGAAAAATGATATCGAAAACTGACTTAAGGATAATCAATTTGAATAATAAAAAGTATGTATTTTAGTTTTTTGAAATAAATAAATGACTTATATTTTTACGAAAGGTTGCATTCAATTCGATGAATATCAATTAGAAAGTATAACAATAAAAATATAAAATTCTATTGAAAAAAATCTTAATGATGTACTTCGTGAGCTGTTTTTCTGGATTTTTTATGAAATATCGTTTTTAATACTAATTAATGTAAGTTGTTAAAATACACCAAGTGATAAAAGATCTTAAATACACCTTATGTCTAAATATGTATATAACATTTATGAAAACATATAATTAGTTCATACACACATAAAATTCACAATTATGTTTGTAAGAGATGTTGGTATGCTAATTCACACCTCCCGCCATAAATAATCTGTATATTCTTGAAAATTCATCTTACTAAATTAATAGTTCTAATAAAGGGAGCATCGCTACCGAAACATGTTGAATTTTTACAATAAAAATTATTCGTGGTTTAAACGAAGTGTTAATTTTTTTAATGTTTTCATTTACCGAAAGTTAATGGCGAGATATAAACAAAAACACTGTAAAATAATTGACGGTACTTTTCGACTGAGCGCCCTATTCTGCTCCCCTCCTCCCGCCGGCTCGGCGCAGGGCGCTACCGACCCACCCTTAAGCCTAACGTATCCGGCCTCCCCTCCCCCCCGGCCGGGAGATGAGAAAAGCGAATCGCAATGTAACAACTTTTATTGGACTCAAATATTTAAAGCCCGGGGCCAGTTTGTGCATACGTAGGTTAGTAAATCTTATTCGGGGATGTGTGTTTATTCAGCGCATTGGCGGTGGGTGCCCAAGAATTACATTTTAACAAACTGTGGTATATTAAAATTAATTTTTATACTTACGATTTACAGCAGTTGGTACATTGAAGCATAAATTGTACTTAAACATATAAAATGTACCTTAAATATTCATAGGTACATGCCGACATTCGTGTTTTTTGATACTGGTCATGTTTTTTTGTCGAAATTTCTGTTTTATATTCCAAAGTCGATATACGCCCCATCTGTGCCATGTGATTAAACCAAAAATACAACAAATAACGTTAGATAAGTTCTTTAAAAAAAATTATGGTGTATCGTCTGGAAATGCCGGTGAACCATCGAGACATCAGTAACCAGAATCGACATTACCTGATGATAATGGAAAGTGACTCCCTTTCCAAACAATAGTCTAACCATTCAAAATGAAAATTTCTGATTTAAATTTTAATTACATATATATATAGGCCTGTAGTATATTTATAACATCACAATGAGTAAATATCTGTCACAACGACAAAGCATTAATAATACTAAGTTAATACGTAAGTAAAATGTATTTGCGGTGATTTCAGAGATCAGTTTTCGAGTGATTTTTTTTTTTTATAGAATAGATTGGCAAAATTCGTAGCTCACAACCGATTAAACCATTTTTAGTTAATTTCTATGGGAAAATTTCATTTGAAATCCAACCATCTCTCGGGAACAGATTAATGTCGAAAATTGAAGATACGCTATATTTAGTAAAAAAGGCGAAATTTAATATATTATCTGTGTGACAGAATTTGAGCTTTACTAACGTTTTATTATTAGCTTTGCAAAATTCTGGTATATATATGTTGATTTAATAGAAATTAACATACACCATATACCTACAATTTGACTTAAAAATACCGAAAAATAAATTAGTTGCAGGAAGAAAAAAGCCGAAACATTGCAGTACTTAGTTATGAGTGCCCTTCTTTCAACATTTTTTGAGCAACCAAAATATGTGTAACAAAAAATATTGCGTCTTGGCTTACTTATTGACAATCAAATAGAAATATTTAAAAGTATCACAGGCGATGATGGAAATGGTATCAATTGCTTAAAATAATCGCGTTGTCCTCGAAACTCCGAGCGGAATAAGCTGTGTTAGTATCAGCATAATAAAGTTGAGTGTTTTTAATACTTCACACAAATAAACATTCCGATTTAAAAAAAAAAAAATATCTAACATAATATTATGTTTGGGACTTGAAACGTATTTTCTCAATGTTACATTGTAAGAATGATTTAACAAAATACTTTTTAACTTTTTTCCACAATTTGTTTTTTTTTATCAAATATACTTTGTGAGAATTCCTCGACTTGATCATAATGTCCTGCTTGGGAACACTAATTTTATATTGTATTCTTATGTACTAGTTATAACAATTATGAAATTAAATATACCCGTCGACTGTGACGGGAAATCATATTCGATAATTAATAATTATTATAAACATTTTTGATATTGCCATGTGACACGGGTGGACGGAAATGAGTGATATTTTTAAAAAAATCTATACTTATAAAAAACATCAAAATTAGAACAAAGAAGTTAAATGATGCACACTTAATTGATATCCAATTTTTTTTATTTTGTATTAATTTTTAATTGTGTTTATGCTGCAACTAAAGTAAGATATTATGAAAATCTTCATAAATATTGTGTTAGTGAATTGTAAAAATGTATTTTTATATCGAGGACTAGAATTTTAAAATCTCGTGACTTTTATTTTAATTTTTTATCATTTCGAACGATGATTAAAATCAAAGTCAACTTTGGTAAACTAATTATTGGTTTTCTTACAGCCATATACATATAATCTTAAAAAAAACAGTTGTTGATATACAGAGCCTTGGCCAATTAAAAGAAAACACATATTTACAAAGGTAATGTACAAGTAATGTATAATGATGAGTTTGTACTACCATAATTAAACACAAAATTCCGCTGAAAAATCAAATAATCTTTGAATACCCTTGAATTAGTATGTAATAAATCTCTACACAGTTAGTTATGATTTACATAATCAACGATCAGCTTTAACAAAAAATACCCATCCAAATAAAAATATTGTTAATTATATCATAGACATCTTACCATTTGAGCTAAGCCAAAGCCATTTTTGTCTGAAAGCTTAATTATTTATCGCAAAAATTGTAATTTCTATAAAATATTTTTCTATTCTAATGTACAGCGTCGCACGCCCATGGGCCTGGACGCCCTGGACCTCCATTGGATCGGAAATGGTATGGGTTTATCCATTCTATCAATCGCTAAATCACAAAAATAAAATCCTTAAAAGGAAGACCCCAGCCAAAATCCTGGATTAGAATGTTATAACCCCGAAAAGGATATTTAAATTGTAAAGCTATTTGCCTCAGTACCTATTATAAATTTTCTGAATAATTTCCCACGATTTTTTTTCAATGTAATACTTCTTGTTTCTCTTTATACAAATAAAACAATTCTATCGAGCTAGGTTTACAACTTTAAAATAAATGTTTACTCTTTTTAAATCTTTTTGACTCTGAGACCACTTATTGGTATTCCAGTTGTTAGTGCTATCAAAAATTTACAAACATACTTAAAAACGCATATTTCATTTCAATCTTATAAAATTTTTGATGATGTGAATATTATTTTTTACGTACATATTTTGTAGGTGGGTATCCATTTGAATTCTCGCCTAATAATCCGAGTAAATTAAAAGGCTTGTAGCTACGTAGTTTTTTCACATCATAACATCTTTATCAATTTTCAGTATCACATTAATACATTTTTCAATAGTGCGAAACGCTGAGTATTCTGAGAACTATACTGGCGGTAACTACAAGAAGGATCTCCCAAGAGAGCAGGATTGCAGATGAATCAGACTATAGGAGTTAGAGGAATAAATAATCGAATCAGCAATAATATAAGTTCCACTGCTAAAGAACAGCAGTACTTGTTAGTCAAAGCGGAGAAGCTTAACTTCGGTACGGCTTGACTTCAAACTTTTGCAACCGACGGTAACATATTTATCTAACTGGTTATAGCAATGAGACGAGGAACGCAAAAGGGAAATCATCTCATTACCTATCCCTAGGATAATCTAATGATGGCTAATGAAGAACCTGAGGCAATGGTCATCTACTGTAGAGATTTATAGATAGATTAGACAATAGTCAACGTCCGCTAAATGGATAAGAGTGAAGAAAAAGAGAATCAATTTAATTGTTCGAAGAATATTTCTTCTTCTGAATGAACGTTTAAACTTTGTGGTGACATTATTATTAAAATAAAACACAAATCACTTTGTTTTCACCACTTTGTTAGATATAAAATCTACATGTTTCGAGAACAATGTTCTCTTCTTCAGGATTGTTTGTGTACAACAAACAATCCTGAAGAACAGAACATTGCTCTCGAAACGTGTAGATTTTATATCTAATAAAGTGGTGAAAACAAAGTGATTTGTGTTTTATTTTAAGAACCAATTTTTCCATAAATGACTTGCATGTGTGATTTTATACTTAAAATAATATCCCACGTTAAAAATATAAAGATATCATTACCAGCTGCAAAATCTATATATCGACTGCCCCAATGAACGAGGCAGTAACTCAATATATTAGGTATTTGAGTTACTACCATTTTTAGATTTAGGCCATGATTGCCTACCTACAGCAAAGACAGCAGTATCTCAAATGCAATATTTAACACATAAAAATATGAATTTTACAAAACTAGAAAATCAGTTAATCATTTTTCTTCCATGTAATAACGAAGTAGGTAGGAATTTAAATTATAATAAAATATCTCAATTACTAGTAAGATCGTCTTAAATATTACCTACACACACAAAAAAAATTTTGAGATGATTCAAAAAAGAATTAGAAATCCGGTACGAAACTTAAAAGTGTCCCCCTGAAAAATCGATTTATTTGAGTTACCGCCTCGTTCGTTGGAGCAGTCGATATGTGTGTATGAAAGCAAATACAGCAATTTCCAAAAAATTTAAAAATGTTTTGAATGCAGTCACCGAAGGTTACTAATTTAAAATGTACTGAATTCTAGATTTTATATATCTGCCCATTCCAAAATCAAGTTTTCTATAAATTTATAGGCTACTTTTCCTATATAATCTCTAATTCAGTACATTACGCATTAGTAATCCTCGATGGCTGCATTCAATTTTTTTGGATATTGTTGCCTTTGCTTTTACACCCCACAATATATACTATTTTATGTGAAGGAATACAAATATCTCTAGCATAGTCCCTTAAAATATTTGGAAGGTTTCAATTTGGAACATATATACAACATTAAAAAATTCATAATGTGTGGATGTTGTTACGATAGAATTGGTGAACGTTGCATTGTGTAGAGTCATCACTTAAGCCAGCTTATACAGATTGTTAGCCCTGGACCATCGTATAAAAAGACTTCCACGCAAGTTTCTCATATAAATAGCGTCTTCTCTTTGAGACTTTTATAATTTATCTTAATTAATTCATCATCCCTCTGGAGACAAAATTTAGTAACTATGTTCTTAGAACATACCTACATTGTTGATGTTTATAATATCCTATCTGCCTAGCCCTGTGGAGAAAGGGCACGATGGTCAGTTGGTTAATTAAGACAAGATAAAAGTATTGATACATATAAATATTTATGTAATTTCAAAAGTATAAACATTATAATTATCCCACTAACTTACTAAACACGTTCATTTCCATTCCTTTATCATATTACGACTCGATCATCGTGTTGATGAACTTCGCTTTCTTTTCGCAAAGGAGAGCCAAGAAATAAATTTTATGAAAATCGTTCACGGTATGAAATGAAAAGGCTCTTAAAAATTCGGAGCGCTCCTTGCCGGGAAAAAATATACCCAATGGCGAAGCTTCTAGCGCTTGTTTGAAAAATAGATTCAATTTTAGAATTCCACGTTTCTGGCGGTCCCTTTCCAGCGCCGGATATCCGGCAGAGTTACAAAGGCGGGAAAGTGACGGGAGGAGTGCGTAGGTACCCATTTCAAATTCGAATTCTGTCGATCCGGCTTAAGAGTAGGGAAAAACATCCCCGCGCGTCCGTGATACATTCCTACGTATATTTCCGTGAGGGTGGGCCTTTTCCGAGGAAAGAATATGCGAATAGGTGATACGCCCGTAGCTGTAGGTAGCAGACAGCGACGGCCGGGTAATGTTGGTATATAAGAATGGAGGTAGATGAGGCCATTTTTCCCGCCTTGAATACTGTATGAGTTTACCGGAGAAGCGCAGCGAACGGATTTTTGAGGAAAATTTTACAAAGTACTGAAATAAAACTTTTTATTCATATTTATTTTATCATAAATTATTATTTTATTGTAACTTAATTGTTTTATATGTGGGGTATAAAATCAAAGGCAGCAATATCGAAAAAAATAAATTGAATCCATACAAAATAAAGTGGATTACTAATTTAAAATGTAGTGCTAATATTCTAGCTTTTTTGTATGTATCCCTTCCAAAATCATGTTTCCTATAAATTTATGGGCTGTTTCCTATAAAATTTTGAATTCAGTACATTATAAATTAGTAATCCTCGATGATTGCATGATCCAAGATGACATTTACTTGACGATTTCCAATTCAGATCCCGCTAAAGTGGGACTATGCTGGCTGAACAGATTGCCCTCAAATGTGATGGGCTGATGATCTCAAGGCGAATGATGAACAGATCATTGACAAAGCTTGAGAGAGGATCTAAAACAGCTGATAAAAAAGAAAAATTAAGAATATTCTCATGTAAAATACATTCCAAAATAATATATGTATTAGAAAGGATTTCGTTATTTTTCATATATTTCTATATAGACTATTCTTATTATATTTATAATGCGTATTTATTATTCATAGGTAACTGTATTTGTACAATTGTATTGTACTTTAATTTAATGTATTGTATTTAAGTAATAATTTTATGGCTAGCCATTCAATAATTAATATAAAATAACTCTACGAAATAACGTCAAAATAACTGTCAGAATTAAACCGTTTTATTTTGCTCTGATGAAAGAACACATTTTGAAAGTGAATTACATATTAATTATAATTATTATAATACTTCAACAAAGAGTAATTAAAAAATTTAAAACTTGCAAACCGGATATTTATAATTTAAATTTTCTTAGAATCATTTTCGAATTGTTTTGTTTTTGTTATATTTCATTTTTGAAAGAATTCTTTTGTAATTCAGTTCAGTACATCTATTGTACTTTATTTCAATAATATTAAATTGCAATAAAAGATTGTTAGTCTACGATATAAAATGTTTTTATAACGTGTTAATGCGTGTAGTCTTCTTCAGAAAGTTATAATTGCTATTTTTTTTGTATTTTTGCACGCAATTTCCTCCCCTTAGAATCATTTAAGCCAAGTGTACAAAATTCCGAGAATTTTGTCCACCGTTTGACATTTTCAATAGTATCCTTTCATCCCGTGATCCAAAAGGCTTTGTTTTCATATTATAAAATTCCTCAACTGAATTGGATATTAGTATTGCGAAACGATAAATTGTTTATACTGTTGTTACCTACTTTCTAAATAAAGTGTAAATAAATTACATTAAAATGTAATTAGAGAAGCTGACTGTCAGCGTTGTTCGTTAGTTCAATAATAAATTTATTTAGCAAGATAAGATAGAGAGATAGATAAGATGTTTCTACGATAAATAGGTATTGCAGAAACACTGACCGTGGCCGCAAAGTAGCACAATAATTTTTATACTGTTAAAAACTATTATACATGGTGTAATAGAGCTAATCCACAATACATTACGGGTAAATTTCTGCCTTAATTATGAGATGAAAATGTTCAAGCAACCATGACCTAATATTGCTATGGAGATATGCAACATCAAAGTTAGCATTTTTTTCAATATTTCTGACTTGTTGTTGGACAATCATTACAGTAACTTTTATCAAATTTTAAAAATTCATTATTTTCAATACAAGTTAAATAAAATGTCAAAAAACTTATAGTAATTTAAATAAGATTTTTTCAGAATGTTTTTGTCATTTTATTTGACTTAAGTTACTGTAACAAAAGTCCAAAGTTTTACATAAAAATAGTCAGAAATATTGAAAAAATGCTGACTTTGATGTCGCATACCTCCATAAGTATTAATCATGGTCATGGTTGCTTGAACATTTTCGATTCGTAATAGGCACCTGTAAAGTATTGTGGACTAGCTCTGTTACACCATGTATAATATTTTTTAACAGTATAAAAATAATTATACCACTTTGCGGCCACGGCTAGTGTTTCCGCAATACCCATTTATCAGCGTTGAAAACATCTTATAAACAAGTAGAAGTGGTCCACCACAATACAACGTAACTTAAACAACAAACAAATATCCAAACTTCTTACGACATATTCTTAATATTATATGTAATGTACCGTTCCGGCCGAAACACCACGTTTTATGGGCAAAAGTTGAATGCCATGTCGATGCCGCCTGGCGACAGATTATATGAATCGTCATGCACGATTTAGAAAATAATATTGATTTAATTGATTTTTAAAAATAAGTATCTAAATTTATATATACTCAAAAATATCTAAATTTAACTTAATATATTAATAAATCGTCTATGTAATATTGTGTTTCTGTTGCTGTCCATTTGTTTCTCAAAAGTGTAAATTAAAATATAATTCTGTAATCTTAAAAAAATATATATGAAGAAGGCTTAGTCATCACAATTATGAAAAGCTCTCTACTGCTCTCGAACCCAAAAATACGATTAAAATGTGAGAATATTAGACGGAAAACAGTATAACTAATTTAAATGTAATATTAATATATGTTTCGTCGCACTGCTCTGGACATTCATATTCCAACGATCCATGGCTTAGACGAAGAGCCAGTCCAAATACATAGAAAATGGATGGAATATGGAATAGGGCCTAACGCCGTCTCTCTTCCTACATATCCATAGGCACAGCGTCTTTCTAAGGTTTCCTTCTATTTAACACCTAAATTTCATAGACTAATTCGAAGTGACTTTATAAAAAGTATATATTACATTCTCAAACATTGAAATCACGTAATACAATTGATTCCACCTTTTCACATGGCGTATTTGCTATCTTCAAATTTCACATTTCTCGATTCATCCAGTCGTGTATAGACAGTGTCTTTCCAGGATTTTGGTACGAACTTCGACTAACTAAAATGCAAGTGCGAAGTCCCTGTACAAAAATACTTTTTCTTTTGTATTTTGTCGGGGAATGCTGAGTGCTGGAGTCGGGAGCTTTTTGCTCTGAGATGAGAATTTAGTAGAAACGCATTGTTTGTGTGAATTCGCGGTGCGCGAGAGCTTTGATATTATGGCATCCATCAGAATGCCCTCATCTGGCAGAATAACTCAATGTGAAGTGTGGGGTGGCATTTCCCATGCATTTATTCTGTGTGCTCTGCGGTTCGCGCGTTCTTTATAGGAGATCGGATTGTTTATTTGGTTCATTTCAATGCTGAAAATATTTTTAATACCGAGTAGCTAATGTGTAATAAATACAGTAGGCTAAATGACAATACTTAGTAAGGGGTGTTTTTTGAAGGTTTAACTTTGAAATGAATAAAACGCATAAAAATTGTGATTAAAGCCGTGGTATTGGCTTTATTGGAAAGACAATTTTATGCTTTTAATGTCACAATTAATGAGAAGTGTTTTGGATCTCAGCATTTTTTATTTTAATGACTTTGTAACACAAATATGACAAATATAACACAAAATGATTAATTTTGATCATACTATGGCATGACAGGAAAAAGTTCTGTAGGTGTCATGAATTTGTCATATTAGAAAACTTGCCAATTAAATTTATTTTAATAAATTATTTTGGCAACAAATATCATAAATAACATTGCAAATTACAATATAACTGGATTATTTCCCTCCAAGTATATTTTTTTAAATTCTCATTTTACCCAAGTTTTGTTTTTTTTAATTCTCATTTGCTTATTTTTCTTGTTTAAGATCTTTTAGCAGCAGCTTACTTTCCATATTTTTGGTGGTCTTCCCAGCATGCAATATAAATAACATTGTAAATTACAATATAACTGGATTAGTTCCCTCAAAGTATATTTTTTTTAATTCTCATTTTACTCAAGTTTTGTTTTTTTTAATTCTCGTTTTACTTATTCTTCTTGTTTAAGATCTTTTAGCAGCAGCTTACTTTCCATATTTTTGGTGGTCTTACCAGCATGCAATATCCCATGTATATTAAAGGCTACTACATACATGGGAAATTCTTGAATTATCCATCCTATCCACGTGGTATCTTCGTACCGCCGTCGCTTCCTATCCCATTAGAAGATGTCTTCTGTCTGACAGGTCTCTCTTATTTCAGAACTTCTAACCCTGTCCTTGACAGCCTTCCCTGCTATAGTGCGCAGGACTCTCATCGCAGACGTCCGAAGAAGGCTTTGGTCCGACTATGTCATTTATCATAATAGGCCATCAATACCATTTATCATAATAGGCCTGATAGATTTTTGTAGATTCGGGCCTTGCTATCTTTAAACATGATTATGTCCTTTAAGCAGTCGGAATCGATGCTGCCTTGTTAATTTGATCCCTAACTTCTTTGTAGAGATCACCGCGATCGGATATCTTAACACTCAGATATTTAAAATGCATCAGCTGCTCTATAGGTTGGTTTTCGATGACAAACTTGCATCTCGTTGGATGTTTTGAGATCGTCAGGCTCTTGGTCTTAACAATCGAGGTGGTAATGTTATACTTTGCCGCAAAGCGGAACTTGTACAATTGTAGCATTATCAGCATAGTAATGATACTAATATTACTGTCGCCCATCCTGTATCCCATTTCGAAAGATGGGACAACCTTCTCCTGATCCTGTCCACTATTAGGTTAATTAGAAATGTATTCAGACTGTCCCCTTACCCATTCAGAATCTCTTTTCCCGCATTAAGTGGGAGCTTGTATTAAAATACGACAAAAGTATATACACAGATTTGTTCATTTAAACTTTAAACTAACGACATCAATATTATTAATTGATATGGCAGTTACTTTTATGGTGCGCCATGATTATTTTAATAATACACCTATAATATAAATATAAATTACACCTGTGATAAGAGGGACTGCTCCTCTCGAAATTATAGTCGTGTTAAATAAACTCAACGTGTGTGCATTACAAAGTTCAATTTATTTAAAATTAAATGAACGACATCAATTTTATAATTCACCATTTTAAGGCGGCACATTCACCGCACATGCATATTTCGACGTTTTTTTTACGAAAATGTGGGTTTTTATTATTCATTTATATCAGAATGTATATTCTAGACTGCAATTTTTTTAGGACAATAACTTAGATAAAACCTTTATTCTTATATAAAAGTAATAAACTGAACATTATTTACAATATTTAAGAAAACATAAGCATTACTTGACAGGCCGCTGCCAACGGCATTCTGTTTTATAATTACGTCATTTATTGGCACATTTCATACTTTGGAATTTTAATTTTTAAGTAATAACTAAGGTGTTTTTTTAAAAAAAAACCTTGTTGCAGTGAGTAAAGTCTCAAAATATGGGAATAAATAGAATATACTGTTGAAAATCATCTCTTTCTATAAATAAAAAAGGTTTTAAAATCAACAAAAAACGTAAAAGTTTCTTTCAAATTTAAAACATTTTAACTTTATTAATATTGAATATTTCTTTATCTTCTTAGTAAGGATTCTAGACAATGAATTATACGTATTATACGTAACTTTATACGTAAAATATAAATATTCATTAAAACTTTGCGCCGCCTAGGACACCAAAAAATTTTTTTTTGGCGGCGGCATGTAGATTAATGCTTATATTTTCCTAATTATTGTTAATAATGTTCAGTTTATTACTTTTATATGAGAAAAAACGTTTTATCTAAGTTATCATCCTAAAAAAATTGCAGTCTAGAATACACATTCTTATATAAATTAATAATAAAAACCCACATTTTCGTAAAAAAAAAAAAAAAAAAACCCGAAATATGCATTTGGAGTGAAAGTCTAGCCTTAAGAAAAAAACAGCACCAAGTGTGAATGAATTGTTTTTATTAAATTATTAAACTATGTGACACCCTTTCCGCTGTCAGTGGACTGTACGAGAGAAAGCTCTCGGAGGGATGAGCTCATCTACATGAGAAAGTCATCCTGCGTCCACCACCAACAGTGAAGACATTTAGAGGTGCTTACATTAACGTAAATTCAAGGGTATCTACTCTCTTAGCTACTTGAATAGCGATTCACCAACCAAGCAAGCAATGTTTACTTCCTCAAATATTTTACAATAAATTTTTGACTCAACAAAAAAAATCTACGGAAAACAATGATCACAAACACATATACACTTTTTGCAATGTTAATGTTTATGATAATTAGTGTAATATTTGTCTTGTTCTTCTCTGTGCCGGGTTTCTTCCAATAAAAGATCTAGTTGTAGGCTCGTAATTTGTCGGCGGTAACAATACGTTTTACAGAGATACGGGATAACAATAAACAATAGTGATCGGTCTCTATATAACGCAAAAAAGCTCTTTCACTCGCGCTGCTCGCCCTTATATCCATTTACCCTCTCTGTCGTGCTCTGTCCCTTTCGCGCGTCGTGACGTACGTTCCGCAGATCCATCACAATTAGCCATGTAAATTAAAAAGAAAACTTAAAAAATAATAAATAAATAAAGGCTTGGTGTTATTTTTTACTTGAAATACAGGTATAAGTAAAATTAAAATAAAAAACATATATTCACGGGATCATGGCTGTGGGGGGCAAATGAAACACTTGAAATTAATTTAATTTTGATTTATTAACTAAATGAAATTACTGCACACGAATTTAATCGGCGCGCTGTTCTTCAATTCATACTAATTATCACTAGAATATTCCACACATGTAATTCATTAATTCGCTACACTTTTGTCTATCGCAAGGTCGTTTCGCTCAGGTTCGCATTAATTCACTCTTGTTCGCACGTAAGTATACACTCTATCTCTTTTCTATGGTCAAACGCGCATAGGTTCGCCTTGGTATGGTCCTATGTCGCTTATCAAAACAACTGAACCGCGCATCCGATAGTTTCTAGAAAACAAACGTAAAATCTTTGATTTCAAAAAAAATATATCAAAACATCACGAGACCCGGGATCCCGGGAATGATTCAGAGCTACGATACGAGTCCCGGGAATGAAAAAAGTCCGGGAGTAGAGAAACCCTAGTCTCTAAGATTGAGATAAATTACAGAAGTCTCACAGAGACGAAGCAATTTATATGAGAAACGTGTTTGGAAGTCTTTTATACGATGTCTCAGGGCTTACAATCTGTATGAGCTGGCTTAAGTGATCACTCTATACCTACACAATGCAAACGTTCAGCGATTCCATCGTAAAAATTACCACACATGATCAAAATTTTGTACGTTAAAAATTGAAACCTTACATAATATATGAAGGGACTATACTAGAGACATATGTAGTCATTCTCCTGAAATTTAGATTTCGCAGCTGTTAATAATGCCTCTATATTTTTAATGTGGAGTATTAAACAATATTATTTTTAATGTACGAGTATATATGACATTCTTCCGAATTATTTAGCATACCTATTCACTAGAATACGTCTGAAGATCAATATTTTCAATTTTTTAACTCCTTTTTCATTGCTTTGTGACCCTCGTTATTACAAAGATTTAACAGAACCGTTCAATAAACATTTCGTCTCAAAAACTATTTGCCGTAAAACAAATTGTATAAATACGCATTTTTTAATTTAATACGTCTTTTATTCATACTTGACGGAAAAAAACACGTAAAAAATAAAAATTACGACCATGAAAAATATTTGTATGAAATCGCATAATATTAAGATATTAAAACATCACGACTCGGAAGACGCGGACATTTTCCTATGAAAAAGCGCGGGAGTCGGGCTGAGCCTCTCGAAAACATGCCATAATGTGAATTTTATTTTTATTTTATATCTATTCCTGACATAACCTCGAATGATATTTATGTGCGACGGCTCGCCCCATTGGAGCAGGTGTCGTCCATTTTTATGAGGACCCCCTCCCAGCAGTATTTTCCCTCCAAAACTCACGCCTTTCCCCCGCCGCGCCCCCCGCCGCCCGAAACCCGAAGCTATCGTCAAAATACTTTCAGAATATGTACATACAAAAGTAGACGCCGTTTCGTCCATAATATCCGACGCCAGTTTTACGAGCTTTCGCGTTTTTGTTTTATGTCGTTCGGTTAACAGTTATGGAAGACCAAAGGCGATAGCTTTGTATTCAGTTTTATTAGTAAGCAAAATAATGAAAGAATAATAGGTGGCGAATGACAATAATGCCTAGTTTATGGCGACACTGCGATGAACATCGGACGTATAGTCAGCGCGTCTCGGTAAAAAAGAATATTTATTGAGCAATATTTTAATGGTTTCTCCTGTTTTATACTTTACACTACATTATACAACACAATAATGATTATGTCGGCAGAGCAAAATCATCACAATCAATAATAATAATATTGAAATAGTGAATGAATTATACAGGGTTATTTGGAAAACGTTGCAAGACTATATTGACCTAATATATGTAGTTATGGAAATATGCGACACCTTTCCATTTTTTTTTCAATATTTCTGACTTATTACAGTAACTTATATAGAATATGAAAGATTCATTCCCTTTAATACAAATCAAATAATAATAAAAACCTTTCAATTTCTGCAGGGTTTTTATTATTTTATTGAATTTGTATTGAAACGAATGAATTTTTCGTAATCAATATAAGTTACCGTAATGATGGTTAAACGTTTTTTAAAAAATAAGTCAGAAATATTGAAAAAATGCAAACATTGATATTGCATAACTCCATAACTATTGATGGCTGCTTGAATATTTGCGACTCATAATCAAGTTTTCCAAATAACCCTGTATATCTGGGACACAAAGTAAAATGGGCAAAGAAAATCAAACAGAAGAATTGCCAATACGAATACGAATGAGCTGGGCTGTATTTGGCAAACTTAAAAATATTTTTGAAAATAAAGAGACCCTAACTAGCTTAAAAAGAAAAATCTTCGTACGAAAAGATGACGTACGAAGTGAATAAGAAGTCTCTTAAGAACAAGTGTGTAGAAAATCTCAAATGTACGCAACGATCCATGCTTGGTACAAATAAGCCCAAGAGATAGAAAAAGAAATGAGGAAAATAGGCGCAGAACTAGAGTTGCGGATATCATGGATCGTGTAGCGAAGCTAAAATGGCAATGAACAGGGCATGTTGCAAGGCAGGATGCCACAAGATGAACTCCCAGAATTCTGAAATGGAAACCTTTGAGGAATAAACGAGGCGTCAGAAGACCCTATAAAAGATGAGTCGACTGGGGGGAGGAGGAAATGACTATAAGAAGCAAACAACAGCGAAGGATAGAAGGGTATGGAAGTGGCCTATATCCAGCAGTAGAGAGTGAACGCTGAAAAAAAGACACCATATGATTTTCATCACTAAAATAATGTGTATTTAAATTGTATGTTAGATAGATCACATATTGGGTGTTAACATAAGTTTTGTAATGTAGAGGACAAGAGTACCTACACAACAACAAAATTACAGAAAATTAGTCAATCATGTGTTCTCTTTTATAACGACAGAAAAAAGTATACGAAAACAGGATGGATCTTGACAGGTTAAGACATACGGAAGCAGCACAAAACAGGGGAATATAGAAGCATCATATCGAGTCTTTGGGCCCTCGACTCTACTAGAATAAGGGTATGAAGATGATAATGAAATTTTATGAAGATGATACTAAGTTTTGTGTGGAAATACACGGAAATCAAGTTATACACATGAGCTGTTTCAGAATTCAATGTCCATCATTCTATCAATCTTTATCCTAAGTTATGCAAAGAAATCTTATATTAAGCATCTAGTGAATTATTTTATGAATTGTAAAGCACATGTAGTATAATTGCATTAACAAGTCCTATGTTCCTCACCTGCTCGGGATATCCAATTTAGCCGCTAACATAATGCAATGGAATAAATACATAGATTATAAATACAATATTCTACACTCAGAGAAAAATACGACGTGAATAACAAACAAATCGTTATTTTGGCCCATGTCTACGAGTGTGACTTTCAACTTCAAATTTTTGCAGGGCTTTAATAATTTTAGTATTTAATAATTTACTCTATCAAAGCGAAGAATTTTAAATATGCCGTATTACTGTAATGATGGTTCAACGTTTTACAGAAAATAAGTAAAAAAAATTGAGAAAACATTGCAAACTTTCATGCTGCGTATCTCCGTAACTTTCGACATTTCACCTAAAGTGTAAAGAATTCTGTCTATTCAAAATTTGATGAGGAAGACTCCCCGAAGCTTTTGCTACAAGCTACAAAACATACTGTATATTATTGATGGATTTAGCGTTAACGTTAGAGAGATTATTCATGATGAACATTAGATTGTACATAAACTATGTTACCTCTACGCCAGTTTAATTATAATTTTATATTTTACTACTAAAGTTTCAAGTATAGTAAAATAGTATTTGAGTATTATAACATAAATTCTAATTAAACCCACGCATAGGTAATATTGTTTTATGTTTTTCACCCAATTTAAATTACATCTGTTTGAATTGTTCTTTCAACGTTGTACAGAGATTTATCTCATCGTATCACATTATGTGGATACAGACTATTAGAGTGAACACTTCTAGCCATATCGGCTTACATAAAATTCCCGCATCCAATTTATACGTTATTCAAATCTGTTTTACTCGGCGAAGGAAAACCCAATAATCCTAAAAAGAGGATATCTTTTCAAAACATCCCCGATCCCGGGAACTCGACCATTTTTTCGTATTCTCCTTCCAGGACACGAGATGATCGCATCACACCCTCGGGCGGTCAGAAAAAACGTCCCTGCCTAAAGGATATCTATCACCCCCCTCGGAACACATAAAAAATAACATTGTAACGTCCTACCCGGTCGGCGCGGCGGGCGGGGGTGGGTCGCCTATAAAAACTCTCTCGGACTCTTAGCATACTCGTAAGCCGATGGGTCTTATCGAATAGGACTTAGCGTCTGGAGGAGATGCAAACCCCCGAAGCGATATTTTTTACCCTCCACCCTGCCCCGTGACACGTCCTACGGGAACTAACAAAAGCCTTATCCGGCGGACGCACATCGCGGGGGGCGCTTCCGAGAAAAATGAAATATTTATTGCGCTTCTTCTGGAAGTGAACGCATAATTCAACCCGCGGATTTATTATATCTGCGTGATAAGTGTATTACATCAATTCGGTACTTTGAAAATATGTGCTCGTGTACATGAGGGGTATAAAAGCAAAGGCGGCAATATTCCATTGAGGTGTTACTGAGATAAATATAAAAAACCTGTAACTACTCTAGGAAATTTCTCTGTAATCTATGAAAGCTACGTCTTATTGGAAATAAGTTTTTAAAAATAATTGTTACCTCAGTTATCCTTTTATATAAGTGTATAAATAAATATTTAAATTATAATATGGATATTGCTATGTTTACTAACAAATAGTTGAGTAGCTTGTTGGTCTTGTGGTTAGGACACTGGCCTCGTGATCCAAAGGTTGCGGGTTCGAACCTCACTCCAGACTAGCAAGTTAGTCCTATTTTCATAGTACAAGCGTTTAGCTTAGTTTGAAAATAGTAAGAATATTGATGTGACACGTATTCCGTGTTCACATCTCTATTTATTTATTTATTTATTTATTTAAAAAAAAAAAATAGTGGACATAGCTGCTTTTGTTATTTACATAATTTGATATTGCTGTCTTAAATGTTTCAGTCTAAAATTGATATAAATTCGCACTTTAGTATGAAGCGGCCACTGTTACGTGATACATCCTTGTGAGTTGATTGTTTGAAGTGGATATTGCTGCCTTTGCTTTTAATAGTGATTTGGAAACATGATTTGAAGGGATAGAATATTTGATTTGTATTTGAAGGAATAGATCTATATTTCCTATAAAACCTCGAATTCAGTAATCCTCGGTGTCTGCATTCAAAACATTTTTTTAATGTTTGGAATATTGCTGCCTTCGCTTTTATACCCCCACATTATCTATAAAAGTATTCATATATTTGTTTAAGTATGATTTGCACAATAACGAAAAAAGTAAGACTGGGTTTAAAGATGCGTAATACAAAATAAAATTTAATTAAATTTGAAGCAAATGACTTGGGAGTAGCAATAGTTGGGAAAAGGAGGAAGCAGCTGGAATAAAGATTGAGGGGGGAAACCATAAGGCTCCTATGTAAATAGATGATTATATTTTCGATAGTGTGACACTGGGCTTTATATAGTTCAGAGACCTTTTTTTGTAGTCAGGTTAATGTTTAAAAAATCTAATTCCGCCAAATTATCGTTAGGTGCGTGATTCGCATGAGCGGCGGATAAAGGAATTCTTGCATCTGAATAATCTACCTTGATAACATATCCCTAGTTTAGCCCTTTATTGTGCTCTTAGAACTTTTCATTTTGTCGGACATAAATTTGAAATAAAACATACAAAAAAAATCTTGTTGCGTAAATTTTAGATGTGTAGTTAAAATAGTGTAGAATATTGTATATTTATTTTGTATTAGAGCTTATTTATGTATTTACGTTAAGGGCTTTTGTGGCGTCTACCGATATTACAAAACCCAGGTTTTTTACTCCATAGACTAAATCTAGGTGTACTCTATAAAAATAATGATATTGTGTGGCAAAAAGTAAATATATTCAATTCATTTTTTAAATTAATAAAAATAGAAAATTAAATAAAAGCTCCTTGATACAAAAGGCTCATAACACATAGGGGAGGTCGAGTTTTAGTGACGATTCACCCCTCTTGACCCCATCAAGGCCCTCAGAAGATATGGCGAGATGCAGAATGTAGATCCCCTTCCGTTTTTTTAATCAAGAATATAAAATATCTATCATGACGAAAATAAAGAAGAAAACCACCCCGCAAACATTTCTGTAAGAAAGCTCACCACGCATCACATACACGTATAAAAACAAAGGCAGCAATATCCAAAAAAAATAAAAATATTTTGAATGTAGTCACCGAGGATAACTAATTTAAACCGTACTGAATTTTAGATTTTACGTATCAATGCGTTCCAAAATCATATTTTCTGTAAATTTATAAGTTTATATATCTATGTTTCCTATAAATCTAAAATTCAGTTCATTATAAATTAGTAATCCTCGATTGTTTTTTTATCGCAGTGATACTGCAATACATCATACGGCAACACACCACTACACCACTTCACAAAATAAAATACAAGTGCCTCGAAACCTCGAAACAAGGACCACCAATATTTTTTTCACATAAAATGCAATACCTATAGTCCGTAGGGTTGCATTTGCGGTTTTTGAACTGTAAACATCCAAGTCAACAAAATTAACTAATAATATGTAATACGTAATGAAAAAGTTACCAAACAAATACGTCATAGTCGTTACCACGGTGACTACACATTTTATTTAGTACCCGTAAACGTCAAACACGCTTATTTATGCTTTAAGCTACAGATACACATGCTAATAGTGGCATGCCACTAAATCAACCGGCGGTTGTATGGCTAGTGGCATGCTCATTACTAGCAATGTGCGTACACACATGCCACTAATAAGCAAGGCCTAGAGAAGGTCGATACTGCGCATGCTCACGTGCCACTAATTAAGCAGGTGTATCAGACGCCTTATAGAAAATCATTTCTGTTCCAAAGGTCACATGTCGAAAAATTTTAATTGTTAAGTCTAAAAAAGTGTCACTTCGTACCCCAAGTAAAGCACAGGTAAAGAAGTTCTTTGTAAAGGTAAATAAGTCTTTAGGGAAATAAATAAAGTCTTTGGGAAGGTAAATTCAGTAAGGACTTGTACAGTATCTAACTAAAATTACATGAAAAAAAAATTATAAAAACATACTTATGTACTAAATGTACTAAAAATTAAAAAAATTCGGTCAAAACTGTTTTGCATGACTTTCCAAATAAAAGGTGGTGGTTTATGATGTTGATGTAGATTACAGAATTCTGTTTTTGATGGAGGCAAAGCGCCCACGCTTTTATTGGAGAGTGAGGCAAATTTTTTTTTTGGCGAAAATTAATTTTTTACTTTTTAGTACCTTCATTTAAATCTAAGCGTGGATTTAAAAAAAAAATCATGTGATTTAATTTTCTAATTTTTATCTTAATATGTATTACCCAGCATGCCAAATTACTTCGGTAGGAAAATAGCGCCATCTTTTGGTGAGTGGTAACTAATTTCGCATATAAAACTTTGATTATTAATTAATTCTTCTTCTTCTTCTTCATCAGCCTTCATCTCTCCACTGCTGGATATAGGCATCTTCCTTCCCTTTCCATCCTTCCTTGTTGTTTGCTAATTGTAGCTATATCATCGGCCCATCTCTTTTGAGGTCTTCCGATGCCTCTTTAATTCTCCCAAACTCTTAGGCTTACTCCAAGCATGGATCTCTCCATGATCCGTTGCGTGCATTTGAGCTTTTCTACACTTTTCTTTGTAACGGCCATAGTCTCCACTCCATACGTCATCACTGGCAGTATGCATGATTCAAGTGCTTAATTCGGGTTCGTTTAAATTAAATGAAAAATATTGATTAATTAGTGAATCTGATAAATGATTCATGTATTGTCCGTGTGCAAAATTTCAGCCCGATTGGACATAGGAAAGCGGGTAAAATATCGATTATAAGATTCGATTATAAGATTCCGTCCAAACAAACAGGTGAAGTTAATATAAATGTGGTAAAATGAATTCAAAGCATAATGTAGGTATATCTAATACGTACCTACACATAGTACAAGGCTTAACTATTACCGCAGCCTCCAGTCACGAAGACTGGAAGGCCCAGTGATTCTGGGGCCAAAATCGTAAGAAACGTTCTAGAGAACTTACTAGAGAATTGTAAGTAACAAATATTAATTTGCAAGTCATAATGCATTGTCATGCATTATTGCATGTTCCAAAATATAGGACAGATGTAATGAATAGTTTTATGCTTATAATCTGGAGGAAAAGGAAAAAGAATAGCAAAAATTACCTTTTTTTGTTGATGTCCTAGATATAAAAAAAATAAATCCATTGCTATATAGGCTTTTTAAATGATACTTTATGCTTAAAAGCATATCTATACTTTCAGGAATCACAAAAAAAAAGTATTTTATTACCTACTCAGTACGATAGTAGTATTTATATTTACATACATATATAAAATGTATGTTTTTACATAAAAAATTACTTTTTTAAAACTTTTTTTAAATGTTTAAGGGGGTGTTCTAGTCTATACATTTTCAAAATTCATTTTTTTTATATATTTCGTAAGTTTAGACATTCAAAATTATGTTCTCAAAAGAATTTTTTTTAAATTTCAATTATTTACCGAGATACAGCGATTTCGGTGACGCGGCAAGTAAGTAGTCCGACAGGAACCAATCAAACAATAGAGGGTAGAAGTCGCCCGACTATCTGCGGATGTATTACCCCATAATACCTTTTTTATACTCTTTACCTAAATAATGTATATTTAACGTATATGAACATTTTGAAGTGGAGGAAAGTCCATTGTATGGACCAGGAATTGCCGATTAAAAATATGTAAGTACCTATACGTACCGAAACTTTACTCAAAACTTTAAATGCGTTTTACTAGAAACTACATTTTTCAAGCTGGCGAGCATGATATCTCAAGTTCTACTAAACCGATTTATTGAAATTTTTGTGTGAACCTTTTTTATACATTCCTCTATAGCCCCTAGCAGACTAAAGACAAAATTTTAATTTTTACTATTTAAAAAAAATTTTAACTGTTAAAAAGAACGTGAAAAAAGATAAAAAAATTTCAAACGGCCGCCATTTAAAAAAAAAAATTATGTCTCTGAGGTAGGGGCGATAGCGACATCTTTACTAATTAAGAATCCGTTAGATTTTTTGGTTTCAAATAACCGTAAGGGTCGTAACCATGTCCGCCAGGACCCCCCACTTTACCAGCTGATAACTTTTCGTGTTTTGAATTTTTTTATTATTTTTCTATTTTTGATGAATTCTTAAAATATAAATAAACGAATCTTAAAAAATGTATATCAAAAATATTCTTGTTTTTTGTACAAACTCTAAAAAATGCCCGAAATTCGTGCCTCTAGATTAGAATACCCCCTTAAATCAGAAGAAATTTACAATTTCAAACTTAACCACATTACAAGTACCTATTGAACAGGGGCGTGCAGTGGGAACATTGCAGCTTGACTTTTACGTGGAAAAAAAATCGGAACACGACATACATTTCATAATATTTCACATATCACAATTGTTATCATAGCATTCATATTTTGTATATATATTTTGGATATATCATAAAAATCTGTAGCATAAATATTTGATTTCTACTTTTTCCAAAACATACGTTTACAAAAATGTCATGCTTCAATGTTCCCACTGCACACACCTGCTATTGAATATTATTTATAACAATATGTTTATGTATGACCATTCAATAAACTTAAGAAATCAAAATTTAAATTTACTGCAATCCAAAATACTTTAGTTATCTAACCCCATCAAAAACTGACACCGAGACCTGAAAGCCAGCGCACAAAAACAACTGAGATGTTGGCAGCTACCGATAATCGGAAGCTAAGAATTTGGAAGAGCCTTCCACAAACGACTCCTTGATATCTACTTTCCACTTATTTAAGTCCTAATAGACCAAGTCTAGTTATCCTTCATTACTCCTTTTAAAATATTTATGAATATATGCAGTAACATTGGTGGCAAAAACATCTAGCTGCTTGCTAGTCTAGGATACCTTTACAATGGAGAATTTAAATAGTAGTTGGTCGCTGCAGTTTCCAAGGCAAAGCCTGCATGACTTCTAGTTTTGCGCAGTGAAATATTTTACTCAAGCAAATATGTTCTAACAGTTGAGGACAGTCGATAGTTCTGTTTAATGTTTTGTGTAAAAAGAGAAGGACTCTCTCTAAATTACTCAAATGAACTGCATAATGAGGGATTCAAACAACTGTATTTAATTCTAGTACTGATCTAATCCAGCTATTAAATGTGGAAATGCAGAAAACTCTATGATACATATCCAAACCACAGTGCATCTTGATGAATGGCTCACTATATAAAATTTCTGAGTTCCAGTATGTTTATCAACCGTGTTTAACAAATATGTATTCCACAACAATACCCTAAAATTGTCTTTTAGGAAAAGAAAAGAAAATAATTTAACATCAGGGTAGGCCCAAACATATAAAACCTTATCCATGTATGGTGAACTGAATATATTTTTGAATCTGTAACTGGGTTCCACAAAGTCTCGATTTTAATATTCTCCCACAGATATGTTTTTCCCCCAAAATTTTGACTTATTTATTTATTTAAATTTTATTTATTAAACTAAAAAACTTTTAGACGGAACCGATCAGCCAAATAGTTTTCTCTCTATCTTTTTTGCCAATTTGAATAAAATATTTTTGAGAAAATTGCATTGAAATTGAAGTACAAAAAAATAATATTTATTGACAACTTAAGTTAATCTGCTATACCAAATGTAAAGCATCAAGCATTCCTTCTCCTCATAAAATTCATTTCGTTGCAATAATTTAAGACTAAAAGTTCTTGTTTCGTTCATCTAATTCATAACTCATAACTCACTGTTCGTTTCACCTATCGGCGAATACTTTGCACTATTGACCAATATTTATTTGCAGTAACTACATTATTTGTAAAATGTTAGTAAATTCTTCATTGTAGACAACTCCAGCAACAAAAACAGCAATTTATACAATATAGAGATTAAACTGCAATACAAATCGTAGAATTAAAACTCTCGTCAGAATTTTGCGTGTGCCACAGTGTGACAGTTCTTAATAAATACATAGGAAGAAGATGTTTTCCAACATCTGGTGTTCTTTTTTTGTCAACATGAAGGAGGGTGTTTGTAATTTTATTTTTCTCTTATGGGCTCAGCTTTGCGCTCCCTGCACCAGCTCTCACCAGATGATTTTCATGCCATGACTGTTAATTTATAGAACAATAATAATATATAGTGTTGCTATTATTGCTTTTTTCATATTCGGAATCAATATTTCGTCTTATGTTTCATATTCGGAATCAATATTTCATCTTATTCCTAAGCGATAAGTGGTTAATTTTTTAATAAGGATTTGTCAATAGGCTTTTACTACTGAAGCGGATTCTTTTAAAATACCTCTGTAGAAATCTACTGTTTCGTTTAGACTTGCACTTATAAACACATAGATATAGAGGCAATTTGTACGTACACAATTTGTACATCTACCTAATAAAATAATATTGTTGGGGTACTAGAGAAGGATTACCTCGTGATGTACACCATGACAATATAAATCCATATATACATCCATATACATCCAACGGTGTGAATCCGTGAGGAGCGTGCAGCGGGAACATTGAAGCATGACCTTTACATAACCATATATATTTTTTTAATCGAAATAAAACATATCAATCCAAAATATATGTTTGCGTAAAAGTCAAGCTTCAATGTTCTCACTGCACGCGCCTGGAATTCATGGAATATTTTCCTTTAACCCATTCTTCACACCTTCCTGTCCAAAAAATAATATTGAAGGTGTATAGTATCATATTTAACTGTAATTTCAGATATTTTATACGTACCGTATGTATTACCGAGAAGCGAATCTCGACGTTTCGTTGGATGCTTATCCAACGTCATCAGGAGGACGACCTTTACCTGCGGAGTGTATAGTATCAACAAAATTATATTAATCCCTCACTATCCGCAGGATACAACGAATACATTGGGCCTCTTGACCTGTTGAAGCGTAAGTAATAATATTTTTTTCAAAAAGACATGGACCTGGAAAAAATTGAAGAAAAGGGAAGGTTTTTCGTATGAGCATGTTAGTCAAATGAAATTAGTATATCACAAACCAATGCGGTACCGTACAGCAATATAAAATTTATTGAGTCGTGCACACACTGCAGTGATTTATCGCGAGTACTGATTTTGTAGGTGAAAGAAAAGGAAATAATTTTACTACAAGAGGCAGGAAATAAATCACTGTACACTATTGTAGAAGAACGGTTCAAAAGAAAATTATTTTACGTTATGTTATTGTGAAAATGCACTGATAAAGTGATTTCAACATTTGGAAACTTAGGAAACTTTTTGAAGGTAATAATCCCTAAAGTTGTACAAGAGATCAACTTTGGAGAGCAATTATCATCCCTTTGCCTTGGATTCCACAGTTCTCGCCTTATGGGATATAGTAATTCCATTCCATAGTGTTAAATACGTACATCCATTTATAAGAATAACGCTAAGATTTTGCCTATGTATGCATTATATTATTTCCTCATGCAAAATTACACTGAACTACAAAATTAAGAAACATGAAAGCTTTTTTGAAAATTTATACCGGTTAACGGAGTACTCAATCCAAAACTTATTACCTATTATGGTATTATTTTTCCACAACCTGCAAATGGCATTTTTTGCCGACCAATTATAGGACTAAGAAAATTAATAGAAAAAAGTGATTAAATAAGAAATGCTCTTTGGCAATCACTGGATATTTTCATTACAATAAATGTTTAAACACTGATTAAAAACAGTTTCTAATCAATTCAGCCATTATTACCTAGTTGATCTACAGTCTTATACCGCTTTCTTGTTTTACTGGTGGCACTATATATCTTGCATTTTCTCTTGTGAGGTTTCAGAAATCCTGCGGCATAGCATTCAGCAGTCACCCAGTCACATTGATATTCTACCACCCCTAGCACATTTATTTTAACTTCCTTAATACATATCTTGATAGAAACATTATGGGTACATACTTTTCACTTGTCTCACTAAAATTTTCAGGTAAAACGTTTAGATGTGCATTATAAAAGTCAACTTTTGTGCTCATTAAGTAACATAGACTTTTTACATTATAATTCAACAATATTCACATAGTCATGATCTCTGTTGTTTTCGTAACATTTTTGAAACTTGGTAACTACACTTGTGAAAGCAATCCAAGCCTCTCATTCAGCTTCAGTAGAGGGGAAGTATTGATCTAACATTAGTCTTCTTGGATCCGAGTCAACAAAAATGCCCTCTGATACGCGATACAAAATTTTAAAAGACACACACATAAATATCTATTAGGAGAACTGAAATAATCAAAAACTTTTTTAATGACCTACATAAGGAACAACACTATAGGAAAACAACTCTTGTTGTGTGGACACTGCTAAAAAGATATACCTACCTACAAGAAACTCAGATGTCATGAATGATGAAATATTTCATTTTAGATTTTATTAGTTGAGCTAAATAAATTGACAACGAATAAAAAAAATTCACTGTACACAAAGGTTCGGTAAAACTGTAACAAACTTAGTACCTACATTTTTAAATTTGGTACCAAAAATTATTTTTTATATTACAGCAGTCAGATTGGAACTATGTAAGTATGTACATATACAGAATATAACTTTTGTTCATTTTATGATCTGACAGTCAATGCAGAGCATGTAAAACAATGGTTTTGCTCTCTATAAATGGTGACCTGAGTACTATTTTGCCTTTTATTTATTTACCGACGCTCTCCCTGGTCCTGGCTTAATTTGAAAAAGTCATAAAATTGATGTGTAACCTATTTGATAACAAATGCAAAGAATAGGTGTCTACTCCTATCTGTAGTGTGGTGAAAAATTAATGATTTTCATAGGGCATTAATGTATCTGTCCTTGGGAAATGATTAATTAAAATTATTATATTATTAAAAGAAAAAATTATGGCAAGGTCTTGGAATAAAGCTTAAAGGTATCAGTAGTTGAAAGTATATGCCAAATGTATATTTTTATTAACTTTCTATATAAAATACATGTCACATCAATATTCTTGCTATATTTGTGCTTTGAAAACGCGACTGGCTTGGTGATTTACCAGGAAGAGATTCAAATACTCAACCACTTGATTACTTTGTTCCCACTAGACCAAACAAACACATTGAGAGAAATCTATACACACTTTGTGATAGTAGACAAGAAGAATAAGTATAAGGGAAAGAATTAATAAAATGTAATGCTAACCAGTGGTGTATTTAAAAAAATTTGCACTCAATGCAAAATGGAAAAAATATCTTCTATAAGTATGTATATGTATTCGTCCCCATAAAAAATTATAGTTCAAGCACACAGTGATCATTTTCACTGGCAACTGAAAAAAGCCTTCACAATATTTCTTCCTAACAGATATATCAATAGGGTACTTCTATATACATTCATAATTTTTTGTAATACATGTGAGAAAAGATTTATTAATTTTCTAAATCCATATCTGGCTGTTGTGGATTTATAAAAATTTTGTTCTCTTTTAAAGTGATGATACCAAAAGATTTGTAGAAGACGGATCTTTTGGGCCCCAATACATCATAGCTTTAGATTCCTCCAAGAATTAATGTAGTAACCAATATTGGATGTGTAAAAATTTGTATAAATAATATACATAGATTATCTAGTGGTAAAAGGAAATACGTTGACTAAAAACTTCAAAAATATTTCCCCTGAAATTGTATTCATGTAGGTATGGGATTGGAAATAAACAGTTTGTATTTCTGTCAATCATTGTTTTAAAATTTCCTCACTCCTAAACAATACACGAGTACATCTAAAATATAACATCCAACTGCCTAGGAGGTACCGAATTTATCATTTTCAATTTGATTTCCAATAATATATGCCAAATAGCAGATCTACCTCTAACGGGTTTTCCGTTACATTTAACACTTTGACTGCTGAACGATTTTCTTCGACATCATCTCGGTGCTAAAAATTTAGCCAATATTTAAAATAAATAAATATAGCTTTATTCCAGAATGTGGGGAGGTTCGTGCAATCCCACACATTCCATATAAAAGAAAATGCACACATTAAAAATATTATATAAAACAAAAGAGAAATAGTAAAATCATATAAAATAGAAGAGAAGTATTAAAAGTAATCAAAAGAAATATATGGTAAAATATCGGCTTTAGCAAGCGATGGCAAGTCAATTATGCGGGGCCAGTATCTTTCTCCAGTGTGCATCGATGCTGGATTCTTCTTCTTCTTAAAATTCTTAAGAGAATGATTTTGGGGATAATTCATTGTCATTTACCCCCAAAAACCCATTAGTTCTCTTCGGGCAGTCAGCACCGCCATAAACACACCACTGTTTTTTCAATGACAAATGTCGTGTAGTGCGTTTACACTCGCCCAAAAATATATCTGGTCAATATTATTCACCAAAATAATTATTTTAAAAAATTATTATTATTGCATATCTTATCTTATTCAGATATTTTACAATTCTCTGTAATTACACATCTGAATTTCTTCTGTTAGATTATTTTTTTCGTATATATTTTTCATATTTATATCCTGTCGATTAAAAATAAATACGATATATTATAATGTTTCTCAAAGGCGTAGGATTTTAGTATTAGTGATAAAAAACAAAAAATTATAGAAAATATAATACATAATTTTGTCATTTCAAACTGAGGCAGTTCATATTGAACAGCAATTCATATGAAATCATTGTTCTAAACCATACCGTAAAAGTGCTGTGCAGTTTTACATAACACTGTAAATGTAAATGGTAAACAAATAATAAAAAAAAATCTGGTTTGTCAGGCATTCAGGGCGAAAATAAAATGTATATTTATATTTATTGTGCACATTTTTTTTCAAAATAATTTGCTTCGTTTTCGTTTTATTCGGTTAGTGTCTTTAGTACAAAATCTAGGAAAGTATAGTTTCATTAATAGCCAACGTCAGCTTGTTTGAATTATTCCTGCCTATTAATTATTATAGCTTCTACTCTAGATCACTTTTGTGAGAACGGTTGAAGTATTTTTTTATATGTATAAAAATATTAATATCGGTAACAATTTTTATGAAAAAGTCTTATGGAACACTACTGTTATCCTTTACTCCTTACCCAGTAGACAGTGTCTCAATTCAAGAAGTTTGCGGGAAGTGCGCACAAATTATCCTTGAAAAATATTACACTAGAAAGTTTGTTCTACACAAATATAAAAAATATAACTGACTCAAAATTTTTTTGGGTTACTTATATTTTTTGTATACCACGTAAAAATTGTCTTTACTCTTAGAACATTCTTACATACGAATTAAAAAAAACACTGAAAATTGCTATATTATGGAAAAGTTCTCATTACACAATGAAAAGTGTTTTTCCATAAAAATTGGAAAATATAATACTTATATAAAAATATTATAATAACAATCAAAAATATAAAAAAAACAACACGCAAAAATTTCTGTGTGAACGAACTTTATGTTCATAAACGGAAGGAATGCAAAAAAAGCGATAGAAATTGACCCAACTATACGATGTATTGTCTAGCACCAACCCTCAGGTATAGAACGCCGATAGGCGTTTTCAGCACACAGCGAATGTTTTTGAGAACGCCTATAGGCGTTTTCAGCACTGGACGTGTTAATAATATATGGAAGTAGCAGCAAACATCTGTACATGAAGTGGACTCTTGTGGTCTTAGTTCTATAAGATTCTAATAATAATTAAACGTGAATTTTTGAATATGAGATTCCCTTTGGGGCCTTCAAAAATGAGTTTTTTTTAAGGCTACCCTGGCACAAATTACGAGATTAGGAAAGTGTTAAGTGGACTTCCGATATTCTTGCATCAACTCCAAGTATCTCATTATAGTCTATTTACTACATATTTTTAGAATTTAAATGCATAGTAGTGTTTGAAATCTGCTTATAATTAGCGCTTTTATTCCATAAAATCATTTAGCAACACGTTCATCGAATATAGATAAATATTTAGAAAAATTACAGTGTAAGAAATTATTATGACAAATACATATGTCCATCAAAGTAAATCATTGTGAACATCTTTGATTGTTGCCCAAGGACTATTTGAAATGAGAAGGCAGTTGATGTAAAAGAAAAACGGCAATTAAGTTATAAATGAATATATTAAATATTGTGGAAAAATAAAATAAAATAATACATACCTCTTTATTTTTATTTCATTGGATTAAATAATTAAACATCTTGTAATCTTGAAATGTTTTGTGTAAAGGAAACCGATAGAAAGGATGGACAAAAATAGAATTAATTTAGTAAGTGCTCTTTTAAATTAAAAATACAATTAAAGAATTATTAAAATCCATTTAAAAGTATAATAATTTAAAAATTGTATAAAACTTCCATTTTGAATATAAAATTTAATATTAATTTTATCATATAAAGAAATAGAATTATCAAGCAAAGATAAAAAATTTCTAAAAGCAACTGCATCATAAAAATTTAATTTTTGGTTTATATGGTTTCTAAATTTTACATAAAGCTATTAATAAATATAAAAATATATACTTCTCTCCAATTAATAATGTTTTCTTCATTAAAAATATAGAAATATTAATATAATATAAACTATATATAAATAAGAAAATAAATGTACACCAATCATGATATTACTTCTTTGCACCAAACCAAAGTCGCTTAATTTTCCAATTAATGAAAATACTTACATATCTGGAAATTTTCAAGTCCTTCCTTAAAATGATATACAGATATCCTTTTATTTTTTGTTCTTCACTGTGAAAGACAAAATCCTTTACATTTTATATGCTATTTTTAAATTTAAAATTAAAGTTTTCTATTTTTTATATTATTTTTATATTTCAAAAATTATAACACAAATATTTATTCACTTTTTAAAAATTTTAAAATGTTATACATTTATTATTTGAGTTAGTAGAATTAAATGATTAATATTTGCAACAACTATAATAACTAATAAAATATTTTAAAAGTAACTTTTTACTATATCCGACTATTCTTCATATAATGAATGCAAATCCAGCACATGACTTCACTCAACTAAAGCTGAAGGCAAACTGTTTCCTATGGAAGATTTTATACGACAGATACTGAGGAGATCTCCCGACGTAATGGTTTGTAGCGGAACTGAGCACGGTTTCATCCTACTATCCTACTCGCGCTGCTGTGTTCATACTGAAAGCCTTTCTGCAACCCTTCTAACTACTCACACAGTCACACAAATACTCACTTGATAGGCAAAGGGGTGAAGTTTTTTACCCCACTGCTCGTACAAAGGGTTCTCTGATACACGGAGAATATTAACTGTCTCTTTCCTCAAATTTTATTTTCCTTTTCTTTTCAGTATATGCTATTTTCTATTTGTAACATTAGGTAAAGAAATAATTTTAATAATTGATTAGATATTTATTTATTTTAATAAATTGTTTTAATAATACATTTCTTGTATTCAAAAAATATTCTATTTTTTCTCCTTAGCCAAATGAACAATTTACAAAAGGGGTTGTATCTTCACCCCTTTCATATTTTGCAACCCTTTTTTATTGACTACACACCCCTTTCATTTTTTATAAAAGAGTTACATACACATGCATATTCTGAAAAAACTCATGTACATTATTTTTAAAAATAAAATGCTTAAGAATTATTGCCAGTATGAAATAATTTATTTAGTATTGATAATATTGGGAAAATATGCGGTACTGTTTTCATTATAGTAAAAGTTTTCATGACTTAAAGTTACTTTTGTTTACAGATAAATAAAGCATATTCAATCAAAAATGAAATCATTTCAATCTGTATTCCTTCTACAGTTAAAAATATAAATATTTATGACAGTCCTTGCCTGCATGAAAATGCAACTCCATTTATCTTTGTGTTGGCAGCCATGGCTGTCATATTGAAGTAGTTTTGGGCTTTGGGAATGCACGGGTCATCTGTGTACCGCAAGATATCTTAGGTTAAATTATCTATAAAGTTTTAAGAAATTTTCTCTTAAAATGACATTATATCACTTTGGAAATTGCTTAGCACTAGTGTATGTACCATACTGGATGGCATACAAGTATTCCGGACTGTAAGTTTGATATTTTGTTCAAGTGATATCCTTCACTCCATTGAGAATTTGATTAATTAGATTAACTTATTCATTAATAGATCCGAGTATGGCGCATTTTGGAAATGTATTCAAGCTGGAGGCATTTATGTATTTACTCAGTTGTGTAAGATGTTAGTCCTGGCAACCTTTTTTCCAGACACTGATGGTGAAAATATTTCTACAGGTGTAGACTTTTTAGGGGTAAGTTTTTGAATAATATAGTTTAATCCCGGTTTATTTACTATTTAGACTTATTTATCTCAAAATGCGGTATATTTCATCTGTTAGGATGCTGAAAGTAAGAGGAGATGGAAGGTTGTATGAATTTGGATTTAACTAAGCACAGTGGGGCAAGTAACATTTGCACGTAAACTGTGGGAGTCTGGTGATCTTACGCCAGAACAAGGTACAAGTATCTCACATTGCAGCAAGTATCACATGGCAATGAAGAAAGCGCGACCATCTTACAGTTTTGATTCAATGACAACTAGGAATATAGTTTAGTGGGCGCACAAATAAAAAGACCAAATCTGTTGTAATCAATTTACGAGTGCTTAATTCATAATTTTTCTTCTACAGGAGTTTTTAAAGTCAACCATTGATATTGCGGATCTCGTAGGACTGTACATAGTTCTTGCTGGTATTCCCGGAAAGGGCCATTCTAAAGTTCTGACTGCAGGAATCGGATGGGCAAGTGCTGAGGTAACTTTTTGTTCTTTTTTCAAATGTGCATTCAGTTAACCAGTTGACTGTGCAAGGACATAAATGTCCAAAAAGCCTGGTGATGTATTTACATGAAAATATTTTTTTAGGTCCTGTGTATAATTTTCATTAAGATTAATAATTTTGTACTGACCAGGCAACTGGATTAAATATCCTGTATATTTTTTTATTATTCCAAGTAACTAAATTCCTTGTTTTCTATATAAAAAAATGTGCATCGATTTAACCTTGTGAGTTTTTATGCATGGAATTGACTTTTTAAGGTGTGTTTTTTATTTCATAAATTATTTAAAATGTGGGGTATAAAAGCAAAGGCGGCAATATTCCAATGAGGTGTTCCTGAGATAAATACAAAGAACTTGTCACTATTCCAAGAATTTTCTCGGGAATCTACGAAACCTTACTAGTAATGTTTTTAAAACAATTTCCATCTCAGTTTTTCTTATATATGTGTATAAATAAATATTTTACTTTTAAACGTACACGTCCAAGAACTGTTGAAAAAAGTTTGATATTTTCAATTTATTAGCTTTAAGTTACGATACTTCATGGAAGTGTTAAAAATGTTATACCATGCTTTGTTCGAAAGTACCATTAGCTGTGGCATCATTGCGTAGGACAGTGGCTACAAAAACGCTATCAAACCAATATTCAACATGCAAAAGAGAATATTCAAAAATATAAGATTAGGACAAAGTTTTGTATTAAATGTTAGACAACAGTTTGTACTAGACAGTATGAAATATTATTTCAATGAATGCACTCAAAAATTTAATAATTATGATGGTAGATCCAGACATAAATTAATACAAGGTCCCAAAATTACTAAAACAATGTAATGTAAAAGTCCCTTATATACAGCTACTAAACACTTCAATCTATTACCCACCGAACTAAAAATTGTAACCGAAGTAAATAAGTCAACTAAAAATAAAATAAAAAAATGGATAATGAAACACAAGAACATCTGATATTCTTATAAATGTATATTATAATCATCATACAACTATCTTTCGAGTCACTATTTTGAAAGCTAGGTATTAATATTAGTCACTAATTACGAATTTATATTGTTTTTTTGAGTTTTAGTTTGTGTGTTTCATTATTACATACGTCTAACTTTTCATTTCCCGAACCTATGTCCAGGTATATGTATATACCTTTATTGGATTAAAATACTTATTTATTTAATATATATATATATCTATAAATATATATATATATATAATATATATATATATCTATATTATAATATATATATATATATATATATATTATATCTTGTATATTTTCTTTTGGGATTTAATAAATAAATAAATATGAATATGGCCTTGTTTGCTACAAAATACTAGACACTGCTGTTTTTACTATTTATATATTTGGATATTGCTATGATGTTTCATTTTAAAATTGACATCAACACTCACCTTAGTATGGAGTGGCCATTTTGTCACATGACACATCCTTGGAGTTTGATTAGTTTATGTGGATTTTGCTGTCTTTGCTTTTAATAGTGAATTTGAAACATGGTTTTGGAATTTCCTATAAAATTTGGAATTCAGTATATTCTAAATTAGTTACCCTCTATGACCACATTCAAAACATTTAAAAACTTTTTTTGGATATTGCTGCCTTTGCTTTTATACCCCTCATATGATTCAGATAATATTATAGTCTGTGTTATGGCTCAATTCTATATATTCGGAGATAAAACCTCTGGACATATCTTTTAAGGCAAAAAATTTAGATAAAAATCATCATCAATCATCTAATAAAAATTTCAATTCCTCTAATTCATTGGAAACATATTGTTTTATTTTTTACATACCTACTCATTGTATGCATCTTTGTTTCCATATATCACAGTACTTTTATTATATACTAGCTGTTCGTACCTGGCGTTGCATGGGTTAAGGATTAACTTGAAAATAAATTTGTGGGTACAAAGGTTCCATTGTTTTGCAAAGCCTCTAATAAAAACAATGTTTCCATTTAATCAAGGCTGGGATGGATAAGATGTCTAGGGAAGAAATATGGCCTATTTTTTCCATGGGGAATATGTATGCAAAATTTGCAGTATAGATTTGTACAGAAAATATATCTGGGGAGGGGATGGGGGAAATATTGCCTATGTAACCCGCCGGGTCTTAGAGCATAAGTATGCAAAATTTTAGACAAATCGGACAAAGGGTGTAGATTTGTATAGAGAACAGACAGACATTGAGTTTTATAGGTATCAAGGTTTAATTATTGATTTTAGGTAATTCTCACAAGAGCCCTATTGCTATGGTTTGGCGCAAGAGGAGCAGAATTTGATTGGAAGTATATTCAAAAATGTTTTGAATCAAATATTGCCCTCGTGCAGCACATCACCACAGCCACCCTGGTCTGGCTTTGGGGAAGGCACGACCTCAATAGAAAACTTGTTCCAGCAGTAGTGGGAATGTTGGTGCTAACTCCGTACAAAGGTTTGCTTTTGGAGGCTTTCCTGTCCATAATTGGATCAGGGCCATGGGTTGGACTCATGATAAAAGCCCTTGTTACATTATTTATTGCCGGAACCACTTTGCATATTTACGCTGGATTAGCTCAGAAACTGGGCATATTTTAAAAGTATTTCTAAATGTTACAAAAAATATATTGCATATTTATATTATAGTTGTAATTTATAGATTTTTTAAGGGAACTGGAAATATGTATAAGTTTAATGTTTTGTTGTCATTAAAATGTGTGAATGTGAATTACTGTTTCTTTTACCCATTTTATTTTTCATAAGTTCTACTTTTTTCTTCACTTACTACATTAATATGTAAGATAAGATCTCTAGTTTGCATATTTATGGCAAATTTTATTATTTTATTATATGAAGTACCAACATTATACCTCGTCAAAGAATAATTTGAAATTCAAGGGGAATGATCCGGAACCCTTTTACCCATAAATTCACCAAAAATCATGAAACTCATTAAAAAAATTCAAAAACTTTTTGAATTATGTGAACTAAAATGTATTGATTTATGGTGCAAGGGACTAAAAATTATTATGAATTACCAGAGTTTTCGAATTATTGGGGTTAATCTACTATGAAATTCACATTTTGGAACTTGTGAGTTTTAAAATTTTCAGATTATGGCGAATTACCGGGGTTCAAATTAACGGAGCTTTACTGTACATACTAGGTACGGTGTAGAAAGATGCTGCATGTTTGGTTTTGTACAGTTCACTTAAATATTATAATTTAAATTTTGCATTATTTGGTCTTATACGTATTATCATCCGCAAAATACGGTAACTATCTAAGCTAAAGAGATAGTGACACATGACACATCAAAAAACAAATTATTTAAAAAAGTTTGTTTATTTTAAATCAATTGTACATAAAAATATCTTATAATGTAATATTATGTACATTCAAATTTGAATAGTAGAGATATTTTAGTCTTTAACTAAAAGAAATTTACAAATAATTATCACTTTTAATTATTAATTATGTAATCATCATGGATGAGCAAATATTTTATTTTGTTATTTGTCTATTTCTTCACATTTGTCATTATTTCCTGGGCTAAAACTTCTCCACAGACTGTTGGTGTTCGCTATATATTCAATATATGTATATGTTTAAAAATCAATTTAAGCCTACCCGCTCCTAGCGAAATCCGTTCTATTGGAAATTAATTTGAATGAAATTAATGAAATGAAAGCAGATAATTTGTACCATTTTTCGTACACCATGTTGAGAATATTTGTGGAGTATTTAAGTAAGCATTTAAAAACACTGAGTAGTAAAATTATTTAAATAAATCACTTTTTAATTATATGTAATTCAATCATAAGTTTCTAAAAATGCACCCTGCAATGCAATGCAAACACTTAACAATCAGATTCCTTGCCATCAATATGGTTGTAAAGTGAAATGGCATTATATGTCTGAATATAGGCAACACGTAATGTAATTAAGATAGAAGGAGGTATGTTCCCTAACGTTATTGATGCAGTTTGAAGGCCGCTCACTTGACGCTAGAGGTAGGCGAGATGAAACATCTTAAAATGTTACGTATCTACTCTGCTGATATTAATGGGGTGCAGAAATTTGATGGTTTTTGTGTAGAGAGCGTGGTATTGATAATTGTATTATTGTAGCTGGGCGTAGTATTGATAGTAACAGTCGTAAAGTAAACTGTTTTTAAACAAGATTGACGTTAAGTGAGAAATGACATGTATATAAAAAACTATGATTTTTGTAGAAACAAAATTGTTAAAAATGTAAATAATTTAAAGATATGATTGAAAATTAATAAATCATATATTTCTGTAACAAACAACCAAACAGAAGGCACAAAAAAGTGTGAGTTTAAGGTTAACTGGTAGACATGATATCAACAAGAGATATCAAAAATATTACAAAATCGTTTTAAAAAATAATATTTTTATCATTAATGACCTCAAAAGCAAATATTTTACATTGCGGCCTGGGTTTCACTGGCGATATAAAATAAAATAAATAAAAATCAAACAAATCGAAGAATTTATAAAAAAAATACTGAGGTCACATTCCTGTAACTGTTTTTTTTATCTAGGAACAAAAATCGTCATATCTACAGATTTTCTAAAATAATCAACTATACAAGCTAAAATTAAAATTATACAGCCGGTACAAATGTTTATGAGAATAAATAATGCAAGCGAAAATATTTCTTACACTGTAATAAAAATTCTAAGATGAAAAATAAACCCATATTTTCACGGACGTAGCAGGTAAAAAAATGTGTTCATCCTTTGAATAATATATAGGGTTATTTGGAAAACATTAATAACTTCGCAGGACTATATTCCCGCCTTCATAATGAGTTGGAAATGTTCAAGCAAGCATGACCTAATATCGATAGTTATGGAGTTATGCAATATCAAAGTTTGCATTTTTCAATATTTCTGACTTATTTTTTACAAAACGTTGAACAATCAATACGGTAACTTATATTGATTACGAAAAATTCATTTGCTTCAATACAAGTTAAACAGAATGATAAAATTCAAAGGTTTTTTTTATTTTATTTGACTTGTATTAAAGGGAATGAATTTTTCATATTTAATGCAAGTTACTGTAATGATAGTCATGCATTCTACAAAAACTAAGTCAGAAATATTGAAAAAAAAATGCAAACTTTGATGTCGCATATCTTCAACCAAGCTTGAACATTTTCGACTCTTAATAAAGGCAGGAATATAGTCCTGCGAGGTTATTAATGTTCTCCAAATAACCCTGTATGCAGGGTGGGCACAATGTCACCTTACCATTTAAAAAATGAATAACCTTTTGTATTTTCTATTATTCTTTTATTCATCTTTTATCAATATTCTACACTGCATGGAGACTTGTGGAGATGAAAATGGGGGTATTTATAAGATATATTTAAGGTGTAGATAAAATAATTCTGCATGTTACGTAAAATATCACATAAATATAAATAAAAAGATTAATTAAAATACAAAGTTATTTAATTTTTATATGACAAGTGTGACTTTAGGCCCACTGTATAGATAGGTATATATTTAATTAGAGGTAGTATACAACACATTTGGCCCTGCCTTCATGATGATGGCCAGGGTATAATCAAGACGTAAAAAATATTTTATTTCAGAAATCTGTGTATTTGAAAAATAATATCTATCATCCTTCACAGGTCAAATAACTTTTAAGCACAATGTTAGGGCATCAAAGACTTACCATATAACATACAAAAATAACATTTTATGCATAAACAATTAATGTGGATATGTGTTTGTGAAAGAAGACTGATTAAATAAACAAAACAATTATTACAATAACATTACTCTCCATTTTATAAATATCTCTGTATTGTACACCACCTTTATAAACATTTGAGTATAAAGGGATATATAATAAAAAGAAACATCTTTAACACCTCAAACAAATGCCAGATCAAATTTACAGGGAAATCAGAATGGTCTGCAAGCGTGGCCATCGAAATCCGAAACGGTCGGCTCGTTCGAAGAATTGTCATCATCTGAACCTTGGCCATTCAGTTCTGTTCTAAACAAATCTCTACCCCAGACTCCATAAAGGCCAGGTAAAAAAGTAAGTGGACTGCGTAATTGAGCTCTGGTATTCTCCATGACAACCTATAAAAAATTTATTAATTCTTTGATAAGGATGATAAAAAATTATTATTGAAATGAATTGAATAAAAAATAAGTGATTTGAGAGAAGAAAATATTTTGAAAATATTCTAAAAAGTTACCCAGTTTTAACATACACATTGAGTTTAATAAGATTTTCAATAAAATAAAATTAACTGAAACACTGATCAGAGCGAATAATGTCACGTCTAAGTAATCATCACCGTGTCTCTTGAACTGTTGTCATAGACACAATGCAATGTTTACTTAGGCTTGATGTCAAGTAGACGCCATGACAACTGCGGGCGTTTTTGTGTGAAATTAAAAATAGATAGATGAAAATGCAATTACATGTTTGCATAAAAACTTAGTTTACTGAAGTAATGTTATTTTCGGTAATAGTAAACGTGTACCTACATTATAGAAGGTTATTTCAAAATCTGTCATCATGCCTATTGATTTATTGGTTTCATGTATTGAATTTATCCACAGAATAAAAGAAAAAGATTTTAAAAAAGTTTGGTAACATCCCTCATTAATCAGCTTATCTAGTTTAATTTAGTTCATTTTAAAAAACTATCTCAGTTATGTCCTTTATAATGGTAACAATTTCACTAATAATTCATCAAAACTATAATATTAAAAAAACGCACCTCTCTTAAGCCAAACAGTTTAGGTTCATTTTCATTTGAAGGAACCCATATTTTAATATCATTATCCAGTCCGCAAGTGGCTAGAACAGGACACCGAGGGTGACACTCTATACTATTTACCTGAAAAAAATACAAATACATGTATATAACAATGACAAAAAACATATAAAATGAATATGCATACGTACCTTGATTAATACTGACAAGTATTGATAGCAAAAAATTAATTAATTAAAAAGAAAAAATTATATTTTTTATGGAGCTTATCCTTTTCCGTATCATTGAGACAAAAAATCTTGGAATAAGATACATAGTAAGTTTAAATACCCAGAAGAAATATTACTCAACTCTGTAGGGCTGTATATGCAATTACCCGTGTATGTGTAATGAAATGCATTTTAAAATTATTATTTTAATTTATTTCTTAACGCAGTCTGTTTTCAGCTCGATACACTTAGTCCAGCAATATTCAAATTTTTTTAAGCTATTCTAAAAGTAATATTGCCGAATTTAGCAAAATAGGCCTATGTTTTGTTGATGATGTCCTTGTTTGACATGAATCGCTTTCCGCCAAGCTATTTTTTCATATTTGGAAACAAAAATAGATCATATGGGGCCAAATCTAAAGGATAAAGTGGATGAGCCGGCAATTCGTAGTGTAAATTCAATCAGTTTTGCTGTGGCCATTGCAGATGAGAGGGCTGGCACATTCTCAGTGAAAAGTAACTTTTTTCTTTGCCAATTGGGACCGTTTTCTCATCAATTCATCATTGAATAAACCTAATAAATCAACATAGTACTATTAAAATTGTGTATTCCAAAAAATGGTGGCCATGATCTTTCCGGCGGATGGAACCGTTTTCGCCTTCTTTGGAGCAGGTTCGCCAGGTGAAGTCCACTGTTTTAACTGTTCTTTCATTTCTTTATTAACTGTTCTTTCATTTCTGGCGTGATTGAAAACAAAACTCGATAAATCTGTCTGTACTAAACAATGTATACAGATTTTGCATCAATGGTGCCATCGGGCAATAAACATGAATATGTACTTACATATTATATTGCCTTCATATATTATTCAAAATTATAATTCAGTTTATTTATGAAATTAAGCATTACAAAGATACATTTACGCCAATATTATATTATATTTATGTAGCTGCCATTCTTTTGATTACTTTATCTGCCCAACAGAGTTGAGTAATATTCCTCCTAAGTGTATAAATTTAGTAAATATCTTATTCCAAGATTTTTTGATTCGATAATACAGTAAGCTCCATAAAAAATATGACTTTTTCCAATCAAATACAAATTATAATAATGACTAGTGAAAACATTGATTACTATAAAATAAAAAGACAAAATATGTACTTCCGGCAATGGGTTTTGAATGGGGGAGAGAATACTTACAATACCACCCTCGTCACCCATCATCCATTGCACTATGGCTTCGGTTTTTTTATCCCAAATATAAATATTACCGCAATCTGATCCCGATACAATAAATTCACTATGCGGACCAAAGAAAGAAACCCCTTTAAAAGTGGCACAATTGCGATGACCTGAATATCGGTATGTGAAACCATGACTGCCAGGCTGCGGATCACTAAAAATGAATTAAAAAAACATATTACAATCAATTTCATTAACATATATATAAATTTATCAACATTGGGACCTGGAAGAAATATCAATATATCTAGTTAAAATTTAAAAGCTTCATCAACTACTGTTTCTATCGAAATATTTTTTTTTTAATTTTAAGTTAAAAAGATACCATGAAATGGACATGTTTAAAAATATTCAAAAGTCTACTAGAATAGAACCTTGTTAATTTGAAATCCAAGGGACCCAAAAAAAAAACATTTCGAATTATGCTCGTTAATTTGATATTCAAGGTATCAAAAAATCACAATACGATTGCGGAATTCACCAAAAACCGTAAAACTCATGAAAAAGGTCATTAATTTTGTGAAAAATATCTATTATCGCATATTTCAAAAAATCATTTCGATAATACAATATTTATTATGCTAATAAAAAGATCGCAACATTTTTATCACTAATGTACCTGATATTGACATATTTGATGTTCTCACTTGTGAAAAAAATTGAAATATTTTTTCCAATTTTCAAAAAAATTTCAAATGGGGCTTTCAAATTATCGAGGTAAATCTACAATTAAATTAACACTAGTAGGAAAGCAATCGGCGAAGCCGATTGCTTACTGCTAGGCCCTGCGGGCAGCTATTGTGGCCGCTTCACGGCCAGCGATAGCCGCTGCGCGGCCAACAGTGTTTGCTGTGCAACAAACACAATTGTTTACCTATGCCTACGTCAGCCGCTTCGCGGCCAATTGTATCTGGCAAACTTCCATTTTTGCTATTGTGGCCGCTTCGCGGTCATTTGTATCTGGTAAATTTCCACTTTTAATTACGGGTAGTTTAGATATAATTAAGACAAAGTATTTATTCAAAATTTCTGACCGATTAATAAGTCAGAGCGGAATAAACCATAGTTCGATAGGTAGGTACCTACTCCCTTCTCTTCTCGCAGTGTTGATTACTTTTATACAACATTATAAAAAATAATCTTTGTTTAATTTGGTTTGTTACATAAAAAAATTAATATAATAAATTTATGTTCAAAACCAAAAATGTAATTAAAATTTCAACAAAAAAAAATTCTCAACCGTAAAAAAAAAAATCGATCCTGCCAGGATTCGAACCCGGCGTCTTCCGATCCGCAGTCAGACGTGTTATCCGCCGCGCCACACAACCCAATGGGAACCATGCCAAAATTATTGTATACAAATAAAAATCATCATCCAAATGCAGAAACGTACGACATTTGTTAGGGTAATTAATATATAGATTTTGGGACTGGTGAGTTTTATAAAATTTCGAATTATGGCGAATTTTGAATTATCGAATTAACAGGCTTTTGCAGTACCTACACTCATAACATTTTTGCAAACAAACCAAATTATTCAATTTTATGCCAATTCGTAATACCGTTATAACAATTTATTATTAATAAGTAACTATAACTGATTAGGAATAAGATATTATGAGCCATAGATAATACGGTGAAACTCACTAAATAAGTTCACTATTATAAGATTCCACGCCAAATAAGGGCGCCACCCTGATCAAAGCGATACATTGAGTGTACATGTAAATTATATAAAAATCACCAAAAAGGATATATTTTTAAGAATAAAGTCCAGTTGGATAATATGTTTTGGCAAATAGTTATTTTTTTACAAATGTGTGGCCAGTAGAAGACGAGTAGTACACACTTATTTCACAATGTAAAAACCCTTCATAAAAAATAATTCAGAAATCAGTACAATTGTGCGCACTTCATATTTGACTTGTCTCGACATTGATTTCAATACGCGATATAAATTACTGTGTAGGTAATATTTTACAAATTTGAAAAACGTTTTATGAGTTACACTGTATTTCAGAGGCAGGTTATTTGGATTGAGTATAGATTCACACAAGGTCGAAGCAAAATTTTCATCGTTTACGGCCAAGCATCTTGTTAATTTGCAAAAGGTATTCCTTATTTTCTAACATTTTATGAAAATTGTAGTGTAGAACCAATCAAACACACAAGTTTACTCATTGCAAAATTTAATACTTTTTCACACTTCTCAGAATTTTCAAATTAATAAAAAAAATATTTAAAAAACATTAGTTATATTTTTGTAAGTGGAGATTTTGAATTAACTAGTGATGTTAATATGAAATTGATAATTTTGGTTGTGAAATATTGAGATTTCAATATTTCACAACCACAACAATACAAATTTAGATAAAATGCAACAATTTCATTGTCTGTCTACCCTGTAACTTCCTGGAATTCACGGCTAAAAACTAAATGATACGGCTGGAGAAAGACTTGAACCTCGGACGCGCAGACAGCAATGTGGCAACTAAACGACATAGTCACCACCGCTTTCACCCTGGCCTGTCAAAAATATATTACACTAAAGCCCGGTCGCTGAAATTCTCTCTTTTCGGCGACCGGGCCTTATATATTGTAAGAGCGGGGCTTAGCTAAGACGCGAACCATTAATTTAAGTCTCTTCTATGATTTTTCACGAGTGTACGGCTAATTTTCAAATAATGTTGCCTGCTTGCTAACCTTATTGTTACGACCATTTATGTTTTTTAAAGATTACTATTGTTTTACAATGAATATTAAAGAGTTGCTGAAATAAACCATATTTTAATCACAAAACCCACAATTTACACATTCTCCTAGTTTGGAAAATTTAGTCATTCCCCAGGAAAGTGTAGAAACGGGGTTCCACTGGATTATATTATATTGTTAAGATTTTATGATGCTGTCTTACTCTACTTCACTTTGTATTAAAGCAAAGTTAACCCACATCAATCTAAGCCCTGAGCTCCCCGAAAAACTGGACAACTTATAAGCCCTTCTAAAAAAAATCATCAACAGTAATGACATAAATAAGATAAAATAGGTACTGTTCAGGTAAGTGGTAGAAATAATGGGCGTACTTACTTGTCAGCAACAGTATCAAAAAGATAAATATCATCATCATTGTAGGATGCAAGGATTTCTGATCCATTGTGATTATATACAGCGCAGGTAACATACAATGAAGTGAATTTAAACTTTAGTTTCTTATTAGAGCCATTATCCTGGAAAATAAAATAAAAATTCATATAATTACAATATCCTAAAACTCAAAAAAGATTTATATCATTTTAAATATCCTAAAAATCAAAATGTTTAAATAATCAATTTTATAATAAAAAAAATAATAAGAAGGCATTATAAAAATTCTGGAAATTTAAAAATTTGTGGCATAAATACACCACTTCTTTTTATTTGATCGGTTATTATAGATATGTACATATTTTGTAAATTAAATAGACAGAGTATACATAATACTATTTGGATTAATATAAATAATTAAGTTTCAGTTAAAATCAAACTTTTGTTTGGTATACATTTGTTTTTGGGTCAGCATAATTTAGAGCTTTGGTCAGTATAAATACATAGTATTTTAGTTAGTATTTACATTTAATTGGCTAGATTAGGTTATTATTATTCACAATTACTAGCTATTCTATTACATTTTGGCATTTTATTAAAAAATTTTAAAAATACCAATCAAAATCACTTTTTCTAATATATACCCCAGAGATTAGAATTGAGAATACAGCAAAACCCCGATATAACAGACTAATTGAGGGGACAGGGTGTCCGTTAAAGCCGAAAGTCCGTTATATATAAATATTACATAGGTTTAAAATTAATCAAAAAACTTTTTTTTGAAAATATGTATACTGTATGTGTGTTTAGATATAAATAAAGTACAAAACACTAATAAAATTCTATTTAATTGTCTTCGGACATTCGTCGTGAAGTGACGTTGCTGTTTGTTATCGACGTGCTTACTTTCAGTAATCCTGCTTTGAAAAAGGAATCAAGTTTTGTTTGCACTTTTGAAGTTTGCTTTTGTTTTTTGCCATATTGTTCACATATACGAGACGCAGACATTCCGGACTCCAACTTTTGTATAATTTCTGGTTTTAGTTTTTTTTTTTTAGAAGAATCAACTTTAGAAGAAATAACTTTAGAAGAATCAATCTAGTTTTAGATTGATTCTTTTCCATTTGTCCATATTTAAAGGGAGGGGTTGCGAAAATTTTAATTTATTTACTGGAGTACACTAAATGCGTTCATTCACTTCGAGTAAACAAGTCAAATTGCTGTAGAGGCACGTGAATCCCCGGTTAGCGTGGCAAATACCCATAGAAACATACGCGTTATTATATCAGGGAATCCCCTAATATACTATCGCTCTGGCTAGGTGCAGTCTACGAGCAGGACGGCATTATGTCTCAAATTCTAGTGCTAGACGTATGACGTGATTATCATGGCCGCTAAAAATTGTTTACACGTGGCAACACTTGATTTAAGCATGTATAATATTAATAGGACGTTTTTAATTTTTTTACATTTGACCGGATTTTTTGTCCGTTATATCCGAAGTCCGTTAAATAGAGGTCCGTTATATCGAGGTTTTACTATATTTGTTTATGTTGTACTGGGTAATGACTGCAACTGAATTAATTGGAATTTAAAATGACTTCATTACTATAGCAAGCAATTTTCTAAAATTTATAATAAAAATTTAATTACAAATAAAATTAATTGTGGATGGGAAAATACCATATGACATTAAAGATAAATAATGAAATAATTCTTTAAATTGTTATAGACCAATTGCATCTAAAGAATGATATTCTCTCCGATATACAAAATATTCACTTACTGGTCTCAGAAAATATTCTGGGCAGTAGGTACGTATGGGTTGTGCGGATTGGCCTACTTTACGCCTGTCGTACACTCTGACCAAACGGTTGCGTCCTGCTACGCAAAGTTCGTTTGTATCTAAGGGATGACCTGCCACACTATAGAGAGCCACGGACGTGCCGCGGTAGCGAACCTTCAATAATCTAAAAAGAAGAAAAAAAATTATGCAGCTGCTTCGTATTTTGTAAGTTTAAATAGGTAGGGTGAACCAAGGTATTATTGGCACTACCCCAGTAAAGAGAATAACTCTATTTTATTAGTATAATTGTAGGAGTGCCAACAACTAGGAAAGTGTGCCAATAACGGGCATAAATTAAGACATACAAAACACATATTTGTGTATATAAAATAACTAAAAGTTCTTTTAGGTATTTATCATTTGACTTGTTACTTATACATTATACGGAATGATTATTCCCGTTTAAATGGTTATTTTATAAATAAATATTTTATGAGTCAATCTGCTTAAAAGTACTGATAATACCCCTGTCACCCTATAAATAAGATTTACAAAATAATTAATATTTCATGGTGAAAACATATTAAAACTAGTTTTTATATTATAAACCAAAAAATGACATTTGTATCAAAGGAAATAAATTTCTTAATCAGAACTAATCATATAGAATTTCGTAACTATTTATATTAGTGATGAGCTAAATCATTATTGTGAGTGAGATTGAGCGATTGATTTTCAATTGTAATAAATGATTGGTAACTTGATATTTAAGTATTGTAGATTTACTTTCTGTTATACCGGTAGTTCTCGATGAATTACGAATATGTAATCAGTTACCTGAGACAGAGGTTTGGCCAGTCTACTGTAGAGCGATTCTGAGCCACAGTAAATAATTTTCTTATAGCCAAAATAATAGCCAACATCTGTTGAACGGATAGGGCAGAAGAATAATCAGTTACCAATCATCATTACAATCATACATAAATCTCACTCATGTTAAAATAACAATGTAGCTCATTACTAATGTATACATATAAGTACACATTAATTTGAAATTCAGCTCAATCAATATGAAATTTAAGGTACTCTATAAATATTTCATAATCTTAAAATACGACACTAATAGTTAATTGGACGTAGTTATGCAGAAAGCATCCAAACCACAAAATGTTAAAACTGAGTTATGTATAGGTTTAGACAGCTCAAAACGATATCTTTATGTGTTGAAAACGTCCAAGCTCTAAGTGATACAGTTTTTTGTAAATTCAATGCCTTCTTACTCGCGTCACGGTCATCATCGTTAAACTTTTAAACTCAAAAAAAGTTGTTTTCTGCAGCTTCAAATTTACAAATCCTTGGCAAACAAAAACACTGGTTAAAAACATCCATGCAGTATGGACGCATTTCATTTTGTAGTCTGCCTACATTTGGTAACCGCTTTGTTGGCTTCTGTTTGAATGATTTTACTCCCTATATACAATGTCTAAATGTATAATTCTTTAATATATAGTCTTTTGTTTGTGTTTTATTTCTATAAAGCTTACAATATATAAATCTTATTTCTAATATTATATATATATGTGTGTGTGTATGTATATGTATATATATGTAGATGTATATGAGTGTATATTTGTATGTATGTGTGTATATATGTGTATTATATATATTATATCTTGCTAATGTTCAAACTTAAAAAAAAAAAAACTGTACAGGTAGTTGCTTCAGAACAGACATTGTCTAGTGAAGCAACTACCTTAATTTATATGTATAAATAAATTTAAAAGAAATAAATAAATAAAAAATTAAAAAAAATTATACAACATTTTAATTATACTGTTACTACACGATATAAATTTTGTAGAAAACATCTAAGAGGTTTGAATGTTTTCTACGCCTCGTATAATAATTTTTATTTCATGCTTTATTAAATTCATGGAACATAGTACCCACACAGAAAAAAACATTTTTCGTACATTTAGACATTTTTTAGAAAGAATCCAACCTGTAAAACGCGTTATACCTTCCTAAATGGTACGCACAAGGCCATACCACTTTTGAATCTATTTTAAAATTCCCAAAAATATTTGAAGCTCAATGGCTAGCAAAACAGAATTAAAAAATAGCAAAAATATAGGGTGGGTCTCCCCCGCGTGATTGGTGAAATTCAGCCAAAAGTTACAATTAACTTTTAACACCTTAGAAAAAAGGTAAATTATAAATTTTACAACAAAAACATTTTTTTAAGACTTAGAAAATAAAACACTTTTTTACTAGAATTTGACTCTGCGGACCGGCAGTGTAACGATATACAACAACAATCTCGACAAAACTGAGGATGCTGGGTCCATGAAGTCATCGTTTATTTAAATCCCTAAAACTAGCATAACGGGAATTAAATGGTAAAAATAGGATTAGTGGTGGAGGGGAGAAACATCTCGAGATCGCCCAGCGGCGGAGGATGCTGGGCCGCGTACCCCTGAGCGGACCTAAGCCGCGAGCTCGGGCGATACTGTGCCGGCGCAGCATCCAGGCGGGCCATTTTGCCGGTCTATCTCAAATATCTCCCGAACGGGGAGGTGTGTGTGTATATAAACTTTATATCAAATTGATCGCCTGGCACATCCGCCTATGAATTTAATTAGGACCAATGTGTCCGGATGTGCCAGTATTCACAAATCGCCACCAAAAAGTCGATTCCTGTATCTCGATGTATCTCCCTCCAATCCAATCCAATTCTTTATTTTATAGAGAATTCTGACAGGAAATGACATGCCGATTGCAACGATATATGACATGCCAAGTTTTGTGCACTTTTTACAGAGTTAATCTCGTGAACTTTTAGCAAAACGGCATGGGCAGGGACTTTCTCGCTCTCTACGTATCGCCTGCGTCTGGACCATTAACCCGCTTTCTTTTTATCGGTAGCTGGATGCGGAGCCGTTCGCTCGATCGCATCAGTGGTCGAAAGATCTTCTGAAAAATCTACTGCGCAGTTATAAAATACTGGCAAAAAACAACATATTTTATTATAAATCTAATCCGCAAGGGCGGCCATCATCTCCCACAAATGAGATACGGTTTATCCGCCTCTCGCAAATTCATTCAAATGCACAAAACCTCTTTATCTCCCGTCAGCATTCCCCATTAATAAGACCGCCAAATTCCAGTCATTTTTTTCAAAAATAGTTACACAAAAAATATAAAATTACTTAAAATTAACATATAAAATCATATACATTTCCTTAAAATTAAACAGTTATAAAAATGCAGAAAATTATTAAATATATAAAACATTATTTCACATAGCAACAAATAAAATCCTATAAATTTACATAATATTGTCCCAATGGAATTTATACATGAAAACAAATAATATAAACACAATAATTGTTTACATAGGCCTGTGACTCATGGTGTCCTGTGGCCGCATCAATTAACGCTCGCCGACAATGAAGCTATTGTTCTCGAAAGCATTTGGCTGTGGGCAAGGGATTAGTCACACAAATATTTATTTTTCACTAATTGCGTTACAATCTAATTATTTAAATGGGTCTCTCACACACGACAATTTATTGATATTTTGACTTTTATAAAAATATTTGTGGTGAAGGCTTTCTAAATGCGTGCATGCCATGGAGATGAATTTCATACGAAACACTAATTAAAAGTTTTTTCTTATAAGTACATTTAAAAAATCATAAAATAACGTTCTACAATGAGCCCTATGCAAAAAAAATATGCAATAATGAATTAAGTAACGATGTATAAGGTTTTTGTAGGTTCAAATTTTTAGAAGCCATTTTCTCAGTTCTGTGTACATCCAATAATATTGCATTTATGCAATATTATTGGATAACTACATCCAATTTATCCTAACTAAATATTAAAGCGCATAATTTTTTATGCAAATATCACTGGAGAGATAGGTTTTCACAGCGAGACAAGGATAAAATAGCTAAATGGGCTATCGACAAAACATATTACTCAAAGTCAGTAGCTTGTTGGTGTAGTGCTCATGACATTCGCCATGTGGTCTAGCGGTCGGTGGTTCGAGCCCCATTCCAAAACACCGGAAAGTTAGTCCTATTTTCATAGCAAAAGCACTTAGCTTAGTTTGAAAATAATAAGAATATCAATGTCACGCGTTTTCCGTGTTCGCATCTCTATTAAAAAAAAACATTGATAATAATATTGCATTTCCATTAATCAATTGAAGTTCAAATAATTTATAAAAGTTTCCATGTTACATACTAGTGGAAGAGACAAAAAAATATCATGTACAAGCATATTTTATTAAATTTAAGTATATACAAGCAATGATAATTGTAAATGTTTAAAGGAAACATTTCTCACTTGTTAGCACCTTCCTGCCTCACGTCCGATAACATGACGAGCCCGTCCTCCCCCGAGGAGATGACTACATGTGGTTCTGCAGGGCTTACATATAGCTTATGGGCAGGGCGGGTGTGCATGGCTAACCGGCGCTTGAATACTGTTCCTCCACTCGGTGGGACTTGAAGCAAACGAACCTAGAAAACAAAATATATTACCTGAATACATGGCAGAGCTTAATAAAGTTATACAGTAAAACCCCGTTAATTCAAATCTGATAATTCGTAATTTGTCATACTTCAAATTTTTTTAAAATACAAGATTAATCCCGATAATTCGTAAACCCTGGTAATTCGTAATTTAAAATAATTTTTAGACTCTTGCGCCATAAATCAATTAATTCTAAGTAATATAATTTGATTTTTTTAAGTTATAAATAACTAATAATGTGCAAGGCTTTTTGAACGCGCTACCTGTGTAGGGGTGTCATTTATGTATTTCACGGTACCATATGGAATACTCTATCAATACGTATTATGTCACGATCCCTAAAATTGGGGAATCCGGTGTATGCTTTCTTCTGTTAGCTGCCTTGATAAGGAAGCGGATAGTTTTAGTTTGTGGGTTTTTCTTTTGGTTTTTCACGTTTTTAAATTTCTTTTTAAATTCTTTAAATAAATTTTGTATTGTTAAAAATTTTAATTTGCTTTAGTAGTAGTTAATGATTTATCTTATTATTTCACATATTTATTGACGATTGTAATTCTAATAATTGTGGTCAGAGTCGGAAAAAAGTCAAAATCGAACATTAAAATCCATTAAGAAGCCTTCCGTAAATTCAAAGATAATTAAACAAACAATTCGAAATGGCCATCCAAACGTGAGGAAATGGAAAAAATAAATTGATTTTATCACAATTGAGAACAGCAAATATGTCTATGTACTTTAGCAATATAAATGTAGCGATCTTTGCATTAACATAATAAATTTTGCATTTTTAAAATGATTTCTAGAAACGTATGCAAAAATATGTATTTTTCAAAAATTTTTCAAAAATTTTTCAAAAAATTAAAGATTTTTGACAAATTCCGCAATCATATCGCCATTAAAAAAATTTTTTGGTATCTAGAATTTCAAATTAAAGGGGTTCCCCATAATTCAATTTTTTTTAATCCCTTGAAATTCGAATTAACGAGGTTTCACTAAATTATCATGAGACAAAAAAATGGATTTATTTATAGGGTTTGAAAATTATTTCAAATTACGAACAATGGTGGTTTTCAAATTAACGGGGTTAATCAAGTATGAAATTGACAATTTGGATCGGAAAGAGTTAGCGAAATATAAAAAAAAAATTAATGGAGTTTCAATATATTCTTATATTATATCTATTCAACTTTAGGTTTAAATAAATTAAAAGTGCACCAAAAATATGAATAAATATATGAAATAATAGAATAAAATATGTATATAAAAAGAAGATCTTAACGACTTTTCCTTCTCACCAGTTTTATTTTCCATTACATTTTATCAATTTCCAAGTATAATATTCATGTACATATTATCTTAATTATATTGTGGTAGTCTGATGAAAAAATATTAAATGTTTATTTCTAAATTTTATTTAAGAAATTTCAAATTTTATACTGCCCCATACAATCCACAATGACAAAAACATTCACAAAAAAATTCTATATTCAAGGGACCCATAAAATAAACATTTCGAATTATGTGGGGAAAAAAATCACAATGTGATTGTGAAATTTGCCAAAATCGTAAAACTCATGAAAAATGGCGTTAATTTTATGAAAAATGTGTGTATGTTTTGCATATTTCAAGAAATCATTTAAAAAATGCAATATTTATTATGCCAATGCAAAGATCATGACATTTCTTTTACTAAAGTATCCGATATTGACATATTTGGTTTTCTCGCTTGAGAAAAATTTTTGCCTTTTTCTGACTCGAATCTAACACACAGCACAGTTATTAAAAATACAATCATCCACAAATACGTGAAATAATAAGATAAGTCAGTAATAATTTCTTACAAGGAAAATTAAACACATTCCAAAATGGAATTTAAAAAAATGAGAAACAATTTTAAATGCGGTAACTATAAGAAATGAGCACAAACTAAAATTATCCAAGCACATTTCAGCAGCCAACTGAAAAAAAAATGCGTAGGATTCCTCAATTTTCTCTATCCTTAAAAGGGATTGTGACATAATATGTACAGATAAAGTGCATTTCACAAGGTACTGCGAATTACTTAACTTGTTGAGGGCCTAAAAATTCCAAAGCAACATATAGGCAAGGGCCGTAAATTTTCTGAATTTTTTGTGATTTTTCTTTTTACGAAAAAACCATGAAAACATGCGTAAATTAAAAAAAAAACACACACATTCATATTATTTTATCGTAAGTGTCGAAATGCAATGATTTTTTTATCATTTAAGTAAAAAAAAAAAAACTTTTTTTGAATTTCCATAATGTTGCCAGGCGCAACATTTTCTGAAAAATAATAATAATTTTTTATTTGTTTATTAGAGACAACACTACTATTAATAATAATAATCTTCTTCTGTGTGATATATTTTGTTGCACGGCACGGCACACGACGGGACATCGCACTCATAACACATAAATATGATACACTTTCACACACACACATATTTCAAATAAACGCAACAAAATTGCGTGTATTTTTGTTAATAAATCACTATTAGTATTCAATTGAATCATAAACCAACAAAAACTGACAAATATCGCAAAACATATCGTATATATTTGTATATACGTGTACAAATAAATCGAAAATCGAAAAAAATAAATCGTATTTCCCGCGCACATTGCGCGTGACCTTGACGATGGAATATTTGAATTTCGATTGCACAACACGCGATCGGGGCGCCATCTATGACAATTCTATACGATTTTGACGGCAGAAAAACTTCTGTTTTGATTGTTGATTTAAAATATAATCCGTGATGTTTTTGAGTTGAAAATGGAACGACAGGTCACAACAGGATTTCTCTATTGGGAAAAAATTACGTTTTTCAAATTCGATACGCGGCCGTCGATAAATAATTTATTTTGTGCCTGTCGGATATATCCGACGCGGCCCCTGGGGACAGTCGCGCTCCGTCGGATATATGCGACGCGGCCCCAGGCTCATTAAAGGACACCCACACAAGAGAGCGCGATCAAAAACCGAGTGCATTACTTGTATTTCTACCTTGTTAAAAAAATTATGCGACTTAAAACATATTGATTTGTATTTTGGCATGTTTCAAGAAATCATTTCAAAAATGCAATATTTATTACGCTAATACAAAGATCGCGACATTTCTATTACTTAAGTACCTGATATTGACATATTTGTTGTTCTCACTTGTGAAAACTCGAAATATATTTTTTTCAATTTTGCCGAAAATTTCAATAAAAAATCGGATTATGTGAAATAAAATGAATTGACTTATAAGTATTGGCGCAAGTGGCTAAAAATTATTTCAAATTTCGAATTACTGGGGTTTTCGAATTATCGGTGATCAAGCGGGTAAAAATTATTTTGATTTACGAATTACTGGGGTTTTCGAATTATCGGGAATAATCTACTATGAAATTAACATTTGGGACTATGGGTTCTAAAAATTTCAAGTTATGCCGAATTTCGAATTATCGGGATTCGAATTAACGGGGTTTCACTGTAAATACATAAGTTCGTAATTTTAAATACTACTAGGACTACACATAGATATTTATTAAATATCTGAAAACCTCACCTGACCATCCCTAGCGCAGGTAACAATGTTAAGTTGGCTGGCAGCATTAAGATGTAGAAATTTACTTTGGAATATATTTGTTTTATGACCGGATTTTATTGTCTGTAAGCATGTGTTGGTGGTCCAGTCCCATATCACAACATTCAGATCGTCAGAACCAGAAACCAATAATTTCCCTGAATAAATTAAGACAAATCAAGTTAATGAACATACATATCAGTAAACATATGTGGCGCCTAATTCCAAATCCCCCTAAAACGATTTTATGCGTTTTTGAATTTTACGTTTTGTTTATGGATGAAAAACATATAGGTATGTATTTGTAAAGTTTGTTTGTGGTATTTTGGAACAAACCCTGATTTTTAACATGCAATGTCAATGCATTAAAGTGATTTTTGCAAGAAACAATGTGTTCTGCATGTAGCTGACAAAAAATCTACAAAACTGCATAAGGCATTAATTGAAATTATCCAAAATTCATTTTAGGGGGTTTTGGAATTAAGCGCTACATATTTGTACATTTACAATCGATTAAGAAGTTGTTGCAAAAGAAAAATCAATATAAATACAAATCAAAAAGAGACAAGTCGCCACCATGAAATTTTTTATATACACATCTGTAAAACAGTCTCACCTTCTGGGTGAAAATTAATAGAATTGACGCATCCTTTATGTTTATTCAATTTGTACATTAGCTCTAATCTCTCTACAGTGTGTAAGGAACCATAAAACCTTTGTTCAAATAAAACATCTGATTTTCCACTCTTTTTGTACGCTATTCCAGATCCTCTTTCCCTGTTAATTAGTTCTGGAAAAAAGAAAAAATAATTTATAATATTTATGTAGAAAGCAATCTATATTATCAATCAGCGTATGATGATAATGAAATTTTGAAGTGCTAATTAATTACCTTTAATAACATTCCATGAGTGATTAGGTTTTCTTTTAAGAAGGACATGTGGAGTTTCATAATCTGAATTAGATTCATCATTATGAGTCGATGACTCCATATCACTCCAGTCATCTGAATCTGTATCTATGTTTGAACCGCTGTCTTGATTATCTTCATCATTTTGGTTGGAACTGTAAAATAGATTTTTTATTATAAATATACACATATAATCTAGGTTGTACTACACAATATACATATATTTTTCACACAAACTATCAGGTCTCTAGACTAGTGATGTTTTCCCGCTATAATAATTTATTTTGTTTTCGGCTATGGTACGCCACAGATAGCAGTATGCAACTATACCATAATTTGATGTGTGTTTTAGCCTGAGGCCAAGCAATAGAGCAAAAAATCAAGAAGTATGCCTGAGATCAATTGACAGTTAATCCGATTTTTATAATGTGGTGAGAATAATAATGAGTGCATTTATTTTTTTTATTATAATTATGAATTAAAATGAAATAATTTAATGTGAAATCTGTCATATTAGATACATTTATATAGATTTTGCCCCATATTATGAATTCTAATCAAATAAATATATTCAATGTAATATTTTATTTATAATTAAAATATTCGTTCTCTGCAATACTTGTTACGGAAAAACTGGAAAAGATACAGCACTTTAGATACAAAAGATACAGCACATCATAGAAGTATCAATAATACACGCAGTTGGCCATTTTAAAACTGGCGTACTGGCCTTAAATGAGATTTTCAGTAAATCAATATTATCCAATTTGACACAACCGGCCATTAATCGGGTCTTGTATAATCGAGTCTGTTGTGTACACATAAATAAATATATATACATGGTTTTCACCAGCTGTACATATTTAAAAGATTTTTATTGCAGTTTTAATTAATTTACGTTAATTTACGGCCCTCATAGCCCAGTGACACCGGTATCTCTCACTGAGGTTTCCAAGTTGGATTCCCGGTGAGGCCACAATTAATCTACGTGATCTACTCAAGCCTGGGTGTGTTTGAGATGTATGAGATGTACGACAACATGATATGCGCATCTACTAACAGCAAAATACTGTTAACCTGTATCTTGTATACAGCGGCTGACAACAAACAAAAACTATCATAACAAATAATAATCATTGTGTTAATCATGAACTTTCACTCTGTAAATGAAACAATGCTTAATTTATTTAAAAATAATATCATAAATTGGGTAGTTTGTTGGTGAAGTAGATGGTAGGTGAAGTGGTCATGACTCTCGCCTAGTGATCTAGTGTTCAGTGGTTCAAGGCCCATTCCAGGACACCAGCAAGTTAGTCCTATTTTCATAACACAAGCGTTTAACTTAGTTTGAATATTGATGCGACATGTATTCCATATTCACATCAATATTCTTAAGAGTTTGGAGTCAATAGCATTAATTTTATTTTGGTACTCAATGACGTAGGGTTCACAACAATCCGCTACTAACCTATAACTACTAAATTAAACAAAACCATTGAATGAGATTTGAAAACACATACTTGTCACTATTGCTATCACCATAAAGCATCTCCAAGTGCAGAGAATGACTATCACTTGACTGAGGTAGCTGCTCATCAACTGTTGGACAATTTGGTTCTACTTCTATTTCTGCTGAAGTAATATTTGAAATGTTTGGTCTAATGGCCTCCTCGACAATATCATAATCAGAATTCATTTGTGTATCTTCGTCACTATCTGACGCTGAGGCGTTTCCCGGCCTCCGTGTTCGATAATTACGGCCCCACAGGTTCTTCACAATCTTCCTGGATTCTCCTCTTGCTACATTACTAGTCGAAGGTCTTATATCTATCTCACTTTCTGGTACAGAGTTCTCACTCGTAATGGATGGCACAAGGTATTCGCTGTTTGGACTCTCAGGTTTTTCAACAGAGATACCACTATCTAAATTTTCATCTTTAACAAACTCATCCTTGTCAGCAAACGTTTGTGGGTCTAATGTCAAATCTGGAAACAATTCAATTTAATTATTAGTCAAAGACAACTGAAAATTTATTAAAACTGAATTCAGAAATACCACAAAAAATGAATGAATATAACCAGTATTAAATAAAAGAGAATGGAGATGATCGTTTAAAAATATATGAAGAAGATTTACTAGAAATAATAGCGATGTTTGTAACATAAATAACTAACATAAATATTTATGAAATGTGTTAAAGTGTGGTATTTAATTAAGAGCAAATTGAATATTTAAAATTATTTTAATGAAGAAAAGGGTAATATTCTACAGTATCAAAAAAATCGTAAACCTATTGACAGTCAAGCACAATTTGAATTGTTCCTTTTTAAATTACGTGAAAAAACAACCACAAAACATTTTCTTGGTTCATTAAACAGATCTGGCATTATAACCTCTAAATATATTAAATATCACCATTGCTTTTTTTTCTCGTAGAATTTTCTCATACAAGTGGAAATTATAGAAAATATTTGTTTGTAGATAAATACTAATCCATCTGGCAGATTTCAAATAGAATATAGATGAAATATAATAAATTTTATATTGTGTAAGAAACATACCGAATTTTTTGAAAATCATAAATGTTTACTTTCCCAACATATTTTCTTACAAAAGGAATAGGAAATATCTATAAAAAAATATTTCACGACACCGAGGACCTCCAATGATAACCTCATTTTTAACTCACAACTTAAAATTCACGATTTCACTCACCGATTTTTGGAATGACCTTTGGTAAAACATTTGTAGGTTCATTGCTACTACTCGCTGCATCACTGCTCATTTTTTCGTTTGTATCCCTTTTTAATCTCTTTTCAGCCTGCCTTGGATACCTAGATGGCGATAAAGCACATTTATCCGCGGTAACATTGTCACTTTTGGTGGATTCGCTATTGGAAATATCATCAGCAGATGTGCCTTCCATGACTAAAGATAGTTTATTTTCCTATAAACGTAATACCAATATTGACATCTTAAAAAATTATTAATAAACTAAGAAAAAAAGAAACTAATGTTTCTAAATAGTTTCTTTATTTTAACAAAATTCAGTATTCTAATATCTATTTTGTTATGACGTAAATAAATGTATGACAAAAGGAAAATCCATGGATAAAGATAAAAAATATTTTGGCAGAACAACGTCAACGACCCAACCACAGATTACGAATCAACCATAGATAATTTTTCTATCCTCTTTTGACCGTCAATCTATTGTATCTACTTACCCCTAGAAAGATTAGATTCGATTAATAATCAGAAACTATTAGGTATATACATAATTAACGCGCAGATGCGCATTGTAGCGGGAATGCATGTAGCGAAAATGCGAGACCACGAAATGCACTCGAAATTAGTGCACAGTAATATCTCAATATTATAATTTCGTTCGAATTCATGGCTAAAAAAATGAAATTACACGGCTGGAGAAAGACTCGAACCTCGAAAGCACGGTCGGAACCGCTGCAGTTACGTAATATAGGCACCACCGATCATTACTAGCTCGTCAAAAATATACTTCTATTACTATTTTCCGTTTGCTTGAAATATTTTCGATTTCGTGGGTGAGGAGTGTCGAGTATCAGAGGGCGGATCCAGCTTTGGCGCCAAGGGGGGTCACATAGTCGTAGTCAAGTCACAAGAAGTTATAATTCAGGGCTGGGTCCAGGTCCACCTAGGTCCTGGACCCAGTCCGCCCTTGCCAGTATCCGTCTATATATATTGTACCTCACCTTCTCTACTGAAGTTTTGAAATGCATTTTTTTTCCTATCATCACTATCTCAACCAGTCGGCCTTGATTCCACAATACCTATTTCGAAACATCTCCATGCTTTCATACTTTGCCATAAAACACACCACGATACAAATATACCTACACTCAACCACTCACTCATCTCTTTCAGGGTGTTTATGTTGATGAACTGATTGATCATATTTAAAAATGTTTATTGTCACAGAAAATCTGTGTATTCTTGCATTTAAAATGGACAAATTCTTTGAAGACATTTTTTTTAAATATGATTCAACTCTCACTTTATTGCGTAGTGGCCATTTTGTCACGTGACACATCCTTGGTAGTTGATTGGTTGAAGTGGATATTGCTGCCTTTGCTTTTTACACTATGAGCTTGTCTTTGCTTTTAATAAATATTTTGAAACAGGATTTTGGAAAGAATAGAGCTATATTCCTATAAAATCTCGAATTCAGTACTGCAAAATTAGTAATCCTCTGTGACTGAATTCGAAACATTTTCTCAAACTTTTTGCATATTGCTTTGCTTTTATACCCTTCATATGGTCCCCAGTGATTGTTTCAACTCATTTTTGGAGCAAATTTTCAGAATATTTTATTACAGGTGTTAGATTATCAATTCAAAGATCTAAAAAATGTCTTAGATTTTTTCCCTGTGGTACCTGCAACCTTTTCAGGTTTCTTCAATATGAGACAGCCCTCTTATGTCAAATGTATTTGATAATATTATTCGAGTAATATAGATAGTGAATATTGATATTACTTTGTTAAATATTTATGGTTTACCATGGTTAAGTGTGGTTCGAGTGCAGGAATTCACAATTCTAGTTTCAGTTTTACATTAAATCTACTATGCTTGTAATGTTATAATAAATATATTCACATCTGTATTTATTTTTGAGGAACAAACACATTCCTAATGGCTTTCTAAATTAATGAGTTTAAAAAAATGAGTCTGAATGATTTGGTGCAGGTTGTTTGATCGCTGGTAATGGTTAAGCAAAAAACATATATTTTTACGAAAACAGGTTGTTTGATGACTGATCAAACGATCGGCCCTAAAAGAGTAGTACACTGCACAAAAACAGAAATCATAACATGACTGGAAAAAACTCTAAAAAATAAAGATTCTTAAAAAAAAAGGTTTATTCAAAGTTACAATGCAATTACAAATGAAAAGAACTGGACAATAATAAAAAAAATTGAAAAATCTCACAATGAATAAAAATATACAATTAGAAAATAAATAAATAAATAATTTAAACTAGTATAAACTCAATATACTGTGTAAAAGTAATGTCCTTATTCTAAAACTTCTATTCTATAACATGCTGTCTTGTATATTCCCAGATGAATATTGAGGCTGTAACATGAACATTCAGAGACCTCACCAATCCGTGTTGAGGAATTTCAACACAATAATCCATCAAACTTAATAAACTGCATGGAATGCCTTCTTTTTCATGTCTGAAATGTAAAAATCATTAAATATGATAATAATCATAATCAAAAATATGAAGACAATTCAACAAACATTTAAAATTTTCATGCCAGAAATGTCGCTGTTCGCATATCTATCTCTTTCTAATGTACAAAGAGTGAATTTATTTTGGAATATGGTGTCAAGACTCCATAACTGCATTCATATACCCAGTAACACCGCAGGTAGCAAAATAATGGGCAAGTACATGACACAAAGGTGGCCCATCAGTAAAATATTTAATGTAAAAATATTTTAGTATCTATTTGCTTCTATTTAATGGCAAGTTATAAAACCTATAATATGGTTGCCTACCGGCAGACAGTACGCTCAGTGAATCTTTTCTTCTTCTTTACTGTTTATTATTTACTATACAATCGTCGGGTGTTTGCAATACAGTCCCGCAATAATATGGTTGCCTACCGGCAGACAGTACGCTCAGTAAACCTTTTCTTCTTCTTTACTGTTTACTCAAACAAAGATTGTTGTTGGCCTTTCTCGCCCAAACTATGAACAACAATGTATTGTTGTTCGGCAGTCTAAGCAGAAAACACATTAAAAAAAACTTTGTATAGGATTTTATCAGGACAGAAAAATAAGATCTAAGGCTATAGAACATTCAAAATGGGGACTTAAGCGGTTTTTGTTGAATTTTAAAATTATAATTTATCATAAAGTAATCTATTTAATTAAAAAACTGATTTGTGATAAGTTTAATCTGCCAAATTGAGCAGATTAAACTTATCACAAATCAGTTGCACACATTGCAGGATGCAGGTAACAAGTGGTAACCACGAGGCACCACAATATATCACACTACGTTGCTTGTCTTCAAAAGCACTTACCAGTGTGACAAAAGAGCTCTGTGTTAAAATCAAATAACTAAAAATAAGTTTTTACATACCCGAGTAAAAGTAATGTATTTTTTGGAAAAGTGAAATTGTTCAATGCAACACTCGAAGATGTTTGTTCTGCCCCAACAATGATATATCCTTTTGTTTTCATTTCAATCAAATAATTTTTCAATCCAACCCCGGGAGTCACCTCAATAATATTAATCCAGCGTTCTGATGATACACTGAAAATGGTAAAAAAATATATAAGAAAATTGCACTTAGACACAACTAGATTTTTTCCAATATATATTCAATAAAATATGAGGTAATCGAACCTTAATGTTTGGAATTGTTTATCCTGTAGGTGTCTTAAGCTGTCAATAACATATTGCTTCACGCCAAATACCTCACACGTACGAGCAAGACCACCAAGATTTGGAAGTCGATCAATAAGAGACGCAACAACAATCAAATCACTAGTACTTTTGTGATCCTGAAATGAAGCAATGAAAACACGTAGTATCATAATAAGTGAAACCATTAAATCCACATTGTGTATACTTTAGTTGAAATGGAGAAAAATGGTTTCCTTTTTTATCAGTCCTCGTTTGTAAAATACTATTGCACCTGATTTTTACTTATAAAAACCTAATCATCTTAATCATACATATATTAATGTTAATCACAATACATAGGTATACCTATTATAAAATATAATTTTATCATATTCAATTTTTTTGTATTTAATTAAGTTATTTATGTGTGCATAAATTAATTATAAGAATTTCAGATTATACCAAAATATCTCGGAGGAAAAAATTGAAACATTTATTACTAACCAATAAAACATAAAAAATGTAAGTAAAAAAAACAAAGTTAATCCCGGTTATACTGTAACATAATTCACTCTATATTATTTTATTTTTTGGAATTTTTATTATATTATGCTTTCCTTAAGCTTCTACTTTTTTATATACTTGCTTTTTAATTTATTTTATTTTTATATATTCGTATTTGTATTTTAAATATTTGCTTTCCACTTTATGTTATTTTGTTTTTCTTGATTGTATTTCTTGAGCAATCATTTAATTTTCATTTAAAGTATTCATTCTATAAATGTGCACTTTCCCTTATTGTTTGTAAAAGCCTTGTAAGATGTTAATTAAAAAAAAATAAAGAATCTCAAGTTAATATGAATGTATATTTTTTGTACAAGTGTGGAGATTCTCAAACCACCATGTGATGTGGATGTGCTGTACTCAACCTATGATTTCCTCCAAGAAGTAAACAAAGCAACATCAGAAGCATAAATCTGACTTGACAAAGCTCTCACTACAACCGAGCTTACAGTCACGTGAAGATTATTTTCACAAAAATATGATTATATAGATAGACATACAAACCTGGTCAATCCCTGATGTGATTCCTAACTCTGCAAGCATATTTTTCCAGGGCACAAACTTCTTTTGAATATTGGTGTGTGTTTCGGATGAGTGTTGTTCTAAAATTTTATTTTTAGAACATTCCATTAACTCAGATTCAGCCTTTGCAATATCGTAATTACTTTCACTATCAATACTATTAGAAAAATTACTTTCATATTCTATTTCGTTAGATGCGGTTGAAAATACCCACTCATCCTGAGCCACACCGGTATTACGCGGAATATTATGATAAATATTGTTCACACTGAGGCTGGCAATCACGTCAAAATGATTAATATAAAAGTCTTTTTTGATTTTGATAAGATTTTTTTCTCCAGAGCTTAAATCAAACGTGTTAAGGATGGTGTCACAAATAATGGAGTACTTCTCACATATCGGATCCTTTTTCATTAACTGATTTAAGTTTAACGTAAAGTACTGCGCATGCAATCTTATATTGAAAAGTTGACCCATCGTGTAAGGCAAATACATTTGCATGGCAAAATTAAAGTTGTCATACAGTAGCTCATTACACACTTGATTTGGTTCATTCTGGAATGTCATAATCTGATGTTTAAGAACATGGTAGATGACGATAAAATATGATAATTGTGGCATTTCTGACAGATGCAATTCCTTCATGACTGAGCTCAAACGCAAATTCTGTAAAAAAAAATTAACATAGAAACTAGAAACATCAATAATGGATCTCAAATATTCACCGGTTATAAAAACAAAAAGTGAGTATCGCATCTAAAGAGGTTGCTTATAATTCTGTTATTACATTTTAAAAATATATATTAATAATATGAATGCCAATTGGGAAATTTCACTTTTTCTTTACTTTTGTCTAGAAAATACATATTTTTTTGTGTACAGGGTTATTTGAAAAACAATAATAACCGCGCAGGACTATATTCCTGCCTTGATTATGAGTCGAAAATGTTCAAGCAACCATGACCTAATATCAATAGTTATGAAGTTATGCAATATCAAAGTTGCATTTTTTTCTCAATATTTCTGACTTATTTTTTACAAAACAATGAACTAACATTTCAATAACTTATATTGATTATGAAAAAGTCATTTGTTTCAATACAAGTTAAAGAAAATGATAAGAAGAAGAAATTGCAGAAATTCCAATTGGAATTTAAAGATTTTTATTATTTTATTTGACTTCTATTAAAGGGAAAAATGCCAATAAACACATAATATTCACAACAAATAAAATTATCATGAAATTGTAGTATGCCAATTTTTATTTTTTATTTATTAATATTTTTTTATTTATTCAAATTGAAGCTTACAATGCATGAAGATGTTTTGATGCATTGATACAATGCATGAAGTGTACAATGCAAGAAGAAGCACAAAGAAAAAGATTAAAGCGTTTGAATAATATCTGCTCCACACAAATATTAATCACTTACAATAATATCTATAAAATTACTTACTTAAAGGTTATGTGTATGTGTGTGTGTGTGTATGTGTGTGTGTGTGTGTATGTGTGTGTGTGTGTGTGTGTGTGAATGTGCATTGTACGTTGGTTTAAAGCCTATGAAATCATTATTTTAAGTTTTTGCTTAAGAATATACTTTGTGTCTGCGAATAAGACTATGCCAAGGGAATTCTCGTATTGCAAGAATAATGATTATTATATAAAGAATTATGATTCTACTGATAACCGAGTTTTTGCGGCCCGAGTTATAAAGTTTTTGGATCGGAAAAGAGTTGTGTGTCGTGAAAGACGGGCTGGTATATGAAAATCAATACACGATAATAACATAGGACAGTCAAAATTATTATTTAATATATTATGAAGAAAGTTAATATCTAGGCATTTGCATCTAAAGCTAGAAACGGTACATATTAGCGTGTAAACAGCGCTGTCTGGCAGAGTTAGTTTCGTTTGCATCTTTTTGGCCACAAGGTAAGACTCTGAGAACAGCGCCATCTGGTATTGTTAGTGACGGAGATCGTTATATGGAGAATTATGTATTTTGATGATGGGATATCACGATTACAACTTAAGCGCCCAATTTGAATGGCACTAAATGAATAATGAAACACTACAATTCGACTGGAAAAAAAAGACTATCAGAAATCAAATAATGAATTAAGGGATGATTGTATCTACTTGGATTATAGTTGGTTTAGTAGAAATGTCATTTAAGGCGGTGCACTTACAAACTGCGCCTGATTTTTGACATGTCATCAAAATCGTTGGTATTCAGTGTTTCGACATTGTAGTGTCAGAATGTGCAATATTTTGTAAAATGTCAAGATTTCTGACGATCAACTGATTCCACGGCACATCCTTAACAGGAAAAGTAATGTACTTAGACCTCAAACAATACATTTTTGTCGGAAGAAATGGATTTTGCCGCAACTCTAAATGAATTTTGCCGTTAGTCATTGTTTGTTTTTTGTTTTGGAAAATATTTGTTTTGTACATCTCATCGTACATCAGGTTTGATAACTTTATATTTATATGCCACAAGATAGATGAAAAGGTGGGTAGATGACTTATCTGGAGTACTGTTTCTCGGATTGTGGACAGAGTAAGCCATTACCGACGCAGCAACGTCAAACCATTGAATAAAAACGGTTTTGATGACACATATCAAAAGCAAGTGCAGTACAACGGCAAAACGATATTTTTGGTTTAAACCAAATATAATCCATGTTGATACAACCAGCCCTTGGACTATAAAAAAACATAAATAAAATTCTTCTCACCCTTTTAACGATATATAAAGCAATATACCATTCTAACAAAATTCTTGAACTAACATGATGTGGTTGTTTCACCAAACGCTGAAGACACCAGCGAACATTATCCTCCACATGGCTGCCATCCGGTTGGAATTTTAAAGAAAATAAAAATCCTTGCAAAGTTCTCAACAAGAATCTATGCTGTAAAGAATTTCCGTGATATCTATTATTGGGTTTATTTGTAATATCTACTTTATTTCTTAAATCCATCGTTATTTGTGCATGGACTTCTACACTCTGCATCTTTAAAATTTCAAGTGCGGCACTTCTGATTTGGGGTATTGGATTTACAATGCTGAAAGAAAGAATTGGATCAAAATTATAAATTAAAAATAACAGGCTCGCATAACTAACAAAACTGCTCAATAATTCTAACATGCTCAACACATGAAATACAGAGTGTAACAGAGCTAGCCCGCAATACTTTACAGGTAGATTCCTGCTTTAATTATGAGTCGAAAATGTTCAAGCAACCATGACTTAATGTAAATAGTTACAGAGAAATATGACATCAAAATATGATTTTTTTTCCAGTATTTCTGACTTATTTTTTTGTAAAACGTTGGATTATCATTACAGTGACTTGTATCGAATATGAAACATTCATTCCTTTTAATACAAGTCAAATAAAATAATAAAACCTTCCAATTCCAATTGGAATTTTTACTGGATTTCTATTATTTTATTTAACTTTTATTGAAATGAATGTCTTTTTCGTAATCAATATAAGTTACTGTAATGATACTTCAAAATTTTGTAAAAAAACTAACCCATAAAAACCAAGTTTTTATTATACTCCCTTTCTCATTTACTAGTTGAAACAGATTTTGCGCCTACTCCACGCGTCGAGCTCAAGTTGGGCGACGCTACGAAAGGGAGTAATAAAAAATGTTAAAATTTCGAAAAATCCAAAATTACATTGCAGCAGTGGCTTATATGTCTTAATGTTGACAAATGTTGTGTTCTCCATGTCGGCAAGAATAACCCAAATATTGAGTATACCTCAAACGAAAGCCTGATTAAGTCAATGGTCTCGCAGAAAGATCTGGGTGTTACTATTACCGAGGACTTTAAATGGTGTGAGCACATAGCGAGTATGGTTAAGAAGGCTAACTTTATTTTGTATTTGGTGAGAAGATCTTTCCAACATCTGACGGTACCGCCATTCACAACTATTTATAAGACATATGTGAGGCCTCTCATAGAATATGCCTCTCAGATCTGGAAACCATATTTTGCTAAAGATATAGTTTTACTGAAAAATGTTCAGAGACGAGCTACAAAATTGCCCTTGGGTCTTAAAAACCTGGAATACTCTGAAAGGCTGAGAGTACTGAAACTGCCCACTCTTCAGGAATGACAAGCAAGAGCTGATCTCATCGATACATTCAAGATTCTATCGGGCTACTATAATATTCCTAATATGACAGATATATTAAACACTAATGTGCATTAAACACTAATGTGGGCCTTCGGGGACATCTCCTGAAGTTGAACAAGTCTCGGTTCTCGTGTAATCCAAGAAAGCATGCATTAAGCAATAGAGTGGTCAATATGTGGAACAGTTTGCCTGAGGGTGTCTGCTGCCAGTGTCAACCAATTTAAGATACTGGATATTCAAATGAGAGACAGTGATATGGGCCTATCAACTTAAGCTGCCTGCCCATTATCAATAATAATAATAATAATAATTATAATAATATAATATTTCAAAAAATTTAAACGAAAATTTGTTAGATCATTTTTATCATCACCACGAGTTTGCCTGAAAAGTTTCAGCTCGATTAGATCATGGGAAAAGGGATAAAAATCGATCCAAAGTTTTTCGGCAGTCAAGCGACAAGCCGACAAGTCGACAAGCAGACGCTATGAGTTAAAAGAAAGGGAGTAAAAATAAGTCGGAAATACTGAAAAAAAATTCTAAATTTGACAATGCCTAACTCTTTAACTATTGATGTTAGATTATGGTTGCTTAAACATTTTCGACTCATAATCAATGCAGGAATCTACATGTAAAGTATTATGAACTAACTCTGTTACACCCTGTATAGTAATTGCATTTACAAAGTACTTTTTTATTTAATAATTAAAACCATGTACCCACATACCTAACTAACTAACCATCACGCCATTTCCCGCAGGGGTAGGCAGAGAGGATTGAATGCCACACTTTTTTATCCTGGCACACCACTTTTGCTTCGGCCACATTCATACAAATTCTACAGTTGTTGCGGCTTTTAACAGAGCCATCTTCAAATACTTGTAGTATCTGATCGTACCAGGTCTTTCGCGGACGCCCTCTATTCCTGTTGCCTTCAACACTCGCCTCATATATTTTAATCATATATTAATCATCGTTTTTTCATTCACAAATTCCACACGACCAAACAATCTCAGCACTCCTTTCTTTATTCTATCTACCACACTACAGCCAGCATTGCATTTACTTCTAATTTGTTCATTCCTCACTCTATCAACCAAAGATTTTCCACTACAAACGTCTTAGTGACCGCATTCAGTCTACTTTCATTCCTCTTTTGCCAATTCCAGGCTTCACTTCCATACATCAGAATTGGCACTAGAACGCCATTATGTACCGCTAGTTTTGCTTCCTTTGACAGATTCTTATTGGCCATAATTGCATTCGGAGCACCATTAACTTTGTTTCCCGCAGTCACTCTACTTTCGACATCATTCTCACATCATTCTACTAAACATACTTCCCAAATACACAAACTCGTTCACTTGTTCTAAGCATTCGTTGTTTGCAATTACATCATACTTAGTCACTCTTTCGTCTCTCTCGAATACCATCACTTTCCGTTGGTGACATTCATCAGAAGTTCACTTTGCAAGCATACATCGGACATCCTGGATACCAGGCACTGCAGATCGGCTTCACTGTTAGCCAATAATGCTGCATCGTCTGCGTATAGCAGGCAGGATATGATGAGTCTGTCCATTTTTGCTCCAAAACAGGTTGAAAAGCCATGGTGACATTAAGCATCCCTGTTTGACACCTTTTGTAATGTCAAACCATGATGTGAATGCCTCATTAATTCTCACGCAAACACTACTTCCTTCGTACAGGGATGCAATTGCCTCTATGAGTTTACTCTTCACCCCATATTCAGACAAAACCTTCTACAACTTTCGTCTTATCACTCTGTCATACGCATACCTAATGAGAATAAATATCACCCTGCATAAATATGTCCAGATGCATGTGCCCACTTGATACATTTGGAGGTGGGTCATTCTTTTGCAATTTAAATTATGCATGCAAGTAAGCTAATCATTGCTGTATCTGAGAACTATTGTGAATGGTGTTTATTTCTTTATCTGTCGCTCGCATAAAATTGCTTGGAGTCGAATTGTGAGCCGCCAATAGATTTTTAAATTCAATAGATTTGTAAAGAACTGGACAACCTTGGTTGTATGTCAGATAATATGATCATGAGCCTAAATAACGAACTAGCAAACTTTAATCAAATATATTTTATTCTTTAATACAGTATGTTTTCTTATTGTTCTGAAAAGTATATTCTGGTATTGAATGATGATATTTAATCTGCTAAGCACGCAATAACTCTTCCCGCTTAGTAGGAAAATTGCTACTAAACTCATTTAAATTGAGTTATTTTTAAATATAGATGCATGTTATTGAGCAATTCATTTTATATAGATATAGAAAGTGGATTCAATCAACCGACTTATATGAATCTTTACACCAATTCCTTGGTACCATTAACCCATAGAAACGTATAAAAAAAATTCTATCTAAAATCTAAATCTCTAATGTAAAATTTTAATATTTCTATAGATAAAAAAAACTTACTATTGAACTCCTTTAGGAATCATAAAATCTTTATGTTGTTTGGTAATAAAATCACAACATTCATATTCAATCCTGAAAAAGAAAAGAAATGTAAAAAATACCTAGTAAAAGAAATGAAAATTATTATGAAGTCTTAAAATAACAATTAATTTATACTAGCAGTAAAGCACTTGCTGTATGCTGTATTTTAAAATAATCTGTACACTTTATTTCTAAAAAAAAAATCTTATGATTCGATTAATTTTTGAAGCTTGCAGTGGAAAAACTCATTAGGTACTCAATGTGTTTTAAGCGCAATCATATATATCTATATAGATTTAGGCCAATAATTGCTGCTACCACTTTACATAGTACAGTAGAAAGCGTGAATTCGAAATTCAATGGACCCAAAAAAAAACATTTTGAATTATAAAAATTAATCCAAATTAATTAATCCTGTTAATTTGAAATTCAAGGTACCAAAAAAAATAGCGATGTGATTGAAAATTCTAAAAAAATCATAAAACTCATGAAAAAATCTGAAAATATTTCGTGAAAAACATACATATATTTGTATGTATTTAAAGAAATCATTTCAAAAACTCAATATTTATTAAGTTAATGCAAAGATCGCGACATATTCAAGTACATAAAGATATATATTTCACTAGTGAAAAAATTTTTTTTTCATTTTGTCTCATTTGGATGGCCAGAATTGAAAATATTTAGTTATCTTTGAATTTATGGAAGGCTTCTTCCAAAGAAAATTAAACATTTTAACAACACAAACACAGTTGTAGAAAAAAGAATCAAATTAAAGAATCAAAATCAAAAAAAGAATCTAACTAAAGAGGAAGAGGTAAAACCCTGAGTTACATAAATAATGCATCCATAAACCCTTACGTAACTTGAAATTTATATAGGGCATATTTCCAAATCATGCAATGTTTATTTTTATTATTCATATGTATATTTATATATATTATTATTTTATAGAAAAAATATCATATGGCCATATTTACTCTAATATAAACTATAGAAGTATATAAAAAAAAAAAAGAAACTGAAACTGGTAATAAATAAAAAAACCATTTGAGGGCTTATGTAACTGCGAATTTATGTAAGTCAACCATTATGTAATTCGGGGTGTTACTCTCTAGATTTATTACAAATAATAATTAAAATACATACCGTTGATCTTTTCGAAGAACAACCCCAAATAACAAAGCTTTACTCAGCAATGGTATAAACGGAAAATTAATAATATTCTTAGATACACAATTTAGGTGTTCCAGAAGTTCATGTACGACAAAAGGTATTTGATCACCAAGTTCAAATATAGCCTCACCATACTCAAGCATGGCGGACTGTAATAGTGGCGAGGAAATATTGTTTTTCTGATACAGCATTTTAATGAAAGCGTTAAAACAAATTTTAAATTGATCATTTTTACGCAACTCAAATGTATCCCTCCATATTCTCCGAGTTACAACTTCCATGTCATCTAACCTTTCAGCGATCAACAACTTGTGCAGAAGTATCTGAGTCAGGTGTATGATTGATAGCAAACATCCATGACCCCCAGTTTCTAACAACTCCATAACTTCTTCAAGAAGTATATTCAAGCGATCAGGACTCCACTCACCCAAAGATGAATAATATTCTATATAAATTTGAATTTTTGCTTGATTGAAGTCGGATATCATTTTGCCTTTGGAAATTTCTGATTCATCAAGTTTCAAAATAATTGTATTTTGGATCAGCTCAAACACTTTGTTAAATATTTCATGTTTATTAATATTTTCATTGCGGGATACTAGATATGTCACCGCTCTACTCAATACTTTCACTGCAAAATATTTCTGAGGAAGACTTATTCCTTCAGTTTTCAAAATGCACTCTGTCATATTAAATAAAGACTCTGTAGGAATATTGACTGATTCCGCAAGTGCTTTGGTAGTCAGAATATCTAGTCCAACAATGTATTGATTTATAAGATTTAATTCATTGAATTCCAAAGATGTACGCATGCGAGTTTGCAAATAGTTGACAAGTGTGTCAATGATAACTTCAAATAGTTTCAGAAAATCAATTTTCAATTGATCACTCTCTCTTTTAGATAATATTACATCAGTAATGTAGACAATGAAGAAAAAATATCCATCGAATTCGGTATTTGATGAATATTCTCTGTTTTGTGAGTCTTTCAAAGATTTTATCATCACTTTCAAATTATCAATAATAACAGAATGATTAATTAACTTTGAATCATTCAGCAGTACTACAAGAAGTACCAAAGGTTTAACATCTACCATATTTTTTAAATGCGATATATTCATCATTGATGAGACATTTTGCGATATTTCAGATTCAAAGTTACATCTATTAACAAAAGCTTCAAATTTATTCCAAAACTCATCGCCACGTGTGAGCAATTTATTAGTAGAAATAGTAGAAAATATTTCAAATAAAATTTCTGGTTTTGATACAGTAGTTGAATATTTCATAATAAAATTTAAAAAGCAGCACTCAGTTGCGCAGCGTATCAAAGCATTATTCAATATCGGAGCGTTTCCACCAAAAAATCCTTCCACGACTTTTTTTAATGGAAGGCTGTCATTGCCACACTTTGGAACTAATGTCAAAGCATGAGAAATATAAAATGTGGGGATGGGGGATAAATTTACAGAAGGAAGGGATAAAACCATATTTGTTACATTATTTCCATGTTCTAAAAATGTTTTGAATAAAGGAAAAAGATGATTTTTCTCATAATTAAGAATATGCTCATATAAAAATACATTGTTGAGTGCAGATATCAACTGTTTAAATGGAAATGAATCAGTGGACAGATCATTGCTGCTGTTTTTCAAAGCAATTTCAAGTGAATGTTGCACCACACTGTTAGCATCGTGGGAAAATGCTCGTATCAGGGCACAATTATACCATGAATGATGTAAAGCATCTAAATTACTAAAAAGCTTTAATGCTGAAAGTACTAGATGGGACTGTTTTTCTTCCAATGTTTCTAATAATGTAAACAATGCAAACCACGAGCTTTCTAGAGTATTTTTCTTCTGTTTGTTCCAGTAAAATATAGGTATTTTATCTCCTGGTTGACATACAGATAATTTTTTCTCTGCTGCGCAGTGTATAGCCCTTCTGGCAAGGTACATGGAGCATTTTCGAACAGAATAATCTTCATCTAAGAATCCACAACGCAATAATCTCCAAAATTCGTATGTTTCTAAGATGGTGCTTTCAAGTTTATTGAATGTATGGTCCGTTGATAGAGGCAAATAAAACTCAGATAATGTGCTCAAGATAATGAAATCATTCTTGTTAAAATTATTCAACCTACTCAAAATTCGGTCCCAAATCATATTTAAAACACTATAATCTTGACATCCATTAATAATCAATGGAATTGTTTTAGAAAAAAATTGAGTGGAAATCAAATTTTCTTGAATGACAATAAGTCTCTCCAATTCATTATTCACAAAGTTTGGATAAATGGTTACATTGAACCTGATACACAATTCCAAAATATTGTTAATTATCCTAAATGGAATAGGTGGTAAACCTTCTGTTAATGCTGATAAATGATGATCCTCTAATGTCATTAGCTGCTGAAGCAGGTGTTCCACTACACTTTGCAATTTTTCTGGATTCAACGATAAAGACACTGACAGAATGGTCAGTAATATATCCGTATTTTCATTTGGACATGCCAAAAGTCGTTTTATTACAAAATCGATATAAACTTCGTTATCACAATCAGTTCCTTCTTGCAAACAAATCATATATTTATATTTAAGAAACGTTAACATCGTTTTTAAATTATTGCATTGCAATGTCGATTTTTTCATCAATTTATCTAATTTCTCATCGATTAAATATTCATCTAAATCTAGCATATCTAAAGCTTCTAAAATCTCTTCATTTTGGGTTATTTCTAATATTTTATTCATTTTTAATGTTGTCCACTTTAGCCAGATAATAAAACAACAAAACTTGACACAACGCCGATATTGAAAAACATAAACTCAAATGTCAAAACCACGTGTAAATGGTGTGATCCGACGCAAAATCAATAAAATGCGTACACGACTTCCAATTCAGGGAAAATAAATATTTAGTATAGCAACAACGTACTCGTTTTCAGTGTTGCCGTATGTTGGACATTTTAAATTATTTTTCGCTACTGACTTGGTATACCGGGTATACCTACCTAAATAAAGTAAAATTAATGTAAATAAGTATAATTTAATCAATAATAAATTAATGTAAATAAATAATTAATGTACATAAAACTTTCGATTGAGAAAGCGCTCAATTTTATAGAGGAAACAAAATATTTTCGCTTTAACCTTAATATTGATTACAAATATGTAATATATTTCAATGATATATTTAACTTCGGATAACTAATTTTAAAAAAATACTGGTACGATTTCTGACTAAAAAAAAAATAGAGAGATTTTTTTATAATGATCGAAATGAATATATTTAGTAAACTCAAGTGTTGTGATTATTTTTTGCTTGAAAAAAGAACTCGATTAATTATTTTACCAATGTCTACCGCCATTTGCAGAGTGTAATTCAAAGCAGCTTTTCAGCCAAATTGTTCATCCGATCATGCTGTAGCGTTCAATCCGTCACATGGTTACAATTATATGTCTATCGTTACAACTCTCGATTGTACAAACATTCATGTACAATAACATACATGTTGTTGTACATGAATGTATGTACAACACAATTAAAAATCCGCTTCGTGCGGCCCGATTCTGAAAATAACAATGTCTGGATCTTTATTCTAACACTTAATAGACGATAATAAAAATTAAAAATGTCCAGAGCGGATTTTGTAATTCTATGGCTCAAATACACTGCATTAAAAGATGATATAACAAAGATTGTTTCTTACAAACGTATTAATTTCTTCATCCACAGCGTCCAGATGAAATATCGTGGCTAAACTTATCATGACCGCGTTCGGCGTTACCGCGTATTCAAATCTTCCCATCTTGACATTTTTTGACGGATATGTCTGGATCTTTATCCTAACACTTAATAGACGATAATAAAAATTAAAAATAAACGAGACATAGCTTTACGTCGGTGTTTGTTTCTGTAAGTTTCTACATGAGATAGATATAGGAGGGAGAAAGATGTACTTTACTTCAATTTTTAAATGAGACGTATTGACCGCAAAAAATCGCGATGCTGACTTGTCAATAGTTCAGTTAAAATTTGTTTGTTTGTCAAAACACTATGGGTCAAAATATTCGCTGATGGTAAAACTATTTATTATTTAACCAGATACCCTGAACCACCCTGAACTTGTGTTGGTCAAAATAACCAGTAACTATATTTTCGACTCCGAGTATCATATATGATACCGTGGGCCCAAAGAAGTTAAGATATATATTTAAAATTAATTATCAATATCATCTAAGAATTGCGTTAAAACAAACCATTTTTAAGGTTTTCTGTTTACATACGGCTTATTTTGACTATAATAAAAGTTGAGTTATTTTTGGTTAATGTCTCCAATTAATTGTTTTATTTATCTCTGAGAGTATTGGTATGATCGTCTCATTCTGTGATTATATGTCTTTATCTTTTATATGAAGCCAATGGCAACGCAAATGAGAGAGAAATACATTTTTTGCATGCATCGTACAAAATTACATTTTTATACAGTATGAGATGCCTGATATGCAGTGCTCAATGCGGTGTACACGTCATTGGACCCCGCGTTAAAAGTTTAGCACTCCTCGGATCAAAAGGCTTTTGACATTTTATTTAAAACAATTATATCAAGGTCCATGCCAAATTTAGCTTTCCGGGAATTTTTCGGTATGTTTTATTTTCTATTATTTCCCCCCATTTCCCCCTGTCTCTCCAGCAAGTTTTGCTGTATACCACCAACGCTACCTACAGTATAGAGAGATATAATATATCTCTCTATACTAATATTATTAGGGATGGGCGTTGAATGGACGGACTAGTTGAAATCAACCGTTGACGTTGCGTCCACGGTTTACGTTTATCGCATGGACTAGTTGAATTCGTAGACGGTGGACGGTGGACGATTCGAGATTCAACGTAGTGCAAAGCAACGAGCGAGAGCAAGACGAAACCTCTCCGTTTATTTCTCTCTCATCTCTCACTGTCGACTTGTAGACGCCATAGACGTCATAGACGGCTCGACGGGTAATTTCATTTCAACTCTAAAGTACACGACCATAGAGTGCAGATCTGTGTACACGAAATATGACATAGACTTGAAATTTGAATGCATGCGTAGGGTGAGATAGGCTTAATAAGCTTTTATATATTATTTTTAACTTGATTTGTGCGATGTGCACGTGCGACGTTTCGGTGAATTCCCAATTTTATGCTGTATAAAATAAAACAATTCTGTTTAATTATTTTATTTTTTATTGAACTAATATTTTACTGCTTACACCTGATATTGTTTTGTATTAGGGATGGGTCGTCCACGTCCGTCCATCGACGAGACGATCAACTAGTTGAATTCGTCAACTAGTTGACGCATCAACTTCGTTACGCGGACTATCGTTGGCTATTTTTATTACGTTAATTTTTTAAATTTAAAGAAGTTCGAGGGAATATAGTCTCGGGGAAAGTAAAACCGCTACTTGTGCTTATATGTAAAAAGAAATATTTTATTATTTATTTGTTTACGCACATTATAGGCTTTTACATATTGTTTTATATTCTTCTTTCTATATATAATAAAGAAAGAAGTAGGTATGCACAACAATATCAGGTGTAAGCAGTAAAATATAAATATAAACTACATATAAAAGCAGTGAAAGTATTGGGTATAAGCATTAAAATATGAGTATAAAAATTAAAAATATAAATAAGTACAATGCAGTAATGTGTGTATAAAAAAATATATTAGGTACATATCATTACATGTGTACAGGGTTGTATGGAAAACATTAATAACCTCGAAGGACTATATTCCTGCCTTGATTATGAGTCGAAAGCTACCATGACATGCGACATCAAAGTTTGAATTTTTTCAATATATCTGACTTATTTTTTGGAAAACGTTGGACTATCACTACACTAACTCAAATCGATTACGAAAAATTCATTCGTTTCAATACAAGTTAAATAAAGTGATAAAAACCTTTACATTTATTTATTATTTATAAATTTATAAATAAATACATAATTTAAAAAAAACTTTACATTTAAGATGTTATCTAGAAATTTACTGAAGAATAAATCTTTCAAAGTCAGGCTTTCACTTTGTGGTGACATTTTTAATAAATAAATATATCTGTATTATTTGTCAACTTTAGTTTAAGGCTCAATCTGAGAAAGGGAACATTGTTCCCGAAACATGTAAAAAATCAATAAAAAGTAGTGTAAACAAAATTATAAAAGATTTATTTTTTTATCTATAAAGTTGAAAATAGATCAACTAGTTGACGAATTCAACTAGTTGATCGTCTCGTCGATGGACGGACGTGGACGACCCATCCCTATTTTGTATATCTACTTCTTTCTTTATTATATATAGAAAGAAGTATATAAAACAATATGTAAAAGCCTATAATGTGCGTAAACAAATAAATAATAAAATATTTCTTTTTACATATAAGCACAAGTAGCGGTTTTACTTTCCCCGAAACTATATTCCTTCGAACTTCTTTAAATTTTAAAAATTAACGTAATAAAAATAGCCAACGGTTGAGCCGTCGAGCAGCGTCGCGTCGAACCGTAGACAGTTGACCATCGTCCTGATGTTTAGATAGAACGTCCGCGACGTCCGCGTAACGAAGCTGACGCGTCAACTAGTTGACAAATTCAACTAGTTGATCGTCTCGTCGATGGACGGACGTGGACGGTCTCGTTTCGTCGACGGTAAATACTGATATAGTCCGTCCAACTTATCTGGAGAATAAAGGAGGGCGTCCCAATCGTTGTGGTACTGCCCATAGTCTAAAAATTATCTCATTTGTAGGGAATTTTCGTTTTTTCTTAAACAAGTTATTAAGCAGTATACGACACGATAAAAAAAAACAAAAAATGTAAACTAACGTACAAATAAATTTATCAAAATATATATTCGTAAAATACACAACGTCACAAAATGGCGTTCTTTCAAAATCAAAGAAAAATACAATTTTCAGGAAAAAAAACAAACAATAATAATTCTTTTAGGCCGGCGCCACATTACGCAGATCTTCCGCCGCGTCTTTTCCGTTGCGCCAAATCGGCAAAGCAAATAGATCGACCGATCATCCGCGTAAGTGTGTTTAATAAGCGCATATTGTATGGAAAGAAATGTAGCGATGTTCCACGACAGAAGAGACGCGGCGGAAGATTCACGCAGTGTGGCGCCGGTTTTATTCGGTGTCTCATACCTAATGATCATGACCACCATGTTTAACTCAGTAACACCTAAGGATATCAATCGGTTTAGGGCCGTTGTATCAACTTGGTTTATAGTAATCTTTCGTTCAAAGCATAGATATTTTGCATTTTCCACCGATCAAACAACTCGATCTCGTAAAAATCTATGCTTTAAATGAACTATTGCTATAAAGTAAGTTGATGCAACCAGTCTTTAATGTGCATAAATAAAAAAGTTTATTTTTGAAAAAAGATGTTTATACAAATGAACTCGTTAATGAATTATGTAATAAAAAGTATAAATAATAAAAATTCTATGTAAAAAATTATCGAATAAAATATGTTCTAAAACTTTTCTCATCTTACGGCTTCTAAATCAATTTTTCCACTTATCCTTGTTCTTTTTTTTCCGGGTGTAGATATTTTAATGCCCATTTCCACGGCCGCTTTACCTTCTTTAACTATTTTGTAAATTGCCGATTCAGAAAACCTGAAGAAATTGTATAATAGTAAAATAAAAAACTAAGTATGGGAAAATCATTATAACTGCATGGCAGCACTAACCTGAAGTGGCGGCAATAAGTCTATGAACAAAATCAAACGGTATAATTGAGGCTTTCAGACGTTGTTCCTCTTCAAAAAACGTGTGCATTTTCAAGATTATTTCCCGAACACCGCTTTTAATGGTTTTTGGCATGGTGACAATCTAAAATTTTCTTTAAAACTATCGAAACAGTCGTGAACCCCTCTGTAAACAAAGGCTGTCAAAGGTCTGTCAGCTGTAGATAATCCAATATGGCGTCGTTAGTTCCAAATTTGGCCATTCTTCAGATAAGTTAGACGGACTTTATCAAACCTGATACCACCCATAGAAAAGAGAATATAAACCACCCACCGACTACAATAAAGCCATAGAAATTGTAAATATATAAACGTCAAGCTGTCAACGCAATTGTTAGGTTAGCTAGATATTTTCCCGGGTTAGTAACTTAAATTCGATGAATTGGATGACTTAATTATTTAAAGGTAAAATATATTTATATGAGTAAGCTATGGCGTTTTTATTGAAATCATTCAAAACAATAAGGACTCACTGGAAAAAGTCCACGTTTGCCGCTGTCGTTTTATCGTACGGAATTTCATCAGCAAAAAATAGATATGAGTAAGTTAATTATTCTCTTATATATTCTTGCATCAGAATAAAATAATAGTAGATAAAAAGATACATAGTAAGTAATAATAAAAAGTAGAAAAAACTAAATTATTAATCAAATATTATTTCAGCACAAATGTTTTGATGAGAGTATGCTGCGAGGAAGCTGTAAAATATGGAGAAGAGCGCTTACCCGTTTCAGTGACTCCGCGATCTATTACAGTAATATTAAATCCAGCAGCTAATAAAAGAACAGCTAAATCTGATTATGAAAAGTACTGCGAACCCCTCTTTCATTTGGCTGGAATCAGTGTGACATTACTTCAAACAAGTGCGGAAGGTCACGCAAAAGATCTAGTCCAAGGGTTGCCTGAGAATGAATCTGTTATTGCTGCTGGTGGGGATGGAACAGTAAGCGAGACTATCACAGGTTTCTGGAGAATTATTATTGTCTTTAATAAATATAATAATATACAAAAAACTACCTTAAAAAAATGTTTTTATATCGGTAAAACATTTTAACTTTTTTTTACCTACTTATCATATGACAATAATCTTACTTAAACCTAATAATCTTGTCTTTAGCATTATATGGGACAGCTTTTCATTGACTTTTTGTTATTCGCGTACATATAAATATTTATGTAAATATCATACAAATCTTCTTTCTCCTTGCTTTTATTCCAACCCTTTGGGGTAAGCAGTTTGGACATAGCGGCTAAATCCAAGATAATGGTCCCATTGCATATGCAACGAAAATGATTATTTCACTATATTATTGAATGTGCTAATAACAAAATGAAAGATAATTTACGTTTAAAAAGTAAGTATCAAATAAGATATTACACTTTAAATTTTCGAAAAATGCACTGCATATTTTGACATTTCATAGGCAATATATAAGGTTAGGTTAGGTTATTAGGTTTGGTTTGGTTAGGTTATTAGGTTTGGTTTGTTTAATTTAGATTACGATTATTTTAGTTAGATTAAATTAACAGGTCATTTAATTATGTAGTGAAATACTTATTTTCATTGTACGAACAACGGGACCATAGTCTTGGATTATTCCGACATAGCTTCTCCATCTCTTCCGGTTATGACAATCACCAATATCAGAATAGTAATTCCTAAAAAGTATTTTGTGAAGTTTAATATTATGTAGTACTCAAAAGCTGTTGTTATTTATAATAAAAATTATATTAAAATTTAAGAATGAAAGTATTACAATGTTAGTTTTGTTTTCAAAATGTTTTTGACTTATTTTTAAACATTTCAGAGCTTTGTTCTGATAATTTATCATTAAAATGTAGATTATATCTTAGATTTATGAGTTATTTTTAAAATTTTCATATATAATATCTAGATATTGACATCAACACTTAACAAAGGCATGTGCTTTAAAAAAAATAATGCAGAATTCAAATATGATTTTTATATCTCACATATCATCGTATTATAATTTACATACATTTGTACCATTTTTTCTTAAGAGAATACATATGTTGACTACAATAATTCAAATTATTTACAATTACAATTTAAAATAATTAACAATAAATCAAAATCCCTTAGGACCCGGGATGCCATGTTGTACAGTTTTTTTTTATTAGAATTTTGAATTAGAACACATATTCAGATTCAGATAATAATCGATATCTACATTTCTTTTAAGTGCTATTTATAACTATAGCTATATAAAATAATGAAAATGTTGTGATTCTTTAGTCTCTTTTAGACTTTTTTTACGGTTCATCATTCTAAGAGGCCCAATTACTAAAGCGAAACACATCACAAAATCACCCAGGCATGAGTAAATCACATAAATTAATTGTGGCCTCACCAGAAATCGAATCCGGAACCATCGGTGTGAGAAGCCAATGTCATGCCCACTGGACTACAAGGCCCGCCTAATGTGTTTGATGTGTACACCATGATGTGTTTCTTCGCTTATCTTGATTTTTTTTCAGTAATAGAAACATAATTCCTTCCAGTATTATTCTAATACTAATAAGTTGTCTCTGTTAAATGGATATGTATTATGTTGTATTATTTTCTGTGTGTAGTTTTTTGGGATATTATATTGTGAAAAACCTGACCTATCCGTGTATAAAGTGGTTGAGCCTTGGCTCACCGAACCGAAGCTACCAACTAAATTTTTTTTAAATCTAACCGAAATTAATAAACCATCTAATATAAGTTCTAATTCAGATACGCAACCTAAAATACTCTTACTGATCTCAATCGTACTGTTCCGAAATACACATTATAAAATAGATAATAACCTATAAGTATCTCTACGTAGATAAAAGGTTAGAATTATCCGTCTTGAATGAACTGAAAGGATTATTTTGTAAGAACGCGATGCGGTCGTAATGTTTCTTATCGATGTTTAATTAATATCAAAATCCTATTAATTTATCGCAAGTTTCATTCTAAATGCAAATACTACCTAATGGCTTTTATCCTAGTTTACCAGGATATCTCTCTATACTAGATTATCTATTAAATGGCTCATGATGTCGTTTTTTTTTCTAATTTATAAATAAATAAATCACTATACTCTCACTCAATTACTATAGAAACGTCGAAGTTATTGGCTCGTGATATCGTCTTTAGTCTATAACTCCCCCTCTATTGTGACGCACGTGGCAACCCTATTATTTCAGAAAACGTGTTGGAAATTCTATATTTACACATACAAAGATAATAATATACTTATAATTTTAATTCGGACTTGACTACAATACGTATAAAATTTATTGTTTAGAGTTTACATTTACTGGAATAACTAACCATAACAGAAACGTAAAATATCTGAAAGAAAAGGCACATTTACATATCATTTTGTTTTTAAATTTGCTTACTTTTGTTGGCTGCTTCTATATACAATTTATAGTTTGGAGAAAAACACATAATCAGATTGTTTCAGTGATTCGCCTCTGGATTGGTTATCTTGGTAGAAACTGTATTTATCTGCAAACCGAGAGTCTAATAATTTGAAAATAGGTCTACTTCCGAGTATGTGGTGTCTGTCGCTAACAGAACTTCACTTTTCTCGTTAGGAATTTATTTAACAAGTTTTTTAAAAATGAATCTATGGAAAGGAGGATTGATGTCCGTGGGTAATGACATATCCTCGGTTTCCGCGCTAAAGGGGCCCCATCGTCCCGCCCCTAAAATGCCATGAAAAACTTCCTTCTATACATTTTCTCTGGCGTTTCCTTTACCTTGATAAACAACCCGAAGCTAAATCTTGATATAGCCACGTAGTATGTTCCATTGCCTCGACAAATCGTCAGCATTCCGAGGAAAATGTAAATCCAAGGTATACCAAAACTTTAGGGATCACTTGCGTCTAAAGATTAAGTTGGAAGATATTAATAGTGGCATCTAATTCTTTTTAGGGGTCCTTGCGTCTAGAAGAATGTTGGTTATTAGTTTAAAGCTGATTATTGCAATTTATCCTCTGTGGAGTATAAAGATAATTTCTTGGTAAATGAAAATGTGAATTCCTCCTCGTAGAATGAAGACAAGTATGTTTAACCAATGGAACATTCCACGTGAACAGAATATATTAACCATGTGTCAATACATTCATAGATATCCAAAGCGTAGTGAATAAATCTACCTCACCAACTTCCTATGACCATGTGACTATATTTATACAATAATTAAACGAGTTATCTGAGCAAAATAATTCGTGTAGATAACGGGAATACTTTATTTCAAATATCGTTGAAGCAAAATTTAACGTCCGAACGAAATCGCAATATTCAGGGGTGTATCCTGAATCGGTTGCGCATAATTAATAACCCGATTCACTTTCTCTCCCTCCCGTTCATATAAGTCAGAATCAAATATTTCGAAATCACAGCGCTCTCACCCAGAAGTTTCTTCCTTCAATCAAGTACAGGTGTAATTTCGCCCCATTGAGGAATGACCCATCTGTACTTCTTGAAATTCCCTAGTTAGAACTAGTTCTTTATATATAGGGAATATGCACGTAATTATGGATTTTTGTCCTCATGATTGAACGTCTCCTTGGCAAAAAGCGGGGCAAACCCAAAACAATCAACCCACTTCATTCGCTCCCTCTCTTGCGTTCAAATGATTTGAATTACGTCTAATGGGATTAAAATAGATTGGTTCTTGTCTTTTTCCACTCCATAGTCATATTATTTCAATCCTAACTGCATTATTTATAATGAATCTAAAATATCGTCATAATTTTGTTACTCGTAATCAATATATATGGATTATTCTATCGGCCTTCACGCACTTTTGATGCTGAAGGCATCACTACGATAACTCTTGGTTGTTCTAGTATAACTGATCCATCAGAAATCACGCCGAACTAATTCCGGGGGTCAACAACACAGACTTCGGACCAAACGTCATACCTAATGAGTTATTTCGGGCAGTTTCCTTTTTAGGTATATAAAGCCTTACTTATAAACCCATTGTCGGACGTATATCATGGTCTTTATACTCCATGCTTGCTACCACCAAAACTGAACGATGCCATCGCAAGACGAGTCTTGTTATTTCAATCCTAACTGCATTATTTATAATGAATCTAAAATATATTGGATAACTCTTGGTTGTTCTAGTATAACTGATCCATCAGAAATCACGCCGAACTAATTCCGGGGGTCAACAACACAGACTTCGGACCAAACGTCATACCTAATGAGTTATTTCGGGCAGTTTCCTTTTTAGGTATATAAAGCCTTACTTATAAACCCATTGTCGGACGTATATCATGGTCTTTATACTCCATGCTTGCTACCACCAAAACTGAACGATGCCATCGCAAGACGAGTCTTGTTATTTCAATCCTAACTGCATTATTTATAATGAATCTAAAATATATTGGTTCCCGTTTTTTTTTTGATTTAACCACAACAACTTGAAATAATAGTTTATAATCTAATTTGTCTATACAGAATCTAAAATATGATTTGTAACAACGAAAAGGTTATAAAAGTCCATCGGAATGTATAACATGAAAGGTACTCACTGTATGTGAAAGGTGAAATCCCGAAGCACTGTTTTTTTTTCTTCCTTCCTTCCTTCCCTGGTTCCACAGTGTAGGTGTAGAGCGAAATTCCGAAGCACTGTTTTTTGAAACCCGAAGCACTGTTTTTTTTTCTTCCTTCCTTCCCTGGTTTCACCGCTGTCTCGTTCCGAAGGCACGTTATTTTATTTTTGAATTTATTCTCTAATATTATTTAGTCAGGGACTATACTGTATCCACTGAGGTTTTTCAAAACCCAAGCGTCATCTACAGCATAACTTCCTACGTGAAAATCAGTCAAACACTCTCTCGTTTTTTCACTCTGTCGGCTTATTTATAAACTTTCATTCCCGACTCTACACCTATACTCTTACAAAGTCCGAAAGAGCCGATTGGTCGGTTCAAAAAAATGCTTTTAAATTGGACCTATCACGTGCCTACACATAAATGTTCGTTCCGCCAGGGGCGCAGTCAACTTATCTATAATACGCCATCATTAGTATTTATTTATTTTTGAACCAATTTCGTTTCTCCAGTGGAGCAGTCGCAACTCTCTCGCATACAAGCGATAAATTAATCTTAAATAGTTCTTTTGAGATATTCGATATAATTATTATTTTCTTTCTCATTTCTTTGTAGTAGGGTGGCAGGTTAAGTCCATCACAATATGATATTACTGACCTTTCTGGCCGATGCTTCAGATCCAATTGCAGGGTTCATAATCAGGGCAGATGAGATAAATACGTGTTGGTATTAAGTATTGCAAGCCAATTGTCAGCCAGAGAGGTCAGATATACAATGCAGAATATCCCAGAAAACTATACACAAGATTCTGAACAGCCGTGAAAACCTGAAAACATTTTTATGTTTTCTTTTTTTTATGTATGTGTTATTTTATGTATGTAACATTATGTATTATTTTTTAACCTTTTTGTTTTCAGGCCTTTTGAGGGAAAACGAAAAGAAGTGTAAAAGAACCATTGGAATTTTGCCCTTGGGAAGGCGCAACCTGGTTGGGAACCAACTTTTTCCTATTAGTGATACTTTGCCGAAAGTCAGACAATTAACCGATGCTACGATGGCCATAATAAAAAATCACTCGCAGTCAAAAGATGTAATGAAAATTGAGGCCATTGAAACAGAAACAGAAGCACCAGGAAAGCCCATTTACGCTATTGGTGCTATCGAATGGGGCGCTTTCCGGGATACATATGCTAGACGGGACAAATATTGGCTGTATGGTGGCTTTCGAGAATATGCATCTTTCCTCTTTAATGGATACAAAAGTTCTCTCTGCTGGGACTGTAAAGGAACATTTAAATATTCTCCTCCTTGCGAAGGTTGTAATCATTGTAGATCCACAACTATTGTAGAACCCCCCAAATCAAGATGGATTGATTTGATTGTGCCTAAAGCAAAAGACACAGCAGACCTCGATAAAGATTATACAAAAGTGTCGAATAAAAACTGTGAAACTCTCGAAGAAAGGTGTTTCAAAACGACTGAAGTGAAACTGACTCTGAATGATGGAGATTTGGATGTCCCGTCACATTTGTCTATTAGTTTAGGAAAAATGAATTTGGGGTATATTGATTTTGTGTCAGAGGGTTGGAAAAGAATTAATAAAAAGCCACCCTTTGTTAATGAAGTAATCAAAGCAAGAACACTGGAAATATATCCTCAGAAGGTATCGACTGAAGGAAATGAAATTTGGTACGCTATAGACAATGAAGAATTTGATGTAAAACCAATTAAAATCACATTTATTCCCAAAGCTATTAAAGTTTTTTCAAAAAATGCTATGAATGATTAAATTATATTTTAAACTAATTTGATTTTTAATTTGCATACCTCTTAATTGAATAATTTCCAAATATTTTTGACTAGCAGAAAGTAATTAACGTTAGTATGTTTTACGAATTGGTTAAACAGAAAAAATAACATTTGTCTCCATTATCCTGTTTGCAAAGTCCGGAGAAAATGAATAATAAAGTAAATGAGAATAAGCTTCAAATTACACTTCATAGGATACTGTTGGACCGACGACCTTGAGTTTTATGTATTTATTAATCAATAAACCCATTTTTCAAAATAAAACCATTTATTACTAAATCAAGGAATGTGGCTTACTATATTACTACTTAAATTATTTAAATGTTCAAAGTTTTTTTGTGAAACATTGTGGAAATTCATTTTTATTCATTAAAAATTCGGAAATTCATTCACATTTAATATATTAACTTATTTAGCCTTGGATAGGTAATCTTCGCCTGTGAGGCTGCTCTGATACGTTTTTTCTAATTTATTTTCAATGTTGGCGCTAGTGTCGCGGCGATCGCTCGTGTAATCTCAGTACAGGTTGAAACACAACCGGGAATGGACTTGCATCGTGCTGTGATTTAGTCTTGCAGAGTTATAGCCACTTGGATCGCCTGGAAGGCGAACATTACCTTTAAAGGTTACTTTTTTGTAAGCTTTGCTTAGAAGAAAAACCAACATTACAAAAATCAGTTTGCCAAGCAATCAATGAAATTTTTAAAACTGATGCTCATACTTCCACAGGTTTCAGCACCAATGCAACTGCCATCAAAAAGGGCAAAAGGTCCTTATGTGCATTATTTGTAATCTAAGAAAGGTAGTGATAATACTTAAACTATAGTTCATTTTTATTATTTTGTGTAAAAGAAGTAATAGTGCCTTACCAACGTGAATTTAATTTTTTTTTTTTTAAATTTAATTCTAAATATGAAAAATGTATTTTTATTGTCAAAGTAGCCTCAGAGGCGAAAATTACCATTTAAGGATAAAAAAATAAGATTACCTATCTAGGGTTGATTGATGTGAACAAATGTATTTCATCTTTTATTTAAATACATAAAATATAGATGTCTTACAGAGATGAAGCTATTTTTTATTTGGGGAAGTAGGTATGGAAGTCTTTTTTGGGTTTCATAGAGCTTATGACCTACCGTACAGCTGGCTAAGTGATCACTTTGCACAATGTAAAGTTCACCAATTTCACCCATGATAGACTATCACATCTATAAAATTTTTTGGAAGTTGAATATATCTCGTTCCATATAAGTATGTGAGTTGTATTTTTATTACCGCCTTCTGTGGTTTGAAAATATGTCATTCCCATAAACTAGTACAGATGTCGATTGGTATGAGATATCTATATGCTTTAGAGTTTCTCACTTGTGAAAAAAATCGAATTTTTTCTTTAAATTTTCTCATATTATATGAATTAAAATGCATTGATTTATGGCGCAAGGTGCTAAAAATTATAACGTCAAACCATTATTTTAATTGATTATTTTGGTAGTTATTTGGGATTTGTATCTGATTGTATTGATGATTGGTAATTAAGATATAACTGTTGTATAGTGCCGATGGTTGCCCGTTGAATTGGGAAAAATTAGTTGCCAATAAATAATCAATGCAAATACATACAGATACAAATCTCAAACTAATCGAATCACTGGGGTTTTTGAAGTATCGGGTTTACACTACTATGAAATTAACATTTTGTGACATGTGGGTTTTAAAAAATTTAAATTATGGCAAATTTTGAATTAATGTGGTTTTACTGTATACTTCTTCTTCTTCTTCTTTCTTGGCGTTCTTGCCACAAAACAAGGGTGTTTCTTCGTTGGCAATGGGTGTGATGGTTGCGTTTTTTTTTCTCTTTTATTTTAGAAATTTAAATTGGAAACTATTCGTTTTAGGATAAACATTATTCTGTGTGGATGATTCAATTGTATTAGTAATGGAAAAGGATACGGGGTACATAATATGTTGTTTGTTTAATTTTTATAGATTTATACCATTAGCCTTTAGGAATCTTGTTATTAATTTTAAAGTGATTTGATCATTGGAAGATAAGAGGGTTGGGATGTTGATGGGGAATGGAATATTGCAATAAGAAAGATCTTGAATAAAATTTGAATAACGGTCATTGATGGGGCATCCAAAAAAGATGTGATCTAAATGTTCTTCGTCCAGCCGGCATCCATTTTTCATTTTATTTTGAGTTCATACAGCTTATTTGAAATAAGTAGAACAAAGTGCGATGTGTAGAAAGATTTAGCCAATTACATGAATCCATTAGGATAGTGGATGCTAGTGAGAGTAGTTGTAATTATAAGTAACAGGCGAAATCAGTGATACAAAACAATATATAAGTAATGGTAAAAAGTTATCCCATAGGGGAGGGAAGATGGAATAGGGATGGGAATAAAAGAAGTGTGATTATAATTGAAAAATGTTACAGTTTATTTGGTGGTGCTTAATTTGCTTGTATCGATTGTTGTGTCGAAAAAGTTGAGTTTCTTGATGTGAGTATTGAAGTGCAGGGAGACTAGAAAAATTAGAAAAATTCTTGTGAAATGGCACTAAATACCTATTGTAATTGATGACTAGAAAGAAATATGGGGTAAATAATAAGAAGAAAATTAAAAACTCACAAAATTGTCTGATATACAAAGGCCTTAAAATCTCCGATAGCATACCGAAAACAATACAAAATACAGTGAATATAGAGGAGTTTATACTGAAGTTCAAAAAGTTTACTATGAAAAACTTTTAAATGACTAAAGATTATGTAATACAATATATTTTAAATGTAAGTCATGTATTAGCCCATATAACATATTTATAGAACTAAATTAACAGTGAAATAAAAAATTAATAGAAATGTGTACTGTTTTGAGTTTGTATTACAGTGTAGTTATAGACTTGGGTGAGGTCAGCTTTGGTTGATCTAGATGGCACTCAAATCCATATTCGTCTGAGTAGATTTGGGCAGTCGACTAGGGAGTTGGCTATTTTAAATAAGAAAAATAATGTTGTCTGTGTCTATGAGTAAGAAAGGGTGAAATTTTAAAGAAAAAGGAAGACTCTGCAATTGCCTTTAAAATTACAATTAAATGGCCTTTATCATTATTGTATGTATCCGAACTGCATTAGTTGAAAGGCAATAGAATGGACATATTTTCACATCCCGGTCAAACTTTTGTTGATATTTAGTGAAACAAAAGCATATTTCCATACACACATATTTCAACGAGTACAATATGTTTTGCCAAGGCTTTGCTGTCCTGTTTCTCACTTTATTGTGCTTAAAAAAATGTTTCAAAATATAAATGGGTGGTACCATCTCCCACAAGTCGTACCAAATCATGGCATATGCGGATGATCACAATGTGTTTGGAAGATCAGAATCGGCTATGAAGAATGCCTTGTAAAGTTGATCTCCAAGAGTATGCTAATAAAACAGAATACACAATAGCTTCCAATAACGGAGCATCTGATGCAGTAATAGGGCGAAATTTGTATTGGAGCTAACGCTAGCTTTTAAATCGCATGTAAATCCATATATCTGGACTCAGGCGCCTCTGTCAATTGTGACATGAGGCACATTAATTATAAAAAAACAACAACAGTGTTACTTTGGCATCCGGTAACAACTAAAGACAGACTTGCTATGGAGACCCCAACACGATCTGAATGTGTAACCTTCTGATCACTAACTGAAGAATTGTCAAAATAAAACAAATAATCATCTCGCTAGACATTTGTCTGAAGGTACATTCACATTTTAATAACTACATATCATAAAATTTCTAATATCTTATAAAGTAACTCTTAGATCAACGATCTTAAATGCTAAAGGAAGAGTAACAGGATATAAAAGTTTGTATATTTTAGATTATGCCTCAAATCAAAAGCTTGCCGGCTTACAATTTTTTTTAACTATAGTTAAAAAAAATTGATTGGATTTGCTTTATATTTGAGTTAGTTATAGTTACAGAGGAAAAGAGGCAGAGCGCCAAAGCTGCACCTAATTCTACATCCTCAATTGCTTGAGGTTGAATACAAAGTACCTAAATATAAATATGGCAATGTAAACACTCACTGCCTTCGACGCTGCCACATAAATAGATATTTTAGGAGCATTGACATAGGCTGAATGTAGGTAGGTAATGCCCGTTTTATCAACTATCCTAATTTCAAATGTCTATCTATCCATAACTCGCTGGAATTAAAACAACAACACTGATGACTAGCCGAATGTGACACGTCAATCGGCTAAAATAAATGCCAAAATTAAATTAATCAATTTAATTCAATTAAATCTCATATTACACGCGAGGCTCGTTATTAATTATTATTATGTGATGTGACTTTTCATGGGTTTACCGCTAGTATTATTAAGTCTGAACAAAATGCTAATTAGCCAGCAGCCTTATTTCTGGTTTCGCGCTCGGATTGCTCACGTTAAGGTCAGCACCACACTGCGCGGCATTTTAGTATTTTCTGCACATAATGCTCGTCTTTTCTGTCGCGTAAAATCGACAAATGGGTCGACCGATCGTCCGCGCTGTGTGTTTGATGAATTTGATGGAAGAAATGTAACGCCATTCCGCGATGGAAAAGACGAGACGGAGATCAGCAGAGTGTGGCGCCAGCCTAACGATGCGATAATTTTATGAAATCCGTAATAAGTTTGTAAGAGACGTAGGTACCTACTTTGAAGCTCAGCATCTGTAATATTTTCGAATATTGATAACACCATCCTGACACCACCACATTAATAAACAGAAAATGTGGTGTTTACGGGATATGCGATTCACCTAGAAACTGTTGTGACATAGCAGTAAATTATTATAATAATTTTACATTTCCGAACAATTCAAAACCATCAAAGTGCTCAAATATTACCTATCAATGTGCATTGTGCAAGTGCTGTAAGTAAGAAAAATAAATTCGTATTATTTCACAATCGTGTAAAAAATTGTGCAATTTTTTTAATGTGCGTCCTCCTCGTGGTACCTACCTGAATAGTAACACCTCTTACAATAATTTTTATAATTGGGCGTCTGTACCTACCTGCATGCACAATTAATTGAAGTGTTAGCAATTTCGTGTTTTTAAGATTCTTACAAAACTGTGATTGCAAATGAGTGGAACTATGTAATCTGGTAAGTCTTCTGATCTACATTTTTAATTCTTACCAACACGAGATGTTTATCAACAACACTTTGTATTTGCAATGGCGTAACTACAAACTTGGACCCTGATGATAAAGAAGAAGAAAGGAGTCATTTATTGCCCCCATAAAAAACAACTTCTGATTTTTAATCTATAATCGTATAGTCGACGGTCCCTACGTACCTACTTATATTGTCGAATCTGCAAATAATCGGTTTTCGTTTTGCTATCTCAAACTATCAGATTGACTATATTTTCGAGCAATGTTAAAAAAGTTGAATATTCGTTTCATAAAAAGCTTATATACCGGAAAAATAATTTTTTTAAAAATATTATCTGAAAATATAAGAGTAAGCAGATAAGATAATTAGAATAGTAAAACGAAAATAATTTGTTTGCACATTCGACATTATACGTAGGGACTATCGTAGTATTGGTTAATTTTCAGCGGTTTTAATCACCTAGAATAATAGGGTAATTTTACATTTTTTGAAATAGAAATATTAACTTTGCTTTAGAAAATACGTTTATGAAAAAGATTTTTTAAAATATAATGTACATTAACATTAAAAAACAATTTTTTAGACGTTCTATCGTTTTTTTACAAAACAAGCCGGCTTTTTGTAGTGCATCCATAATGTCTGGGAAAAAGTTTTGTACCTACCTACATATTGTAGGTATAGTAGTACCCAAATGTAGAAATTTATTCCTGAAATCTCCCTATAATGTTGTAGAAAAATGAAGCCAACACATAAGTCATCGGATTTTCCTTGTGAAAATCCGTCCTCCATTATTTTAAATGTGTTATTTATTTTATTACCGCAAAGTCGATATAAAAAACATGGAAACACGAGTAAAAACAAAGCGAAGACGAACAGTGACCATAGGAAATAAACCAAATACTGAGTTACAAAATATAAATTATTTTTAACTGTAATTTCGGATATTTTATACGTACCGTATATATTACCGAGAAGCTAATCTCGACGTTTCGTTGGATACTTATCGAACGTCATCAGGAGGACGACCTTTACCCGCGGAGGTGGGTCGAGATTCGCTTCTCGGTAATACATACGGTGCGTATAAAATATCCAAAATTACAGTTAAATATGTCTAACGACCGTAATAACACGTTAACTCTTTCATAATTTATTTTTCTTTATTTTTTTTCTATTTCATATATTTCCATTGATATCTCTAAAATGTGAAATTATCCTACGGCGCATTCAATAAATGCCGGCACATATTTTTTAAGGCTTTTGTATGCGTTTGAAATTGGAAAAAACATTCGCATTACGGCTATTTTCGCTTTCAGGCGATGATCTGGTCTCCAAGCGACTTATTTGGGATACCATTGTAGGTATATCGATGTTTTCACGTGTTTTCATAATGCACTTGAGAAATGATTTATAATTCCAAATATTCCCGATGGACTTTAAAAATAATTGGCCCATTTAGCGTGCAATAGCGATACCAAAAGTTTCCTATTGTCCTTTTTGGTCCCTATCTAACGTGGGCCCCAATGCTTCGCACCGGTTGCTACGCCGTTAAGCCGTGCCCATTTACAACTTTTACAGACATGATAGAAGATTATTTGATATCTTCGTAAGTAAAGGTTTAAGAAAACACGCTGTCATAGCATATCTATATATTCTCCACCTGTTTGAGACGTTTTTTCCAATTTTTCCGATAAATCGCTCGCGGTTAGCACGGTAACTATCAAAAACTGATGGGAACTGAAAATTTGAAAGATCAGAGAGGAAGAGGACAATCTCTTTGATGTTTCTCTATTTTTGAGTGTTGGGGTATCTATCAACAAATAAAAATATTATTTTCAGAATAAGTCCGTATGGCTAAAGAGTTATCCACAGTACGTAATTGAATGTAGTGGCATTTACTTTGTGGAAATCCATTTTAATAATTATGAATGAAACACTAAACTTTTTTTACCATTTTTTTATTTTTATGTACCTACCTATTACAACATAAGAAGGAAACGGAGGATTCCGAAACATGTTGTGACCCTCAAATGTGAAAAAAACAAAGTTTCTAACGGAATTGATCTTAATGTTGGTCTTTTTGAAAATGTTGAAAAGGGAAATATGAAGCGTTTTTTTTACCCCCGTGTAAGAATTTGTCCTGGGACAGTAATAGTCGTATAATCTCTTTTGTTAGTCTGATTTTAGGCATTCTTACCTACTGCATGGCTAGCCCATCGCGGCTGAAGTATGTTTAGTGTAAACGAAAGGATTGAGAAAGATATCGAAAAGATGGTGACTGCAGATGATAAAATGAATGTTGTTTTGAATTCAGCTATTGCTAATGGAAACTTGTCAGCAGAGGCTATACATAATCATAATGGTGTTGTGGAGCTGACAAAAGAGCAATGAAAATAAACGGAATGCAGTGGAATTGAGATTGCTCGGGCATATATCTGGTAAATCCACTTGTAATAGAGTAAAGAAATAAAAATTAGGAGTGAATTTAATGCTGATCTTAGTAAAGAAAATTGAAAGAAATTATCATTTTGTTGATTTGCTCGAGATAAGATTTATAGCGCTAGTACCTATTGATGGTTCCAGAAGCAGAGTAAGTAGTTATAGATATCTGCGAAAGATTTAGTACCTACCAACGACCTGGTGAATCACTTACAGGAAGATGGTTCAATTAGTAGCTTTATAAATCGAGAATGCATGAGAAGAAGTACAAATGTCGATAAAGCGAGAGTTACCTACGTATCACGTCGATGAGAGAGGAGTTCTATCGTCTCTATGTAAGTAAGTTAGTTTGCAGTTTTGTCAGTGTGTAGTTTGCTGTTGGGTATACCTACTTACATACATAGATTAATGGTTTAGTAGGTAAGTCGTCATCCGAATGATATCGAATTTGATTTTTTAACATAAGTACTTTAACCCCCAATGCACTAAAGCTGGGAGAAAATGAAGGAGCTATTGTCCCATCATTCACAGGAGTGGTGCTATTAATAAGCCTTCGGTGCAGAGGACCAAATTACAGGCTTCGCGTCCGCCGCGGCCATTCAGGGCTCCTCGAACAATCGCCGCAAAGGGTAAAATGTAAATAATAAAATAAGTCCATAATGCGAGAATAATTCTACGCGTTGAATACCTTCGCTCCCATTCAACTGTGTCGCTTGCGTCCCGCGTGAAAACCAGCCTCTCCCGCCACCGCCGTCAAGGAAAACAAATCCTTACACGAAACACAGAAAGGGTTGATTTCCCTCGCATTTGTGAGCGGCGCTCCTGGCGAATTTGAAAATCTCGAGGTCTGTACACAAGGCGGGATGTTGTAAAACATGGAGCGCCTCTGCCGGTGTTGGGGCACAACACACAAGTATCGTGTTACGGTAGACTTAATGGCACAAAACGATATAATTCCACCTCTTACATCAGTGGCGTAACTAAAAAAATCGGGCCCCGGTGCAAAATGAAAAAGGCCCAATCAATCTTCATTTAATCCTATTTCACATCATCGTATTAAGTTTTCGTCTCTTCAAACAAATTAAATTTATTTCATGAGTTCAGATGGTGTTTTTTATGTAGTGAAATAAAAATTCACCATCATCATCATCATCTTTATCCCCTTGTCCTAGTATGGTCGGGGTCTCAAAGACTCGACAAGGTGCTTCCATATTCCCATGTCTTGCGCTGCTTCCGCATGAGTCAACCAGTCTAGACCCACTCTGTTTTCATACACATTTTTTTGTTCCACCGGCCGTCTTCCTTCCGGGGTTGTCAAGAGGATTCTTCTTGGTAACGTTCCTCTGGCATTCTTAGCACATCCAAGCCACCTCATCTGTGATTTTTCTATGTATAAGAGTAGGGACTCCATGCCCAGTGTGTGCCTTAAGTCAGCACTTCTCATTCTGTCCATCAGTGTAACTCCCGCTACCCCTCTTAGAAAACTCATCTCGGCAGCCTGGATCCTTGCTCTTACTCTCTCTGTCAGGATCCAAATTTGATAGCCATATATAAGGGTAGACCTGTACACAGATTATATTCACAAATTATCAAAAAAAAGTGTTTATGGAGTGTACAATTTTTGTGTCCATATTTCGAATCCTGGATTTTTTTTGGTATTTTATATTTTTATTTAATTTATTATAAAACATGTACACTCTAATATATTAAATTTTGTACTTCAAATATATTTGTCATTGATTGATTTACTTTGCTTTGATTTTATTACATAATTTGAACGTGTTTACTTATTCATGCGTGACAAACATATTCATGATGAATATTGGAATTTTTTTAAAATTATTTATTTAAGGATACATAGTTATTACATACTTTTTATTTCATTTTTAAAATTTTTTAGTGATTTACATTATTGTTTTTTAGTGTACTTATGTAAAAGATATTCACTGTCTCCTTAGCTAGACGGAAGTTTGTGGCAAGGAGTCAAGTTCTAATTCCGGTGTATCCAATAGTTGAGTTTAAACAATTTTTCTCTAAATTAACAAAATTAAAATTTAATTGACAAAATTAAAAACATTACATAATTTTTATTATTTAAACAAAATAACTTATAGATAAAAATTTCTTCGCTTACCGATGAATGCAAAACGAGTCCGAAATAGATGTATGAAATATTTCTACACTAATTAACGAGAATGATAATTAGATATTGGTCAGAGTTATTTATGACCGATCCCTACCCAATTGTACCAGGCGTTGGCGTTGTGTCCATATAAGAATGTTCTAAGCTATGTCCTTAAAATGAAGAAAGAAGTAAAAATTAAGAATTTTGTTGATAAGCAGCAATATGGTCACGTGCTGTGGTTTGTTTGTTTGTTGTTTGATTTCTTGCTGTGGTAGATTCCAAAAATATCTGCCAATAAAAGTATGTATAGGTACTCGCAGTACTTTTGTAGGATTTGGACCTTTTGGGTCCCAATGCATTCGGCTGAATTGGCGCGGTTGCGCCTCTGCCTTACATATGTACGTAATATGTACAAACGACCTGAAGGAACTGCGCGAGATGCTGCCAGCAGGCTCCATTATCACCGAGCCCGGCGGCTCCGATCAAAGGTGTGTCGAAGTTTCTTGCCCCATTCACCATTCTATTGGAAAAGGATTAACAACATTATGGCGTCGGGGAAGCGGGCGTAAAGGTGCATGCGCGGGGCAATAATCATATAATTCCCGATAAAAGTTTGTGCCGTGTTAATTTATTGTGATAAATTAAAGTAAGGCTGCGTTCACACCGATGTTCACGCGAATTTGCGATGCGACGATTTTCGTAATGCCAATGTGAAAAGTGCCGATGAAAGCAGATTGTTTACTTATTTCGCATTGAATATGTGAACTTGTTGAATTACGGTTAACTGGTTGATGGTTAATTAATACGTACGTAGATACGTTACTCGACGGTCTATTCAGGGGATTTTTATCTACTCGTAATACTCAGAAGCATTGCTGTTCTTAGAAAACAAGTGTACACGCAAATGTCAAGCTAGGTATCAATCTAATATTCAAGTTTGTGTTTACTGGGGTATTATGCCGTGTTGTTACGACCTTTCGGGCCGACGTTTCGGATCCCATTGCAGGGTCCATCATCAGGGCTGATGTGTTGTCTTGAATGTTGGTGTTGTGGTTAAGTATCGGCTTGCAATACCGTGCCGAAGTCATGATGTGTTTGTATTGTGTTGTATGTATGATTCATCTATTGTCTGATCACTATCTCTGCGGAGTCTGCGACGAGAATGACTTTGAAGCGCCGGATACCAAGATGTTTTTAATTTGAGACCATCATCTCTATTAATGTTTATCGGATGCTTGTAGATTTCTAGTGCTTCCTTGATAAGACGCGCATGGTGACTCTTAGGCTTTCCAAGGATTTTCGGTTCGAATGCAAAATGATGGCCGGTATCCAGAAAATGCTCAGCCAGTGCTGATTTTTCTGGATGACCGAGTTTGCATGCCCGTTTGTGCTCGTTGACCCTTTTGGAAATGGTACGCGCCGTTTGCCCCACGTATACTTTATCGCAGTCTTGACAATCGAGTCTATACACACCGTCCGTTTCTAAGCGATCTCGATCCTTTGCTGATCTCAACATATCTTTAATTTTGAATTTGGCACCAAAAACTGTCTTAATGTCTCTTTTCTTGAGAGCTCAAGCCGATACTTAACCACAACACCAACATTCAAGACAACACATCAGCCCTGATGATGGACCCTGCAATGGGATCCGAAACGTCGGCCCGAAAGGTCGTAACAACACGGCATAATACCCCAGTAAACACAAACTTGAAGATTCTGAGTGGCCGTGAAAACCTAAGAACAATCTAATATTGTTTATTATTTTATTATAATTTGTCTGTTTCATTTTTAAATATTTTCTCTCAAGTTTTGTATTATTTACCTAATGATTTTTCTTCCTTGCACCGTATAAATTAATTATTACCCTTTCGTAATTTTTTTAAACATATTTATTAATTACAATGTTTATTGGTCCAATATTTTTGTTAATAATCCATGTAAAAACCCTAAGAGCGTATAAATAAATAATAAATAATAAATAATTTGTCTCCAGTCTTATTAATCAATGTATGATAATTTTTCAGAATAGGTTGATGATAACTGATTTCAGAAATAGGTACTATCTTTAAGAAATAAGTATTTTAACCTTTTCGCCACCACTAAACTTATACAATTTTATTGTTTTCCAACAAAGATTTTTTAGGACATCTACAAGCTAATCGGTTGCAATAGTTATGTGTAGGTCGAATAACCTGGTAATTAAAAATACTAACAGAAAGCGAAACGGCCAAGCCGATTATTTTGCTGGGTATTGTACGATCAATATTTTCGCAAAATCTATTTTTCAATGTAGAAAATGATTTGATTTATTTGTTTATTAACTGATTATTAATCGACATAACGAGCTTTCGCGGATGGGTATCTTTCCATACGTTGAAATTGTCAATGTCTTTAAGAATTTATTACTACGTACGCCTATACCTAAATAGGAATTGACGAATAGTAGCTGCGAAGTAGAAATCTAACAATGCAGGTATAGCGAAAATATTGTCTAGGTCCAGGTTTGGCAAGTTATGGAAATACCACGGTATATTTAAAGCAAGCTTTGGATTTGTGAAATCTATGATTCATTAAATGCATGCATTTCTGCATGGTGTAGAGTCGTGGAGTGTGGTAGAGTGGTAGAGACTTCTGCGCATAAAATAATGTAGAGTTTTACTGTTTACTATTTTGTGGCAATCTTTTACTTCTTGACATCCTTTCCTCCAGTGATGCATACTGGGACGTGAAGATTCCAGGGAGATGAAAGATGGTCATCGAAGCTCATTCGACCATGGAATATTCGTAAATAGGTATTCGTAAATAGGTATGTAGCAAGATGGTGACAAGTAAATTTGAATGCTTATTAAAGCAGTTTTTATGTTGTTGCATCGCAAACCGCATTCTCGGTGTGAACCTCGCTCTATCTGGGACGAATGGGAGCTGGCGGAAAGAAAGAGCGTCCTTATGAAAAGTTCATACATAAGAAGGTCCCTTTGAGTGCATTTCTTTTATGCTCCGAGTAGACAGACGTGTTATTCGTTGAATGTCTTAATTAAAATATTTATGGGACAGGAAATGAAAACAAGAGTTATGCGGATGAGAGCGGGGTATGCGGAGGCTTGCGGGTTATTCGCGCACAGCCTTTCTTCGCCTTCAGGCTCGGCTTTTCTAATAAAAAGATTTATCACCATAATTAAGAGCGCCATGAAAGGATATTATAAATTTTCCCAAAATAATAATTTGTTTTGTGAACAGACGGCGGGGATGTCGTGGCCTAAATGCTAATAAGTGCTCATTGTCAAGATTGCTGTGGAGTGGAAGCACGGACACTTAACGAAGAATAAATGGTAGGAATATAAGGCGACTTGACGACGCATTTGAGGTGGGTTCTACAGAAATTTTTTCAAAGAATATTAAAAATCCACTGGATGGATGGAAAGAAAGACAAGATAAATATTTAGAACGATAGATATACGAAAACTTAAATATACAGGACGTCTAATAAACATACAGAGAAATATCAGATCCTGGATCTCATAATGCAGGAAATTTTGACCCTGGAAGACAGAGAACATCATGGTTGAAGAAATTTAGATAATGGTATGTAGTCAGTCTACTGTGGAGCTTTTCCGTGCCACAATCAACAATGTTTTGATAGCAACCACGAAAGTATAGGGAATTTTTTGAATTAAAGCCGTGGTATTGGCTTTATTGGAAAGATAATTTTATGCCATTATTGTACTGTGCCTCATTATTATTTGAACCATCTGGCAGCGTTAGTGAACGACATTGTTGTTTTGATTAATGATTAATACCGATGACATATTCGATATAGTAATGGATGCACTTATTAGATGTAATTTTCTTTAAACTGATACATTTAAAAAAATGTAAACATTAAAAAAAAATTTAATTCAGAGTATTTTATTAAAAAAATAAAGTTAATGTTTTCATTTTATTGAATAACAATTTTGAAAACGGAATGAGATCAGCTATCAAAAAAATGATTTTAGGAAGTTACGGACGGAACAATTTTGAAAACGAATGAAATCAGCTATTGGGTAAGAAATTACGGACAGATTATTGGGGATTTAAAAAATCTGACAACATATGGTAAAATATATTTCATTCTCAGTAGTTTAAAATATGTTTGCGTTAGTAAACATTATCTCGAAGCTTTCGTTCTCAGAAAATCACTTGCGATACAAAATAATTCACAACGCCTTTTAGCGTCATTACAATCGTCCAAATTTATGAATCGTAAATTTGAAAATAATGCAAAGAAATCTTTGTCTTTTGTGCGTTTGAAAATTTGTAATGTCAAAATACAGGCGGGTGCTGTCAGCTTCGGTGGACTAATGTGCCATCATCACAATATACCTCCCGCGAGCTCCCATCGCCCTTGGCAATCTGTCACTGAACCAAAAAAGGTACTAGAACATTAGTAGAAAAGTTTACTTTTGCGCACCGTTGAAAACATCACGCAGAACATTCGGTCTTTGTATTTTGCTCGTTCGCCCAGTTCACCAGATTTTTTTTTAAAACTAGAATGATGAGCCTTTCCTTCAGTGTTTTGAACTTCTATCCTGTGGTTTTGCTAATGTTTGTGCCTTTGCTATTGTCAATCAGAATGTACCTATGCATATTGTTTGGACAAGTGTTTTTTTCTAATAGTTAGGTACACGTAAAGCCAATCAATCATATACAACACGGTAAGTAGATTTGTTTCTAAATAAATGTGTTTACATACATTTGAAATATGAATGTACATGTGACTTTTCTAGTATTCTCGGCAAAAATGTCATTTTTAAATTAACTTCCATCATCAGATAGATATCTTTAAATTTATTGCTATGCTGGATTTTTTAATTCACTGTTGGCAGCAATGTTTTAATTTAAATAGATTAAAAAAATATTATTTTATGTGAAACATCGTAGAACAATCGAGACAAGCTTCAGATATATCAATGCCGTTAAACTTAAATTAGGGTAACCTACTAATATGATATATAATATAATAGTTATACAGTATTATATTACCTCACACATGTCGGTGGTGGTACGGACTCTGTATTACCAATCTGTCGCCAGGTACGGCAATAGCTTTCTGTTTCTCCTTGGATAACTGTGAAATATGGTATCATCACCGGAACGATACATAGCGTATTTCAATAATTTGAAGAATTAATATGATTATGCATTTTTTTACTTTAATTATTGCTCAGTTGTTATATATTGTCAATATCGATGCTATATTTATTCCGTGTACCAAGTAGGTACCTTGACATTTTGTATTCCGTAAAATAAATTATAAGTACATACTCCAATAAATTTGCTTTTTTATAAATTAAAGTTTATTCCAGTTAATATTAATAAGAATAAAGTTTTAAAATATAATTTTTTTAAATATCTAAAAAAATTAAATGGCTGATGTTCGTACGTCATCACAAGTGACTTCCTGGCTACCAGGGTGTTCTCCGTCCCCGTAGAGGAATAATGAAGTTCCTTGAAGTGTAGAAAATTTCCTTCTAAAGTTTTATGATGGGCAATAATGCCAATCGCGTGCTTTACTGTTTGGCCAGACATTTTTGTCTGAAATACCATACGGGTGTTCAATTGTTTTAAAATGTGTAACCGAACTATAAAGAAATTAAGTGGAACGTTGCTGGACCATGGGGAAAAGAGGCTGCCTTTGTTTTGGTCACAAAGATAAACACGGGGTGGGTGTTTACTCGGTTATTAGGACTTCTTACAGCAGATATCTCTGTCGATGCCTACTGTGCTTTTATCAAAAACCTTCAATGTTTGTTTCTAAAGGAACGTGATCTTTAAATAATTGTCAAGAGTATTTGCAGTTACTGGAAGCTGATTATTGTCCCTACTTAGGACCTCCTGTTTGACAAAATATTACAATATTACATAAACAATCTCTTTCATGAAGAATTTACGAAGATTGTATGCAGTTTTACATTTGTCAATATTAAAAACTTATTTTATTTATCTGTGATATTTAAAACAAATAAGTTAAATAAAATACAAGGATATACAGGGAAAATTTATATATTCATTCAGCAGAGTATTAAAAACCAAACCTAAGCTCAAAAGTCTAGTATTATCTTTTGTTTAAAATATTTTAAAGAATTAATTCTAATGCCAAGAATAAAATATGTGTGATGATGAAGGTAATGTTAAAATGGTGTTGAATTAAGATCCATATTATACAAAGTTCAGTGTATAAATGTTATAAATATGTAAATACGAATATTAAAAATATCAGTTACGTTCTTCTAAAAAATTAGAATAATATAATAAATGTATGTTAATGATTCGTCAAAAAATCGCTCAAGTAGACATTTTTTAGAAAATCTCTATTGTGTGCTTTTACAAAATGTAGTTTTCTTATTTATCATCATATTATATTACAATATACTATAGCACAATAACTTAATTTAAACATAGAAAGAATATTGATGTAACTGGTATCCCATGTATAAATTTATATTAAAACAACAATAATAATAATAAACTTGACTTTAAATAATAAACATTTAAAGTCACCCAAAATTAAACAAAATATTTTTTAAGTTACACGTTACGTGATATTGTTTGCAGTCTTTTGTGTATCCTGAAAGTGGCTAATGGTGGATTGAATTATTGACTATACAGGTAATGAATTGATTGTCTTTGCTTGAAACCACTTACAAAATTAAAGGGTTACACCACTTTGAAGCATCAAAAAATAAAACAAATTAAATTTTCTTTTAACGTAATTATTACACATGCAATATTCGTTTCATTATAATTGTTCACGGCATGCTTGATTTAACATCTTTCATAAAAAAAAATATTTTGGAAACTTCAAAATGACAGAATTATATGCTATTCCGCTAAGGATCTTCTCCTTGACTGCAGCTGGTGTGATTAAAATGTTTTTTTTTTAAATTATGTAATTTCTGTGATGTAAATTTTTTTTTTGCAAATGAGAGCTATGTCAAAATATTTTTTTAAATAAATCTAAAGTAATAGTTCATAATGAGTAAACGACACATTTAATCAAAAAAAAATCGTACTCGAATATAATATTAGTAGTACCTAAGATGTGTGTAAAAATTGAACAAAACTGGCCTAATCTTTTTTAAGAAATTGTATCCACCAGTCTGAAAAAAATGAGTTTCGAGAAAAACGCAAAAGAATAATGAAATAAAAATTCAACTACCACGCTAGCTTGAAATAAGCTAGCGCGTTAGGTGAATTTAGTTATAACTTAGCTTAGAATTTAGCTAAAAAAAATTTTTTTTTTTTGAATGAATGGTGGCTCAAATTATAACCTATTAAAACTTCTAGCTAAAAGATAAAAAAAAACTCGTTGAAAATCTGAAAGTGGTTTAACCCCTCAATTGCAATACCTCTTAATTAACATCAAAACTCTTCGCTATGTTTGCATATACTGAGAAACAGGCAGTGACATATGTATCTAACGGCAAATGAATACGTATTATGGATATATTTAAACTATCAAACATAATAATTCGTAACGTCTGTAATTGCGTTCGAATTCACGGCTAAAAAACGAATTAAACGACCGGAGATGGGGCTAGAATCCCGGGTCCCTCTGTCTGTGCGTCCATCCGTCTGTCTGTCATTCCGTATCTTCGTGTAACGACGTGACACGTCCGTAATTTCGTTCAAATTCATGGCTAAAAAACCAAATTAAACGATCGGAGATGGGGTTTGAACCCCGGGCCGGCGAACCTGAACCGGCCGCTCTAAACGTGTTGCTGCGGCCGTCTCTCCGTGGACCGCCAAAAAGATAGTATAAATGTATATTATTAGGGCTTAGCAAAACGCGAACCAATGTCATTATTGATGGGTTACAGCTAGTACATGTGTTATAAAATTCATGAATTATTTAAATCGTTGCGCACGGCGCGGGTACAAGCATATTCGTGCCAGCAGCGAATGCGTTAAGGCTCATTGCAAGAAGAAGAAGATCATTTCGTTTATTTTTTATTATCTATTGGACTAATTTGCATGGTTCCCCTGCTATATATATATATATATATATATATATATATAATGTACATGTACAGACCATAGAGAGAATTCAACATAAATTCTTACGATTTGTCAATTTTAAATTAAATCTACCCATTTCTTCAATTAATTACCACATAATTATGAATGAACTCAATATCCTTAGTTTGTCAGATAGAGGAAGTTAATAGATTAATTATTTCTGTACGAAATTATCAGTTCTCAAATTGATTTTCCTCTAATGTATATCTCAGATTTCCATTGTCAGAGCACTCAAAGGATATATTTTATCACGATAATATGCGAACAAACTATCACACACACTCATTATTGCCTAGACTACATAGACTGGATAATGTATAGGTACAATGAGTTTGTATATGTATTCCGAGACAGCTTGCTTACATTAAGGGGTTACGTGTAGTCAGGATTTTTAAAAAATCGAAAAAATTTTTTTTAGTATTTTCTTAAAGAAAAATGTTTCGAAAATATTGTGTGAAAATATCAACTCGATCCGGTTATTAGTTTTAAAGATATCCAACGATAACTGTAGGGCCCTCTGCTGCCGCCCGTACTGACACGCGGACGGTACTGGAGCCGGCCGGGCTGACAAACGGGGCGATTGCTACGGAATGCGGTTTTTACCTGATTAATTCTAAGTATAATGTATGAAAATTTTTTTATACTTCTACTTTTAGACATACGACCCTTTAGGCTAATTGAGATTTGTTTTAGTGTTAGTACTTCAGTGGCAGTGAAATCCAGCAGTCGATAGGCAGTTGTGCGAGTATTATAATCATTTTCAAAAATTTATAATGAGACGTCATGAAGGTATGCAAGGAATATTAATGATTGCCAATGCATAGGATTAAATTATGGACCTAATGCACACTGGTACGCTGAAAAACTCGATATAGAGCGCATAAAGATTGCTGACCAGCGTGCAAATCAGGTCACTCGAGAAGGCAAAATGAGACGTAGATAAAAAAAATCGACATCTTGGAGGCTTACACATCGGCAGAAGATGTATTATATGTACCAGAAATAGGCGATTCTACGTAAGTAATTTTTTAAATTTTATTTGTATTAATTATTTATGCATAAAACTTTAAACGCGTTTTTCTCAAAATAACTTTTTCAAAAGCGGTGTCCACGATATTTTAAAAACTACTCGATAGATTTAACTGAAATTTAAACATCGTATTTTAGGTATTAAAAACTTGTGCTTAATCGAAGGATTTTTTTTTTACTTAAATTTTTTTTTTTATAAATAATAAATGAGTGATTTTTTCCCTCAAAATTCATAATTAAACTTTCAAAGACCGCCATTTTGCTAAATTTGAAAAAAAATAAAAAAGCTTCGATTAAGCACAAGATAAACTATTAAATTACTAATTTATTTTTGTTTCATTAAATTTAGATAATCCACTAAGAAGCACTGATGGACACCGCGAGGCACTACTCGCAAAACAGGGGTCAAGAATCGAAATTCTATCGTGGTCCAGTATTAATAATTTTGTTTGAAATTTTCGGTCTAGTTACTTAAAATATAGTGTAAAACGTTGGTATTATGTATTGAATCAAAACATTAAACAACCGTTCAAAATTTTTTTTTTTGAAAATGTCTATTTTTTTGCGCCTCTGACTACACGTAACCCCTTAAAGGTAAACATGCTGTCGATTCTAAGTGACAGTTTCTATATTAAAATCTGCTAAAATTTCACTGTTTTACTCATAGGTTTGTTGACTTTTTAATTTTAAATAACAGCAATACCCAAAAAAGTTAAAAACGTTTTGAATGGTGTCCCCGAGGATTACTAATTTAAAAAGTACTGAATTATATATTTTTGTATCTATCCCTTCCAAAATCATGTTTCCTATAAATTTATAAGTCATACTTCCTATAAAATTTCGAATTCAGTACTAATCATTCTAAATTAGTACTCCTCGATGAGTGCTTTTTTTTATAGATATTATTGCCTTTGCTTTTATACCCCACATATAGTTTTTTATTCAATTGATTTTCTGCGTAAATTTTTATTTGCGTAATAGTTTTTTTAAATGTGTTTATTTTAATTTGTGATTGTTATTTATATGTTGTATGTATAGGTCTATCTTTTGTTTTTTACTCACTTTTTCAATGGTTCTACGCACCGCATCCACACATAGATAAGCATTCGCTGCTCGCACCAATGAAAACGATGGTTTGGTTTTCAAGTTAACATAAAACAATACATTTAATTATAATAAAGAAGAAAGGACGTAAATTTTTTATTAGTTGTAAATTTTTTTGTGGTTTGAGCGATTTCCATCTCCAGCACATTTCGGAAATAACATTCGCCGCCAGCAGGTGGCAGCGGCGGCCCTCGTCGATCCATCATCCCGGAGATGAGCTCGGTGCGCGTGACACGCTTTGTTGGTATCGAGTTTTTTAACAGTCGCTTTACAACGTGTTTGTTTAGATGTTAGAATTTCAAATGTCGATATAAGAATATTTTAATGCGCCACAAATTATAATCGATCGGTTGGTTCCGTCCGCCTGACGTGGGTATGGAAAAAGTGAGGGTTTGGAACAAAAATAAAAAATGTGAAGAAAAATTCACTCGATATGTAAGAGTATACATTCTACGCATAATTGACGGTGTCGTAATTTTGGTTAGGTTTACATCTTTAAAATGGTTAATGTAAGGTACAAATGGCTGCTTTACCTTTTATGTAACACTTGACTTATAATATAATAAATATAATGTTGGTCTTACCTACAGAAGCTGTCCCAAAGAAAAATGAATATTTTAGATATTTTTCATATTTTTATAATTTACTAGCAGTATACCAGTGAGAAATCATGGGAAATAATAAAAACAATTTGCCTTGCGTGACCGCGCAACATATCCCGCGCGCTGATTGCGTGTCACACTCTAATTATCTAAAGTTTTAATTTCAGCGATTTACTGGCTGTACGACAGACAGACGGACAGAAGTTCATAAAAATAAGTCAATTAATATTTTTTTCATAATAAACTTTTTGCACTCCAATTTAAACTCATTTATATTCATTGTATTTTGAGTTGTCTTCGGCAGGCTGACGAAGATTTTACGTCTACATATATTTTAGTATTAAATGAACTTATCAAAACACAAAATAATTTATCTATATTTAATATTATTTCTAATTTTAGTTGGTAGGTACCAGCGCGAACGTTGTATAGTCGATACTTTGAAATATGCTGTAGGTACGTACTTAGCTACAATTTCTACGGAATAAAATATGAACCTCGTAATATTCCTATTTATTATTTCTCGTAATATTCCAGATAATTCTGATTTTGTATTCTGTCGGATAAATATTTAATTTAGCTTTTTCTCCAAAATATACGTTCAAGTAGCTACTTCCTCAATATAAATGAAAATTAATGAACGATTTATTAATTAATGAATAATTAACTATTCAATGTACGAAGTTACATATACGAATTAAACTTAACGCTATTCTTTTAATTACACTATTTCGCAATATATCACTGGGTAACACGTTTTTATCACTTGCTAAAATATTCTGTTTTTGCACGTAGGTATTTGCTGATGACTGGGCACACTGGGCGTCGTCTCGCGGTTTGCGTTTTGCGTTTGCGTTTTGTACTTCGCACTGAATCCATCTATCTAACACTTTAAAATTCTGGTATTTTCGTACTTTATATATTATTCTAGTATTTAGGAGAAGGTCCTCGTCGCTTCTCGGTTGTTCCAGGCGTTTCTAAACATTTCCTGAAGGTTTTAGATCACCCTAGATTATTATAGGCCGTTTCGATCTTTTGATAGTGTTACGACACGTTACAAGGAATTCGGACAGTGCGTTAATTCTCTTTAGAATCTCGTTACAATATACTGACTGCACGCGCCTGGTAGGTATGTGATTTAACATCCTTTAAATCTTTCATCTTATTATATTCGATTTGTACAATACAACAAAATGATTTAATTTAAATGATTTATAATCAAAATATAAAATCTCTAATCTGAATCAATAAATAATTTTCTTCTTTTCAGTGATCGGTTTATGGGCCATCAGTTGGAATAATTAATGGCTACTTTGAGAAACTGCGCAATAAAAATACCAACACAACTATTAATTACTGGGCAAGACCAACCGCTGGGGTTAATTTCCCAAAGCGCTGACAGCGAGTCTTACGTGCTTTATACAAATAATATGACGACTGCTAGCATTTTACGTGTTGAAATGCGACATTAGTGTTACGTTTCAACGTATGGTTAATACACACTTGCCAATGTAAGTACACTATTAATTAGAGATAATTTGTTTTTTTTCTATGGTCACTGTTCGTCTTCGCTTTGTTTTTACTCGTGTTTGCCTGGTGTTTATATAGATGTTGCGGTGTTTGTGAACTATTTTAATAAAATAAACAATCTAAGAATACATTTAAAAGAATGGAGGACGGATTTTCACAAGAAAAATCCGATAACTTACCGAAAATAGATGTCTTCATGTTGCCTTCATTTTTCTCTAACATTCTCGGGAGTTTTCAGTTGTTTGGGTACCATACAATATCTACAAAACTTTTTCCCAGACGTTGTGGACGCATTATATGCACAATGTAAAAAAACTAATTAACGTCTAAATACGCGAATGTGCTGTTACGTGTTAAACGTCAGATTGACAAAAATTAATGCGTGACGTCACTTGCGAAAATAAGCGTTTTGGCGTGAGTTTAAAATGGTGATTTTTAAAATTGTTTTTTAATGTTAATATAGATGCATACCTATTATTTTTTTCATAAACGTATTTTATTAAAAAACTTTCTTAACCAAAGTTAAGATTTTTCTATTAAAATAAAAGTGAAATTACTATATAATATTACTAATCTTACTAAAGAACTGTAAAAATATGCAATATGATATATGAAAAAGGGAGTAAATATTTTATTTTTAGTGGAATACATCTGGACATTTCTCTCAAGAGATTTACTATTCTTCTTTAAAATTTATTTACTTAAACTTAAAAAAAAACTTACTTAAAAAAACCTCGAAGTTTTAAGAACATTTTGAATCATAACTTATTAAAAAAAAAAAATTATCCGAGTTATATGAAATAGCGTTTTTCTCGAAACTTTTATCTCACTGATAATATTATCTTCGATGTAGCTTATTATCAATTCTTAACTTATTTTGATTTTTTAGGAAAAAAATGAAAAATATTTAAAAAAATTTCGATATGCATCATAGAAAATACATCATTTAAGAATAAACTAGTTGACTTTTTCATTTCAATCTAACACAGGCAACCGATTATCCCCACTAGCTGCGCACGTCTCTGAGAAGGATCTTTGCGGGACAGCAAATAACTGAAACTTTAAATTTTTAAAATAATTTGTTAATAAAAAATATTAATAAAATTAATTTTGTATGTGCAATAGTTACGTAATTTTTCTTATCTGAAAATTGAATGTATTTTTGATGCCACAAGGTGGTGTAACTCCTTAATTATACAATGATAGGTATAATTGCATTATGGCTTGATAATAATAATAACTTTTATATAAAAACGAAGGTATTTGATTCGGAGTTCACGCGCACGTAATATAAACATTATTTTAATATAGGAGTTTCATTTGAGTAACACTCATACGGTTACAATCAGTCGTATTTTGAAAATAACAAGATTGTTATTTGGAGGTTGTTAACCTAACACTCAAAAATAAAGAAACGTTATGACATCTGTCGAATGTCGATATTTCTATAATTGTGAAGAAAATATTGGCTATAATTTAATATTTTAACTCTTTGGATGAAGAAATTAGTAGATGTGTGCGAAACAAACTGATTTCTACCATCTTTTAAAAAAATATTTGTATCTTTACCGATCTAAAATAAACCGGTCTTTTTAATAACACCCAGGCATTGTGGAGTTCCAACATTACAATCCAAGTATGTGTAACAAAATATTTTGCCTATTTTAATATAAATTTAAAAAAATATGCCATTGCTGCACAACTGTTGGGTGTTGAAAAGTGATATTGCACCATTGTGCATGTAGAGAGCAATTTATGAATCCTTTGTACCTACTCCTCATTCACCTATATCAACATATCACCTTAATTTGACATATAGATTCACGACTACTTTCAAAAGTCTCGTCTAAAATTGCAAAAATTGTCGTAAATGTAAATTGATTAAGTTATTACTAAATAAATCCGTCCGCCTATTTTTGATTGTTGGTGTCATTGACGTATTACAGATTATTACATTATTGGTTGGGGTAGTAATCAGTAATCACCAAATAAGGCGAATTGTCGTAAATCTATAACATTTCTATGTTTGAGTGTTGGGGTAACAAACACCAAAATAACAAACTTGTTATTTTCAGAATTCTACCGAATAGGACAAAATACTTATTTTCCTTTTAAGAAATAGTGTTTAATCGGGCACACCATATTCTGTTACGTTAACTTGGTATATTCAATAAGGAAATTTCACATCCTTATTAAACACCGATGAAGATATACGAAATAGATTCATAAATATTAAGTATAATATTCAGTATGGATAATATGGGGGGGGGGATAATAATAATTTTCATTCATATTTTTAATTATAAAAATCTTTAAAAATACAACTCCATTAAAACGCATATGATTGGTTGTGACGTCTGGGTACCTACCGTACAATTGTGACGCACATAGGCGTGACTAGTGAAATTTTGCGGATTTTTGGCGGAAATTTAAAATGTTGAATTTCAAAATCATTTTTATAAGTAGGTACTTATATATATAATTTTTTTTTTACTGTCGTATTTTCTAGACCAAAGTAAAGATTATCCTATTAAAAAAAGTCAAATTTACGTACTGTTCGACTAATTTATCGTACATACGAACCTCGGTCTAATTAAGAGCCGTGATTAAAATAACGTATTAAAATGTATAATAATAATAAATTTACATTATTTATTAGAAAGTGTAATCGTGAATTACGTCCGATTGAATTTACAACATTTTATTGCGTTTAAGAATTATGGACGTCCTTCTAAGTATCCCACATGCAGTCGAACCATTCTTTTGACGAAATCTCTCACATCGTCCCCGTTTCGGTTTTCCACGACCAAGACGTGGATAGACTCCTACTGGACGGCTGGGGCGCGACCTCCCGAGGGGCCTGCTCACAACGCTGCTTCACAACAGTTTACAGCAATAAAACTCCCGAGTTATTTACGGGTCCTTCTTTTGACGAGCAGTAATTACTTTTCAAAATACAGTTTGCCAGAGGGAAGTAACTTCCTGCTGGTCGAAGCGGGCCCACAACAAAACACTTGCTCTACAGCGATAATTGCAAGTGTCAATTGCGACATGCGTTTTGCTTACCATTCACAAAATGCATTGACGTTACCAAATAAATCACACAGTGTTTGCATCTGCTTTCAATTACTTAATTGAAGAAGAGTTTTCAACATCATTGATACGTGAAAACGACTTTTGAGTCTTTTTTAACGATTGTCGTTTCGGTACAATAACAAAAATAAAATGGTAATAATATAAAACTTGCCAGTAAGTGGGATGATATATTTATTCACTTTTAACAAATCATTACAACCAAAGTAGGTAATAATGATTAAATTATCGAATAAAGATTACAAAATAAATGTAAAATGTGAATATTTTTATTATCATAATAATATTCGCACTACAAACTATAAAATAGTCTATAATCTTGTAACTACAAATGCAATTATTTTTTGCCTTTGTTTTTAATTTTTTCTCGCTGTTTCGTCGAATGCTTTTCGAATTAAATACCTACCACCCCTATGTCTGTTGGATAGTTTAAATACGACTGGTAGGTACCTAATAATATTTTAAACCAATTTGAAAATTTTAATATTCCTTTTTGATTCTTTGTTTTGTGTTTTTTTGCTTTGCTTTATATAATGTAAAAAAATATAGATATATTTTTTGCTTTGCTTTATATATTGTGAAAAAATATAGATATATTTTTTTGCGGTTAAAAAATAAATTTTAGTTGTATTAATTTATTAATTACTCCAACAATTCTTCCTTATATACATTCAATTTCGCTCATATTTATACATTTTTCATACATAAGACCACATAAGACACTATCGCCAAGCAAGTTTTACTATTTATTTATATGTTATGGATATTTGGTACCTATGCGTTATTTATTATAGTTAAACGACATTGTCAATATATGTATACTTGTAAATTCAAATCATTTGAGAACTAAAATGGTTAGTTTTCAATTAATTTACGTATGTATGTACAGTATTTTATCAATATTGATTCAATTATATTGTTTTTTTCGTCATAGAAAAAATTTATTCATTAGGTATATATGATGCATTTTAAAAGTTAAAGTAAACAAATTGAATATTTATAATTGTGGGTGTCGAATAATAAATAAGCATATGAAATGGAATAAGATATGTTTCTCTATGATTTATACAGGTACATGTTAATATACAATTTATGCAACCGCTCTGCTAAGTCATATAAAAAATCTGATCTAAAAAATGTTTTATTGCTTTCTATAATATTTATTTATTTAACTACGTAACACGTGTCGAACGAATATCTAATTAAATCAACAATAAAATAGATAAATTTCTGTTTTTTTTTTCAATGGAGTTTGTATTCGTTGCTTGTGTCATTTCAAAGCTTTAGAAAACAAAGAAAAAGCTGTGTCTTATTTCCTTAGAAAAATATACAAAATGCTGAGGAGGCAATAAAGCTATAAACCAACAAAAATGGAAACCCAAGTCCAAGGCGGGCCAAACCCGTGAAGAGAATAAAATAAATATACGACCGCAATAAAACAGTAAAACTGTGTGAAAGGCAAACCGTACAAACACATTCAAATAAAGCGATTATATTTAATAAGTAAAAATGTAAACATGCTGTAAATGTTAATTTATGGTGGTCACCAGGACAGGCTGCGGAGGCCGTGGATGACGTAAGCACGTCCAGGATGGAGCTCTTCCAGGGCCAGGTGACTGTTGTATATTACTGTTGAGTTGTTGCAATAAAAGGATGCGGGTAGTCGGGATGCCACAAGTTATTGATCGTAAACGATCATAATTTGTTGCTGTTATCTTTGACCGACTGACATTGACCGATAGCTAGATATTCAAGAATGCAGTCAAAAACAGTTTACTACGATCATAAACGATTCTTTATACTAATAACATTAATTTATTTAAGAGCAAGCGACCCATATTTAAGAGATATGTAGATGTAAAGGATTAATTATCATTATATTAGTATTATTTTATTTATCATCGGCTGTGCCTAGAATCCCAGGAGGATTGTCTTTCACGATTGTGGGTCCACTGATGGCTGAAGACTCTAATCCTCGATCTACAAGTTCTGCAGTATTTTGGGCGTTAGAAGACACCGGCGCGGGCGGTGGACTAACTTTCCCGCCTTCCTTTACTTCTTCCTCTCCTGTTTGCGGCATTCTGCTTCGAAATATTGGGTACCACTCTTCACTCACAAAGCAATATTGACATATTTTCAGACTGTAAACCGATATTAAAAAATAGCATTTTATTGCAATTAACAATTAAAAAAACAATAAAACTGCATGTTGACTAATAGGTATATAATTGTAATAATATCAAGGTAATTTAACAAACTTATATCTATCGTGTAAAGTACCAACATATTTTTATTTATTTGTATTTTTATTCAATTAACAATTTCTAAAGTAATTTATATCATATAGGTATTTCATATCTATTGCATATTAGGTCCTTACATATGAAATTGGCGTTTAGTATGGGAGGAACATAAAGCCGATTTTCTTTTATTATAATATATTTATTTAATCAAAGTATGTACCATTGCTATCTATGCACTTTTGCCATCTCATAGGTAGTTCATCGATCCCTTTACTAAAAAAACCATTCGGACGGGAATCAATAAAATCTTTGAAGGCGGTTTGGACTGCCCCATCGGAGTTGAATTTTTTCCTTTGCAAGAAGTTATCCAAATTTCGAAAAAAATGGTAATCTGTTGGGGCAAGGTCCGGAGAGTACGGTGGATGTCTTAGACATTCCAATTGAAGCTCCTCTAATTTGGTAGCCGTCTGTTGTGCAGCGTGTGGTCTAGCGTTATCATGAAGCAGCAGTGGCCTAGAGCGATTAACCAGCCTCGGTTGTTTAGCAGCTAGCTTTTCCATCATGGTTTGCAGTTGCTGATAATAGACATCTGCCGTAATCGTCTGGCCAGATTTAAGAAAGCTGTAGTGAACGACACCAGAACTAGTCCACCAAACGCTCACAAGTAACTTTTTTGGAGTCAATTTTCGCTTGGGGCATGGTTTGGCTGGTTCGGTAGGGTTCAGCCATTGCGATGAGCGCTTCCGATTATCGTACAGGATCCACTTTTCATCACAGGTAATGATTCGATTTAAAATCCCTTCATTATTGTGCCGGTTGAGTAATGCAACGCAGCAGTCAACGCGCGTTTGTTGATTTGCTTCACTCAATTAGTGAGGTACCCACCTTTCAAGCTTTTTCACATTACCAATTTGCTTCAAGTGGATTAAAACAGTTTTATCACTAACACCGCAGCCTGCAGCTAACTCGGATGTGGTTTGCGATGGATCCGCTTCCACAATAGCCTTCAATTCTTCATTATCAACTTTGGTCTCCGGCCGTCCACGGGGCTTGTTCTGCAGGTCGAAATTTCCAGAACGAAAACGTTGGAACCAAAAACGCACTGTGTTTTCTTTTGCGGCACCGTCGCCATACACATCATTAATCCTTCGAGCCGTTTCTGCAGCACTGGTGCCACGGTGGAACTCGTACTCGTAAATAACGCGATATTTCAAGTTTTTCATTTTGTAAACTGAGTGACGCAAAGAAAAAAACAATTGAGGAAAAAACAAATTAATTATAATTTTCAATACACAAATACATGAGTAAATAGCTGTATAAATTTGGATTTGGAATTCCTAACCAAAGAGAAGATATTTGAGATCAAATTTGCCAGTACGGCAAAACGCCAATTTCATATGTAAGGACCTAATATAAATATTTCATGACGATCATTATTGTTATATCATCACGCATACAATTTATGGGTACTTCAATGTGGCTATGGTTTATGGCTAAATTCAATATAATAAAATAAACAATTGCCCTCTAGTTAGGTCAGGTTAGGTTAAATTAGATTATTCATTAAATAGGTAATATGCTTTTGATTTCCAAATATATGAGGAATTTCAATCACCGAGCAAGAGCTGAATACGCGACTTTAAGTACCATTAAAAATGAACATTTTAAGGGTTTAAATCTCCCTAATAGAGTAAAATTTAAGTAGAAATTGGGTGATTTTTTACAAAGAGATGATTTTTTTTATTCGCACTTATTAAGGTAAATATCAAACTTATTATTTTATTGTAAAATTTTTGAAAAAATAGCAAGATGGTCGCGTCATGTCTATTTTCGTGGAGCTCCTCCTCCGTGACTGATAAGCAACCTTTCCCCGTAGTTCTAAACAGATAAGAAGATTTGTTTAGGGCTCTCTAGTAGATAGGTACTCCCATAATGTTGCTCTGGTCTCGCTGTAGTGTCTTGGACATTGAATCTGACATAAAATGCCATTGAAATAGGATTAATTTAATCTTGTTTTAAAATAGGTAATTAATTTCGTAAAATTTATATTTTGTACGATGTTTTACTGTGTGCTAGAATGGTCGACGGAGGTGGACCTCCACGTCTAGCCAGCCAAGATTGATGGACGAAATAAAATAAAATTTTATTGTCTTCCGAAATATCTGAGGCAGGATGAAGACCTACCCGCGCATTAAACTAATTAAATTGTTATTCTCAAAATCGCATTAATTGTGGTAAATTTTTATTTCCAGCAATATTTAGGCATTTAATTGCTTTGGGTAATATTTTATTTTCGTCAAATTTTTGATTAAAACGCGTTATCTTGTTGCATAAGTTTTAACAATATTTATCGTTTTCTTTATTAAAATTCGGATATAAATTAGTTTGCAGCAGAAGCGCGGGAGCCGCGGAGAGCGGAGAATGATAAACTAGCAACATTTTGACTGTTGCACCACGCCCTGATAATGGAACCCTCTAATTACCGCTTCCTCTGCAACAATTCGGCCATTATTTAATGTCTTCATGTAAATTTCTGAAGAACTCCCGTAATACATACCATTTCACTCTTATTAATAAAAAGATTTACTGCTTTTGATTTTAATAAGTATTTTAGGCCAGGTTCGCTGTAAACCGCCAGGAAATCGAGCACTGGAGCATGCTTTTATGGTTTGAACGCGGTTTTAATAATTAAGGGAGAACATTTTACTAATTTTATTTTTCCTGTTCTGTTTTCGATCAAAACTTTACGAGATTTTAGGCTGCTATATGGAGGATTTTTATTTATTTATTAATAATATTAATACACGTCCTGATTTTAACTTTTACGTCATATAAAAAAGTAAAGAAGCTATCTAAGTACATAGGAATAACATGACAAAAATGAAATAATATTAACAATATAAATACAAACGTTATAATAAAATACAATAAGTAAATAGTAGAAAAAAAAGAAGAAAATGATTTAAAATTGAAAAATTTTCAAAAAGATAAATACAACAAATAATAGATCACATATAAAGGAAAACTATAAAATAGAAGACGAGTAGATTTGTCTTTTAAATGTGTATAGTGTACCAGCATTAAATATGTCAACAGAACTGTATTGATTATTAAGGCTATTCAACTGTATACGAACTGTAGTCGAATTCATACTACAGTTAGTGCGCTGGGTGCCTAGTAGAATAACTCGCTCCTTCGCGAAACAGACCGCCCAGGTACTCTGTTATTAATCATTTGTAAGAAATTCAGGGAAGTCCGACACACCGTTAATAATTTTAGTCCTCCTACACGATAGCTTCGTTATGTTAAGTACACTCATTAAGAAATCATAATTAATTTAGTTCGATGAATCTCATTGCATTTTCAATAGTAGTGTAGAATTTTTTTATCTATTTTTTTGATATACTATTTTTCAATTTAAGTTCAAATTTTGTGTTCGAATTCAATTTGATTAATGGTCCAACGGCACGATACTCTCACTTACTCATTAATTGATTGGAGGATTAAAACTGATCGCAGAAGACCAGCAGGAAAGATTTATTTTTATAGCAATTATACTTATCTTAGAAAATATGTATATTATTATTTTCAAAACTGTCCCGACTGTACTATATAATCCAATGATATTCATACAACTTTTTTAAAATGATTTTTTAAGGATCAACGTATTATCAACAATTTAACGGGTACACCACTCCTTGAGAACAAAAATTAAGAAGAAATTGGGTAATATTTTACAACGACATAATTTATTCTTTTTATTTTTGTTTGTTGGCAGTTAGTAAGGCGCAAATTAATATATTATTTTATTGTAAAATTTTTGAAAAAAAAATACAAAATCGCCGCGTCATGTCTATTTCCATGGAGCTCCGCCTCCGTGACTGACATGCAACATTTCCCGGCACTCGTTTATTCGAGAAAGAAAAGAAGATCATGTACTTATGTACTTAGAAATGAAATACTTATAATGTAGCATGTCCGATTTGAAAAAACCGTTTTTCGTGATCAATTTGATAAAAAAATAATTCCCTCAAAATTTTTTATTAAACTTTGTTTTTAACAAATGATTTATTTATCAGGTAAAATAATCCATATGCTACATTGTGATATTTCATTTCAAATAAGTCTTTTCTGTCTCGAACAAACTTTCACCAGATAATGTGGCTTGTCAGTCACGGAAGAGGAGGTCTTTGCAAATAGACACGACGCAGCCATTTTTTTTAAATTTTTTTTTTTTTTAAATTAGGTTCTATTCAGATACAATTTAACATATTTAATATAATAGTATGTATGTACAATGTTATTATTGATATTTTTGTCTCCCACTAGGGGTTCCTTTCCTGAGGCGGAATAGTTTATATCTATGTATTTATTTTATATTTTAAAATTTCTACGCTGTTTTTAATACACCTTTTAATTTATCTGCATTGACTTGATTTAGCCATACTTTTGTCTTTTTTTGGAACTCTTCAATCTTTTCTATATTTTTGAAGGTTGGAGGAAGGATATTGTAGATATGTGTATTATATATTATAATAAAATAATACTCCTCTCCTACTTCTTGTAGAAGAGAAATACCATTGCAAAAAAACTGTAAAAGTGTAAGTCCCTCTCCAGACACAAGAGTTAGTCTCTTTTTGTCTCTTTACAGCGAAAAAAAATTTATGTATCAATATATGTACTTTAAATAGACTATAAAAAATTTAATAAAGCTGTAAGTAATATTAAATAAAAAAATAAAAAAATTTGTTTAATATGTACCAATAAAAAATTATCACATTGCAGAAAATCACCCAATTTCTACCTAAATTTTACTCTCCCAAGGCCTCTTAATGTACCTACTGTTTACTATCTGACGCTCTACTATTCTGTATGCTTACAGAGTTCTTGGTCTTTAGTGAAGTGACGTAATTTTTTTTATTTGAGGCATTTTTAGGTATTATTTTGTTTTAGGAATATAATTTTCATCAAAAAGTTTACCATTTTTATTAATACAAAGAAACCACTATTTATTGAATAATCAACATGGCCAATGGTCCCTTCATCGGGATACAATATATAGATGAAATATATTTATTATTAATAATAAAGAATACATAACTCAAACAGACGGTGTTGAAAAAATCGCTCATTTGCTGCTCAATCAATTTTTAGTGTGCACTTGTTGGTACCTACTCCCATATTAGAGGGAATGTTGCTCTGGTCTCGCTATACTATACGTTTTATACTGATGAAGGGATCGTTGGCCTCGAAACATGTTGTTTATTCAGTGAAAGGTTTTATCAAAGTATTTTCTTTTAATTCATATAAATATGTTATAAATTTTGCTTATCTTGGAGTTACATTGAACAGGAGCCGGAATTACTGATAACACATGGAAACAGTGACCAAAAAACCCAGAATAAGGCTTAACATAGACAGTTAACTAGCTGGTGATGCGACGCCAATAAGCTCTGAACTTCTGTTGCGTTAGTCTTCTTAGCAGACGAATATTGTGCTCCAGTAAGGGCTAGAAGCGCTCATACCTCCTTAGTCGATGTCCAGATTTTTGCCACAATGAGACCATCAGCGGTATTTTGAAATCTACTTCCCTCTCTTGGCTCCCCGTACTTGCTAATATAATCTCGCCAAATATCAGGTGAGAGATTGCTACATTGAGGGAACACAAGAAGGCGCTGCAAAATAGGGCAATACCTTTGCACGAAGATATCGTTTCTCGTCTCGAAAATCCTTCTGGATGGGAGTAGAGAGGCTTCCCCGGTCAGCTCAGAGGACAGATGGAAATTCACAACTCATACATGACCCCACTGCCTCGTAAACTCTGGACATCCAAATACATAATGCATAGATGGGGCCTTAAAGAGTCGGCGATGTATGAATGCGGTGCGGTGCAGACCACCGAACATGTGGTCATTCTCCGGCGAAACAGATAAGGTCCACAGGAACTCCAGAAGCCCTAGACTGGCTCACAAACTTAGATGTCCCCCTCTGATCCGCCACCATATGAAAGAAGAAGAATAAATATCGCTCGTCTAATTTATTCAACACTAAATTCGGCGACATGGATCTCTTCAATCCATTAATCTATGATTTTTAAACTCTTGGATTATAATTTTTTTCAATACAGCTTCTTTCTTTTGTCCAGACCACATATTATATGTATATGCAGAGGTATCGTCGTTAAAGTGATCAGTGTATGCCACATCATGTGTATGTAATATCATCAGCCGTTTTCTGTCCACTCTGTATGAATAAGTTTCATGTGATTTTTTTTGGTTCATTATTGCTTGCTATGCCTATTTCCACAGAACGTGAAGATTTCGTCAATCCAGTGCATTTTAGAAAAAATTCATATCTTACACGTGCATTAAGTAATTATAATTTTCAAAATAAATATGGGGTAATAAAAATGATGTTAGACCATTCTTTTTCACAGATACGATTTACAAATTATACCATCATTGTACGAACCGTAGCAAATGTCTCCATCACACCATAACCGGTATTTATAAATATTTACATATTTTATTAGCTGAATTATAAATATGCACCCCAAATTAGACAAGCCCAATTCAATTTACCCTCCGTCCTATGATCCAGAGGACTCTTCCGTTAAATAGGCGAGCAGTTAGAAATGAAATTATTAGTTCAAAGCAGCCGGCTTAGCTTAAACTACATAAAATAATTTTTTATAAAGTGAGTTATTTAAAATTATATCAGTAGAAGAATAGTGAAGTCCAGAAAAAGTTATCAACGTTCGTTATGCGTATTATATGTTGAATTTAAGATTCACGATTATCCCGCATTAGTTTGTCTTGAGAAGGACAGTTGTCGTTTCGAGCAGATAGCACTTCTCATCTTCAAGGGGGGTGACTTGTCACTGAAGTGTCGGTCTTATTCGACCGTGAAAAAATGTCATTTAAGGCTTGTTTACTCTAACCCTGAACTGTCGGCCTATTTTTAAATATGATATAATTATTTTGGGTTCTTATGTTAACTGGCAGACTATTGAAGTACTTAATTCCTAGGTGTATATGTAATGATATTGCATGGCTATTTTATTGAATTCAGGTATATTTATAGATACTTCCTATTGATTATGTTCTTTGATTATGACAATGAGTATTATGAGAACGAATTGTACCAATTTGTGTTTTGGTGGTTACTTACTTACTTACCATCACGTCGTTTCCCCGTGGGGGTAGGCAGAGAAGATAGACCGCCACACTCTTCTGTCCTGACATACAACTCTCGCCTCATCCACATTCATACATCTTCGCATGCAAGCTCGCTGGTTGTTGAGGCTTCTAACGGGACCATCTTCCAGTATCTAGTTAATCTGATCATGCCACGCCTTCCGCGATCGCCCTCTCTTTCTGACACCGTCAACACTTGCATTATATATCTTTCTTACCATTCTTTTATCATTCATTCGCTCAACATACCCAAACCATCTGAGCGACCCATTTTTAATTCTAGTAATTATGCTAAAATCAGCTTTACATTCATTCCTAATATCTGCATTCTTTACTCTGTCATAAATTGATTTGTCACACATACGCCTGAGGGATCTCATCTCCACTGCATTCAATCTACTTTCGTTCCTCTTCTGCCAGCTCCAGGCTTCGCTTCCATACATCAGTGTTGGTACCAGAATTCCATTGGTGTTTCCAGTGTTTTGGTGGTTAAAATATTTTTTTTTGTATGTGTGCGACATATCTCACTACTGATTTCAGCGACTCAATAATACTTTTGTCTGATAACATCAAAAATATTAAAGATAGGTACTAACTAAGTATATGTTTGTGGATTTTAGCATTGAACTGAAATAACATATCGACTAGACCAATTATTTCTCAATCAATAGGCAAGTTAACCTTTAAAAAATGTATTTTAAACATTTAGGTTCATAAACAAAGCTAACGACTTAGTACTCCAAGTAGTAACATGGTACGAAATCAATTAATTCAAATCGAGGACCTCCAGCTATGCATTTGTAATTTTGTAATCTGTAATCTGCGGTGGCAACTGTAATTGTAATCTTGAATTAAAATAATATTTCACTGCATTTGTGTGCACACAATGCTTCGCATAGCATTTTTTACGATTGCTTAATTATTTTTTCTTATATATGCACCAGGAAATTAATAACATAAATTGTATTCTGCGCGATTACAATAAACTAATATTAGGTCCTTACATATGAAATTGGCGTTTAGTATGGGAGGAACATAAAGCCGATTTTTTTTTATTATAATATATTTATTTAATCAAAGTATGTACCATTGCTATCTATGCACTTTTGCCATCTCATAGGTAGTTCATCGATCCCTTTACTAAAAAAACCATTCGGACGGGAATCAATAAAATCTTTGAAGGCGGTTTGGACTGCCCCATCGGAGTTGAATTTTTTCCTTTGCAAGAAGTTATCCAAATTTCGAAAAAAATGGTAATCTGTTGGGGCAAGGTCCGGAGAGTACGGTGGATGTCTTAGACATTCCAATTGAAGCTCCTCTAATTTGGTAGCCGTCTGTTGTGCAGTGTGTGGTCTAGCGTTATCATGAAGCAGCAGTGGCCTAGAGCGATTAACCAGCCTCGGTTGTTTAGCAGCTAGCTTTTCCATCATGGTTTGCAGTTGCTGACAATAGACATCTGCCGTAATCATCTGGCCAGATTTAAGAAAGCTGTAGTGAACGACACCAGCACTAGTCCACCAAACGCTCACAAGTAACTTTTTTGGAGTCAATTTTCGCTTGGGGCATGGTTTGGCTGGTTCGGCAGGGTTCAGCCATCGCGATGAGCGCTTCCGATTATCGTACAGGATCCACTTTTCATCACAGGTAATGATTAGATTTAAAATCTTTTCATTATTGTGCCGGTTGAGTAATGCAACGCAGCAGTCAACGCGCGTTTGTTGATTTGCTTCACTCAATTCGTGAGGTACCCACCTTTCAAGCTTTTTCACCTTACCAATTTGCTTCAAGTGGATTAAAACAGATTTATCACTAACACCGCAGCCTGCAGCTAACTCGGATGTGGTTTGCGATGGATCCGCTTCCACAATAGCCTTCAATTCTTCATTATCAACTTTGGTCTCCGGCCGTCCACGGGGCTTGTTCTGCAGGTCGAAATTTCCAGAACGAAAACGTTGGAACCAAAAACGCACTGTGTTTTCTTTTGCGGCACCGTCGCCATACACATCATTAATCCTTCGAGCCGTTTCTGCAGCACTGGTGCCACGGTGGAACTCGTACTCGTAAATAACGCGATATTTCAAGTTTTTCATTTTGTAAACTGAGTGACGCAAAGAAAAAAACAATTGAGGAAAAAACAAATGAATTATAATTTTCAAAACACAAATACATGAGTAAATAGCTGTATAAATTTGGATTTGCAATTCCTAACCAAAGAGAAGATATTTGAGATCAAATTTGCCAGTACGGCAAAACGTCAATTTCATATGTAAAGACCTAATATGTTTGAAAAGATTTTCCAATAGATTTTTACCAACCTTTTCCGCATAACATCTTCATTCATAGACTCTATCTTTTATGGGATTTATTTTCAAAAATTTCAATATGCTATCGAGTGGAAGTTTATTTTAAATTTATATACGTTAAAAAAATTATTTTTACTAATGTATCTTCTGAAACACCTTGCGATTTGTGACTTGAACGCAAATAATTGAAATAATAATACCTGTAAAATTAACATTTAAAAATTCTTATACTTGTATCTGACATCCTCATATACTTTGTGCTATAATTAAATTAATGTTTCATAAATACAGCACCGTGACTTAGAACAAATTCGTGATAATATCGGTGTATGACCCGTAATTTTGTTGTCGTTCATAAAAATATGCTAATTAATATGGAATTCGTTTTATGAATATTTTGCAATAAAAAAGTAACTACAATAGTACCTAGGTTTGTTAGTATTATTTTTTATTTTTTCATTGCAGGCTTTAGAAATATAAAATTATATATTTTCACGTATTTTAAATGTTCTATCACGACTAATTAATATAAATTATAGATGTCTCACAGAGACGAAGTTATTTATTTGGGAAAGTTGGTATGGGAGTTTTTGCATGTTTGTGGGACCTACGAACTGTCATATGGCTGACTTAAGTGATCACTTTAATAATGAAACATTCACCGATTCCACCTAAGATTGCCCACAAATCTATCGAATTTTTAGAAATTGTATGTATGGTATACACCTACCATGTTTTGTATATTTTTATAACCACTATTCTTAAGACATCCGTGGTATTTTTTTGAAAATTAGTCATTTTCATAAAGCAGTACCCATATAGATGTCACTATGGTAAATGAGACTTCTTTATTTTTTGATCAGAGTAAAAAGCAATACTATTTTTATGTGTAGGTGTATGACATTCACCTAGAGTACTCCTGAAAATTTTGTTTCTTCGTCTCTGTATATAATTTATCTGGATTAATGATTATCCCTCTGGGGACAAAATCCATTCATTTCCTAAAAAATTGAACATACTTAAAATATATTCCATCACAATTTAACTGGTAATGATAAGTGAAAAAAATAAATTATGATGATTTTTTATAGTATTATCATGATTCATTTTATTGTATTAAAAGTAATAGGTACAATACAAATCAACAGTAATTAATTTAAATGATACTGAAAAAAAATCCGTTACACAGGCGTTACATTCGTGATTTATCGTTATAAGCGATAACTCAGAGATGTTTAATTAGCGATAACGGCTTATCGTTATGTAAAGACAGGTAACGAAAATCTCGTAGCGGAATCAAGATCGAAATCCGTTAAAACGAATTAGTAACTTTTCAAATCTTTGCGCGTGAAGTGTTGGAAAAACAAGTATTTTTAAAATGAAATTATTTTTTCGTAATTATTCGCAATTTGTAGTGGAAAACTTGCCTGTAATGATGCACATCCCACCGCAAATGGAGGTAAATATTAAAAAAATGAGTTTATTGTTGTCTGTTATTTCAATTTGCAGTTTAAAATTACGTGCTACTTTAATTTTTTTCAAGGATTTTAACATTTAATTCGATTTGCATTAATGAGAATGAATTTTACATAATCGATTTAAGTTATTGTAACTATAGTTCAAATCTTCGCAAAAAATAAGTAATATTGAAAAAAAATGCAAACTTTGATATTGCATACCTTCATAACTATTGATATAAGTTGAATTGCTTGAATATTATCGAGTCAGGAATCCACCAGTAACGTTTTTGCTACTTGCTATGAGACACCCTGTACTTCAATACGCATGACAATTCTCCATACGTTTCATCTCGCTCTGAGCTTTCAGCACACAAGAATCAAAAAAAATAATTCAGAAATCAAAAAACTGCAATCTAGATTTAACCACTAAATCAATTTTAATTTAATACAATATATACTGCAATCACCAGGTATAACTTATTATGAGATTTACATAGATATATAACTACATACATATATTATATCGTACTCCGTGGACAGGTAACGAATGGATGAAATGAATTACATATTAACGCTAGCAAGTGAGAAAGGTACTTACAAAAACATTTATGAATACCTACTCACACAGAGTCGGATTAGTAATCTAATACCCGGAAAATCTCCGGTCCTATTCTATTTTTTACGAATTTTTATAATGGTTTCTTAATTGGTATTTTTAACAATTAAATTAACAAATTTAAATGGAAAAATTCGCGACACAACGAGAAAATCTTTTTGATACAGAATTCAATATATATTTATCGATTTTTAAATGATATTTGTGGTTAAATATACACCCATTTTTTCTTCATAATAACCACAGAGCATCAAATTTTACAGAAATGAACTAAAACCCATCTTTAGGCGAGGGGGTTGCGTCACAGGAGAAGAATGCCCCCCCTCGCGTATGTTTAAGAAACATTTATAATGCGGTTAAAGTATTTTTTCTTGCGTGATTTAATCCCCTAGTAAACATAACAAAATTTTCACAAAAGACATTGTAGTTTGCTTCAAACCGAGTCTTTTCATGAAAATTCATAAAATTCATGATTCATCAAAGAAAATTCATAAAAACGTCTTATTATAATAAAGCGTGACTTACTTACTAATGCATTATATTTTTAAGATTATTTATCCTTTTCATAAATGTTTCAAAATTTACATATCTGTACCTTTGTAGCAATTTTTTTAAACGAGTCGGACCGTGGACCAAGAAATTTACTACAGGGTTATTTGGAAAACATTAATAACCTCGCAAAAATTAATAAAAACCTTCCAATTGGAATTTCAGCAAGTAAATATTATTGTATTTAACTTTTATTGAAACGAATGAATTTTTCATAATCGATATAAGTTACTGTAATTAAAGTTCAACGTTTTGTAACAAATAGTCTGAAATATTGAAAAAAATGCACACTTTGATATTGCACAACTCCATAACTATTGATATTAGGTCATAGCTGCTAGAACATTTTCTACTCATAATCAAGGTAGTCCTGTGAGGTTATTGATGTTTTCCAAATAACCGTGTATATTTCGGGGGCATATTATGACTTTTATTTAAACATTTGGAAAAAAATCGAAATTAATTATTTATTCGGCAGAATATTATGAAATATTAAAATCTGAATAATATGATAATTATTATGAAATGAATATTACGAGATATATCTCTCATTTGGGTTTCTTTTCAAAATATATGCTTAAGAAAAAGTCTTGCTTCTTGTTCTCACCGCACGCTCCTGGTCACAAGATGGTAGAAACAGAAATAATTGCATATAATCAAGGATTTCACAGCACTCTACACCTTTTAAAGGAAATTTCTGGATCTGGAATAACCCAATAGATTCTGGAACCTATAAAAAGAGTTCCACCGGTTAGTGCGTAGACGGTGCGTGTCAGTGTTGACAGCGGGCTATTACCATAGGAGCGAAATTTTGTGACGTGTGTTGCTAGCGCGTGCGTGATTCCAACCATAGTAAATCAAGAAAGTACCTTCGACGAGCGAGAAGTTTTCTAGTGCGATCCTGAGCGATCCAAGTAACGTACATCAGTATATGAGAGACAAGTTATTCAGGAGTGATAATTCACGTGAATTACGAAATTGTGCATCGAAGATTCTAGAAACACTTAGAGTGAATCAAAGAACAGTGCTCCGATTAAATTCGTGTACAGTGAATTTCTGTAATAAATAAAAGTTTTGATAGTTTTTAATGTTTCATTTACATCCCACAGCCACAATCTCGTTTTGAATATTTTTGAAATTTTGAAAAATCGAAGTCTTCATCCACCGGAATTTCTTCCACTCTCCGTCCCTGTGCCCCTAAGTAGACATCGTAATATTTTTCTTTTAATATTGAGTGTCTGTAATCTGTAACTGCAGTTGGACTATTTGAAACTCTAATACACAGCTAAATAAATGACTGAGTGGGCGCATAATTGCTTTCGGATCGAAAGGTCGAGAGCTCGATACCGGCGCGCGGCGGCCACACAAACTAACTCAATTATATTCTGAAGTGAGAATAAAAATAACACTTTTACTACGAAAATATTCGTTCAAGTGCAGAAGACCGTGCTTTTTGGGAATATCATTTGGCGAAACTTTGCTAATGATAATGCGCCAGCTAGAACTGTATTTTAAATCAAATTTTGTCTCAGTAATTGTACAGACATATATGAGATGGGAGACTGAATTATCCTCAGGGTCAAATCTATAACGGATGGCATTCTATATAATAAACATGTATATCGATGTACATGATGTTGTATATGTTTTACATAAAGTCCTAAAGAGTAACTGTGCAAAATTTGATTTTGATCGATCGTAGAATGCAGAGAACAGGACACGTATTCAATTTTATATTGTTATTTACTTATTTTATTTTAATGAGACACTAGGAATATTAGATACATCTTTTCATTATCTCACCTTCTCTGTTTCGCTGACGGTATGAAAATCTTTACAACTATTACAAAACAAGCAGATATATCTGCTCTTCAGTCAGATCTTGATCGTCTGGAGGATCACTGTACCTCTAACTGTTTGGACCTTGATCCTTCTAAATGTTCAGTCGTCTCATTCGGTCGCAAACGCAACATTTCATCTAATAACTACAGGATAAAGGATAAACCTTCAACGTTTGTCATTTGTGCGAGATCTAGGTGTTTACCACCATAGTAACCTGCTCTTTGATGCCCGCATCCATAACATTACGACAAAGGCTTCGTAATGCGTAGCTCTACCTCATTTACAAAAGTAAAGACCCTCAAAATCCTGTTTTGTAGTAATTTAGAATACGTTTCACAAATCTGGAATCCTGCAAACAATGTGCTAATATCACGAATCGAAAATATACAAAAAAAAAAAAATCAAATACATGTCGTATCGGCTGAAATTGAACTTCACACGAGAGCAATATCTCGAAATTTGCAAAAAACAGCACCTACCTACCTCTGCAAAAACGTCGCGAAATAGCAGACTTTTTAGCAGAATTTTTTTGCTAAAAATAACCTCAGGCTCAATAGATTGTCCTGAATTATTACCCAAACTCTTGATCAATGTTCCTCCTCAAGTTCTAAGAATCAACCCTCTTTTTTTTATTCCCCTTGTTTCTACAAACTACGGGCAAAACTCATATTTGTGGTTAACTTGCAACAAATGTAATGCGTTAACAAAAAAATATAATTTAGACTTATTTCTAAATAATCCTACTCATATGCGACGCTTGCTTTCCGAATCATTTTTCAAATAAAATATATGTTATTATTTTCCATTATATCAATTATATATAGTTTTATCAATACACTATATCATAGGTATATATGTACACCACGCAAATACGATATTTTGTCACTACCAGTGAAAACCAATAATCGGCTTTCATTCTTTGTATTTACCTAATTATTGTTAGCTGTTGGTTTTCCGAATAAAAATAAATAAATAGAAAAAAAATACATCACTTATTTCAAACTCAACCCAATATTCCAATCACAAGCGTCTTCGGCCCGGTCTAGCAACATGAATATATTTAATGAATCAATATCATGCGAATATGTACGAATTGGCAGGTGCAAGTGGCGAACAAGCAAACAAAATAAATCGGTTACAATTATTGATACAGAGTAACATGAACATCGTAAATATAATTTGAATTATCATCAACAAAGAATTGATATTATGAAAATTTCATACATTGAAAATTTTAAAATTTTGAATTAATACAATAATTCTTCTTCGCCACGACAAATCAGTAAACTCGATAATTGCCAGTTATGGTCGGCCATTGAATTCCGTTTCTATATATTGGTCAATGCCTTCCAATGTAAACGAAAAGGAGGCGTAAACCGACAGTCTGATATGTATTGGCATTCAATACCCCGTCGAGCGCGGGTTACCCAGTGATGACTGTCGTTTTTATTTAACCGTGATTAATTTTTTGTAATGATCCTGTAAAAACCCGTCTTGCGTCGCTTAAACTGGCCGCTGAAACCAATCGGATTTTTCTGCCGACAAAAATGTTGTTCTTTCGTTCGGGATTCAAACACAACTCACAATGGGATGGACGTTTAAATTTTCCGCGCTCGCTTCGTGAAGATTGCCGCCGGAGCCGGGCGACGCAAGCGCCGCCCTGGCGGCAAAACCGAACAAGCTCATTGACGTTTCACGAATGTCAAGTGTCAAAACTGAAGTACGTATTTTGCTAGTTTGCGAATAATATTTTGTGTTATAGAGTACTAAAATTGCGAAGAAATATATGTGCAACATAATATTATATGTTTCTCCTTACGAGTAATTTTTATTTTACTCGCAGTCATTTGTTAGATGCGAATTCGCGCGCTCTGTGTTTTGACAGTTATAGGTTATCCGTATATTTTCAAAAGTTTTCTAGAATTTGTGTAAGTTGTGATAGAGTTATTTTGATACGTGACGTATAGTGAACAATTTATGATTTTATAAACTTGATTACCCATGTTCTGAATTTTTTTTTAGTTGTATTGTAAATATGTAAACAAATGTTCTTAAAACAATTTAAACACTCTGAAGTGCAACCAGACTCGTACACACACGCATGTACAAATTTCTGTCCCGAATCAAGATCCACTTCGTCTTTCGAATACACCCTGATTGCTCTGGACAAAGCGCACAACTTATTGCACTGTAGTTCAAGTTCAAGTAAAGGTGATTTTAAAAAAGTTTCGCGAAAAGACTCCCGTAAAATGAGTACAACCAGTTTAAGCGGAGGAGTTTTCAGACCCCGGGGTGCTCTGGCCAGGGCTCTGTATGAGAAACACCAAAATGATTGTAAATTACGGCAGCTCGACAAGGCAGAGGTACGTCAAAGATATTGTTAATTTCTAGGATATAGTAATTTGGATGAGTCTTGGCCGTATCCAGAGGTGTCTTCCATACTTGTCTGTCTGTTGCTTTTGTCTTCCAGTTTGTTATTCATAATACGGATGTGCCAGCGCTGACAGAGTCCATCCATCGCAGTTTTCTTCGTCCTTGTGGTGTGGAGAGTGTGAGACGTTTTACTGGATTGTCGTCATCCATTCTAATTAGGTCATCAACTCATCTCAAGTGCCCTACCTTGAGGGAACTGATCACCTCAAGCTCTCCATACATGTTATACAGCTCTCTGTTGTTTAGTGTTGATATAATAATCCTGAAATCTTAATTTCAATAAGAAGACAAAGACATTTATGACTTCAGATAAAATGCCACATTATTTATATAAATACTACTGTTCTAATACTTATATTTCTTATCTCTGAATTTGTTTTCTTCGTCTTTTCCAATTTCAATTTTGCAAGATGACTAAAATTAATTGAAATGTAGACACAATTTATATTATGTATAAATATTTTTCCCAGTTCTTTTGTAGGACATTGTACTCTTTCTGCATCTGATTTCAGCATTATTTGTTAAATAATTCCATAAAATTATCCTCATCATGGGATGAGCATTAATGATTATTCGTTAAATAATACTCGTTGGTGTAATATACTGCAGCGCACATTCCTTCGGATCCGACTCTTACCTGTGCAACGCCTCTAAACCAATATTATACTGTTATGGAAACTAATTCTCTTTGTATTCTGCAACACCTCACAATTCACATTTTAATACCGTAAGTTATAATTAGTATTCATGTAAATGGTGAAATATCACTAGTATATTTTATGCATAATTAATAATCAATGTATCATAAATATTCAACATAGTTTCCATTCCGAATGCTACGAATTCAGTTTACTTTGCTCATTTTGCATATTCTATTTGATGATTTTTGAATTTTATTAATTCAGTCGTGCCAGTACACGTTTGTATACTCACATAAATCTTGCAATTTGTAACGATACATTTTTTTAATAATAATAATACATTTTTTTGCAAACCTTTCTATAGACATTATCGTTTTATAGAACACTACGTGAACAGTAAAAACTTCTGGCTCACATGGGAATCATGTCTTTTTACGTTCGCTATTTTCTCGTATTGATTAAATAAATAACTTATAGTACCGCTACACACAGAGTTCTTAAGTCATGTGTTGGTTCACACGTTATCTTCTACTTCAAATGGCAACTCTTTGTATGTGATGACACTTAAAATAGGTAACATAATGCAGAAAATAATATTTTGTAAAATATTAAAATTTTACTACTATTGAAAATTCAAAAGTAGGTATATTAAAACATTTATTTAATATGTCCTCCCATATAAGCATTCAGTTATCCTAATATTATAAAATTTTTTCAATTATTTAATACATAGAAAAATCATAATATGATTACTCTCCTTCTTTAGTTTATCTGCGTCCGCTGCTGGACATTGTCTTCCTCGTAGCTCACCACAATCCACAACTCAACTGGGCGTTTCCCCTCCAACGCAGTATAATGTGCATATTAATAAATTGTGTTACAAATGTGTGTTATTGAATATTTTTATAATTTACCATAATCTAATTATTTCATGTTTCACTCTTAATCATTTATTTTTTCATTATCAATTATTTATAAAATAATGCTGGTTAATGTCCTCATATACAATATTTTTATAAAATATTGTATTTGAGGTCATTAACCAGTATTGATTGTCTTAATCTTAGTGATAGTGTATTGAGTGCTTGACCCTGTTATGGAGAAGATCATTTAAAAATATATATAATATTATTGATAATAAAAATAAAATAAAACTCATTGCTTATACCGTTGCGTTGTTTTTGTGCAAGGCAACTAATTTCTGTCCTAAGTTAGATATTTATATTTTATAACCATTAACTTTTGTAAATATCTCCTGTTAAATAATATATATTAAATATTATCGACTAACTCTCTTTTCATACTGTTTCATTTTTTGATTATCATATCTTTTCTTCATTATATTATTTTTAAGCGAGAACATTTACTACATGAAATTTATAAATGCTTGTATCAAATACTAAAAATAATATAACGAGTGAGACTTCTCCAGACAATTGAATGATAGTAATTGAGTAGATTTATGAAACCAATTTTCTTGTTGTCTCAAAGCAGGGGGAGTCAGGCTATATATTAATAGAACGAGATGTCTACATCAGGTATAATATTATACAATAGTATAATATGTTGAAATGTTATCATATAGGGTTTTTGTTTTATTACTCGCATGGTCAGATTTTCCAACTCTGAATAGAACTAGGATTGAACGTGGCCAAATATATATATTTTTAAATTATAAATGAAACAATATTGAAGAATTATACTATAAAAAATTATTGAAGAAGTATAAATTAAATCTTTACCTAGATTGTTAATTTCGTACAAACAAACATTAAGACAGTAAATGTGAAGATATTTTATATATTCTTTTCTGATTCCTTCTACGTCTGTGCTACCCACGGTTATAACATTAAAATATTATATTTTTACAAGTGTTATTATTTACACTTTTTAGTATAAAAAAGTATTTTCTAACTACTAAAATGAGTATTTTAGTGTTTCAACCCATATTTTGGATTTGTTTTATTTATATTTATTAATTTTATTATTATTATATAAAGTATATTTCATAATGTGGTTCATGGGTTACTGAAATGAAATGAAATCTATAATTTTATATAGGTACACATAAACAAATGTGTCATATAAAATAATAATGTATTATCATTATATCTGTTCTTTTTACATTCATAGAAAAATATACTTTTTTTTTTTGGATTGCAATCCTAGGATTGGTCTGCAACAAGCACCTGCTTTCTCCACTCTTCTCTGTCACCTGCCAGCCTCTTCATTTCTTAGTAAGTGCTACAGCGCACATCTACAATAATCTGGTCTACGTAGCTTAATCTCAGGCGGCCTCTACGATTGTTGCCTTCAACATTTCCCTCGACGATGGTGAAAAGCAGGCCCGGATACCTTATATTATGGCCTATCCAAATTGCTTGTTGTTGGGCAAGCCTGTTAAGGAGCCGCCTCTTTTCGCGCACCCTGCTCAATACCTCGTAGTTTCGGATATGGATTCTCACCATGTACCTGTAGCACCACTTTTCAAAGGCCGCTAGCCTCCCGGATATGCTCTGGTTGATAATCCATGTTTTGCTGCCATACATCAGCACACTCCAGACAAGAGTTTTTGAATATGTCAAATAAAATAACAATAAAAATTCAGTTATTCGGAGCACTATTATTGATAACCTATTTTTTGTCAGCTCTTTTTATTCATAGATTTGTTAGGTTTTACTGTTTATGCCTTGAATTTATTTTAAATTATGTATATAAACTAAAGAAAACAACAGTATTGCAGTCTTCCTTACACCAAATAGTTTATCATAATGTTTTGGTACAATAAAGCCTAAATTGCCCTAAAAATTGTTACATTTCAGAATTTGTCATACATGTTTGTGTCATACTTGACATGTATGTTGTGATTAAGCCTTTTTAAAATAATGATTCCTAATTACACAATAAGTGGTCCACAAAGACCACTTATTGTGTAATGGGTTAGGATGAAAAAGACACTGAGGGATTGGAATAGTCAATATGACTCCAAGGGGCTAGTTGTATCAACTTAGTTTATAATGATCTTTTGTATAAAGCATAGATTTTACGTTTTCTACCAATCAAAAAATTCACCTGTTTTCCACCAGTAAAAAAATCTACCCGTTTTTGTAAAAATCTATGCTTTAAACGAACTTTTACTATAAACCAAGTTGATCTATTGTCAATTGGTTGATACCAATTTTTTTTTGCCAATGGTTCGTCACTCTGCTGAAACAATGAGAAAAGTGCATTCCTAAAAAGTAACCATTGTCAGTTTTCTTAAAAGTTATGTCACTTAGGTAGGTAAATTAACAAAAACGTAAGTATTTTGAAAAAAAATCTCCTGTTTAACTGTAACTGGATGCGGATATTTTATATGAACCATATGTTTTTCCGGGAAACTATTCTCGACGTTTCGTTGAATTCTTATTCAACGTCATCAGGAGTACAACCTTTACCCGCGGAGGTAGAGGGCGGACTGATTACTATTTTTGAGGGCGTAAATTATATGCACTTTGTTGTGGAGTGTTCACTTCTTCCACAATAGAGGTCGCCAGTGTGCAATATGTACTAGTTACGTCGGCGGACTTTACTGCGACGTCTCTCAAGGGTTGAATCAATGTCGTAAGAACATGGCGCCAAATACGTGACTGTCATCTCTATTGAAATTGGGATATTTGTATATTTCAATGGACTCCCTCACTAATCTGGGTGTAAGGTGCGGTTCTGTTGATAAGATTTTTGTCTTGTCAAATCTGATGAAGTGACAGAGATTCTCTTTGGATGCATGTTCGCAGATTGCCGATATATTGGAGTTGTTGTTTTCAATTGCTCCAATATGTTCCTTCAATCGTGTAGCGATATTGCGTTTGGTTTGTTCTATGTAGAACGCTCCACAATCGAAAGTAGTAATCAGTCCGCCCTTTACCTCCGCGGGTAAAGGTCGTCCTGCTGATGACGTTTAATAAGAATTCAACGAAACGTCGAGAATCGTTTCTCGGAAAAAATACGGTTCGTATAAAATATCCGCAACCAGTTACAGTTAAATATGTGTAACGACCGTAATAACAACCTTAACTCTTTAAAAATCTCCTATATCTGAAACATTATATTAATTACTTGTAGAAGTTTCTCCTAATTAAGCTACACGTACATAGGTATATAATATCGTTATTTTTACGTTCGCTAAAAAACTATAAAATTAACTTCGTTCTTAGTAATTGCTTCTTCACAATAATGTAAGAATTCATTTCTGCACTCCCTAGGACAAGAAAACTTATATACCCCGTCATAAGATTTAAAAATATTTCATCAAAATTATATTATGCCTGTGTCCAGTTCATTTTTTAATGTGGAATAATTGGCTGAGGTGGGGCCTTCAAATGTAGTCACAGCAAAAATACAAATATTAATCATGGCGGTTACTAGTGGTTACAAACTTTATCTTTATTAACTTACCATCACGCCGTTTCCCCGCAGGGGTAGGAAGAGATGAAGGAGCGCCACACTCTTCCGTCCCGAAATCCAACACTTGCCTCCTCCATATACATAAATTATTGCATGCAATCTCATCGACTGATTTTTAGGCTCCTAAAAGGACTATCTTCTAGTATCTAGTTTACCTTGTCATACTTAATCTTCCGCGACCGCCTTTTATTAGTGGCGCCATCAACTCTTGCGTCATATATCTTTCTTATTATTCTAGTAATCTTCATTTATTCGTTCAACATAACCAAATTATCTAAAAGGTCGTTTTTTATTTCTTTTTACTGCGCTAAGAGCAACTTTACATTATTTTCTAATTTGTTCATTTTTTACTCTACTATAAATGCATTTGCTAAAGCGACGTTATTTCCATTAATTTTACTTAGAAATATTTTTTATAATAAATAGTATTTTACATTTAAAATACAGTAACATATAAAATTAAAAAATTATGTTCCGTCTCCGTAATCTCCGAACTTATAGAGAATTATGACATATTTGTATCAAAAAACTATTTGCGTAATGCATTATTCCATGTCCCAAAACGCAGAACGGATATAATGAATACGCACACCATAACGCGTAGTGTGCAATTTTTAAACGAGCTGAGCGATCATATCAGTAAATTTCATGACATTATTAAAAGATCAGATAAAAATTCGCTTCTAACACAGTATAAGTGTGCTTCTATGTAAGATACTCACCTCGTAAATTGTTGTTGCACGGTAAATGGAGTAATCTGTCATGCACTTACTAAAAACAAAGAATTTCGCCGAAAATATTTTTTTAATATTGGTTGAAATCGCCCTTTATAGCCTAAAACAAAAAAGAATACTGAAGACTAAATCATCGAAAGTAAACATATTGGAATAACACCTGTTTACATATATTCCTACACGAGCTGGGAGCAGTCAGCTTCAGCATTTGTTATATGTGGAGCAATCTGTCATGCAATTACTTAAAAAAATATTTTTTCGAAAATATTTTTTTAATATGGGTTTAAGTCGACCTTTACGGCCCAAAATCAAAAAGAATACTGACGGCTAAACCAACAAATGTAAACATATTGGAATAACACCTATTTACATCTACACCTCCACGAGCTAGGCGCAGTCAGCTCCAGCATACTCGTATGTCGTACGTGGAGCAAGCAATCTGTCATACAATTACAAAAAAATTAATGTCTTCGAAAATATTTAGTTAATGTGGACTAAAATCACCCGGTCACAGAATTCATGTCATACAATTACAAAAAAATTAATGTCTTCGAAAATATTTTTTCAATGTGGATTTAAATCGCCCGGTCACAGAATACCGAAGACTTTAGGTACAGATACACATGCTTCTTTAGTGGCATGCTAATGAGCATGCCACTAATAAGCATGCCCTAACAACTGTACACACTTGCTCATTACTGGCATGCTCATAAATAAGCATGCCCAAAGCTAACAATCAAACACACATGCTTATTAACGGCATGCTCTTGTCATAGAATAGAGACGCTCTTGTTCAAAATGGAAACTTTGCAAACTGAAATAGAAAATTCAAGTGAACCAATAAATCAAAAGAGTTCCCGAGTTTCCATCCGCACATTTTTGATTTTAGTTTATATAATTTTTATTGTAAGATTTGAATCATTCATGCCTATTAATAAAGTTTCGTAAACATTATTTCTCACTATATTATTTTTACACAACGGTGACCGAGTATTCCACAGACATTCGTGATTCTATAATAAGTCACGAAAAGTAATGTTTTATCATCTCCCCAACGCGCCATATTTGTTTCATCTGTCGCGGACTGAGAAGATCGCATTGATAATACTAGCCGCGAATGACATAAGCATGCTCATAAATAAGCAAGTCTGTTCACACATGCTCCAAAGATACCTCTTCTCTATGGTGAATGACAGTGGCATGCTTATAAATCAACCGGCGGTTGATTTTTGAGCATGCCACTAGGTGGCATGCTCATTTCTAACGATGTGCGTACACACATGCCACTAATAAGCACTAATAAGAGAAGGTCGATACTGCGCATGCTCACGTGCCACTAAATAAGCATGTGTATCAGACGCCTTTATCAACGACAGAAAACATATTGGAATAACACCTGTTTACATTTCTTCATACACGAGCTGGGCGCAGTCAGTCCGGTATACGACATTATTTGTGGGTACCTATTTTCAAAATTTTCACAAATATGATCAAAATGTAATGCACACAGTTTGCAGCGAGCGAGTGACAGTGGCGGCGCGGGGCGGGCCGAGGTGCCGAGGTGCCGAGGTGCCGAGGGGCGCGTGTGCGCGTACGGATAATGCATCGGATCTACATAAAAGGAGAATCGTGTCAAATTTTAACCTCACACCAGGACCCGCTCTCATATATCTCCGGTAGAGAAACTCAGCGCGCCCCGGGGAGATGGTTCTCAATTGTTCTAGGCGTACAATTCTTACATATTTCGTAGCGATGAGCCAACGAAGCGCCCGTATCATTGAACACACACTTGAAACGATTTATCAGAGTGTGCCAGTCAATTATTCTATTGAATCTGAAACAGCCCGGTGGATCTGGTTGTTGCCACTAAGTCCTGACAATAGTGAATGTGATCCTAATTATTAGGATCACTTTCCGAATTCACTATCCGTCCATTCATTTTCCCGAACTTATTTTATTATTTACTTTCACGCTTTATATTCCTAACTATACAGGTTGTAACACAGCTAGAGTGCCAGCACTATAACTTGGCGTGCGAGGGAGGGCGTCCCTGTCGCGAAACAGAAGTTGCCAGGTTGTAAATTTATTACAAAATACATAATGTACTGAATGTCCGGTGACCAGTGTCAGAGCCTTCAATATAAATTTGGTCGGGTAACAGCGCGCTCCGCGGCGGCCGCTCTATCTGTCAAACTGTCAGACGGTAATATCGGTCCATTATTTGATTTTTCAGCTTTGCAAAACTTTAATACTTCATTGGCAATTGTTCTTGCACCACCCCGGACTGTTTTGTTTGTTTTGGACATAATAATTCAGTGTATATTGGTAATCAAGATGTCAAATTTCAAGGTTTTTTTTTAAAAACAAATTTAATTCACTTTTAAATGACGTAATTGCTTTTTTTTTTAATTTTTCGGGTAATAAATTGAATGTTTTAGATAATTCCTACAAAGGAATAAGGATTATAGGCTGCGTTTGTTTCATATTTAGGCGTTTTTAAATTTAGAAATGATCTTGTCTACCTGGAAGAAAAAGAATCCATTATATATTTTTCTTTAAAGATTTGTAGTAATGATGCTTCTTTTTAAATTTCAAAAGGCACACAAAATTTTTGGAATAATAGATTATGTAGGGTAGGTTCTGTTGTTTTTTTAAAATAATTATGCCTTTTTGTGCTATTAAGAGTGTGTTTAAAAATAACGTTTTATATGATCCTCCCCACCCTAATGAAGTTGTTAATTTTCATAGAGCTATTTCGTGAAAGTAATTTTCTATTAGATTTCCATTGAAATTTTTTTGTATATTTTTAAAAACAATTGAGAACCATATCCTTCGCGACCGAGCGGGGCGGGGGAGTAAGGTAACATGTTCTGGAATTCCCTCACAGAGTATGTAAATTTGCTCCCGTCTATACTCGGCGTACATCTCGTCTTGTGTCGATCCTGGAGATTCCGCATTATGTACATATAACAAGTATAGATATATAACGAGTCTTGCCCGTCAGTGTAGCAACTTCACAGAAACAACTAAACATTTCCAAAACTGCTAACTATCTACAGTATGTAGTGCACGCTTTAGCTGCGCTAAAACCTAGGAACCGGTGAACCACAAAAGTGGTGTAAATTTAAAGTAAATTTTTAAATTAATTAAGATAAATTATAAGTCTCACAGAGACGAACCAGTTTATATGGTGAACATGTAGGGGAGTCTTTATAGGGTGGCTACAGGGCTTATGACCTACATTAGCTGGCTTAAATGATCACTTTACACAATGCAATATTCACCAATTCCACCGTAAGAGCATCCACATATTATAATTTTTTGAAAGTTGTATATCGACGGTCCCTACGTATACTCTCGTATCTTCAAAATTTCTTTGTCTATTCTATTGTCTTAAAACATTTTTTTACTTTTAATTTCTATATTTTCGGACAAAATTAAAAAATAATAATTTTCCTGCCAAACAAAGCATGTACTAAAGGAAAAGTAAACCACTTTTTAACATTATCCGAAAATATAGGGTAAATCGGAACGTTTAAAATAGTAAAACGAAAATCGATTTTTTGCAGATTCGACAGTAGGTATGGTATACCTTAGGACCGTCGATATAATATATGTTCTTTAACCGTGTTATTTAAAATATTTGAAGAAATAATGCTTTAGCCATATATAAATAGCTTAGTCCCTCTAATTTATTATAATTAACGATTATCCCTCTGTGGACAAAATCCAGTAATCATGTCCTTAGAATATACTTATTAATTAAAATATTTTATCACGCAAAGATTTAATTTTCTTAATAAATAAAATATTGTTTTATAAATTGAGATATCCACTTTATATAGCTGATATTGGCACAGTAAATGGAATTAAAAAGGGCCGCCCAGGTGATTTGGGCACGTTGAGTGAATGATGAGGAAAGAATGGTAAGAGAGATGTACGACGCGGAGTTAACGGCGCCAGAAAGAGGAGGTGGCCGTGGCGTTACCAGCTTAACCAAATACTGGAAGAATTTTTCTACATAAATGAATTACACACGAACATATCTTTATAATTCTACTTACAAGTACATATCTCCTTATTTTTATTTATTATTTATTTAAGCGTACACAGTGAGTACAGAATTATATACTTTTACTTTTCATTTGTTTAATTTTTTAGTGATTTACATTATTGTTTTTAGTGTTATATAAAAGATATATCTGTGTAAAAGAATCAGGTGCACCCGTTAAATTAAGAAAATTTAAATTAGTAAAATTATAAAATTTACAAAATCAAAAATATAACGTACCTAGTTTATAATAAAAACAAAATAATTTTTAGAAAAAAATATCTTCGCTTACCGATGAATACTAAACGTATCCGAAATAGAAGTACAAAATATATTTACGTATACAAATTAATGAGAACAATATTAATTAGTTATAGATACAGAGTTATAGAGTTACATATTTCTGACTGTGAGTACCCAATTGTATCAAGTGTCGTGTTCATATAAAAATAATTTTTTGGTTATGATTGTTTTCCAGTGAGTGTTTTGCGTTGTATAATTTTGCGACTAAGAACAAACATTAAAAAGCTAAAAACACAATGCTCGAATTAATTATTTTTCTAGGGCCTGTAATTAATTATTTTATTTGCAGCAGCTCAAAACTGTCGAACCGTGGACTTCACTCCCTTAGATTTTTCACTCAAAATATCCTACGCCTTCTAGGGTTTTTTTTACTTGTAATATTGAGTATATAAAATAAGAACTAATATTATTTTAAAAGTCAGATATAGTAGCTTGTTGGTCTTGTGGATAGTACTGTCACTTCGTGATCCAAAGGTCGTGGATTCGAATCTCACTCCAGACCAGCAAGTTAGTCCTATTTCTATAGCACAAGCGTTTAGCTTATTTTGAAAATAGTTAGAATATTGATGTGACACTTATTCCATGTTCGCAACCCTATTAAAAAAAAGAGTTAGTTTCACACATACCTACTAATTTATTCAACCAAAAAGTTCAAATATTTAATCTAAGCCAATATTTTCGTCACAATTATAAAAATATAGACATTTGTTAGAGGTCTTGTCGTTTCTCTATTTTTTTAAGAGTTGGGATAACAACCACCGAAATAGCAATATTATTTTCAGAATAGGTCAGACTATGAGAATTTTAGTTTTAAAAAAAACCTTATATTTTGGTTATAATGTTACAATCTGTTCAATCTTAGATTAAGAGTGATGTATGTGCTAGCATCTGATATGTTGGGTATTTTTTAAATCTAGCTTTGAAACCCAACTGTTACTTAAAAACATTAATATTTTTCTCATCGTGTATTTTTTTTACTAATGCCCGCCATTACTTTTTAATCAATGTTAATAAAGGATGGAATGTAAAGCCATTATCTGTTCATGAGTTTTGCTTAATTTTAGTGAGTAATTAAGTTAGTAGTTCCTTCAACCTTGGACCCAAACCACAAGGGACCCCTTCAGGTATATTACGAAAGTAATCAAATCTTTGTAGGCTTTACAGTGTAATCAGAATCAATTTTTTTTTTATCTGTTTCGTATGAAGTCTTAATTGGAAATTGGTTCACTAGAACATTATTCGATTTCCCAGAATCAATCTACACACAAGCTTGTGTGTGTATGTGTGCGGACGTATATATTACTATGTTTGTATATTCCACCACTACAGCTACAGCCATCTTGTCAAACCCGCGAATTCTTCAATGCACGCACACATTGTTGGAATCTCCTCTGGTACGTACGTGTGTGGGTAAATAAATATAACTTTTTTCCTATATATTACGTTAGTGTGCGTACGTTTCTTTCGACTGGTGTATATTGGATGGTTACGAAAGGGTGGGGGCGAAGGGGGTACGCAAATATGTTCTCGTTATGAGACAGAGGGATATATCGCCCGGAGAAAAGCTTGGAACCAACTATTGGAGGTCGTCAGGACAGAACACCGCATGTGCCATTAAAATATTTCTCTGAAATAAGTCAATTTAGGAAATTCAATTTCTTTAGATTCCTATTCTGCACAGGGTGTAACAGAGCTAGTCCGCAAAACTTTACAGATAGGTTTCTGCATTATTCATACACAACACAAAAAATCGTCAACATCCAACAACAACAAAATGAATAGCTATGGAGATAAACCACTTCAATGTTTGCAATTTTTTTTATTCTGACATATTTTGTGTAAAACGTCGGGCTATTGTTACAGTAATTTATACCATGCTTTAAAATCCATTCGTTTTAAATCAAGTCAAATAAAATGACTAAGTCCCGAATTCAGAGTCAATACTCAGATGGTTTAAAGGTTAAGGTACACCTTAAATGTGTTATTTTGTACTGAAAATTACGCTTTTAAGGCGCACCTTCTTAACCTTTAAATCATCTATGTATTGACTCTGAATTCGGGCCTAAATCCTTACAAAAAATATTTTTCTAAACACAAGGTTTTAATATTTTTATTAAACTTCTGCTGAAGCGAATGACTTTAAAGTATTCTATACCAGTTACTGTTAGGATAGTCCAACGTTTTACAGAAAATAGTCATCTCCATAACTATTGATATTAGGTCATTGCTGCTTGAACATTTTCGACTCATAATTTAGTCAGAAATCTACCTGCAAAGTGTTCTAGACTAGCTCTGTTACACATTGCATTCGTATCTTGTTTTTGTTTATACTGTACCTTCATATGCGTTAAGCCTCGTTTAATTTGTCTTCGTCTTTCATGTGTTTTACATAAAGTTCAACTTCTTTTAATATATAATTTTTTTATTTTTCTTTTAATATAAAAATATATAAAGTTTATCTTTAGCACTCAGTATAGAAATAAAAGTAACTTGGCGTTTAGATTTCAAAAAGTAAGATTTAGTTCTTTCTAATGCGTATGTGTAGTTAGCGATTAGTATAAATCTTTATACAATATTTAATATTGTTTCATGTTTAAAACAATTTTTATGTTAAATAAAATTATGTCCTCTTATTTAACCGTATTATATTGACAGCCCTGACTAATTGCAACTAATTATAATCCATGTACCTGCTAGGAATACCCAAAATATTACCTACTGCCGTGTTGTCTGCCAGGGTCACTCAAAGGGAACTCCAATAAACAAAACCAGAAATGTAGGTATGTGCTCGCCGAGATTTATGGATTTTATTATTTGTCTTCCTAAGTGATTCATCTAATTTTTAAAAATTATTTTATTGCATTTATTGTGATACTTTTAAGTGATTAAAGCAAAATTGGTAGTTTATTAATTAATATAATTAATGCGTCGCCATTGTGACACACATGCGTTTCTCAAAAAGAAAATAAATTTATCCTTTAGTAAATTAATATTTTTTCTTCTGTGTATAGTTTTCTGTTATAGTATAGTATAGTATAGGGGTGCAGGATCCATCATCGGGGCTGATGTCAGATTCTGAACGGCCGTGAAAACCTGACATTTTTAATATTTTTTCTACTCTGTTTAGTACTTAAACCTTTAGGAATATTGCTGTATTTGAGCGGATAATGTCAACCGATATATATATATATATATATATATATATACACTAATATTCTTAAAGGTTGAGGCACTAACCAGAATCGAAAAAATATAAATTTACTAAAAGCTAAATTTCGTGTTTTGACATACCCTTGTATGTCAGGTTGGCGACTAATTGTATTATATTTCCATCCACAAATTTTTCGCTTTTTTTAAATTGTTTACTCTGTATCATATGTGATCAGTACCAAATGCCCAAATCATATAACTAATACTTATTATAAACTATAATTTTGGCACGAGACCATAGAAACGGATAGTTTTGTACGTAATCAAGGATTTTACAACACTCTGGATCTTTTGCAGTAAATTATAAATTACTGGAAGGTTTAGAAGCCAGTCGATTGTCCTCAAAAGTTCACGAAATAGTGTTCCCTATTTAAGGGGTGACATATCCGCTACATAGAACAGTTATTCCACGGAAAACATGTGGCGCTTATCGGTGTGGTCAGCAAAATACATTCCGGTAGTACCCACCTAGCGTCCAATGGTGAATTAGTGCGATCCCAGACGTGCGAATATTCTAAGACGAGTATAAAGTGTTCCACAGACGAAAGATTAGTACGAAATTATTTTGAATTGAAGAACAGTGCTCCAGCTGAGTTATTGTTCAGTGAGGTCGGTGATTAATGAAAACTAACTATAAACCCGCGAAAAATCACGGAACATCAAAATAATTAATAAAGACGTGAACCGCGCGTTGATTGACGTGTCACGCTCGGGTGCCCGGGCCATATAGTCATCATCAGCGCTGCTGCCGTAATTCCTGCCTAATTCCAGGGACTTACGGACAAACAGACATTCGAAATTAGGATAGTTCATTTTATTTATTTTCAGATGTTTCGTTTGTCTCTCGCTACCGCGACTTATTTATCATAACTATACTTTTTTTTTACATTTACCTTATTACGTCCCACTAGGTGAAACCTGTTCTGTTATGTACTTGGTGCTCTCATTCAGCTCTATGTCCCTACGTCCTCGTTTCTTAATTCTTAAGCTCAGTGTTCCATCTTTGGTTAAGTATTTTGAAATCGTCTCTCGAAGTGCCCGTTTGCCGCCTGGACCGATGTTGCGCGTTAAGAATGTAGGGACAATCAGTTCCAACATTTTCGTTCGCACTTTCCGAAAGTTCGCTCACCGTCCCCGCGTTGGGAGTCCCACTCGTGAATTCGTCTCTACATTAGGAGCGGCATAAACAGCGGCGGCGGGCGGGGAGGGGGGGGCGGGGGGCGCGCCACCCGCGAGATGGAGCGAAGGAATACGAGTAAAAAGCATTCGATTTCAATCGAAGGCGCTACACGACATATTACACGCGAGGCAAGGCCGCGTGCACACCCCGCCGTTCGGTCTCATTATATAATCAGCATTTTCAGACATTTCTTTTATTTTTAACGCTGGTACAAAATACATTAAAAAAAAACAGTACGTTACATGTGGAGTAAATCAAAACATTGAAAAAAAGGTTTTGAATGCAGTCAACGAAGATTAAAATGTACTGAATTCTTGATTTTATGTAACAATCCCTTCTAAAATCATGTTTCCTGTAAATTTATAGGCTATATTTCCTATAAAATCTCAAATTCAGTACATTCTTAATTAGTAATCCTAGATGACTGCACTCAATTTTATTTTGGATATTGCTTCCTTTGCTTTTATACCCCACACTTGATCATTAAATTGGTTGAAAAACATGTACTCGTATGTTATCTCTACGTGAATCTAATAATATTAATTACTACTTGCCATTTGCTAACTACTTGCCCTATGTCCAAGCAATATTTCGATGTGCGAGCAAACTTAATCTTTAATAAACGTTTTGTTTTTTTATGCACAGACTGGTAAACACTCGTTCATCGGAGAATTCTCGCTGTCACTTGATTGAAAGACTGTCTTTTTTTTAAATAGAGATGCGAGCACGGAATCCGCAATAAGAAGTCGCATCAATATTCTTACTATTCTCAAACCAAGCAAAAACCTGCGCTATGAAAATGGGACTAACTTGCTGGTGTCCTGGAAAGGGGTTCGAACTACCGACCAACAGATCACCAGGCGAGTGCCTCGTCATTTAATCACGATGAATGGCTTAACTTTCAAAACATCGTGCTAATGCAGCGGTGTGATCGTGTATCATTCCGAGAATTCACGAGCCTACCATAGCTTTTCTTGCATTTTGCATCACATTTTTGTGGAAAGGTATCAAATTAAAATTTATTTGGCATCAAATTAAATTTATTTAAAATTAGGTTCCATCTTTCTAAAAACACATCGATCAATAAATTACTTGACCATTGATATTTTAGAAATGAATAAAATAGCTCCACTTTATGGACTTTTTATGACAGTATGGATTTGCGACATGTCTTTTTTTAATAATATTACAAAGGAAAAGATTTTCTAAAAAAAAAATTAGTTTTTTGTGTCATTTTAGAAAGACATGTGTTTAAAATATATGAAGTCAAAAAATTGGAGAAGCGTATGTATTTGTGATTGTGATAATTGACATCTACATATTGGTTAAAAATGTATGTTTTTGCAATAATACGATTTCTAGAGAGATGATAAATATAATTGATAACACACGAATGTTGTTAAATTGTTCATATTTGTATTGAAGTAGTACAAATGTTACTATTGGTTTTTGATAGCTAAAATAAGAGATTCGTCTTCGAATTTGTGAAAAATAGAATAAGAGATTTAAGTCTTCGAATCGATGTTTCACGACGATTTGAAGACGTTAATCGCCGTAACATCGCAGACATATGATGCAACAAATTATGCCGACCTATTTTCATTTTTTATTGATTTTCAGCCTGACGTCGGCCGCACATTGGATGCGTTTTCGTACGAAATTGAGTAGTTCGTATACGTACGAATACGCAAGTACATTCCTAACCTTCGAAGTAGTATTAAACATCGCACACTGCACATGATTTAGTAGTGCGTGTACGTATACTAAATCATGTGCAGTGCGTATAGATACGACGTCCGACACGATCCGGATTTGTTCGGAAATTTTTGCGATTTCGTACGACGGATATTGAAAATTTTGTCAATTTGACACATGACCACAAATGTTTGTGAGACCAAGGTGATTCAACTACGTGACCATCAGCGCAGATCATGGCGGAGGATTCTCTATTATTTCTAGATAGGATAGAGATTTCTAAAGAACTAAAAAATACCTGTAAGTTAAATAATTTGGTTACATGAAGGTGAGGTATAATTATGTACTTCGAACGAAAAAACTTTTAAATATTTCTCCGATGTTATGAGCTTTCGTTGCACTTCGATTCTCCCCAGCATTTGTGAATCTATTAGATAGATAGTCATGAAATTTGTCATTATTTAAGTCTGCCATAATAGAGTTTTCCAGAAGATACAGATTATTCATTTGGCACAAACGTCATTGGAGAAATGTCAAAGTAACTGATCGTGACAACGCAATCAATGTGCGCGCTCCAATACGTACGAAAGTAGTCGTACGAATACGTACGTAAAAATTCGTATCCAAAGTGAGACCGGCCTTAAACGATTCCGTATTCAAAAGTTTCGAAATTATAGAACTTAAACAGCAGCGTTGAATGTCGAATGAATGTGTTTTTTGTTTTGAAAACGAATATCTGAAAATTACGTCGTTCTTGGTAATAAATAATTTCTCTAATATCACTTTCAATAAACAGTTCCAATTTTTAATTCAATAACCAATCATTCGTCAGCTTTTGAATTGAGCGTCTTTGTGATTGGTTCTCTATTCAAGATGGTCGATAATACATTATTTATATTACTGGAACACTAATTTCAATATGAATGAATAAATTTTGGCAGTTTAATCGACGCGCACGCGTTTCCGCTACACGCATTTCTCTTACAATGCGAATTTAAACAATTAAACAATAAAAAATTTACCCTCAAAATGTAGATAACTTCAAAAATATATATAATTTGTTATCATTCCATAAAAAATGTGACACAAAATGCAAGAGCTTTGAGAAAAAGTTGCGAATTTTACTCGCTTTGCCAGATGATCGCCTTAGCGGAATAAATAAATTAATAATTTCCGCACCCATTTGCCCCCCGTTGTGACGCGGCCTTAAGGCGAGCGGGTACGAAATTCAAATATGTCTCCACTTACCCCGGTCTCCCGCCCCGCGCCCGCGCCCCCGGCCCGCGTATGCTAATACGATATTGATTCTTTTATTTATACGTCTATAATGTTGGCTGATATGGGAGAAGCGTTGAGCACTATTGACAGCGGCGGTTCGGAATTCAATTAGGGAAAAACGAAGTACCTACCCGTCTTCCGCGATATGTTACTCCTACGTCGGGGGATGTGTCGTGCCGCCGTGTGTGTGTGTGTGTGTGCGGGTATCGCGCCATCTGACGGATGCGCGCGTTTCTAGAATACCCGATTCGCAACTGTATACATTTTCCTACACCGCATATTTATGATTCATTCTTACATCCAATCACGACTACTAAACGTATGTACGTATGTGTATGTCGTTGATATCAGTAGTGGACTATTTTACAAAACAGTTTTTATACCAATAATTTACTACATATCGGTTTTAGTTGGAGTTTCGAAATCATTTTGTGTAGACTTCACGCTAGATATTCATTTATAATTTTTATTCATATGTCTTTATTTGGTAATTAATATAAGTTTATCATTAACAACACTTGAAATAAATTATAAGTTTATTTTACCACGAAAAGTCACTGAACAAAAATTATTCTTGTCACTATTATGTAATTTGCACTAATTAAGAAATTTCATAGTGCTGGTAATATAATATGTTTAACTAATACATATACCAAAACTAACAGCGAAAAAAATGTTCAAATCTGTCAGTACATGACAGATAAAAAGAATATTAAATTTAGCGTATTTTTAGCGAGGAATGATTGACCTCCAACTCGCATGTGACGTCACGAGTTCGCACAGCCGGGCGCCGAAGCACGAGCCGCGATGTACACCGGGTACGAGAGATGACGTCACGCGACTCCACTGGACGGAATAAAACTATTCGCGCAAATCGTAAATTTAAAATTCTATAACATTGTTAGTTTTTGAGATATATAATTTTACTTTCAAAATTTTGTTCAATTTTATTCAAATTTTCGTTTCTATTTATGGAAAAAAATAGTTAACTTCTCCATTTTTATTACTTCCCTTGGCCTAGTCTGGTCACTTTATTAAGTTTTCCTGATTTTTATCGCACTTCTTCACTATCGAACGCCCGATTGGTGCTCTCTTAATTTATTTCGCTGGCCGCTTATAATTCACACTAGTCGCCGTTTTCGCTAGCTTCGCTTCTATGGTCCTGCTTCGCTGTCAAAACAACTGTGTTCTCGGCGCAATGTAAAATTCTAAATTTAATTTAATTCTAGATTTAATGTATCTATCCCTTCCAAAATCATGTTTCCTAAAATTATATTGGTCATGTTTCCTTTAAAATCTCGAATTGAGTACATTATAAATTAGTAATCCTCGATGACTGCCTTAAATTTTTTTGTATATTAGTGCCTTTGCTTTTATACCCCACGATTGTTAAGAATGACAAACATACGAAGAAAACATTCTTGAATGAATTAACAATTTACTGAGGAATATTCTGCTGTTTGCAAACTACATTTCTTGCCAACTTTCGAAACTCATTGCATATTCCATCTTCGCCACTGATGAATTTAACATCTTCTATAATTTTTTTATCAATATTGTTATGAATTATATTTAACTATTAAAAAAATGGTATTATAATAAATAAACACTGTAATATATAAATATCTAATCGAGATAACTAGGTATAACGAAATGAAGAATCAGTCTCGTTTAGAAAAAAAAAAATATTTCAAGCAATTGTTTCATTCCAATCGAAATCTTATGTCATATAAACATAAAAGTTAAAAATAGTCAAGGCTATTATGGCTATACATGCTAAATTATATGTGTCTATCGAAAAAATATTTCATTATCACCGGGACACGAACCTGGGTACCAATTGCACTTTCATTCATTTATGATTACGAAAAATTTAAAACTTAGTATTTATATAATTTTCTGTAAATGATAGATTATTATTTTTGTATCAAATAGCTATCATATATGTTTATGCACTCGTTTAAAAGTTATCCGTTCAGGGTAACATTAAAAAAAGGCTCTAATTATTCCCAGGAATCAGCGATTTTGATCTCTCATCTCAAGAGGTTTGGCGGTGATGTATGTATAGTATAAATGAATGATTAATTTATTTTGAATATCCTACAAATGTGTTCAAAAATAACAAATTTATGATGAAATTTACGTGTTTTGATTATAGAATAAAAGTATGTATTTGCGTGTACATATGATTGTTATTATTTATTTTCACGCACCGCCTCTGTTAAGTCCTTGAAATCCTCAATCAGTCGTACTGATTGAGAGTCAGAGACGGTTCGTCAGATCGCAAATCGGAATTGGATTTTGATTAACGCCTTTTGTCGTTAATCCACAAAAAACGTCTTAGGGAAATCTCGATTTAAAATTAAATTTTCTGTATGAGAGCTTTCGCCAATCGAAAGGGGCAGGTACATTATAATGTCTTTCTCATATCGTTTGTAATTTGGTTTTAGAACAACCTTATATTTGCTTATTGGTAGGCACCCGCTTGTTATCTTTGTTATCCTTTATATCCTTTGAGTTTATTGATTTTATATTATCTTACGTGAGAGGCGAAGAAACGTAGCAATATTACAATGTTTTAATATATATGTTTTATAATATTTATTAGAATTAAGATCACATTTTAAAATTGTTTTAGTGGTGTCCAGGAAACGTTATTTCTGATAGTTTTTATGCCTTGTTCTGGCTATTTTACTAGACTTTTAGTATTTTGTGTCAATTTTAAAATTATTTTTCTATTAGTAAACGATTTCCAATTAGTGTTAAGTGTAAATAAATCACAATTCTCCGTGTACCTAACAATCGCTACCAAGACGCTACGCTATATGGTGCTGTTTTGACAGCATTAACTTGTGGCCAAAACAATGCTTACGAAACTAATAAATGCTATACCAGTTGGCGTTGTTTACATGCTAACACAAATATGCTACAATTTCGCGATCATTTTATTTGTTGTGGAAGTTTTATTTTAATTGGTATTTTGTGAAAAGCTGAAGCAAATTAAGTAGAATTTCAGAAATTAGAGATTAGGTCATTTGGATTATCTGCATCGGAAACTGTGAGTTTATTTACATTGTCATTTGTGTTAATGTAAAAATTAAATTGTTGACAGTCGAATGCGGAGGGGTTCATTTTGTGAAAATCCATCTTAAATAATTATAAATGAAAACACTATTCTCCACTATTTTTATTTAATACAAGTATATCAAGATACCCACGTTTACTAAACAAAAGTAGTGGAAAAAAACAAAACTATGTTTCCAATTATAATTGTTTAATTTGCTTAATTTTTTGTTGTTGTAACTACTTATATAGTTAATTAATCAAAAAATATATAATATTCTTAATATTTTGCTCTCTTCTCTCTCTCCTCTCTCTCTCTCTCCTCTATCTCTCCTCTCTCTCTCATCTATCTCGATCTCTCTTCGTCTCTATCCTCTCCTCTCTCTCATCCTCTCTCTCTCTCTCTCTTCTCTCTTCTTCCGCGCCCCTGTTTCCCTCTCCGCCCCGTTTCCTCCTCCACAACACCCACCGTGGTTATGGTGGTGGATAGCCCTTGGTGTCACATCGAAAATATGCGAGTTTGGTGGGGGTGGCTGTGCGTGGGTGGGAGTGGGTGACGAAAATGTGCTTTCTAGCACATTGTTTTGTTATGGGAAGGCCGCAAATGCTTCAGATTGTTTCAAAATAGGCGCGCCGGTGAGTCTAGAAAGTTCCGGAAAAACCTGCTCTAGAAAGTTCTGGAAGGAGAAGGTTCTAGAAAATTCCCGAAAGTTCTATAAGGTTCTAAACTGAGTGTCGGAATGTGTCAGTGTGTCTAGAAAGTTCCTGTACGTTCAATAAATTTCTTGAAAGTTTGGAAGGAGAATGTTCTAGAAGGTTCGCGAAAGTTTTATGACGATCCAAACAGTGTACTAAAAATCTACGCGTGCGAAGCCGCGCGGGCACAGCTAGTGTAAATCTGAAATTCAAACATTAAAGTCCGTATTTTTGACGGGTTATGCTAGAATCGTAAAGTTGGCTAATTAATATATAGCTAATTAATGTAAACCTGAAATTCAAACAAATAAAATCTGTCATTTTTGACGGGTTACAGCTAGAATCGTATCTTTTTGGAAGTAAGAACACAATAGCATTAACAGAATATCATTTTGCGCTTAGTATTGTTGTGAAGATGTTCACTCAGTACCTTGTGTTATGTAGTTAATTAAATCAATTTTCTTTCCCAAATTCGTCAACATGCGACTGATTTAGAAGATTATTTTTTGTTCTAATTCGTCTTAATTGCATTTAAAAAATCTCGAGAGAGGACTCTGTCTGTCTCCAACAATTTAATCGCCACTCTTTCAAAAAGGATTTCGATAATTAAGGTTCATCAAAAAAGGTCCAGTCATCTCTCCGTAATCATCTCTCCGACCCTGTCGCGCTCGGCCGTGTTCTCCTCAACAGATGTCATTATTATCAATTAGTGGGGCCGAGATAAGATCGTTAAATCTGTTGAAGCAGTCCCCTCACTCGAGAGCAATCTCCACCCAGATGGGGCATCTGTGTAAGTACAAATTAGTCCGAAATGCGGGTGCCACAGATCGCGGTTCACACGCCGCGCCGCGCCCGTATGTCCCGGGAGGTTCGCGCACCTTGTGAACCGATTCGCGGACGTCATCTGACATTCTTAACGATCGTGCACCACATACTATTAAAGTTTGCAGATGAGCTAAACCCGCTCTTTAGGAAAGGAGGTTGGCTCGCAGCGGAATAATAACCCCCCCCTCCCCCGCGTATTTTTTTTTTGCCTAATTAAATTTTTACTCCCTTTCTTTTACTCCCTTTCTTTTAACTCGTAGCGTCTGCTTGCTTGTCTGTCGAAAAAACTTTGGATCGATTTTTAATCCTTTTCCTGTGATCCAATCGAGCTGAAACTTTGCAGGTAGACTCGTGGTGACGATAAAAATGATCTAACAAATTTTCGTTTAAAAAAATTAATAATTGTATTTCGAATTTTTTTATTACTCCCTTTCGTAGCGTTGCCCGACTCAAGCCCAACGCGTGGGGTAAGCGCCAAACCTGTTTCAACTAGTAAATGAGAAAGGAAGTATAATAAAAACTTGGTTTTTATGGGTTAATTTTTTTAGACGTTTTGTTTTTTTTTAAATATCTTTCTAAACCGAGTCTCTTAAATAAATAAAATTTCTCAACATAAAGCTTCGACATATTTACTTTATCATTTTTAAGAGTATTTAGTTTGAGCTTTTCATAATTGTTCCAAAATTTACAAGCTCGTAGTAATTATCTAAGTATGTAATTATACCAAAAATGATCATTATGCTCAATGATAAAAGTGATTTATTTATTTATTTATTGAAATTAACGGACATAGTCCAATGAAATATAATACTAAGCAACATAAATATATCAGAATAAATGTTATAACAATTTAAAACAAAAGCAAGGACAAATGAGAAGTACTAACAAGATGGAGACAAGATCCAGACTATCAAATCAGAGATTGTTTGAATCTGGACAGACTTACTCCGAAGAAATCCGCATCCTGTCTTGAGTTGTAAGACGACATAACCGTGACATGGGAGCGTGGAATCCATAATTAGTTCGATGATGACTAAGGAACACGAACATTCAAATGTCTTTGGTATCCATTTTATCATAGTCAGTATAGACACCCTACTTTTACTGTTAATTTCAGGCATAAAATTATTCGTGTAGACATTATTATATCATCTACATTTGCACAATACCCAACTGCCGAAAACAGGCCTTAATTCGTTTATTGCATATTATTATTTATATTTGTTTAAGAGTCCTAATTTACATTTTTCAAATTACATACAAAGTTTTTACATTTTTTTTGGAATTGCCACTCAACTAGCCCTTCGGTACATTCGTGTCAGTGAAATTTTGTAATTGTGTAACAATAATTTAAAATATATTCAAATATATTTTCAAAAATAAAAAGCATAAAAACACGAAAAAATCATCCAGAACCGACATCCATACAAGCCAGCCATGGCACCAGGTTGTGTACTAAGAAATTTACGTTGGCTCATTTCTATATATTTCGTGTCGTGTATGTCTTGCACGGCTGTAGTAGAAACCTGTTTTTTTTTACATTTTAGCATGCATATCATCTTATTTTATGTTTTGCTTTGTACTTCGGATTACATATCGGAATATAATATACAGGGATGTCTCGTAGATCGCAGCTAGTAGCAAATACTTCGGGGGAGTCGTCTTCATTCGTATAATTTAACGTTTAATATAAGTCAGAAATATTGAAAAAAAAATGTAAACGTTGATGATAAATATACGAAATGTTCCTCATTCGAAACATATATATAGGTAGGTACTTAGAACTTTAAAAAATTTGATGATTTGTGGATGTTCTTACGATGGATTTGGTGAACGTTGCATTTTGTAGAGTGATCATTTAAGCCAGCTCAACCATTATAAAAGCCTTCTATCCACTTTTCTCATATAGAAATAGCTTCGTCTCTGTGAGACTTATACTATACCATAATTTATCCTTAATACTATATATTTAATTTAACTAAATAAAAATTGGAACTACCCCTAACTAATTAGATAATTAAAGACCCCTAGATAATTAAATAGATAAACCCGACCCGAGCATGAGGTAGTCCGATGGATAAAGTATTCTTCTGTATGTAAAGTAATTTAATTAAGGGCAAATATAAAAGGAATTGATTTTGATTAATGACACCTCTTGTGGATCTTGAAATGTCCACCTTGTCCAACGATGAGTCTTTATTAGTTGCTTGCATGCAGGCCGACCCGAGCGCTAAATAAACACCGCTGTACATTAAATTCCATTAGCCAAGGACTTGATCGCTGAAGCGGAAGTAAGCAATCTAAAAAGCATAATTTAGACTAAATGGATAAATCACACTTGGCTCTCTCATTCACGTCACTGATAGGCAGCAATTATACAATGAGAGCCTGCCCTGGCGGTCTATTGTTGCAGCCAGGACACCGCGCCGTCCAGGACCTATCAAACCAAGTTAGTTCGGATCATCGCTCAAATTACTCTGCCCGACGTGTAATGGTACAGATTACAAATAACCTGCTTTCTTCTTCTCGAATCAATTTCCTCATTACTGATTTTACCCCCTGGCCTGCTGATGTACCTTATATGCCACATACTTTACAATTTCCCTCCAATGTCTTTGATCTGGTCAGTCCATCGAGTTAAGAGATGGCCCTCTTCCTCTCTATCCTTCCATCTGGAGCGTCCTCTGTTCGTTTGTGTTGTACAACTTTTTTTTTTATAACTTTTTAAGTTTAGGGCCGATATGGGAACTATTTCTCATAAAACGTCCCTGGATATGTGATGGGTGCTTCTTCACTATTCTTCCACCTTTTCAATCCAATCACAATTTTTATCAATAATTTGCTTCTATTTAAAATGAAACTTAGTAATCTCATTTAAGATTATTGAAGTAAATTTAATACTTCAATTGAATCCCATTTCCTTCCTCTTCCCACCCTTCCTTTCCTTTGTTATACATTATCATAGTTAAACATTCATCACATATTCTTTGTCATTTTTTTGTCATAATCTATCTATTACTATTTTCCATATTGTTCGTAAGTATTTCATTTTCATTTGCCCATTTTTTATTTTTTCTACTTTATTGTTATTTATATAATGTTATTATCACTTAATTTATAATACTTAATTTTTTTAATTCATTTAAATTTATTTAACTTAAATGAGCTTTCTGTTTTCATTTTAATAATTTATTGATTGTTTTATAATTCTTTATCTAACTGTCTTACTTTTTGATATTTTCCATGAGGTTTATATGTATACATTTTGTTATTCATAGATTTATCTTTTTTTCTCAGTTTTACCAGCTTCGAGAAAACTTCACTGGTCATACTAATTGAATATTTTTTAGATATTATATAAGTTTTTATTACATTTTACTGTATGCTTTCCAAAATAAAATAAAATAAAAATCCCTACCGGCTTCTCCGCGTTAATATCTTCTATTGCTTGACCAACGTAAATTGGCGTGCGGCGGCTTTGGAACTAAAACCCGCCCCGCCCGCACCCGGCGGTAACCCTTCGCCCTGTCATTCAGTACAATTTTGTATTTACTCGGGAGCTGTGACATCTTGATTACCAATATACACTGAATTATTATGTCCAAAACAGTCCGGGATGGTACAAGAACAACTGTTCTTCTGTTCTTCATTGGTAATTGCCAATGAAGTATTAAAGTTTTGCAAAGCTGAAAAAGCAAATAATGGATCGATATTACCGTCTGACAGTTTGACAGATAGAACGGCCGCCATTACAGCTTGGTTTCTTTAGTGCTGCTCGACCAAATTTATGTTAAAGGCTACGACACCGGTCACTGGACATCCTGTACATTATATATTGTGTAATAAATTTACACCCTGGCAACTTCTGTTACGCGACAGGGATGCCCTACCTCGCACGCTAATTTATAGTGGTCGCATTCTATTATATTCTAAGCATGCGCCCCCACTACCACGTTCCACTATCACCACCATTAGCTCTATAACTCCTGGTAGGTCTTTTCTTCATCAAGTGTCTTCCTCTACCGCTAATAAAAAATTATAAATAAGAGAGAGGGCGCACTCTCGGAGACGCTGTGATTCTAGCAAATTGTCAAGAATCGTATCTCTACATATCGATACGTAGTAAAAAATATCCATTTTCTTCCAATACCTAAATATGATGTTAACATTGAGAATATAATTAATAAAGGGTTACTTACGTAGTTTGGGCGTGTTGAGCATATGAACGAGGAAAGAATGGTACGAAATATATATGTCGCAAGTGTTGGCGGCGCCAGAAAAAAAGTGAAGATGTAGGAACTGTGGATAATTCGAGAGGTGTCAGTAAGCAGTAGTTTGGTGCTCCATCGATAGTTAGTTATATCTAATATATTTTTAATGTATGTGATTACTTCTGTATTTGTACTGTTATTGATGGCGGTTGACCTTACGGCCTTCGCGTGCTCATTGCATTCCACTCTCAGATCCTCGCAATCTGTCGACGATTCCGCTCGCGATGTCCCTCTAATTGCTTGAAAAGCCATCCGGTCCATCTCTGCCCGTTTCGGTTATTCCACAAATTAACCAATTGACGGGATGTGAGCACCAATCCCGGCTCACCCATTGAACGGATCGCGCGTGATCTCATGCTGCCCCGGCGGTTGTCGTGTCCAGACCGACTAATTCTAAATTGCTCCTAATTGGACGGTGTAATCGCTGCTGCAGCAGAAACACCCGACAGTGATCTGATGATGGCCAGATAGCCCCAGGAGCGGTCCTCAAGCCGGCGGTCGTGGTCGCCGCGATGACAGCTTCCATCTTTGCGTCCGTGGCGAGTTGTCAGGCTCGCTCCGCCTTATTTTGACTCTGAATATCTTATCCGCAACTATACTGCTTAGATTTGGAGGTGCGTCTGCTTGTACGTTCTGCTCAAACCTTCTCGTATGTCTACCTGTGTTCTATGGATTTCCAGATTATTGTAAAATCGATCGGAAATCTTCAATTATGTGTAGTTTTTCTCGATTTAAGAATCTCGTAACAATATATATATTCATTTAAATCTTAAAAATAAAATATTTCAAAGTATCATAATTTATTCTAAAGTGTTTTGCACTAGAAGTATACAGGGTATCTCGTAGCTAGTAGCAAAAAGTTCGAGGGAGTCTTCCACATACAAATTTGAATAGAAAATATCGTTTACTCTTTGGGTGAAATATCGACAGTTAAGAAGATGAATTTCTGCGGTTTTAATCATTTTATTTGACTTGTATCCAAGAAAATGAATTTGTAACACTCGATATAAGATATTTTCTCGATATAAGATATCCCAACGTTTTAGAGAAGATACGTCAGAAATATTGATAAAAAATTCAAACCTTAATGTCGCTTGTCTCCTTAACTGTTGATATTTCACCCAAAGGGTAATAAATATTTTCTTGGAATATTCTATTGGCGAATCAGCCCGAATCACAAAAAGTATTCTAGTTTAATTAATTGTAATCATTTGATTCCCACTACTGCGAATCCATGACAAACGATATTGTAACGATTCACTTATTATAATATCTCTGCAAGCTTTTGTATGTCACAGGCAATGAGTAGCTTATTAGTGTAGGTTCGAGTCCCATTCCAGGACACAAGCAAGTTAAAATATACGTATAACAAGCGTTCAGCTTGGTTTGAAAATGGCAAGAATATTGATGTGTGTTTCGTATTTCGTGTTCATATCTCAATTTTTTAAAGAAAAAAATAGGTATTTATTTTATGCGATAAAGACGGATGGACAAACGGATTGTACAAAAAAAATGTATTAATTATTGTATGATTTGTGCCAGAAGCACAAAATTTATCAAAAAAATCTTATTAACAAAATAAGTAAAAAACACACTTTGATCAATTGAGGCGTACAAAAGCGAAGGCAACATATCCAAAAACTTGGAAAAAAGTTTTCGAAAGCAGTCACCGAGGATCACTAATTTAGAATGTACTGAATTCGAGATTTTATAACAAATATAGCTCTATCCCTTCCATAATCATGTTTCCAAATCACAATTAAAATCAACAACAGTCTGCAACAAGCAAAAGCATCAAACGGCCGCTTCATACTAAAGTGAGAATTTATGTCGATTTTAGACTGAAACATCATAGCAAAGACGGTAATATATCCAATTATTTAACACCAAAATCAATGATTAAAAATATTTATTGATGCACCTATATAAAAGGAAAATTGAGGTGTTTTGTTGTTGCAATTGTTTTTAACCGTTATGTAGTAACCCGGAATTTCTCAAACTAGCTGCTACCCATGGTACCCGGGTAGTCTACCCGGATAGAAATTCCCAAATACACATTTTTGTTTTGCATCTCACAATTAGATATTTAGACAGTTGTCGAATAGCTTCTTAGATGATCACTACTTCTCATAGCAATGTCCGTCTTCCCTTTATTTCCCACCCTTTCAAATTCCGTTCATAAATAACATTATTTAAACTTGAAATCGTAAATGGATACCCAGGTACCCGGGTAGTAACAAAAGGATTAAACACTTATTTCCATCAATATGTAGGTTTCGTAGATTCCAGAGACATTTTCTGGAGTATATAGGTTTGATAGGTTTTCTGTATTTGTCGCAGAAATATCTCGGTGGGTATTGCTACCTTGGCTTTTGTACTCTTCAATTATTATCGCTGAAAAAATTCACGTATTTATTTGATCGGAAAAGATCCAAACCCGAAGCAGCGCGCCGTCCGCCTTCCCTGGGTCCCCGCAATCACGGCTATCCATTGGTTAAATTAAACGGTTAATTTAGTTAACTAGTCGTTTCCGTTAATCGTCGGCTCGCCTCGCTCGCCTCAGATGAGCCTAATTGATTAATTTATATACATGGCGTACGTAATTTCGGGTGTCATGTGATTTGCCGCCGTCCACCCGTCCGGCCAGTCATCGAGACCCTAATTGCCAATGACAATCGCGCGAGCTCTCCTATTGGTCTTTTTGAACCGAGTTCCTGCTTTGAATATTCGAAATTAGAACAACTTTTTTCTATTTTCCAAACTGAAGTAGTCGGTTACCGCGTATTACGGTGTCCAGATTGTTTCGAATCGCCATTCGAAGAGCGACGAAGCTCCGCTGAATTGAATAATTAGATATTCTAGGAAGAGAAGTGATCTCTTGAATCAGCGTCTTAGATAGTGATTGCTGTATCTGCATTGTATTGTATTATACTGCATTGAGAATGCTAGGATTTGTTCTGCGTACAGCTAGGGTCTTCGAAAATACCCGCGTACTGAGAACTTTTTACAACTTCTCGGTGCGAAGTAGACTCGAGCCACATGAGCATAAGATATCTCTACCTGAGAGAGTACGGGCATTATCCTTATGGCATTATCCATATCCAGAGTATGGTTGGCTACAATAATTTAGAGACTAGAAGAAATGTGTATTTGATTACGCATTTTTATCGATTGTTGCGCGGTATGATCGATAATTCAGAAATAAAAAATATAAAAAAATAAAAATAAAAGTGGAGTGAATGTTTCATTATATTGTACTCTAGATCTTAGGTGTCTCATATCTTAATAAATATACATATGTATGACCGTTTTTTTGGCCAGGGCAAACGTGCTTCTGGGAAATTTGCATCTCAGGAGCTCCAAGTTTCAGGCTCAGGAAAACTCAGGCTCAGGGTGTGACCCTGTAAAGCAAACCTAAAATCTAGTTTCGCATATTTCTTTCCATTTAGGAACACGTGTGCCGACAAATTTATATGAATGTGCGGCCACACACCCGCACACCTTACAGGCAACATTGATCCCAGGTTTATTATTTTACCTAATCTTTATAGTCTAATCCCATCCATGTACATTCCGTCATCATCCGTTTCGTTATGTTTGCTTACGATCACGTATTCTGTCTTGTTTGTATTTAGTAGAAGAACATTTTTAGTCAGGAAACACTATCGAAATTCGAGAAATCCAATTAATCACAAAAAAAATCACTTTCCCAGTGTCATTGTTGGCGGGGTAGTTGTATTACGTTTCATCACGTGACTTTGTTAGGAGTTCGAAGAAGTAAAATAATAAAAATATACCTCGGGGAAAACTCGGCGCTCTACTCCTTTCATCCGTTCTCTTTGAAGATTTCTAATAACGCGCGATGCGTGGGTAAACCGGGGCTTTGTGGCGCACTTCGCACCTGGAAAGTTTCTTCAAGGATTCTCCTTTCGGAGGTATTAAATTCCGGAGACACACGCACACACACATGCATCTCGCCTTTTTCATTCGCTCTCTTTATTTTGAGATGCAAATAATATACTCCCCGAGGCGGAGACGTATGAGAGCGAATCCATTGTGCCCCCCCCCCCTCCCCCCCCACTCGCGACCCCCCCGCCAGCCGTCTACCCCTTGGGCTCGTTCTTCGCCGGTTTCCCCTTTTTCTTTTTCTGCGCGTGAGTTGAGTGAACATTTTCACCCCTAAATTTGCAAAGCGGAGGAAAGTTCTTCGCGCCTGCGACTAAACAGTAGGCACTGTTTCGATTTATACACCCGGTACTTACTCTACATATTTTATAAAATAAATAAAATTTATTTTTAGAATATCACGCAATGAAGCTTTTTTTTAAATAATTTATTATTTCAAATTTAGTTAAACGATCTAAAATGTAACACTCTTTCCATAAACACAATTTGCATTATTCGACCATGCCGAGGATCGATGCATACCACATGATAGAGCGTGTTGACCTTGGAACTCACGCATTGTACACTTGTGCGGTGATTTTACTTGTCATGTAACTTAATTTACAACGCAACCCTCATTTTTATTTTCTACGTTATTTCTCCTCATTTCTCATCCATAAAAAGTTTATTCTGAAATATGTTATCAGTCTAATTTTATAAATGTTTTTTCATTGTATATTTGATGTCACACTAGGACTATCTATCTGGGTCACTAAAACCTATTGATAATCTTTAAGTTTTACATGTGGGTTAACCACAGAGTATAAAACTGTATAGAGTTGAACTAAACCTCTTTAGGCGAGGGGAATGGAACACAGCGGAAGTAGGTATGTCATCCTCGCATATATTTAAGGCACATTTATAATGCAGTTGATTTATTTATTTTTGCATACCTAAACCCCCTAAAAAACAAATGTATTTTTTACAGTACACGTTTTTAAATTTCGTTCCAAACTTTAAGTAAAAACGTCATTTTGTAATAAAGCGCGGTTTGTTTACTAAGACATCATGTTTTTTAAGAATATTTAGTCTGACTTTTTCATAATTGTTTCAAAATTAACAAGCTCATTGTAGATTTTACATGCTTTTCTTTAACTCTCTTTATCTGCTGTTTGTTTGTTGTGGTGGAATCTTGTAATTGATTTTTCGTCGAACTTCGTGTAACGTCCGTATCTTCTTTATATTATTTTTATCCTTTTCTTTTTTTTTCTTAAAAAACGTAAAAATAAATTTACGTAATTTTTTTTTCAATTTTTTACGTGAAAATTTTAACGTATTTTTTTTTCGTTAAAATTTTTACGTATTTTTTTCTTTTTTTTTTTTGTAAATAAATAAATACTTATTCCTTAGGAACCGACATGCAAAAGTACCATTATTTTTGGCGGGTTACAGCTGATTTAACATAGTATAATTAAAATAAATGTCAAGACCGTGTAGTTTGACGGCGAATCCCTTGCATATAGAGAAATTTGAAATTAGTATAGTTGATTTTAGTGGTCTGTGGGAATCTAATTTTTAGGAAAAAATTGTGGAAAATCAAGCTCTTAGAACTTTTTTTGTTGTGAGAAAATACTGCGCACCACATTAATTCGCACATTGTCAGAAAACAGCCCGTTTTACAATAAACACCCCCCCCGGGCCGCCCCCCCTCTCCCAGCCCCCGGGGGACGCGGAACACTCTGGAATCGAAATACCCCTCAGACGTGTCCCGGGAAGTGTTCGCGGGCGAGATATCCTTCAATGTTCCCAGAAAAGAGTGTACATCAATACACTGCCGCGACTAATGCCTTTGATAGTTTCGTGGAAATGATCTGTTCAGACCTGCAAATTTACATTCCCGAAATATAATACTTCACACCGTTTCACACGTGAAAATATTTTTTCTCGACTCGAGCTCGCTGCCGGGAATTTATGATTTTTATTTATTTAAATCTATCCAATTTGTATATTGTTACGGGGTCGCGGCAGCGGGAGACAAATGAAAAACTTTTAATGAATTATAGCTAGCTAACCGAAAAGAAAAGCCCTTGAGTCATGCATACTGCCAGTGATGACGTATGGATTGGAGACTATGGCCCTTACAAAGAAAAGTGTAGAAAAGCTCAGAAAAGATCCATGGAGAGATCCATGCTTGGAGTAAGCCTAAGAGATTAGAAACGACGAAATTAGGCGCAGAACTAGAGTAGTGGATATCATGGATCGTGTAGCGAAGCTGAAATCGCAATGGGCAGGACACGTTAAAGACAGGATACTACAAGATGGCTTCCCAGAGTTCTGAAATGGAGACCTTGGGAAAATAAAAGAGGCATCGGAAGACCTCAAAAGAGATGGGCCGATGATATTGTCGCTGTGGGGGAAAAGAAATGGCTGCTACAATTAGCCAACAACAGGGAAGAATGGAAAAATAAAGAAGAGGCCTATATCCAGCAGTGGAAAGACGAAGGCTGATGAAGAACCGTCACGCCGTATCTCTGCAAGGGCATGCAGAGAGGATAGAAGACCATATTCTTCTATCTTGGCACACCACTTTTGCTTCATGCTTTTGCATGCATGCTCTACGGTTGTTGAGGTTTTTAACAAGGCCATCCTCCAATACTTGTAGATTCTGATCGTTCCAGGTGTCTAATCCCGTTGCCTTCAATATTCGCCGCATATATTTTCTTAACACGTTCATACGTTCCACATGACCAAACCATCTTAGCACTCCTTTCTTTATTATAGGATCTACCTTACTACAGACAGCATTACATTCACTTCTAATTGTTTCATTAATCAAATTAATGGTAGATTTATGCAATTACAAAAGTCACCGGACCCAAATTTAATCGGAGTTTAATTCACACATATTTCACACTTTCGCTTTAGAAGTATGGAACACTTTATACTTACTTACCATCACGCCGTTTCCCCGTGAGGGTAATCAGAGAGGTTAGAGCGCTACAATATTCTGTCCTAACATACAATTCTCGCCTCACCCACCTTAATACATCTTCGCATGCAAGCTCAACGGTTATTGAGGCTTCTAAGGGGACCATCTTCCAATATCTGTTTAATCTGGTTGTACCGTGTCTCCCGCGGTCGCTTTCTCTTTTTGGCACCGTCAATATATCTTACAATATATCTATCCGCTTATATATCTTTCTTACCATTCTTTCCTCATTCATTCGCTCAAAATGCCCAAACTACGTGAGCGACCCTTTTGCTTAGATCAGCTTTACATTTATTCCTAATATCTTAATTCTTTACTCTATCATAAATGGATTTGCCACACATACAACTGAGAAATTTCATTTCTACTGCATCCAGTCTACTTTCGTTCCTCTTCTGCCAGCTCCAGGCTTCAATTCCGTACATATTCGTCTTCTAGAATATTCGCACATCGCCCTTTATATAAGTCGCTTTTAATTCGCAGTAATCGCCACTTTCACTTGTATTCGATTCTATAGAATCGCCGAACTATCACAATGAACTGCGGTAGCGGTTATTTCGCCATTTATATAGGAATGTTATTTCGCGAACGTTTCGATGTGATCTTTTGTAATCTAAACCTTTGTAGTAATTTCTAACGATAATAAAATATTCCAGACCCACGTCCAGCCGTATAATTACTTGATTATATGTGGTTCTTTTTGATTAAGAATCTTGTAACAATATGTCATGATCAATTGATGGCCATGACTTTGAGAATCTTCAAACTGACCAGAGAAAGTTTTACTTTAACAAATTGTTTAGTTCGACTATTCCGAAAATTTTAATTATTAAATTTGAATTTCCAGAATAGTCGAACCGAACAAATTGATGTTCCCGATAAAATCGGAAATAATTTTAACATTCTTCAGATAGTCACAAGCATTTGGGAATCATTTAATATTGAATCATATGGAATTATGTGGTTTACTATTACATTTGTAGTATCTGTGGGCGAAAGGAGCAACTGAATGAGTCAATAAAATTGAGTTTTGAGATAAGCAAGCATGTAAGATAAGATACAGATAATATTTTCTTTATATACATTCTAGCAAGGGAAAAATAGATGAACCAGAAAATAAAATAAATTGTGACTTTTTTTGAATTTTTTGAAAAAGAATAAATGACATGATTAATCATTTGAAAATTTCGGCAAGATCAACTTGGTTCAACGTTCTTGGGCGAAAAAAAACTACTGGTGCAAAAATTAGATAAAAATAACAAAGATATTTCGTAAACACGCGAAATTTCCAAATTTTGTTTTGACTCTCCTGAAAACCTGCATTTTTTTACTCATTTGGTTGTTTCTTTCGCCCACAGGTATACTTGAAAAACAAGAGTAATTTTTTTAATTATCACACGCAAAGCTTTGAGATCAAAAACCTATAAAAACTCACAACGTACTCAGTTTCAAATTGGAATTCTAGATTGTCACCCTATTTAATGGGCGATAACTACTGGGTAGGTACTTTCCTCATACAATTTCCCACGTGTCATTTTTTACTTGAATACGTATCTATTCTTCCTCGAGTCCGTGTCGTTATCCAAATTGATGGGAGTATCGTTTGTCTAACTATGCAAATAATGATCCTGGCATTCGATATCAAAGGAAAACTGATAGCAAAAAGGGAGCAGGAAAACTATTACATGTATTTGGGTCTAGAGGAAGACAGGGTGTTCGTGAGTTTTCTTCGTCTACTTTTTTAATATAATTTCATTATATTTTATACGCTGTAGTTTACGATATAGGCCGCAAGGCTCAATTACTGTACGAAACACATCATCAAAATACCCGCGCTTGAGAAAATGACACAAATGTATTATGACATCCCCAGGAATCGAACCCCAAGTCCTCAGTAAAAAGTATGGCTGAAAATCCACGAGAATGTGTTGTTTTGGTAATAATGAATTTCATATGAACTGATTATAAACATCGCTACAAGTATTCACTAAAATGTTATTCCTCTTTACTTTTCAAAACTCACCATTTATTGTCTTGGAGTCAAAATATAATAAGCATTTAATAAAAATATTTAGGATTCAAAGAAATACCTAATAAAATTATAGATAAAAATTTAAAAAATATATATAATATAAACCTAGGCCGTGATGTTATACAGAGTGTCTCGTCTGTAACTTTACAGGATTCATGCCTTGATAATGAGTGGAAAATGTTCAAGCAACCATGACCGTCAATAGTTATGGAGATATGCAATATCAAAGTATGAATTTTTTCAATATTTCTGATTTATTTTTGGCAAAAAGTTGAACTATCATTACAGTAACTTATATCGATTATGAAAAATTCATTCGCTTCAGTACAACTCAAATAAAATGAAAAAATCTTGCAGAAATTCCAGTTGGAAAATATTCTAATTGGAATTCGAAGAATTAGGAAAAATTATACGATATTAATTTCTCCCATTTGAGATCTTAAATATAAATTATTTTTTAACGATAAAATTGTTATTTAAGCAATAACTTCCCATTCATTATTTCTTTGCAATTTTTTTGAAATTATTGAAATTGTTGAAATTGTTGAAATTATGTTGTTTACTAAACAGTTTTATCCACTTAATAATAATAATAATAATAATATTTGGATAATTTGTATAGTGCCGTTTTCGCGAATACTCACCTCAAGGGCGCTTTACACAGAAAAATTATATTACAAAACAACTTACTGCTAAAAAACTTATTACTATTACTTATTCACAAGGTGGCATGCAAGAAATGGAATTAATGTTTAATACTATAATAGTTGGGAGTGCCTGAAAGAATTAGGTGTTTTCGCGGAGTGCACACTAGGAGTGGAAAACATTAGCTAGTGTTGTTGTTGTCAGATTCTATAGGTTTTTATAGGATTGTCTAAATAAATGCGTCTTAAGTTGTTTTTCGAACTGTGGTAAACTGTCTGTTTGTCTCAGTTTATTAGGAAATTTGTTCCATAACTTTGGTTCAGCCACCGCGAAAGCACGATCACCAAAATTAGTTTTGTGGACGCGATTTACTTCAGCTAACCTATTTTTATTAGGTGTTGATGCAGAGCGAAGTGTTAGTTGTATGCGAATAGTTATCCGTAAGTAATACGTGTATGATTAATGTTACAACTGAATGTCACTGTTGAGAGACCAAATTGCTAAGCCACTTACGTAGCTCTCGTTGCGGCGACACCGTTGTGTCATCATTATCATATTAACAATAATATGTCTACGTGTGGAGTTGGCCCCTTACGTCGACCCTGCACACACACGGTGCGCCAGATGATTTAGGTACCGCCTATGAATATATTCAAGTATTTGGACACCAAAAATACGAACTACCAATACGAACAAAACAAAAATGTAACATTTTTTAACGAAAGTTAAGACCAAATTAAATTTTAATAAATATCACAATTTAAATACTCATCGTAAACCCGTGAAAAATCACGGAGCATAATAATTAATAAAAACCCTTTTATGTAATCTGAATCGCGCCATGATTGACGTTTCAAATTCGGGCGTCCGGGCCTCATTAGCGGCTAGTCATCCATGTTGTTGTAGTTCCAGCGAGTTACGGATAGACAGGCATTCGAAATTAGGATATTGATAGCAGCTGTTTCGACTGTCTAAGCCATTTTCAAACAGTGGATTTACCACCTACATACAGTCGTCTTTTTTAGAATATTTTATTTATCTCTTCCTCTATTAGATGATTTTGGTAAAGCCTTTGTTTATTAGGATTTTTATCCCGAGATACTTATCATTAAAATTTCCCTGTTTATGAATAAAATATGCTTACTAATGCCTAAAATTGTATGCTATATTTATTTGTAATTTTTTTAATGTAACAGTTTCTGGAAGTGATTAATTAAATTATGTTGTATCTCTAATTATTATTTTATTTTAACTCATGAGATTGCTGCATTTTGATAGATTATTTTTGATTTGTGGCTTTGGGATTCTTAAACATATTAAGAAGTGGAGAGATGATCATTTTTTATTGACTAGCGTTATACGTTATATAAAACTACAATTTTTCGAAGTATTCTCAGACCAAGAGTGAAAAATGAATGCACAAATTACTAGTATTGCAAAATAAAACTATGAGAACAATATTGAGAAGAAAAAGGTATACTCTGAAAAAGTAATTACTATATCAGAACAGATTAAATGTCATCAGTATGACAGGCGCGTGCAGTGGGAACATTGCAGCAAGACTTTTTTGTAAACGTATATTTTGGAAAAACAATTGAAATCAATAGGCAATGGTAATTGTAAAAAAAGTAACCCATAAAAAACAAGTTTTTACAATACTCCCTTTCTCATTTTCGGGTTTCGTGTCTACCATATGCATCGGAATCTCCATACAACTTACTGATTTGTATGAAAAAACTATAAAAATTTTGAAAAATCCAAAATTTACTATAATTATTTTTTTTTTTTAACGAAAATTTGATAGATCTTCTTGATTGTCACCACGAGTCTACTTGCAAAGTTTCAGTTCGATTGTATCATGGGAAAAGGGTTAAAAATCGATCCAAAGTTTTTTCGTCAGACAAGCAGACGCCACGAGTTAAAAGAAAGGAAGTAAGATGAAAGAAAGAAGTAAGTGTTTTATACATAATTGTTGTCATACTTTGAGCCTGCCATTCAGGAAGACGTCATAATATTAAGGTATGATGTACAATGCAATAAAGATCTTCAACGAACTGCCATAAGAAATAAGAGACGAAAAGTAATATCTAAATTTAAAATATGTGTTTTGCAAGTTAGGTAGGCTATTAATTATAATAAAGTTATTTATGAATTTATTAGAGCTTCAGTATTTGTTAACGTATCTATGTACTACATTAGTAAAAAAATAACAATTTTGTTTTACGTTAACGAAACGTTGCCCTTTACCCTAGCCGAAGAAAATATGCAAAATATATGTGAAAGGAAGGTACTCCGAATTTTTTATCGAGCTATACCGTAAAATGGCCATTGAAGATTCAAATGAACTGCAAGTTTTGTATAACGAACCGGATATCGTGGCTGCACCGCACATTGCTCGGCTAAGAATCCTTCCCCCCTCACACATGGCACTCTGTCATGATCCCAAGGGACTCGACCACGGGCAAGTCCTCTAAGAAGGTGGGACGATAATATTGAAAACAACTCGAGAAAACTTAGTGTACACGACTAAAGGACTTCGTTCGCCAAAAGGCAGTCGTGAAGACACGTGATCAAAGCTATGTGATGGTGGATGGTACTTCGTAAATAGTGATATTATTTTATTACGTATTACGTACGCACTGTACCCACACCAACTCAATTGCAAGCTTATATGAAAAGACCTATACCTATTGTTTTCCACTATTAGTATGCACTCCGCGAAAATACCTAATTCATAGTTTAAACCTTAAATTCCATCTTTTTGCATGTCATCCTGCACGTTATTCTGCGACATGGACACTCTAGACGAGTTTACAAGTATATTGTATATTTTAAAGAAGTTATATATGTAAAATATTAATGAAATGTATGAAAACTGCGGTCATATCTTTTCTTGAAAAAATAAGCATTAAAATGACGACTCTCCTGTATTTGTTTTTTTTTTCTATATTTTTCCTTTTAAATTCAAATAACCGTTCAATGCCTGTGTACGTAAACGAGTAGATACTTTTACATTTTTCCCTTCTGTGAAAATAATACGTTATTAGTATAAATTGATTGTTATGCGGAAAACTTATTTGTAGAGATTGTTTTTACTGAATCCCACTCAATATTAAATGGCCAATGAGAAATAAATTTTATATTCAATTTAAATAACTTACATTGTTAATTGATTAGCCAAAGAATATGTGGCAACTTACTAAACATCAAGCCGCTTCTTTCTCCGTGAGAATATATGGTGTGTATGAAGCGTCACACTCGTGTGTTCTGGCATACACACACATTTCCAACCTGGCGACGTATGAGTAGGGCTGATACGGGAGCTTGTGCTCATAAAACGCGTTGGGAATGCGGTGAATGTACATTCATTATTCTGACACACAACTCTCGCTTCATCCACATAATCCTTTTTCTCTTGACTTCTAATAGGATCATCTTTCAGCATCTGGTTTACCTGGTTGTGCTTCGTCTTTTTCTTCAAACCGAAGAAATTTAAAGACGTTACGCAATAATACCTGACGAAGACTTCTCGTATATCGATGGACCTATAAATTCTCCAGAGACCGGCTTGCCTTTTTAGAAACCCATTGAACCTCCCACACGAATGTATTTTGCAAATTATTGTGCGGCGCGCTTAGATTCAGTGTATTTTTTTCCTACTGCCTCAAACAATCGAGACAGTTATACTGTTCTTTTTTCGTATTTAGTGTTATATCAATACACTTTTTTTAACAATTCGATATAAATAATTCTATGTTTAGAAAACCAAATTAACTCATGGTCCTGTATGTTCATTGTTCACGTACCTGGCAACTTTTCATACTGGGGCTCTGGGACCGATTCCGGTGAGGTAACAATATATTTCTGTGATTTTCTGAAGCCTGGGTATTTTTTACCACGCTTATATTAGCTTCACCTATTTGTCTAGACAGAATATTATAATCGATATTTCACCCGCTTTCCAATGTCCGATCGAGCTGAAATTTTGCACACAGACGTATTCTCGATGACAAAACATGGGAAATTAGTTGATGAGCTAGTTTTCTATTGAAGTGATTTTGTACGCTGGGTAATATTAAGACTAAAAATTAGAAAATATATTACATGAAAAATATTTTTTTTCTAAAACCACGGTTTATTTAAATGTACTAAAAAGTAAAAAATGAGTTTTCTGCCAAAAATTTTTTGTCTCACTCTCCAAATTAAAGTGTGGGCGCTTTCACTCCATCAACCCACACATTAAAGGCATAGTACAAAAAAAAAGTCATGTCATATTTTATCGTAGTATTATAAAAAAAATTTAACGAATATTTAAAAAAATATTGTTTTTATTATGTAAAAATTGTTTGGACCATGAGTGTTAAAATTCTCTCGAAAGAACAATAAATTAAAAATATTATTTCTCTCCGCGTTGTAAACCAAGATTAGCAAAAATTTACTTTTCTCGGGTCATAAGAAAATAAGGCTAATAAAACTATCCTCCCCTCCTCGCTCGGCACCCCGCCAGCCCCTCTCCCCCGCGAGGTTTACGACCGGACCGAGAGTCCCAGAGGTGACATAATTCCATTTGCAGCGATACTGCCTCACGCACCGAAGGAATCCTTCCGGAGAATTCCGGGAACTCGCGACGCCACCCCGCTTAATCCGGGCCTCGCTGTTTTATGGCGGGGCCGGAGGTGTCGAGCGGCCGCCGGGAAGATATCAAAATAAATTTATTTCGATCCGAAAGAAAGTGGTTAAGTATGTCTTAAACCAATTGGGATTTGCGGCACTCGACGCTGATTGCAACCCTTTCTAACAGCGCCCGCTTGATCGATGGCTCCTTGCCGGCATCTGCATGTTATTGTGTTTGCCTATCGTGTTATTGCCTGCCCAACATAACTTGGCGTGCGGCAGGATTGGAACTAAAACCCGGCGGCAACCCCTCGCCCTGTAATTCGGTACAATTTTGTATTTGCTCGGGAGCTGTGACATCTTGATTACCAATATACACTGAATTATTATGTCCAAAACAACCAAAATAGTCCGGGGTGGCGCGAGAATAATTGCCAATGAAGTATTAAAGTTTTGCGAAGCTGAAAAAGCAAATAATGGACCGATATTACCGTCTGACAGTTTGACAGATAGAGCGGCCGCCGCGGAGCGCGCTGATTTATATTGAAGGCTCTGACACTGGTCACCTGACATTCAGTTTTACTCAGTTTCACATTTAGTGCTGCCCGACCAAATTTCTGTATTTAATACGACACCGGTCACCGGACATTCTGTACATTATATATTGTGTAATAAATTTACAACCTGGCAACTTCTGTTTCGCGACAGGGGCGACCTCCTTCGCACGCCAAGTTATCATGGTGGCACTCTACTGGTGAACAGGTCAGACATCTATTTTGAAAGAATCTCTGTGACCACTCTATCGTGGGCCCATACAAGCGACTGCCCCGGCCATAAATCGTATTATCAGTAGGCATGCGCAAAGCTGCAAACGCTTTGTTGATAATTTGCTCCCTCCGTGTGATGAATCACTTTGTGGAGAGTGTGTTCTGATTGGACATTCTTCTGTTGCAGATACGTGTGTCTTTTGACCTTTGTTATTTGCTAAATAATCAATGAGGGCAGACCCACCGCTTACCCAGGACCGTTTTATAAGCAAAAGCTCCTATATCGGTCCTACTCATTCGCCGCCAGGTTGGCATTTTTTAATGCTAAAGGCAACCGTGCAACCCAGCACCGCAAAGCAGAATTGGGCCGCACGGCTGCCATCCAAAATGTTGCCCTCATTGTCCCGTCAGTTCACTTCTTTATTATTTAAAAAATATGCATACACTACCAAAATATTTCAATACAAAAAGTAATATTTCAATACATTAACACAATCTATAAGCATATATAAAACACTAAGTGTATAATAACAGTATAAAGGCACAAAGGAAAACGAAAGAAAGAAAGAAAACAAAGAAGAATGTAAAGAGCAAACAGGTCGGGATATTTGAGGGTATAGGAAAAGAAAACCCCCTTAATAATCAGTAACCTTCGAACTTTGGTCGACGTAAAATGGAGGCCTTGTTTAATAACGTTAATGTACATGTTTGTGCGGACAGCGTGTATATAGCCATCCGCTTTATTCAATTTTATATTCTATTAATAATATTATACCCCTTTATATGATATCATGCAAAAATGAAAATCACGTTTTCTCTCTCAGAAATCATACATGAGTAAACCAAATATACACCAACAAATGATCACTAGCCTGCGATAGACAGTCGAAATCGTCAGCTGCAAAGATCTTCGTGCCGCCCTTTTAAGCAGATATCTGGAGAAGTTTCAAAAGTTCCTCCACGTCACAAAATAACGCGGAAGGAACATAAACTGGTGAAATACCGGAAAAATATGATTACAACATTTACTAATCAATTATAACATCCGTTCATTCGATGCGAAAAATTCACATTCCGGAAGAAAACGAGAGAAATTGTTTATTTTTCTTTCGGAATTCGGAGGCAAAATTCAAATATTTCTTCACGCCGGCGCAGTGAAATATATCGGGAAAAAATTGTGCGCCGGGTGCGCAGGCTGAGCAACGCCATCTAGCGTCAGATTTAGCCCCACGAGCAGCGCCACCGCTGACATAACATGGAAAGTCAAAAATGCCTCCGGGGAAGGTTATTATATTTTTAATAGTTATTTAATTAATTATCATTTTGAGAGTTATATATATTTATCTATTATGTCGCCTTACCAGTTAATTTGATCAAATTGAATGGCGATATTAACGCCTAAACTAAAGTGAGAAGCATCAACTTCAAAAAAAAATTATTGTAACTTTTTAAATGTTTCTTTAAAAACATATAATCCAGATTCCAGCCCATTACTGTCATAACATCATATTTTCCCATTTTCTCACTGCGTAGTTTTATAATTATAAAAAAGATGTCTGGCATCTTCTACATATATCGAATATTTCAACATCTTCCAACCAAAATGAAATCATTGCAAGAAATCGAATCAGTATATCATATCAGACTTGGTATCAAAGTACATTGTATCCTACTTCAAAAACAAGTATCCTTATTTCTCACCCTCAAATAAGTTTTAATAATTATATTTGTATTACCCAACCTGGGGACTAATTCCTGAATCCACAAAAAAGTTTTATCCCTAAAAACTGACGAAAGTTTTCACGAAAAATATTGGAAACAAACAGTTTTGAAGTGAAACTTCTTTGTCGGTACTTACATAAAATTCTCACACAGGTAAAACTCGTTCGCGGAGATGAAAATACGTATTTTTTATTACGTCATCCACATCCGTCACTTATTCTCTTCCCTTGTATTGGTCACTGTCTCCAACGTTCATCCAAGTTCTATTGAACCGATAGTACCTGAATGATATGACTCAACAGAAATATAACCTTTCATTCGATCAAAATCTAAGTAGTGAGAAGTGAGAAAATATATAATTTTCATTATGCACGCACGTAATCGAAAAATGTCCGTTTTATTCAGAGACACCACTAATAACCTCTATTGTAAAAAATACGGTTTGTTGCAAGAATAAATACTTTAACTCCATGAAAAGTGTCTTACATATTCGCGAAAGGGGGGAGATATTTCCATGTCACAATCCCTCGGCTAAAGAAGGGGTTTAGGTCATCTCTGTTCAATTTTATACTGTGTGTTTTTTTACGCTTTAACAGGACAAGAGGCCCAATTACAGAAGCGAAACGCATCACAAAACACCCAGGGTTGAGTGAATCACGTAGAATAATTGTGACCTCACCGGGAATCGAACCCGGAACCCTCGGTGTGAGAAGCAAGTATCATACCCACCGGGCTACGAGGGCCGCCAAACTTTAACAAACGTTTAACTCAACAATAATACTCATCATGACGTTGTGCCGCATCGACTACAAGAAAGCAATTGAAATAGAAATGCAATTGATGGTGAGAGGTCCCAGAAATTGTCGTGCATCCCATTCGCAATGTACACACGGATAACACCCCCACAGTTATATTCAATTCCACCTCCCCTAAAGTGCGAAAAGGAGTCAGTCAAAGGTACATATTGTTTCCAGACCTTTATATGGAGAGTACATCATGAGAAATGCGCTCGAAAACTGGAATGAAATAAAAATTGGAAGTAGAGATGTTTCCAATCTCAGGTACGCATACGATACAACCTCAATCGCTACGTCAGAAAATGAAATGGCTGCACTGTTTGGTTGACTTTAAAATGCAAGCAGAAAATTGAGACTTGAGATGAACAAAAATAATGATCATTATTCTGTATTAACAGTTTTCCTGGACAACATTCTTTGAACTCTTGACATTGTTAAGAACTTCGATAATGTCGGTTCTATAATAACTGACAAAGGAAAACTTTATGGGAAGACAGCATTAATGAGTATTGAAATTATTTCTCTCACGACATGATTACATGTATATAGTAGATTATTGCATTCGTAAGAACCCCAAGAACTAGACCTAGAGGATGAACCACAATAATCCGATAAAGTGGAGAAGAATATTTCCTTACACCAGGCCTCTTAACTTTCTGAGAACATATCCAAATAAAGGCATATCATTAAAAAGACTCCAATGATTAATCATGATATTAATGTTAAGATAGAGTGTTCAAAGATTCAAAATATTAGTATATGGAAGACTTTGTGTGATGCGCGGATTGAAAAAGCGGATGCATGTTCGTACGATCGATTATTTCTCAGTAATGTGTGTCAAAATTTTGTTGAATCATCCCTACAATTGTAAAATAAACTTTTTATTTTCCCTTACAAATTGATGATTTTACAATTTGAGTATGCGACGACCGCTATTGTAATACGAACTCACTGCTCACTTTATACACCGCTCATCAAATATGTTCAATACTGAATTCGGCGAATCGGAAATCTTCAATTCATCAATACACAATTTTAAAACTCTCATGTCCTCCTCCTCCACCTCAGTCAAACTCTCGTTCTCAGTCGACCTCAGCCAACAACAACAAATCAAACCTCAGTCAAAAATATATCGTTATAATGTAACCCTTTACATATGTAAATGCGTAGGTATATACTCGTACATGTAAGTGTGCATTAAAATATATTTACTTTGAATTTATGTTACATTTTATTTTTTGCTTTTTTTTTAACTGTCTTATTTTTTAATTTCTGTTATTTTTCAATAATTAATATTATTCGTTATATCTGTGGAACCTTGTAAGATTTTCCCTGACCTATTCGATAATCTTGTGCAACCTGATTTTTAAGTGCATTTTAGTTTTTCATATATTTTTTAAATGGAGATGAGTGAGTACACGGAATACGTGTCATACACAGAATATATAAAACGTGTTCAACTGATCAATTTGATAATGGCCTAAACAGCCGAAACGATCGTCCTGTAAGAGACTAATAAAATATTGAACTCTTATAAAAAACATTGTGTTTTTTTGAATTTTTATATTTAAAATAATGGAGTTCTTTGCAATAAATAACGTCAGTGTTCAAAAAATATTTCAATACATTAACACAATCTATAAGCATATACAAAACAAAGTGTATAATAACAGTATAAAGGCACAAAGGAAAACACAGAATGTAAGGAGCAAACAGGTCGGGATATTTGAGGGTATAGGAAAAGAAAACCCCCTTAATAATCAGTAACCTTCGAACTTTGGTCGATGTAAAATGGAGGCCTTGTTTAATAACGTTAATGTATATGTTTGTGCGGACAGCGTGTATATAGCTTTATTCAATTTTATATTCTATTAATAATATAATACCTCTTTATACGATATCATGCAAAAATGAAAATTACGTTTTCTCTCTCAGAAATCATACATGAGTAAACCAAATATACACCAACAAATGATCACTAACCTGCGATAGACAGTCGAAATCGTCAGCTGCAAAGATCTTCGTGCCGCCCTTTTAAGCAGATATCTGGAGAAGTTTCAAAAGTTCCTCCACGTCACAAAATAACACGCGAACGAACGTAAACTGGTGAAATCCCGGAAAAATATGATTAAAACATTTACTAATCAATTATAACATCCGTTCCAGAAGAAAACGAGAGCAATTGTTTATTTTTCTTTCGGAATCCGGAGGCAAAATTCAAATATTTCTTCACGTCTGCGCAGTGAAATATATCGGGAAAAAATTGTGCGCCGGGTGCGCAGGCTGAGCAACGCCATCTAGCGTCAGATTTAGCCCCACAAGCAGCGCCACTGCTGACATAATATGGAAAAATCAAATATGCCTCCGGGAAAGGTTATTATATTTTTAATAGATATTTAATTAATTATCATTTTGAGAGTTATATTCATGTATCTATTATGTCGCCTTACCAGTTAATTTGATCAAATTGAATGGCGATATTAACGCCTAAGCTAAAGTGAGAAGCATCAATTTCAAAAAAAAATTATTGTAACTTTTTAAATGTTTCTTTAAAAACATGTAATCCAGATTCCAGCCCATTACTGTCATAACATCATATTTTCCCATTTTCTCACTGCATAGTTGATCTCCACTGTCTCCAACGTTGATCCAAGTTCTATTGAACCGATTATACCTGAATGATATGACTCAACAGAAATATAACCTTTCATTCAATCAATATCTAAGTAAGTGAGAAGTGAGAAAATATATAATTTTCATTGAGCATGCACGTAATCGAAAAATGTCCGTTTTATTCAGAGACACCACTAAGATAAATAGACATGAAGTATCGTAAGTTTATTGGTACACGGTCCGGTTCCATTTCATTTGACTTGTTTAAAAAAAATTGCTACGACCTTGTAAATTTTGTAAGAATTATGAAATGGTCTTAACAAAGTATAGTGTTTTAGTAAATAAGACGAGCTTTATTACAAAAATATGTTTTTACTTGAAGAGACTCGGTTCTGAACGAAATTAAAAGTAAATAAAAACCCAACCTCTATTGTAAAAAATACGTTTTGTTGCAAGAATAAATACTTTATCTGCATGAAAAGTGTTTTACATATTCGCGAGGGGGAGATATTTCCACGTCCCAATCCCTCACGTAGAATAATTGTGACCTCACCGGGAATCGAACCTGGAACCCTCGGTGTGAGAAGCAAGTATCATACGCACTGGGCTACGAGGGCCGCCAAACTTTAACAAACGTTTAACTCAACAATTATACTCATCATGACGTTGTGCCTCATCGACTAAAAGAAAGCAATTGAAATAGAAATGCAATTGATCGTGAGAGGTCCCAGAAATTGTCGTGCATCCCATTCGCAATGTACACACGGATAATACCCCCACATATTCAATTCCACCTCCTCTAAAGTGCGAAAAGGAGTCAGTCAAAGGTACATATTGTTTCCAGACCTTTATATGGAGAGTACATCATGAGAAATGCACTCGAAAACTGGAATGAAATAAAAATTGGATGTAGAGATGTTTCCAATCTCAGGTACGCATACGATACAACCTCAATCGCTACGTCAGAAAATGAAATGGCTGCACTGTTTGGTTGACTTTAAAATGCAAGCAGAAAATTGAGACTTGAGATGAACAAAAATAATGATCATTATTCTGTATTAACAGTTTTCCTGGACAACATTCTTTGAACTCTTGACATTGTTAAGAACTTCGATAATGTCGGTTCTATAATAACTGACAAAGGAATAATTTATGGGAAGACAGCATTAATGAGTATTGAAATTATTTCTCTCACGACACGATTACATGTATATAGTGGGTTATAGCATTCGTAAGAACCCCAAGAACTAGACCTAGAGGATGACCCACAATCCGTCCGATAAAGTGAAGAAGAATACTTCTTTACACCAGGCCTCTTAACTTTCTGAGAACATATCCAAATAAAGGCATATCATTAAAAAGACTCTAATGAATAATCATGACATTAATGTTACGACAGAGTGTTCAAAGATTCAAAATATTAGTATATGGAAGATTTTGTGTGATACGCGGATTGAAAAAGCGGATTCATGTTCGTACGATCGATTATTTCTCGCCCAGAGATAAGCTTTGGAAACAAGTGAAGATATACACGTTGAATTACAGGATAAGACTGAGAATCACTGCACGGCCGCGGAGACGGGAGGGTAGCCAGACCGGCGGTCGGCCTGCTGTAGAAACTTGAAAATGATGATGTACTTTTCTTCTCCGGGTTCAAGGCCTTATATATACCCCCGCTGATTGAAGAGGGTCGCAGACGAAGTATTGAACGATTTTAGATTCGTGCAGTACTGTACGACCAGCCCGTTTGATCCGACTCAGCAGTATTATAAAAAAACACAATATTGCTCGAACTGACTACCTTAATTGCTTTTAGTTTTCATACCCTTGCAACACAGCATTGGGTCGAGTACGCACAGCGCCAAAATTTTGTTGAATCATCCCTACAATTGTAAAATAAACTTTTTAATCTCCCTTACAAATTGATGATTTTACAATTTGAATATGCGACGACTTCTATTGTAATACGAACTCACTCCAAAACTCCTTTATACACCGCTCATCAAATATGTTTAATACTGAATTCGGCGAATCGGAAATCTTCAATTCATCAATATACGATTTTAAAACTCTCAAATGTTCACCTCAGTCAAAACTATATCGTTATAATGTAACCCTTTACATATGTAAATGCGTAGGTATATACATGTAAGTGTGCATTAAAATATATTTACTTTGAATTTATGTTGCATTTTATTTTTTGCTCACATTGGTCACAGTGGAAGAATGTCGACCCTCTTGTATATCTAAGACACATTTATATTGAAATTTCAGTTTTATTTTTGCATAATTTAATCCCCTATAAAGCAAGACGTATTTTTTTCGAAACGGGTCTCTTTAGTAAAAACATTTTTTTTGTAATAGGGCACGATTTATTTACTAAACCATTGTATTTTTTAAGAGTATTTAGCTTGACCTTTTCATAATTATTACATGTTTTCATAATTAATAATGTACAATTTAGCCATTAGTAATTATTTTAAACATGGCGAACGTATTGGCACTTGGCACCTGACGTATTGCCAAATTGTGGAGAAGTAATTTACGTTAGTTCATGTCTGCTTATTCGCGTCGATAAACAAACAAATGTCCTTCTCGCTCTCGACAAGAATTCGGGAAAGAATCCCCGATTTCATTATTTCGCTAGCGAATTGTGATGTAGAATTTCTCTCCCACTCCGCAGTCCCATTATGTACCGTTAAGTGCGCAACCTTCCGTACGTTTTATATCCCAATTACAGAGTACCTACCCACGTACGTGTCTTTCCAAATACAATTACCGTAGAAATAATTGGATTACCGTAAAAGGATAATGGTGTGTCAATTGTTTGCCCAGACCCGACATCGTATTTGGTGGAGCTCTCATTAAGCATCTTTATCCGTGCACTTCACTTGCGCAGGTAGATCGCGTTGTTTGCGCACTCCAGTGGAGTGGTCGCGCGACGTGTGCTCTAGTGTTGATACTACCGCCCCCTAATGGTGGAGTTCTCAAACGGTGAGGTAACGCACATTGCTGGGAGACAGATGGTAAATTATTATTCGCTTTATTAATTAACGATTAATTCATTATTCAATGTACAAAGTCACTTAAAATGATTGAAACTTTGAGCTATTCTTTAAATCATACTATATGTAATATATCACTCATATATGAATACTTTATTATCACGTGTAGAACATTCAATTCTCGCATTTATCGCATTTATTTTGTTCGATGTCTGTCGACTGGGCACACCCGGCCATCGTCCGCGACTCAACGAACGATCTGTCAAAACAAGGCTCCCCGTGGCGGCCGTACTATTTAATACTACTATCCGTACTATCCGATCCGTACTGTTTGTACTCAAAAACTGGATTATCGAACCTACTAGATTATTCTAGTTCCCGTCGCTTCTAGGCCGTTCTAGTCATTTGTAGATAATTGTAGACTATTCTGGAGGCTTCCATAGTATTCTTCCAAAGTGACATAAGAAGGGATTCACGTGGCAGTATTAACCCGGCGACACCTATTTCGCCGCGGTAACCATTCATGATTACGAGAAATTTAAGATTAAATTTACAGGTAGATTTCTATCTTTATTTTAAGTCGAATGTTTTCAAGCAACAATGTTCTAAAATTTATAGTTATAGAAACAAATGACTTAAAGATTACACGTTTTTATTTATATTTCTGACTTATCTCCTGTTAAATGTTCGACTAAAATTAACTTATAGAGAATATTAAACATTAATTGGACTTAATACATAACTAAACCCTCGCAAATAAAATCCAGTTCAAGTAACCCAGTGAAAAGGTGTTATCGCCAACCACTACTCAAAGAGCAAGCCCATTCAGGTTCATAGATGATATAGTTTACTCACACACGCATACTCATAAACATAAATCATTGCAAGTAGAGAATTTACAATGTAAAACAGTTAACCTTCAATAAACTTGTCAGAACCTTCGAAATTAGATAACGACTGTCTGCAAGTAAATGCTGAATACTTGTTGGAAAGGAGACTTTGAGCTCTGCTAGGTCCAGAAGGAAAAATCGGGTGCCGACACTTATGGGGCAGTTGAAAAATATATGAAAAATATAAAGGAAAGACTTGAAGAGCATAAAAGAGCCGTAAAATACTTTAGTTTAAATTCAGAAATGGCAGAGCATGCCAGAATGGAGGGACATAAGTTTGATTCGAAATTATTATATGGGTGCAATAAAGGAAGAAGAATGTTCTTGGAGATTTTAGAAATAAATAATAGGAATATAATTAACATCCAGATACCACCCATAACCTTTCCACTCCTATCCATTCTAACCCCGCCCCCGACCTCCACCACCATTACACCCACCCAATCCTTATAAATTCTGTCTCGAATTATTTTTAATTTAGTTGTAAACGTGTTGTTATTGACAATGGGAGAAATCCCGAAAACGTTCTAACAATTCAAAATTAATATAGTGGAATAAAACAGTGTTGTTTACCCTCATTTTTTTAAATATGAAAAATATGTGGTTCGGATATTCCTTCTCTTGTCGACATTCTCGCGTTGGATAATCTAGGACATGGTTTTAGCAATACTCCTTTAAGGAAGATAATTCAAAAATATTTTTAAATAATTCAAACTTTGAAGTCGCTTATCTCCATTACAAATTTTACAATAACATTGTGACCTGAATTCTTTCGACAATAAATAAAGGAATCTTTCTGTTAAGTATTGTGGACTAGCTCTGTTACACCCTATTATGTTGTGTTGTGTAAATCATACTTCTATTATTCCATTTTAAAATTTTTATTAACCTTATATTATGCAGTATATCTCAAAAGCCAGAATAAATCAATCATTTTTTTATTTAATCTGTAATATCTAAATCACCATCCCCTAGTAAGTATTGACAAAAATCTCAAAGATGTCTTTCATCGATCTCTAAGTTACAAATCCATTTTCATTTTTGATTATTTTCAGGAATAACGTATTAATATTTTTTGCCTTTTATTGAAATTTTTGATAAAATTTCATCATCATACGTCACCACGATTTGAGAAGCCCTGAAATGAGTTTTGTTAGAAATATGCATTTTTATATAGGTACTCGTACATCTATAGAGAGATTGTATAGATATGCTTTCAATTTCAATTATTTATTTTGGGTGTCGGCCGGGTTTTCTGTATAATGTTTGTATTATATCTCTTTATTTATGATTTATTCATTTTTTAAATATGTATTTGATAGTTACTGAATGAATAATTGTGGATAATATACAAGTTCATTAAATATGTATAAAAAAAGCAAGGAGCAAGACATATGAAAATATTATTTTATTAGTCAAGGTACAGCTCCATTTTTATTTTTCGTTTACTATTGTAAGTATTATGTAATGTAACTATGTAACTATACTTATATTTTTCTATACCTAGTAAATTTATTAAGTTACTAAAAATCTATTCTAAGTTGAAAGATTAAGACTAAAACATAATATTCTCATCAGCTCTCGCTCGAGAGAGATTCTATTTATTTTAATTTTGTGCTAATTGTTAGACTATTTCATTAATTTCTTGTTTTTCTTTATGTTAAATTCATACACATTTGTACATATATATACCAAAATATTACCTACACTTCCATTTTATCTATACCACTCCACTTTTTAAATGATTGTACGAGTATTTCTGTAGCAATTGCTAGCATTAGAAAGCATTATTTTTCCAATCTCCGATTTATACTGATAAGTTCGATCAAATAACTACACATCAAAGTGTCCGTATAGCGACGGACTACTGAAAGGTTCGTGCCGTATTCATTTCGATTTTTCATGTATACCTCGCCTATTTCTGAGTTCCACTAACATAGAGAGCGCGTCCCATTCGTACTCAATATACAATATTGGATCGGAAAACTATACCTCTTCCTAAGTTGGGAAACGGGGAACGCGGGGTAATGGCAGACAGTGGCGCCATCACTTTCAATTCCGCCACTATGCAAATGTGCGTTTCGGGTACCCCAGATGTGTCCCACCCCGCCCTGTCCTAGTACAGGTGAGTATTAAGAGGCCCACACCTCCCTACGATGTTAAGGTCCGACCTCATATATTTTTTCCTATCACGCTTCATTTCGTTCGCCAAGGGATAAGCTTTTATGATGAATGGACGCGTCTTCCATCATTTTTTTTTTAAATTTGCGGCTGTTTTTTAAAAGTGTGGAAATAAGCTAATCCTAGATGGCGGTCGTAGTTGTGGATGAACCGCCGCGTGCTACAATTAATTATAAACGTATAATTAATTGTAATTCTGGGCTAGAAGAGACCATGAAATCTGAATAACACCGCGTACCACTGAAATATTTTGCAGGCAAATTGACGTGACTGCGTGACTATGCGTGCGCTCGAGGATTTCCCAACATTGGATGTTTGGAATAATCTAGAAATACCTGGAAGGAACTAAAACACACGGAAAAATACCTGAACATTCGAGAAAGAATATTTTTTATATAAAGTGTCCCACCAGACATGAAGACGCAGACACAAAGCGAACGCTTTATGATATTGCTGACTTGTATGATATTGTAAACAAAATGTGTTTCAGCTTTAGACAGCTATGTCCACAGTTAAACGTGTACCTATCTTAACAATAAAAAGACCTGTAATTACACAAATGACGTCAATGATCAGTACAACAACCACAAATATTTTTATTATTTATGAATAAAAAATAAATACGTACATGATTAATTTCTTCACATTCTTGCATTTATTGTTTCTAAAGAAGGTGCTGCCTATTTTAATAAATAATCAATTAATTTCTTATTAACTGTGTAATATCACTAATTAATAAATTATCATGATTTGTATTTAATTGGTGAATTTATGTAAAAATTAAACCATCCAAATAGTTTCTATAGTGTTTTTTTAATATAAATGCGACACGTATTCCGTATTCGCACATTCGTTCATTCAATATTTTTTCAAATTAAGCTAAATGCTTGCGCTGTGAAAAAAAAATCTATCTATCTGGTGTCCTTTAATGAGGCTAGAAGCACTGACCAGTGGACCACTAGGCGAGACTCATAACCAATACACCAATAAGCTATCCTTAAGTTGAATTACTTCTTTTAAAAATGATTGTATGTATTATTATTGTTTAATTATTGCATAATATAATATAATAAAGGCAACTTAAGAATACAGGTATTCAATTCTTTGTATTCAACTTGTGATGTTTCACTAATGTAAAGCTACTCATTTTGTATCAGACACAAGTAGGGGTATCCTAGTGAGGTGAACAACCAGCAAATGGTCGATGTGGGTGGATCGGTGAACGTTTCAATGTGTAAAGTGATCTCTTAAGCCAGTCGATGACAGGTCGTAAACGCCCGAACTTGCATACCTATTTTCTCATTTAAAATAATTTCGTCTCTGTGAGACATCTATTAATACATCTTGACAGATGAGCAGCTTTTCACCTTGTGAATATTTTTATAAATAAAAGTTAATATTATTTTCAGGTTTTTTTGCAGGCACCTAGATAAGTATCTTAAAAATATTTGCCAGCGTGCAACACCGTGTACGCACACCCTAACCGTAAAAAACTTTTCCACTTTTTTTTTATCTTTCTGTTATTTATTATATATGGCACTTTACGAGACACCTACCGGGTACAGGTGCGCGCGGGGCATGAACCAGCCACTGTTTGTCCCCGCGTAAGGAAATTGATGTTTGCTCACCGTGTTGCCTTACTCTCCCCCCCCTACCTCGTTTAGGAAATCTATAAATCGTTCATCAAGGTTCTTTATATGTTGGTATATATTTATATACAATTTTTATATTTTAACTTATATCGAGGGATAAAAACAAATCGACTCATAATAAATGTGTTTTTTTGGAGATATAGAACTTTGAAATGAAATAAAACACATGAAAATAAAAATCATGGTATTGGCTATTGAGAAGATAATTTTATGCCTCATTGATTTTATTGGGAAGATAATTTAATACATTAGTAATTAATATAAATTAACTTTGTTTAAACCACTTATTTATTGAAAAAAAAAAAAAAATCAACATGTTTCAAAGCCAATGGCTTCTTCATCAGGAAAACAAAAATAATATTTAAAAATCGAAGTATAGATCAAAATATTAAAAAGTTATATATGGAAAATAATAATATAAAGTACCTAATTAATATGAAAATAAATTTAAAAGATAACTATTTGCAAAAAGGACCTGATTATTTATAATATTCAATTTACTATTTACACTCTTTCTTATTTCCAAAATTTCTAATTTATCAAATTGTGATTCTGTATAATTTGTATGTAAAATTTGTAAACCCTTATTAATATCAAAAGAATGACCCGTAGCCAAAAGATGGTTAGAAAATTCAGAATAATTATTACTATTTAAACACCTTAAGTGTTATTTAATTCTAATTTCAAAATTTCTACACGTTTTTCCTATATAAAAATAATCACAATCATTACAAATTAATTTATAAACACCCGATTTTTTTAAAAAATTATCCTTATCTTTATTATTTAATATGTATTTTTTTAATTTATTATTAGTATAAAAAGCTGGTTGAATAACATTTGAAATATTTTTAACTATTGAATTAGAAATATCATTATTTATAAATATAATTTTCCTCTAATGTTTATCAGAAACACAAGTTGAAGGGTAAACAAAAGATTTTTAAAAAAATTTCTTGTACTTTTTATTTAACATAATATCAATTAATTTTTTATCATAACCATTATTAAACGCGATCTGTTTAATAATTTTTAATTCAATATTAAAATTATCAACAGATAATGGAATATTAATTAATCTATTTAACATTGAATGAAAAGTTGTCAATTTTTGAGAATATGGATGGTTAGAAGAATTGTGTATAACTGTATCTGTATATGTATCTTTACGAAATATGTTAAAATCAATTTTATTATTAACAATTGAAATATTCAAATCCAAAAAATTTATGCTAGAATTTTGTATTTCTGTGGTAAATTGAATCTTTTTATGAAGTTTATCTAAGAAATTAAGAAAAATTTTTAGTTGTCTTTCAGTACCAGTCCATATACATAAAATGTCATCAACATATCTTTTCCAAAAAAATACATATTTTAATAACAAAGCAGAACTATTAAAAATTCTTTTCTCTAAATTATTTTAAAATATATCAGCCACTAAAGGACTTATACTAGAACCCATTGCTAAACCCTCATTTTGTTTAAAAATAGTATTATCAAATTGAAAGTAATTTTGATTTAAAACAACGTTAAAAAGTCTATTCAAATCATTAGACAAATCTTTACAAATATTTGAAGAATTTAATAATTCATTAATAATAATTTTACATTCTTCGATTGGAACACTAGGAAACAAATTTACAACATCAAATGAAACTAAAAATGAATTATTTGGAATATTCAATACTTTTAAATGGTCAACCAATTCAAGAGAATTTTTAATGGTATATAAAGGTTTAAAAATATTACTTTCAACAATTATTTTGTTTAATATAGCTGATAATTTACTACTAGGTGCATTACAATTGGATACAACTGGATAAACATTGGAGGAAAATTATATTTATAAATAATGAAATTTCTAATTCAATAGTTAAAAATATTTCAAATGTTATTCAACCAGCTTTTTATACTAATAATAAATTAAAAAATACATATTAAATAATAAAGATAAGGATAATTTTTTAAAAAAATCGGGTGTTTATAAATTAATTTGTAATGATTGTGATTATTTTTATATAGGAAAAACGTGTAGAAATTTTGAAATTAGAATTAAAGAACACTTAAGGTGTTTAAATAGTAATAATTATTCTGAATTTTCTAACCATCTTTTGGCTACGGGTCATTCTTTTGATATTAATAAGGGTTTACAAATTTTACATACAAATTATACAGAATCACAATTTGATAAATTAGAAATTTTGGAAATAAGAAAGAGTGTAAATAGTAATTTGAATATTATAAATAATCAGGTCCTTTTTGCAAATAGTTATCTTTTAAATTTATTTTCATATTAATTAGGTACTTTATATTATTATTTTCCATATATAACTTTTTAATATTTTGATCTATACTTCGATTTTTAAATATTATTTTTGTTTTCCTGATGAAGAAGCCATTGGCTTTGAAACATGTTGATTTTTTTTTTTTTTTTCAATAAATAAGTGGTTTAAACAAAGTTAATTTATATTAATTATAATTATGTTACCACAAAATAAATTTGCTACATTTGAAGAAGAAGTAATACATTAGTGTTTAATCATAGTGTGTTCTTTTACAGGTTTTTTGTTTTTAGAATTAGCAACACTTTTTTCAGCGACAGCCAATTGGACAGCTTACAGCTGATTTGTGCTTAGTTTGGTTTGCCATTTCAGAACAAATATACGCAAGCAAATATACAACGCTTGCTCATTTTGCAAAATTATTTCGGAAATCGTATTATCGTCAACATATTAAAATAGTGGCGAAAACAAAGTATTTTTTTATTAATTATATTAATGTCACCACAAAATCATTTTGCTCTTTTTGAAGAAGTGAATAATTTATTATGCTTTAGAGTATTTACTATAAATGTCGTACTTTTCTTTGGCTTGGATTTGTGTTTTCAGTTTGATGGAACCGATTAATTAAATTATGTTAGTTATCAGTTATTAAACAGTTATTAGTTATTAAAAAGTTAGTTTTAAAAATATATATTCACCAAGTCAGTGAATTAAAGAAATACTGATGTCAAAAAAAAATAAAGTGAAAAGAAAATAATAAAATATTAAGAGCATAATCTCTCGTAAATACATTTTTTTATGATTTTCGTCCCTATGCCCATTAATACTGTCAAAATATCGGGACATTTTCTATTGAATTGTCTTGGGTTCTTAACATTTTAAGAAATATCATTTGGTAAAACAATGGCTTCGATAAATGTTTTCGTAACCTTTTCTGTCGACATTCAAATTCTCGGAAAAAACTCCTTCCGAAGTTGAAAAATCAAATTTTTTGGGTTTGTCCTTACACATATATATTTTTTCAGTAAGAGTCGCCATCCCCTTAGATGTATATTAAATGTTCCACGGTATCATTGAATGAAGCGAATTTCAAAATTATAATTTTCATAGAAAATATTGCGAGAGTATTTTTCTTTAAAATAAAACGTTTTTCCTATTGTGTAATATAATATAATAATCTGGTCAATCTAATATTCTGAGTTGGCGAGTAATTGTCTATGCCGCTCAATATTTAGCTGATAATATCGTCACGCCATCGGTCGTTGCTGTGGGGGGCATATGAAACACTAAAAATAATTTACAGTTTTATTTATCGCACAAACTCACTGGACATGAATTTTACTGGAGCACCGTTCCTTAATTCACACTAATTGTTCTAGAATATTTCACACAGGTTCTCACTAATTCCCGTCAATTCGCACGTAAGTGGTCGCACTTATTTTCAAACGCCTATTAGGTACTCTCTTACTTTACTGTCGCTTATTCATGCTGCTGACCACACTTGCATAGTTCGCTTTTCTGTTGTCTTCTACGTTGCGCTGTCAAATAACAACTCTCCGCGCGCGCGCTCCCTCGCCTTTTATACAATAAATTGATTTCGCGATGCCTCGAGGACTACAAATTTCTCCATATTTCTAGTGATTATGAGAATAGCCCATTTGATTCTAGATTTATGTGGACCGTTGAGAGACTTTGATAATACGCAGTTAGACTCTCGTGACAGTATTGTTTTTTTATAATGTTTTTATTAAATAGAGATATTTGAGAGATGTGATACGTATTCCGAACACGGAATACGTACCACATCAATATTCTTACTATTTTCAAACTAAGCTAAACGCTTATGCTATGAAATTAGGACTAACTGGGAAAATTAGGAGTGAGGTTCGAACCCGCGACATTTGGATCACGAGGTGAGAGTTCTAACCAAAAGACCAATATGCTACTCTTGTTTGTTTGAAATATTAATTTTTTATTTTAGGTCTCACAAGTATGGCAGTAAAATTGCTCATCGTCTAGAAAGCCTGCCTCGTTTCCTTTTCTTGTCGCTTGTGAACCAATACATTATTCTTTTTGACCATTTCTCTCTTCCCTAATTGTATGTCCAGTCCATTTCCATTTAAGCGCTCTAATAGGTATTCTAGTTTAGGTAATCTATTCTAGGTTAGAATACGTATTAGAATGCTTTAATAGGTATTCTAAACTATTTGTTAATCGAACTTCTTAAAACCTTATTGTTTCATCATATACAACACGGGATGGCATTCAGATTTACGTTCAAAAACTAAACTAGGGTTGGGATAGAGATTTTATTTTGCACAGGCCCTGAAGAGTAACATTGTATGAAAAATTGGTCCAGGTGCAGAGAGGATGCGATGTCCATCATAGAAGAGGTCGGTGATCGTGTTACACCTTTTGCATAGGGTCATGCAAAGTAACAATGCAAAATTAGTTTTTAGATAGAATTGTATGGAGAACAGACAAATGTATGTAAAAAAAGTTAGTCATATATGAGTATGTGTATACATATATCATATCACATTATAATTTCTTATAATTGTATTTTGTACTGCACATTTATTTCATATTTTTGCCCCTACATTCAAAATATGTTTTTTTGGTTAATTTCATTATTTTGCTATTAATAATTTATTTTCTTGAATTTCATACCGTTGGCCTTAACAATTTATGTACCTACGGTACATTACCAATTTCCATTGATTAATATATATATAAATATATATATATATAGATATATATTATATAATTATATTATTATAATAGATATCTATATATATATATAGATATATATATAATATATAATATTATATGTATATATTTAATTGTCTTTTTCCATTTTACAATTTATTAATTAATCTTTGATTATTATACAGGGTTATTTGTAAAACATTAATAACCTCGCAGGACTATATTCCTGCCTTGATTATGAGTCGAAAATGTTCAAGCTATTATGACCTAATATCAATAGTTAAGGAGATATGCGACATCAAAGTTTGCATTTTTTTTTCAATATTTTTTTTTTTATTTTTTTATTTTTTTAAATAAATAGAGATGCGAACACGAGAGAAGAATATTTCTGACTTATTTTTTGTAAAACGTTGGACTATTATTACAGTAACTTATATCGAATATGAAAAATTCATTCCCTTTAATACAAGTCAAATAAAATAATAAAAACCTCCGCATTCCAATTAGAAAACATTCCAATTGGAATTTTTTCAGGGTTTTTATCATTATATTTAACTTGTATTGAAACGAATGAATTTTTCGTAATCAATATGAGTTACTGTAATGATAGTCCAACTTTTTACGAGAAATAAGTCAGAAATATTGAAAAAAAAATACAAACTTTGATGTCGCATATCTCCATAACTATTGATATTAGGTCATAATTGCTTGAAAATTTTCGACTCATAATTAAGGCAGGAATATAGTCCTGCGAGGTTATTAATGTTTTACAAATAACCCTGTATATATAAATAAAATTTTAAGTTTATGTTTTACACGACTTTACAGATGAAAACATCTGTAGTTCTCGAAAATGAAATGAAGACGGAAAAAAATTATAGATATTTCAAAACTAAATTGAAAAATCTTCTACAAAAAACAATCACAATAACGCAATGAAAAAAATCTTACCAGAAACATTCAATGTATACACACTTTTAAATGTTATTACAATACCTTCTCAATTTTTAATTTTCATAAATTACTTAATCTAATGTCTTACATTTTTGTCTTCTTATATTGTTTATATCTTACTTATTAATTTAATGTCTTAATTTTTATAACTTAATCTAATGTTTCTTTGTCTATATCTTACTTATTTAATCTAATGTCTTACACTAATGATTACATTAACAACAGATATATACATATATGACAATGCTCCCCAATTTTAAACACGAGAATAAATTCTCATATAAAAGTGGGTAAGCGTGTAATATAAATGTGTATTAATTATATTATATTGAATACAGCCTCTTAAGTTTGTATATTTACCAAATAAATTTAATCTTTTAATTATAAAAAAATTATCATATTCCTCAAAGTTGATGTCAAATCAATAAATATAATCTATAGAATAATAATCTTTGATTGAATTTCTTTCCTGCTTTCTTAATACTTTCGGCGCAGTACTTTGTCTGAAAAATGACTGGAATGTGACGTCATCGTACAGTATCTGCGATCTAATGAGGGATTAGGTCAATCTCCCAGCGCAAGAGATACAAGAGACGTAGCAACAATGTCGCAGATATCATTGCACCGTCTCTCGGTGCTGCGCGAACATAAATAGAGGCAGACAGGCTGTCTCTCGTGTCGCACGGTGATCTATGTTGATGCCGTATTTGGACAAAAATATTTGTACGCATGAATAGACTTCTAACACAAGTAGTATCTCAAAATAATAGAGAATGCGTATGTTGTTTATAGAAAATAACTAGTATTTTTTTTTTTTTAATTAAACTATTATTAATTTTTTTCAATTGATTGAGCAACATTGTAGATTGACATTTTTAAAATATTGTTTATTTTATTTGTATATATCTACTTTTATGTGAGTTTTTTTTCACTAACATGTTTCAGAAATTATATAATTATAAATTATGCTGTATTACTGTCAAAAAAATTGAATGAAATGTCTTTTGTTCCTTGTTTTTCCAAATTATTTGAATAATTATTTTTATAAACAAGGAACAAAAGAACAAGGAAAATAATTAATATTTTTTTTAAACTATAATGAATGTAGTGCAGGAATCAAGATATATTATAGATGTGTCATAGAGACGAAGCTATATTTTTACATAGGAAAGTAGGTAATGAAATCTTTTTGGGTGTTCATAGGGATTACGAACTATCGTACGGCTGACTTAAGTGATCACTTTACACAATGTAACGTTCACCAATTGCACCCATGATAGACCATCACATCTTAAAGTTGCATATATGTTTAACTTGCACACGATAAATCAGGATGCGATAGATCCCAAGCCCTATGAACACCCAATAAAACTTCCATACCTACTCTCCCATATAAAAATATAGCTTCGTCTCTATGAGACATCGATAATATATCTCGATTAATAATGTCCCCCTGGAGGTAAAATCCAGTATTTTGTTCTTGAAAAATTTGGACACACTCAAAATATTCTGAGTAATGCAGGAAAGTTTATTTCGAAATCATTTTCTGCACTCATCTGAGAATCGGTGCAAAAAAGTTTCTTCGTTTTTTATCCTACAAAGCTGGTTAACACAGTGAATAACCGATCTTGTTATGCTACACAAGATTCTCAGTGCAGCTATTGATTGTCTTTCTTTATCCGACAAAGTTGCATGTTGAACCCCGTATAAGATATCCGGAGTTCTTTAGAAGAAGTCAGCTTTCTAATAATGGTGGCTATTTTTCTTCCATCACAATAATGTGTTATACATACAATATTGTGACGTAGCTTTGAGAGGTAAATAAAAATACTGGAAATTAATTTAGTTTAATTCATTACCAAAGAAGGTCAGTGAACACGAGTTAAATTGTAGTACCGTTTTTAATTTTGCAGTCTCTAAATGTCTCCCGAATATTTCGCACACTTAATTCGCACTAATCAACGCTGTCTCTATCTTAGATCACTTCTCGTAAATTCTGTTCAATGTTCGGTGATATAAAACTTGTAATTGTCTAGTTTACGTCATTAGAATTGATCGCGGTGCGTCGGGAGCGGCCGAGTCCCGTCTTCGGATTGGGATGAAGCCAGCGCAAAAAGCGTCGCGAACGTCGGCGGAATTTTTATGGGCGAGCCTCGCACGCTTCCCGCGCGCGCATTCCTGCCTGCACCTCGGGCGGCGGCGAGGTGCCGGGGAAAAAATTGGTGCGACCCCCGTAGCGCGGCGAGCGCGCCGCTGGTCTAGTGGTCGCGCCTCTAACCCCGCGCGCACTCATTATCAAATTTAACTATAAAATTTGTGGATTTGGTGTTAACGTTGTGGAGAGGTTGGTCATGATGAATGCTTTAAACGGATAGTTGCTATATTTTTTACATTTTGTCTAACTGGTAATAACTTTCCTGAATTCGCGAACCACACCGTGGAAAAAATTTGTTTTTTTCATTCACGTACCATTAAATTTCTCATCCCTTCACATTACTAATAAAATGAATAATTTTGAAAGTAAATTATTTTGAAATTGAAAGAAATTTGGATATTAATTTACCTACATTATAATATGACAACAACAAAAAAAAACAGTATTTTCAGCTGTTTATGTCAGTACCTAATTAATTAATTATTTGTATTTCCACCTAATCCATGTAAAAATAAAATCTATTTTTGAGTGTCATATTACAGATACATTTGTTTGTAGTTGAGACACTCGAAGCTGTGCTGTTGTAAATTTAATGTTGCAAATAAAATAATTTATTAATATGTTTATTTATAAAATGCACTGTAATGACTGTTCGGCATTTTATATAGATAAAACGGCGTATAAAATTAATGCAAAGTAAAAAAAAAGTAAAGAAACATTTAAGATGTCTCAATAACAATAATTTCTCTGAATTCGCGAACCACCTTTTCGAAACAGACCACACGTTTAAAAAAGAGAACGGTATCTCTATTCTCAAATTAAACAATTGAAGCCTGAGATTAGATAACTTAGAAATATTAAAATAAAAAAATTCCTTTACACTAAAGCCAATATAATTATTAACCAGATAAATTTAAGAATAGCCTGTTACTTGATATATTTCCCGTTTCGGTGTCTACTTGTCAATTACCCCCACCATAACTGTAGCCAGGTCCCCTTTCAAAAATTATTTTTTTACTAAAATAAGTAATAGATAGTTATTGTGCGCACGTCCTGACGAAGACAGAGTGGTATCGAAACCGGTAGACGTAAAGTTAGTCCAAGTGGTTAATACAAAGTTTTTGATTAATTAAAATTAATAATATTTTTCTATCATGAAAAACTCGTTGAAAAATGTTTGAAAAGTTGAATAACAACATGATGGATGATAGTCTACGCCTTATTTAGATCGGTAAGCAAGTTCTGTAATAGGTAAGTTGAAACATATGGTGTGTCGCGCGTGATATGTCTCGCGCCACTTATATCGGAAATCATAATAAATTAATTGGTTTACACTTGTGTCTCGTGCTAAATACAACAAAATACCGTATTAGCCCGAATATGACGCGACACACAAAAATTTATTTTTATTTAAAGATATTTAGGAAAAAACCGTTTTTCATCTTACACGTTTTTAGGTATTGAAACAAATTTTATACAGATGGTAAGGATGTGTTGAGATTCGATTTTCGACGTTTATCTGAAGTCTTATCACAGCTTCATCAGGTGAGTGCCCTATATACGCCTGGGTTAAGGACGAGCGATAATTTTTTTTGTCATAAAAAAATTAACGAACCACTATTTTTTTACCGTAAAATTTAGCAGCTGTTGCATAAAAACACACAAATATATTTCAAAAAGTCGAACACACACACCAAATCATAGACAAGGAAGGGTATATGGTCCATAGTGGGTGGCCGAATATAAAGACGTAAAACATGAAGGCTTCTTTATAAAACATTCCATTACTTTGTCAATTTTTTTATTAATAATATATTTTTTTAAATATTTATTATTAACATAAAATTTCTTAATTTTAATTAATATAATATTTATTATAAATATAAAATTCATGGTATTTTGTTTAATAGTTTCATATTCGTGGCCTCGATCTATTTTTCATTAATTTATTGTGAAACTATATTATCGTTGATCAAAGACACAATATTTTCAATGATTTTCATAAAAAAATACTTCCAACAATGAGTAGCCTGACGTATTGGTGTAAATAACATATATGTATTTAAAACACCTTCCGTTAATAAACCCGAAATACGCAAACAATATTAATTGTAATCTAAATATTAGTGCGTAATGTGTCACAAAAATTTGTAATTGAAAATTGACAAAACGAATGGTCAGCCTACATCTTCTCGTGCACACTCTTCGGTTGTTGAAGCTTAACAGCGCCATCCTAATATTTGATTTACCTGGTCACGCCAGGTCTTCCGCGGACGCCCTCTTCCTTCAACATCACCTCTCAAATACACTTGCCGCCAAAATATTTTTTCCGTTCCACATGGCCGAACCATCTCAGCAATGTTTTCTTTATTATATCTATTACAGTGTTCTATTCTAGCTATTCTCTACTCTACTCGTACAAAGATTACATATATCTGAAAGACTAATATAACTAATATTAAGATGTTATGTAGCGCGTCAAAAATGTTTTTATTTGTAGTTTTCATTTAAATAAATTATATTACAATGAAAAATCTTGTCTGTGTAAAAGAAACTATCGACATCGACTACCCTAATTTATTTGGGCGTGTCTGCTTGCGTGTTCCATCCTGCTAAACTAGAAATTATGCAGATTCTACCTTAAAAACTGCAGCAGTTAACTACTTTTTAAATTCTCCACTGCAAAGGCTTCCTAGACTAGCAAACAGATAATAGCAGTTTTGCGTTTTCGCCATTAATCTTATTAAATTCAAATAATTTTTTTAATATTTAGAAAGATAACTAAACTAAACTTTGTCTTTTGAAACATAAAAAAATAGAGTCTCAATATCAAGCAGTGGTTTGTAGAAAGTTCTTCTTATTATCTTCTCGGTAACTAGCAATATCTCGGTTATTTTTATGTGCTGGCTTTCATAGTCTCGGTGTCAATTGTTTGTCAAAGTGTTCATGTGTAATACAGAATAATTATACCTATACATAATATTACTAATACCTACTGTAGTTTGTGTTGTTGCTTAATTTTGTAATACTTTACCTACAGGGGCGTTCACTGAGAACAGGACGCATAACAAAAAATTCGAAATAAATGTTTATCTGGCAAAATATTAAGAATTATTAAAATCTGAATAACATGTTAATTATTGTGATAGGAATATCACAAGATATATCTCTTGGTGCGTTTTTTTTTCAAAATAAATGCTTAGGAAAATGCCATGCTTCTTATTCTCACTGCATGACCCTGCTTACCTGTATCGTATCTAAAACCCCTAAAGGGCATTAAATAAATAAATAAATAAATTATAAAGTTCTTCTGTAGATAATTTCAGTTTGCTGCCGAGATAAAACACAAGGATAGTTGATGGTTAAGTTAACTTAGTTAGTGTGGTATTCGTTCGTCCAACGAAGTTAACGTTCGATTTCAAATTAATCAAATTGTTGCACACAAAGTTGGCTATTCTTACATTAATAGGTACCGATTGTTATTTGAAATACGATTCTCTATATTTTTTTAATAAATTCATTTCAAAATGTAGTTTCATCACGTGATTGAATGGCGGCATGATCGATGCATAACTAATCCCCCTTTCCCTTTTTTGTTCGCCCGCGTTCTCAGTTGTAATAACCTCTCGCCGCTTCATCTAGACGAATATCCGAAGCCTTCGCTTTTTGCTCAGGATCACCCATCGCATCGCACCGCGCTGATTGGCCGAGAAATTCTGAATAAATCTTCCATCCGCCAACCCGGACCGCCAGTTTTTTCGCCCTGGACGTCCCTGAGACGCGGTGACAAATATTCTGATGACAATAGTCATCCGTGTCGGGTTTATATCTGATAGATGTATCATCGAGCGTTTTCTGTAGCAGATTGCGACGGGTGATTTGGGCGGGTCTTATCAGATGTGCCATCTCGTCCGAGACAATCTTCCCAACTTTACATGCTTCTGCCTATGTGTTATCTTCGCATACCTATTAAGGGTGGGTTACTAAATCAAGGCTGACCATTTATAGCTTTTCTATTCTTGAAATCTTAAAATTGACGACCTCTTATTTCCCTAGAATCGATTTCAATTGCAAAATTTGCCGAAATATTGTTGTTCTTGGCGTTGTCAGATTTATACCACCTCAGTAGATTAATCTTGCTATGAAGTGAATAAAATTTCTTTTAGATATTTTATTTTACTTGTTGAAACGTGTGAAAATATATATTTTAACCCTCTTAATTAATTTTTCATTACTTGTCCATCCATCCTTGTTACATCTATATCTTGATTGACAACTCTATCGCTTATTTTGTACCTATACCTAATAATTAATGAATTGTTAATAAAATATAGGTAATGAATTACAAAATAAATTCTGTCAAAGGCGATCACCCGATAATGCGAAACAAATCACTATTTTTTCTTATATCTTCTCTTCCATTTTGTATCACATTTTTGTATAGAAAGGTATCAGATTGAAAATTATCCATTAGTTCCACACATTAGTACTTATATTTTTGTAAAAAGACACAAATTAAATTTTATAATCAATAATTAAATAACCAAACCAACCAAAATTGCTCCAATTTGTGGGCTTTATAATTGTTTGGACTAGTGACATGTTTTTTTTTGTTAATAATATTACATTTTATTTTAACGATATTAAAATATCTTTAATTAATAAGAATATTTTTAAGTCGTTCAATTGACTTTCATACAATTTATGTTTTAAAGGAGATTGTTTTTAAAAAATATTTTATTTTCTACATGATTTTTGGAATCGTTTTTACATAGTTGAAAACTTTTAAACTTTTATACATTAAAATAATGGATATTATTAATTTTAACTGAAAACTAAAAAAAATATATCTTATTTAATAATATATAATAGTCAATCTTCCTTTGATATCTTCGATTTCAAGTATTTAATCAAGACTATATGTATTTAAGATAATATGCTTCGCCAGTAAGTAAATTTGAATAATTATAATATAAGCAAAAAATATTAACGATCCCAAAATACCTTTTTTTAAATTTTTATTGAATCGTTTTCTTGACTTGGGTCTATATTTTTCAACTTTATTTTTTCAGTACAAGCAAACTTGTTTTATAATTTACCAAAAATGATGTAAGCTGTATTGCTTAAAAATATTTTATTGATTTATTCATATTTACATAAAGATTATTCAAAAAAGAAGTTAACAAAATGTAGAGATTTATCTTCGAGAAGTGAAAAGTGAAGCAAGGAAGAAGCGACTAAGTATTTTGGCAATCCAGAATCCAATCAAGAGTGCTTACAAATGAAATGCTACCATACGTTTGCCTAAGCGCCGGTTGCATCAACTTGGTTCATAGTAATCTTTGATTGGTGGAAAGCGAAAATATCGATGGCTCGAACCTGAGAGATGAAAAGGGGCTGGATCCAGGATGGGAACGAGTGGAAACAGAATACTAGAAAGTAAGTAAAAGCTTAATTTGTGCTTTAGCGCATATCTGTCAGGAAAAGTTTAGGAATAAATGTTAGTATAAACCTCTTGAGTTTATTAAGTTATCAACCGGTTACGGAAACAATCGTTTCTTTCATTAGAGTGGTCTTTTTATAACCCTGTGCTTATATGAACAATATTAATAATAAATGTAATAAAAATATCAAAAATTAAAAGATAAATATTAAAAATATGCACATGTTATCAATTAATGGCGTAACACCAGTAATAATCCTATTGAGTACCGATTTTTCCACGTCGTCGCTTTTTATTTTCCAATATTACACATCACCGCGACATATTTACCCCAAATATTTAACACTTCGTTAGCTTTAACACAAAATTGATATTTTGTCGAATCGTTATTGGAGCCGTCTATACTGCCAACTAGTGGTGGGTCCGCTCTGTGTTCACTACTACAATGTAGTACTACATTACACTACAAACTACAAACACTAAAGTTATTGAAAGTATATACTTCAAATAGTACATTTCATTTCAAAGCGAACACTACAAAGTACACACACTACAAAGTGCATTTTTTACGTGAAATTTTTGGGAAGTTGATAAACTGTTTTTTGGAATCGAATGAAGAAATCTGGTTGGCGACCAGATTTCTTCATTAGATTCCAAAAAATTTTTTTTTTTTTTAGTTCGCCAAATGTTACTTCGGAGAAAATATCGTCATTTATCTTAATTTATTTTTTTAGCTCGTATTTTTATTTGGGAAAAAAATATTTACTTCACAAGTACTACAATTTTGTAGTACAATTACTTCATCATTACTTCACTTCATTAATATTACAATTACTTCATTACTTCACTTCATTTCGTAGTACTACAATTACTTCACTTCGTGTAGTTTTTACTACAATTGTAGTGTACACTTTGTAGTCTTCAAACTGGTGAACGTGTGTGTGTTGTAGTCTTCATTTTGAAATGTAGTTTTTCTCTTCGCTACTGCCAACTAGTGTCGGATGTAAACGCAGCCGGGAGCCGCGATACTTCCTCCGCGGGATGCGAGCAAAAAGCCCGAGCTATGCGCCCGGCGCGGTTCCGAACACGTAATGGTCTGAATGACTTCTTCTCGTACGTAAAAGGCGATTATTACGCAAAAAGTGCAAATACACTTTTATGTACGTGTTTCCGTGTCATTTCCCTTTCTCCGTCCCCGCAAGGTGGCGCGAAGCAACTCTTAGAAATGAATTATTTCTTTAATTATTTCCTTCAAGCGCGATTATATTTTTCTCGGTTGAGTTTGCGCGTTGGAATCTTGAACTATTATTTATGGCTTTCTGTCAGACGTGTGAATGTGGCTCTGAATTCATCGCTAAGGGAAATATAAATTATACGCAGAATGTTTCCTAGAGCCTAGATTCCTAACGTCCATATTAGGATCAAAATATCTAATACAAAATCCCAAATTCACATTCATTAGACCATAAACTAACACCTCATGTAATTCGACCTAACCTCAATTTAAATTAATGTTCAGCATTATATATATAATGTCCTTACAGGGTTAATTGGAAAACATTAATAATCTCGCAGGACTATATTGCTGCCTTAATTATGAGTCGAAAATGTTCAAGCAGCCATAAACTAATATCAATAGTTATGCAGTTATGTAATATCAAAGATTGCATTATTTTTCAATATTTCTTAATTATTTTTTATAAAACGTTGAACTATCATTACAGTTACTTATATCGATTACCAAACAATTATTCGTTTTAATACAAGTTAAATAAAATGATAAAAATTCCAATTAGAATTTTTCCAATTGGAGTTCAAAGGTTTTAAGGGAATGAATTTTTCATATTCGATATAAGTTACTGTAATGATTGTCTAACGTTTTACAAAAAATAAGTCAGAAATATTGAAAAAAAAAATACAAACTTTGATGTCGGATATCTCCATAACTATTCATATTAGGCAACGGTTGCTTGAATATTTTTGACTCATAATCAATGCAGGAATATAGTCCTGTGATATTATTAATGTATTCCAAATAACCCTGCACACCTAGATTCTGTACATTTAATGTTATAATAAAAGAGCCCTTAAAATGCTTCACTTAAATATTTTTTCAAAATTTTCTTAAACCATATTTCAATGAACGAGACACACGTTTAAAAAAGAAAACGTCATTTAAATTCTGCACATAAATAGTTAAGGCCTTAGGTTAGGTTATTAAGAAATGTAGGAAATTAAAAAAATTTCATTAAAAATTAAAACCTCATATTTTTAACAGCCGAGTTAATTTATCATATCGACCGATATTTAATATATTCCCCATTTTAATTTCTCCTTGTTAATACGATCCCACGAGTATGGCTATGTTACCGCCGGATAATTGATTTCTTTGCTAATTTTATTTTATGGGTCAGTTGGTGTGCGTCCGTTCTGATGAAGATGCAGTAGTTTCGAAATCATTCAAATTTGTATTAAAAGCTTTTTTGTTTTATCTTAAACTTTGTTTATCCCATCTGTATTCATCTAATGGGTTGTCTAAAAATGTTGTATAATGTTTCTATTTTTTTAATTGATTCAACAAAAGCAATCTAATATTTGTATTTAATTTGACTTTACAATATTTTCATAGTTTGATTTATTTTTTGCTAAAAATAGTTTAATAATTTTTTTTTAAATTTTTATATGTATGTTCTGAGAACACAATTACTGTATTTTGTCCACAGAGGGACAATTATTAATTAAGATGAATTATAGAAGTCTCACAGAGACGAAGCTATTATATAGGAAACTTGTATGGAAGTTTTTATAGAGTGACCCAGGGCTTATAACGTGCATGAGCTGGCTTAAGTGTCGTTATAACCTTTCAAATTACATTTTGCAAATTGATCACTTAAGCCAGCTCACAGTTCATAAGCCCTGGATCACCCGATAAAGACTTCCATATGCGTTTCCCATATAAGTAGCTTCGTCTCTGTGAGACTTCCATAATTTATCTTAATTAGTTTAATTTTACCTATTCCACTATCTTTCAAATGCTCTTCGTTAACAGCCTTTTAAAGATGATGACGAGTTGCAGAATTTGCTCGGAATTTGTTTTGCTTCTAAAGTAAAGGTTTTTTACATTCGGAATTAAGAAACTGGTAGATGTCTGAGAAAATGAAAATATATATTTGTTATTTAATTTAGCTGCATAAAATACAGATAACAAATTTATTTAGGAAACAGCCTGAATTTATTAGAGAATAAGCCTAAGCCACTATTCCCTACGTTTTTAGATTAGTGTGGTAGGTTTAATCGTGAGTTTGCTTGCTTTAGATCTAGATATTTTGCGACACTAATTGTTCGAAGATTACCTCCCTATTTACGACATCGATCTTTATAACACGGCATTTTAACCCGGAATACTAAGGCACTTTTGAGATTCCTATAAAAGTACTACATACTGCAGAGGGTTTCATTACATTACATTTCTTTATGTCTCAACTAAATGGTGATGCATAAATAAATTTATCTTTTTCCTTTTTTAATTTCTTGTACGCTTTTGTTTTTACTTTACTTAAATTGATTATTTATTTTTAACACTATTAATGTGTACTTTATCCCCTTTGAGAAGTATTAATGCACTTATAATCTTTTATAACTACATATCTGTCTTTTGTGATTTTTTATTGTATATTTTGTAAATGCCCAGATGGCTGTTCTACAAATGAATAAATAAATAAATTATTAGGATTCCGGAAAATTTCAAGATGCTTCCTTTAATCATGACTAGGAGACTCCGAAATTAAACTCTGGCTATTTTTAGATGCACTTATCATATTTCAATCGATTTATTAAAAAAAATTGATCTATAAATATGTATGCTACATTTATTAACCGGCTTGATATGCCAGCTTATTTCTAAATGATGGTGGTTCAAGAATTTCAAAATGCATAAATCTATTTATTTATAATTAGAAAAAACATGATCCAACTATAGTAATGTTACTGAAATGATGCATTAGAATCAAAAACGTTCTAATCGTTATAAATAAATAGTAAAAGTAAATAAAATTATCATTTTTCAATACATATTTTAAAATGGTATTTCACAAAGTTTACATAAGAAAATTTCGAAAAATCTTATATGATATAAAAAATGGAAAAGTCAACAAACCTATGAGTAAATCAGTAAAACATTAGCAGATTTCAATATTATTATTATTTAACATGTTAATTTTACTTTCAGACTTTTTTAAAATTTTACTCAAATTTTCACTTCCATTCATCGAAAAAAAAAATTGGTGCGTGTACTTTTGTACGCGCGTTAGAAGTTATATGTATTAGGCATACATAAAAAATTACGTATTATGTTTTTGTATAAAGAACACAGCTGTATAGAATGCGCATTCGCATGTTGCAACTCAAGGTATACAACCCAAACTAGAATTTACATCAGTAACATGTTTCTATCATTGGACAAAAAAATCTTAAATACACTTTGAAAACAGTACCCAAGTACCAAATTGCATCTTGCATGTATAAAAACACGTACCTACCATTCATGTTTTATCAATTTTCGGCCTAAAACGGTTCCGTATTCAAAAGTTTCGAAAGTATACAACTTTTACAGTCGCATTCAATGTCGAATGAATGAATGTGTTTTTGTTTTAAAAACGAATATCTGACAATCACGTCATTTTTGCAATAAATTATTTCTCGTATATCACTTTTAATCGTTTTTGGCATGGTGACAAACAAAAGCTTTCTTAAAAAATTATCGAAACATTTGTGAACTCGCATGTAAACAGATTCTGAAAACTGACAATAATTCAATATTGCGTAGTTAGTTCTGGTATCGCATTTCCACTACTCCAACAGAAGCTGCGCGCTCAACTTCCGTTGCAATAAAAAAAATCGAAGAAATGGGAAACTTTTCCATTGTTTAAGAAGCCTGTATTGTGAGATTTCGCTGTCCCGTCTCCGCTTAAAGTAATAGAGCTTTTACCTTTTCACCTTGGGCCGCGGAATGAAGACGCTGAACCCGGCGGAAAATCAAAGGGCTGGCCGCGGCGGCCCGGTGCGCGGTGCGCAGTGCGCAGTGCGCCGATTGTCAATCCTCCTGTACGCTCCCCCATTGGACAGATTCCGTACTAATGGCCGCTAATTTGTTGCCTTACAAGGAGTCCGTGTTGCCGAGCCAACTTCTCGAGCGTTCACCGCCTTTCTAGGAATATTTAGACTTGCCCAGTTCGTAAACTTGCGCTTCTTTCTATGTAAATTACACCAAATTGCAGCATCGTGTCCTCTTTGCAAGGCAAGAGCTAACTTAATGTTTAAAGTACATATGTTATAAATACAAATACAAATTATAACAAACGAGCAGTCTTTATTTCTATTATTAATGGAATCGGCGTTGAGAGTGCACCAATTCATGATGATCTTAAAAAAAGGTAGAATAAAATATTTTTACTCTACTTGAGTTTAATTATATATTATGGGCCCAGTGGTTCCCAAAGTTGACAGGACCGCGACCCACCAAAAAAAAATTCAATTATCGGGACCCACCTCCTGTCTCACATATTCCCAATACACATTGTAACTTTGCGAAAGACCGTTCAATTAAGAAAAACGTCCAAATATAATCGAAATTTTTCATTACGAAAAATATTAATATGTGATATTTTAATGGGAAGGATGCATTTGTTGCCTATTTCTTGTCACAACAGTATTAGCGTCGACTTCAATTTTAGTCACTTTTAATCGCAGTGAATTCGATGCGTCCAATTTATTTATGTATTTAGTCTCAATAGAAACCATGGCAGAAAATCCCACGTCACATAAGTATGAGGTGGTGAAGGGGAGGAGGACTTTCGTGGCTTCGTCAGACAAGCAGGGATAAGTGTCAGCAACTAAAAGCCAGAATTTTGCTAATAGTATTTTTCAGCGACGTATCTTCTGATAAATCAATAAGCTCTTCACTTGCTTTTGTTGACATTTCAGTTGGTATGTTGTCTTGAAATGGATTGCAAATCCAGTTTATCCTGTCGAACTTTTTGATTCCTTCTTCGAAGTACGCGTTAAAGTTATTTTTCAAGTCTGTTAAATGAGTGACAATGCAGACACTACATTGACATCTGGTTGCACTTCGTTTTCTACAATAAACGTGACATGACCCGGACAAGACGTGTTGCTCGGTATTGTGATTGCGACCCATCTAATATTACGTCGCGACCCACAGTTTGGGAAATAATGATTATGCAATGCCACAATGATCCTAAATTTGTTTCTGCTGCCCTACTCAGATGATTTGACAATATTCTGTATTTAGATTACCTAAATATTTATTACACCTCATTATGAGAGTAACTGCTTCTATCAAAATAAAAGTAGTGATAAATGTAACTTTACATGTGTGTATTACAATGTTTAATTGAGTGTGAATAAAAACGTCACGATAACCTCAAGTTTTTCTTTCGAAAGAATGTTTTATTTTTAACATTTGTTTAGTTCAATTATTTTCTTCAGAATCTAATCAATTTGTTAAAATATTTAATAAAAATATTTTCCTTCGTGTCGTTCATCGGGATATTATTTTCACATTCGTGTTGGGTTATAATTACTGTCAGTCAAATAATGACCAACTCTTACGCACAAATTTTATGTAGACTGTTTAAAAAACACGTACTTTCACAAGTCATTTCTTTCTCTTGTCCAACATGTTGTTAATTAACAACGCTAGAATTAATGTCATTATTATTATACACAAAACCGAAACTTAATTACATCTGTCATTATATTCGTGGTGTTTGTTCTACTCTTATTTACCGAGGACGGAATTAAAATACTAATAATGACTGTGCATTTTCAATACACTTGTTGTTCTATTGATACCAGGTATCTTGTACCTACTACGTCGGCAACTTTGTGAATCTTATCCCTAGCGGACACATACGAGAAGCGTCTTTTTTTAATATGCATTTTTTGTCATTCTGCCTATAATTTATATCATTTTAATAAAATTTCTAACACGAAACACTACTGTAAAATAAATATAAATTTACAAGGTTGGCGAAGTGGTTTAAAAAATATGTCCATTACTACATTTAATTAGCTACTATGGCGTATTTATCCAGTTTTTGCCTACCTGAGACATAAATATATTACTTATGCCATCTGTTTTTTAAACATAATTAAAATTCCTGTTACTATATATATATTTTTAAATACAAACCTTTATTATTTTACGATTTTTATTATTATTCATTTATTTATTTTGTATGAATTTATACATGTAAATGAAGGTAATTGCTTCACTAGACAATGTCTGTTATATTACGATAAACCTTATTTCGCGGCGTAAACTCTTTTTCAAAGGAAATCTATTCATTAAAAATGAAAATAACATATATTAATTAATTATCAGAAAACACGACAAGCAGAATACATTTCAATGTAAAACTTATTCAATGCATTTTTCTGGCGAGACACATATCGTTTATTGAGAATTACACATAGTTATAGTTATACTCTTTTTTAATATTTGTATAGTTATTTAGTAAACATCACATGATATTACTTAATAAATATACTACCATAGGTACATAAAAGATGCACTATTATTTAAGTGTGTAAATTATTGTGTCTTTGATGAATCTGTACATTTTTTGTGATAATAACACATTTTTGTGATAATAAAATATACTGCAACAGACTTTACACATTTATATCAAAACATATAATCATTTATCTATTACAAACTGGTGTCCGTTGGAAGTAGTTTCACCATATCTTCAAAGTATCAGTCATTTAGGTCCATGAAGCGAGTCTTAATATTTATACTGGTATTCTAATTACACCTTCCTATCAACCAAATTACTTTTTATCAGTCACGGTCCGCAATGTACACCGAACAACTTTTTCCTTAATTAGATATTCTTTTTTTCATCACTGCTACCATTTTTTCTTTAGATTTCTTGTTCTCCTTCCTTATTGTTTATCTGGTATTCGTTTTAAATTTTGTTACCTAACTCGTATACCTTTACACCACACGAATTCTCACTACCAATTCAAATGTGTCTGTTACAAAATATTGCAAACGTCATTCGTAAAACATAACCAAACTTATTAAATAGAATCATGTAAAATTACATGTTTAATTAATAACATTCATAACGACCACATAAATTTCATGCTCGTGTGTTAAAATAATTGAACTCGAAATCGAATCTGATATTTTTCTGCCCAAAAAAATGAGGCTCGGAGGTATTTTTTAGTGTAGATGTGTAGGGGACAATCACGCAGAAAGCTTCAGTCGCTGGCAATTGGTCTCTGAGTTTAAACGTATAGTAGTTAGTGCCTGTCGGATTATCAATTGTTGCGAAATGACGGAACGACTTGAGCAGCGGTATTGCATTAAATGTTACCAAAAGCTTGATGATAACCTCGAGAACTCTTAGAAACCATTCGCAAAATTCAACAGGCTTTCTGGTGATAGCGCTTTGGGCATATCAGTGGACACCGAACCGCGTCTCGGTGGACCCTCAACAGACCGCAATAATGATGTGTTTGACCAAATGCGATTTTTTTTTCTTGTAGGATAGACGTATCACAGTCCGAGAACTTGCGAACAAGATGATCAATTCAATTTATTAAAGAGTTAAGGTTGTTATTACGGTCGTTAGACATATTTAACTGTAACTGGTTGCGGATATTTTATACGAAGCGTATGTTTTTCCGATGAACGATTCTCGACGTTTCGTTGAATTCTTATTCAACGTCATCAGGAGGACGACCTTTACCCGCGGAGGTAGAGGGCGGACTCGCGTTTCTCGGAAAAACATACGGTTCGTATAAAATATCCGCAACCAGTTACAGTTAAAAAATTCAATTTAATTTTGTTCGAGGGTTTAGGCTTGAAGAGAGAAACGACCGGACGTGTGGACAGCGACAGGTCGGCAGTCTAATCACGATAATGCACCCGCCCATCCGTCACATTCCCCTACTTTATAGATTGTTTACTCTCCCGACACGGCTCCGCGTAATTTTTGGCTATTCCCCAAGTTAAAAATGCCGCTGAAAGGGACCCGATTTAAATCAATAGAAGACATTACGCGGAACGCGACCGCCCAGTATTCTATATGATATGTATATGAAATATGCGTTCCGGAAGTGTTTCCAACAATGGCGGGACCGCTTGGAGAAGTGTGTGCATTACCGACTACTATGAAGGAAATAAGAGTACGCATGAATGTATTTCTGATGACCAAAGGCTCGATGTTTTTTGAACACAGTAGAAATAATTAAATATCATATTTTAACAATAAAATAAAAATATTTCTCGTTAGTACTCAACCAGTGCTTCGTGACTCGTATTTAAAAATCTAAATTTTTGGGAAGCTTGTAAATTTAACATTTCTATTATTAAAATTCTTTAGTAAGGTATTAAAGTCACATAAAAAAATGTGAGGCAATATTATACCCACTTTTTAATAATTTTACTTAAAATATTTTTCGATGTAATGTAAAACGATTTCTTTCGGGTTACTCATATTCGATATATCAATGTGATCCTACCACGTCAACCCTGATGATGATCACTTAAAAGTTGCTCGGCCAATGGCCAAAACAATGGCCATTACAAAAATAAAACGTTAAAAGGTGACTCTCTGAAAACTGACGTAATTTTTTTAATCTGAGGGCCGCGAGAACTTACGAACGTAGTTAAAAACAAATTAATAATTATTAGGACACAAATACCTCTGCGCAGATATATTTATCTTTCTTCAAAATATAAAATTATCAAAAGCTGAAATCCTATCCTATTGTAACTTCTCAGAATTTGCTACCTACTTGATAGCAAAGGTGCGCCGCATCTCCGATCAGATTTCACCTAATGGCCAGAGATCTGGACGTGTGCGATAAGATACGACTGTCTTCTTATTGTCTTATCTATCTTACAACAAGTGTGAAAGAATATTCTATGTAATGGATATTTAGACAAAGGAATCTTCTAGTTGCACCTGGACGAAACGGTTCAACAACGAGAAGCAGACAAAAGGATTCCTGTTTTTATATAATATATCTATATCGTCAAAATTATATATGTCGTAAAACATCGATATATTAATTTATTCGTATCGAATTCGGTACTTTGATGTGTATATTGCTAACGGAATAACTATTGTATTTAATGTGTATATTTATTGTGTTATTTCAATTTTTTTTATTGTTAAAATTATTAGTTTCATTCGAATTCATATTGATATATAAGAAAATAAAAACAATTGTTTTTTAGTTCTGCATTTTTAATTTCTATGAAACGTGTTCACTCTCACAAAAAACAAAAATGCAGTATTACAAAACAAGTGTTTTCTTTTATTATTTACATATGTGTATTTATGGAGTTCTATAAAAAAAACCTTCAAAATAATAAATTCGTATTGTGTTTAATCCGGTATAAAATGTTTTCCTATTAATGAATTTCAAGTCACAGATTAAAGTTTTAACTGCATGTGAGAACATTGTAAGATATTGAAATAAAAAATGTTAAGATAATTTTTTTTTAATTAAAAAAATATATATGTATCGAAAAAATATAGCCCAATCACCGGATATTTATATTGACGTTAGAGAGCTTTAACTCATAAAGTTATCATATCTTTTACGTATACGATTTCGTAGAATTTCATTTTATTGTGGTTGTCAATATTATTTCATTATATCTATTATTTCATTATGTCTATCGCGTAAAAACGGAACTATGATATAAAAAATAGCACCTTCAGAATTTAAGTTTTAAAACTTAGTTACTTCATGTTAATTAGTTTTTTTGTTGTGCAGTAGGTGGTAGTAGATTATTTTCGTTAAGCAGTTGTAGAAGACGCTTCTACTGCAAGTACATACCTACTGTTTTAATAATGTTGACCGAAAAGTTAACAAGGTCGCCTCATCTATACAGTGTCAGTATAGAAAATTGTCGCATGTAAAGCTGGTTTCACAATTATCAAACCGTATGACAACCGGAAAATTGTTACGGCGTTCCCATCGATGGAAACTCCTAGGCAAGCTTTTATAAGCTTAAACAGGGACGGCGTTGATTGATATTATAGACAGATATATTAATAATAATGAGAAAATATGTTATCATTTTTTATTACATTTACAATTTTTTTTTCTTAATATTCGATATTTTTTAAATACATTACTCAATAATTTTTTTGTACCATTGACAAAAATAATGCAAACAATTTTTTTTTAAGTAGATAGCTTAAAATTATAACATTAAAGAAAAGAAAACAAATCAATCGAAAACTCGTATAGTAAATAATGGAATGAGTTATAGAAATAATACTATATAGTAATTTATTTCAGGTTTTCTTACAGCCATTGATAACTAGTTTACATGAGTATCATAAATTACTTATTATTAGGGATTACCCTAATACTAAGTAATTTAATACAATACGTGAGTAAGTACAATTTATGTGTTGGTGAATAAATAACAAACTAATAATAATTAAAAACAAACTCAAGTATTAGAGACAAAACATAAATATATGTACAATACCTACTACTGATTACATAAATTACAAACTCTGACATCAAAATGAAAATAGGACGAACATTAGTGGTATTAGATTTTTGTTGCCTTGTCAGAAGTCGTCATCGTGACCAATCAACTGCACACGTGATAACATCAAAATAATGTGCTTACGATATAATTAATAATTGTATATGTGTCATATAATATGATTTATGACACCTACGTATAGCCAAACTTAATTAAATGTCAGTATATTAGGAATGCCTAAAATGACAGTACAGATACCTCTATCATAGAGCAATTTAACATCGAGCAGCGTCTGTCCTCGACCATACGGCTGCATATTCTCAGATATTTCATAGTTTGTTCGCAACATAAAACTATTTTTTTGTATAACTTAAGTTATTGTTGCTATGTGTTAATACATAGCATGTTAATTCTGTGGAAACTTAGATTAATAAAATATTTTATACTACTTAATAATCACGTGTAATCTGATTTTTATATGTACTGTTAGTTTCCCATGAATAAATAAAATAAAATATTTGGGCCATGTAACCAGGTATTAGTTAACCGTGAAAAATTGGTAATCTATCTGTGGGGACCCATGACAGGGTGGAAGGAACCAGATCTCGTAGAATGTTGGACCGACACGATGAAATCCCAAGAAACGCCAAGGACCGGAATCTTCTTTTCTTCTCCTTCTTCTTCTTCAGGTTGCCTCATTACTGAGGACTGTGACTCCCGGGCTGTGGTTTTTTGATGGCCTTGGCAATTTTATCACCTTTTTTGGAAAGCCGTGCCAACAGGTAGCATTCTTGATCTGGTCAGTCAGAGATCGAACTCACCTTCTAGCCTTCCATGTTTCCATCATTACCAGGACTTACCGCCTCCTCTGCAGGCCACGTGAAGCAAAAATTGGAGAATGCATCATAGACAGATGATGAATTGTCTATCACGGATCTGTAGTTCCAATAGTGTTAATGCATATTCCTAAAACCGGAATGGTAGCATCATCCATGCTGTTCAACATTCCCTTGAATTTTTTTAATAGGTTTGCGGAGTATAAAGTCATTTGAGCATACATTTTATAAAAAAAAATATATGCGCAATTATGCACCATTTTTTGAAAGAATAAGAAATGAGTCTGAAAAAATATGCAACATTAGGTGCATATAATAAAATGTTGTTCAAATGCTAGGTCTATTTGGATATATTTCTTTCCATGTGCAGGGACAAATATTTATACGTATTGCACACCTTAGAGGGAACATTGATGCTGTTATCCACAATTGACCATAGTTCCATGATCACGAATGCTCTCATCAAGAGTAAAACAAAGGTAATGAAATAGTGAAATAGACTCACAGATAATGAAATGATGAAATAGTATGGTAAACTCCATTATAAACTACTTACGGCTTAAACATTACAAACTAACATTTCAATATATTTAGACAAAATAAAACAACTACAATTGAGAATAATTAAAAAAATCGCAAAAAAAAACAAGCATGCAAGGACCAACAAATGTGTAAATCTTACCGATACAAAAACAACTTCCCTGCAAACTGATACTGGAAGAATACTCGAAGGACAGATTTAAAACACAAGTAAAACCAACACACATAAAAACAACACGACAAATACCGAATAAAAAAAGACATATATTTTTTACGAAGATCGAACCTAACAGTACATAATTCCTATACTATTTCACAAAATACCCAACATACTTAATAACGAAAGAGGGAAAAGCAAAATAAAAATCATTTAAATTAAAGATTACAATTAATTGTGAGAAATTATGATAACTGTAATGCGATAGTTGTACTTACTTACTTACTTACCATCACGCCGTTTCCCCGTGGGGGTAGGCAGAGAGGATAGAGCGCCACACTCTTCTGCCCTGACATACAACTCTCGCCTCATTCACATTCATACATCTTCGCATGCAAGCTCGCAGGTTGTTGAGGCTTCTAACGGGACCATCTTCCAGTATCTGGTTGATCTGGTCATGCCACGTCTTCTATCATACTTCTATCATAAATTTATTTGCCACACATACGTCTGAGGGATCTCATCTCCACTGCATTCAATCTACTTTCGTTCCTCTTCTGCGAGCTCCAGGCTTCGCTTCCATACATCAGTCTTGGTACCAGAATTCCATTATGTACCGCTAGTTTTGCCTCGGTAGACATATTTCTATTACGATAGTTGTATTGATACGTAAAAAATATAATTGTAGGAACATATAAACTGTAAACGCGGTTTCGCAAGATATTTAAAAAAAAAAGAGGAATATGATAATAATAAAAAATAAAAAAAGTTACGCTATTGTGACTATTCCCGTTCCGTTTATCCGCTCCCATTGCCAAGTGCGAATCTGGCTTAAATCGGTCATTCCGCCCGCATAAGTAGGTACACATTACACCCGTGAGAAAATTCAATCGGCCTGACACATTGTCGACGCGCATGAAAGCATTATCCGTAATCACTAATCTAGGACACTTGAGTTAATCAGCGGCCGGGGTACCCCGCGCCGGGCTACTTGAGCAGGCACTTGACAACTGATTATCCGATAATCAAATCATAAAAGTGCCACATTATAATAATCTCTACACCGTGCACCGAGTCAATTTCGCTATATGTGTTTATTGATTATGAACATACTTTTTATCATGCTACACTTTTAAATACATGTCATCAATGTTTGCCGGCAATTTTCTTTCTTCTTATGATGCATGTATTTTAGACTTGCCTCCCTGGTGACTTTTTTTCTTTCTCGGCTATGCTTGCCACTTGACCCTGCGGGAGGCTCATATGTTTAATATATCTTCCCTTCTACTCCTGTCCCACATTCCCGTCCACCCTCTCCACTCGCTATTAAAGTAAGTTAAAGTAAATTTTTATATTCAGTGGAAAATTTGTAATTGGCACAATTGTAAAAACCATTATTTCATATTTTTAAGATTGTTGTTTTGCTGTTAATTTTCCCCAAAACAAAATAAATAAATAAATAAATATTGTCATGAGATGATGGCAGTGGTAGGCAAGCGAAACGCTTAAAAGTCACTGGACATAAATTTAATTGCAGCACTTTTTTTAATATACATTGAATATTTGTAGAATATTTCACACACTACATTCGTTATAGAATCTTTGCTGGACTTGTTTCTATCGCTAGGTAGATCTGCTCCGTTTTGCACGTAAGTGGAAATGGATCACTCGCGCCAAATATCTGTTGCTTAGTCACACACGCGCTGGCTAAGCTGCTTTGTCTATGGACTTCTATATCGCACTTTGCAAAACAATAAACTCGCTTGCCGTGCGCGCGCTCCCTCTTTCATATAAAACATGTTGATTTATACGAAATATATATATTTCTCCTCCATATTTCCAGTAGTCTCTCCATACTTGCAATGTCTACGAAAACAGCCCAGTCCATTCCGAATTCGCGTGGAGAGTTTGAGGAATTTCGATAACGTGTAATTCCTTCCGATTCTACTATCTGTCAATATAATTTTGCTAAAAGATTTAGTCACCGATTTTAAAACCAAAGCGTAAATTTTAAAATTAATATTCTTTGGATAAATTGCTGCTTCTAAAACACACAACGATGCTTACAAAATCAGTTAGCGATTGTTAAAGTGACATTCTTTGCCAGATATATCAGATATCACATTCAAATACGCCCTGCATTCATGTCATTTGCAAATTAGCCCTTTTGCTTCTAATCCCCTCATATTAAGTTTTTATCTTTATGCATTCACTCTATGCTTAGCAATTCTTCTAGCACGCTTCTTCAGTCAGCGTAGCATCTCCGAATAGCATTCATAATTTGTCGTTGGTCTTCTGTTATGTATGACTCTTTGCCTGGCATTCCTACGGCCACGCAGCTCTTTCGTCTTGTTTTGAAGTCTGCGACTAGCATTGGCACTGGAATAGTCCTTTTTTTTTAATATTAATACATATTCATTTCAATAATAAATTATATATCGATAAAGTCGTAAAAATGTTGACACTTAGTATTCACACTACCAGCATGAGAAAAACAGCAAAATGTGGAAATACAGAGACGCACAATTATTTTTAAGTATATTTATAGATTATTTAGCATTCAGAAATGTTATTTGTATTATTTTTAAAAGTGACTCGTATAACAAATGTGTTTAATATTTCTACACAAAAAATACTGTCACACGTCGTGGCTGCAGAAGGGCTAAAGAAAACACTGGAAATTAATTAGCGATTTATTAATTAATGATTAATTAATTATTCAATGTACAAAGTCACGTAACACGAATAAAACACTTTTCTTTAATCTACACTATATCGCAATATATCACTCGTTTATGAACACTTTATTTTGCTGGGTAACACGTATTTAACACTTGCTAGAATATTCTGTTCTCGCACGTAGTTTTTAATCGCTTATTTATTTCGCCAGTTAGGTACTCCGCTCTATATCTGTCGCTATATAATTCATGACTGGCCACCCTGGGCGTCGTCTCACGGTTCGCGCGTTCTTCGCACTGAACCGAACTATCAAATACGACAAATTATTCTAGTGTCTAGGGAAAGGTTCTCGTTGCTTCTTAGTTGTACAAGGCGATTCTAGACATTTGTAGAGGCGTTCCGAAGGTTGTATATCGCCCTACAAGGAATTCGGACACTGCGTAAATTCTTTTTAGCATCTTTTTACAATTCTTTTTTAAAATAATCTGTACATCTCGCAACTTCGTGCGATTTCGCTAGTTCGTTGCAGTTTTTTTATAGTTGCAGTATGCAGACTACATGTAACATCATTTTTGAAGAAGTCATACGCCACATTACACGAGCCAGATATTGACATAGTGTTGAAGGTGCAGGACCTCTTAAGATAAAAGGTACACATCTCGGGTGAGAAGGAGAACACGTGACAAAATGTATTATGATTCTGTTATCGCTCACGCTGGCTAGGTAGCTCCGCGGCTGTTCAGCCTCCCCCGCCGCGGCCGCCCGCGCGCGGCGCGAGGAGATTGCGCCGTAAATCTCGGAACTTTCAATAGAAATAGTTTAACCTTTGTTGGACCGATAGCCAAAGCAGGGACCTGTATTGCCGACCGGGCTCAAAGGGACGGTGAATTCCCGAGATTGGAAGCCATAATGCGACAATGTCTTTATTCTGATTTCAGAGTGTCTGCGGATTCCGTCTCGGGGTGATGAAAATTGCCAAATTGCACCTTTAAAATGTCTTACATACATTGTATCTAAATTCTTTTATGGTTAATTAACCCTACACAGATAATTTCGTTATACATACATTTTTCCCATCCCGACAAGAGAGACGGCGGACGCCTTTGATATGCGATCTTGGAGACGCATGTTACGTTTACCGTGGACAGCGAGACGCACAAAGGTCTCCGTATTACAAGAACTTAAAATCGAGGAGATATACTATGAAGGCAGACCCACCGCTTACCCAGGACCATTTTATTAGCAAAAGCTCCTATATCGGTCCTACTCATGCGCCGCCAGGTTGGCATTTTTTAATGTTAAAAGAAACCGTGCAACCCAGCACTGCAAAGCAAAATTGAGCCGCACGGCTGCCATCCAAAATTTTGCCCTCATTGTCCCGTCAGTTCACTTCTTTATTATTTAAAAATATACATAAACCACCAAAATATTGCAATACAGTAAATATAAAGGCACAAAGGATACACAAGATGTAAGGAGCAAACAGGTCGGGACATTTGAGGGTATAAGAAAAGAAAAAGGGAGTTTTCTTTTCCTATACCCTCAAATGTCCCGACCTGTTTGCTCCTTACATCCTGTGTATCCTTTGTGCCTTTATATTTACTGTATTGAAATATTTTGGTGGTTTATGTATATTTTTAAACAGACAGCACAAAAATAAGTACATAGAAATATGGACTTACGCACACGTACCACGGCCGGCACATACGATCCAAGAGCAAAACAAGATTAAGTAATCAAGAATATATATTACCACGGTTGAAACGCCGAAGGATTTCCCACCTGGAGACCCACACCCGCAAAAACGTACACTCAGCCACTTGTCTGGGACGATTCCCCAAATATTTGGACATCTTGCCATAAGAGACGATAGCCTAAATGAGCTTGTTGTGGTGAGCCACGTTAAGGGTCGATATGGAAGCGAAAGTTCCTCCATTAGTTGGACCGACGAATTGAAAAAATATAATATACAGGCATTTCTCTGATGACTGCGCTAAGATATGCAGGGTGCCGAGAAATTTGGAGGAAAATAGAAAAGAGGGTGGGAGGTCATAAAGGCCGCGGTCCTCATTCTTGAGGAACCGACTTGGATGAATGTTCCCGCCATGTCGCATAGCGACATAAAACAAGTAAGTGTTGTAACACCAACATATATATTTTATTTCCTTCATAATTGCATAGATGGTATTATTCATAGATAGCTAAGGAACTAAACACAAAATGTGTCCAGAGATGGCATCAACTATCGATACAACAAATTCATGGAAGATGATATCTGTTCTATTAATATCCTGAAAATTCGAGCTAAATTACGTTCAGAAATAGCAGTTCATTCGTTAGCAATCCGTTAATAGAATGTTACTATGTAGTATGGAATAAATATGTTTTAGTATGTTCTGCCATGTTTTTTTAGTGATCTTTCCGAGGCTTTTAGCAGCACCATGATTATTGAAAACTACGATCATGATTCAACTAATGTAACCGGTCGGTTTTTATCTGCAGAAGAACCTCCTCAATTTTTTTCATCTTCAATTTTCATTTTCATCCCCTCTTCGCCTTCTTCTTTTCCCTTCATCAACTCACTGTCATCGTCGACTGTCGGTATCAGCTTTCCTCGTCCTTAGGCTATACGTTTTCTTGTCCTGGATAACGTCACCTAATCCGTGCCTCTGCCTCTGACCATCCCATTGCACCACCCATGAATTTTTGGTCTTCCTCTGGATGCAATTCGGGGTTCATGGAGATCGTCTGGTTGACAGTATGATCAGGTGCTCTGCGTCCAATACGGCCTTATCATCTCAATTGCTTTTCCTTCATCTTGCTATTGATAACTGGGATACCTAGTCTTCCACGAATGCGTGAACTTTTTAGTTTGTCTCTTAAAACACTCCATATGACCATCTCAGCTTATGCGTTTCAATTGTTTCTAGCTGCCTATTGTAAGTATTGTACATTGTCCAGCATTCGGAGCCGTAGAGAAGGACGAGTCTGACTATTCTCTGGTATACTTTTCATTTTAAACTTAATGGTATTTTTGGATATAGGACTCCCATCATGGATCTAAACTTTATCCATCCTGCATTCATTTTATAACCACCGTACTTTTCACCATATAAAGTATTATTTGATTTACGAGCGCTGTCTGCTCTTTTCCTACCCTTTTTAAACTCGTAAAAAAATGGTTTTTTTGTTTTTTTCCGACTTTTATAAGCCCTATTTGAACTAAAATTAATAAGTAAATCGAAATTAATGTTACCAAAAACAAACTGAAAAATGAATTCGATGAAATTTTACTTTATGTATTAGCACCAAATACATCGTGGTTATTCATATTAATCAAATTTGTATTGAACTCTGCCTATAAAATCTTTTGAGTTTATATATTTAACCGACTGATTTTTGAAACAATTATTTCCTTACCATAAAAGTTATCGAAATACCATAAGGAATCAAATAAATTTCACAATTTAAATCGCCTTAAAATGCTACTGTGTTTGTTATTTGTTATATTCTTTATCTTTAATCTGGTTTTTTAATTTGTAATTATTAGCATTTTTTGCGTCTTAATTTAATTTGTATAATTTTTTTATTTTATATCAGCTATTTAAAAAATCGCTCCTTTATGTGTATTATTTTTGTTATTGCTACTTTATACCTACCGTAAGAGAAAAAATATTAATAAATAAGTACTAATATAGTACAATAAAATTTCCATTAATTAACTTTATATTTTTATATATCTTATTATCATACTATTTTTTGTATTCATACATTCAGGTAAGTACTAAAATTATTTTAAAATTTGAATGTTCTGAAGAATGGTGAAAAATTTATGTTTTTGATTACCCTAATGAAGGAAACGATAGTTTCCAAAACCAGTTGGTGGAATATATATACACTCAAGTAGTTACTTATACACACAAAGTTTATTGTTCAAAAATTGATCAAGCTTTACTTGCAGTGAAAAACATAAGGTACAGATTCAGAAAAAAAAATATTTTCCTACCAACCTAATATTTTTTAATAATATGAAATATTTCAATATTTATCTGATTAGCGAGCATATCCACTATTGTCCATTACACAGTGCTTAAAGGAAATATTATATTTTATGCGATTCATATTGCGCTCTGTTGGAAAACTAGACAATTTTGTTGCCCTGTTTGGGATAGTAGATACCTTCCCAACTACTTAAAAATATTTAATTAAACTAGGCCTCCCCACGCCGCCTTTCCCGTCGATTCGCACTTGGAGCGAGTAGATTTGCAGTAAATTATTTCAAGTGTGATCATTTGCATATCCCTTCCCATCGAATCCTGAATCTTGTGTACTCTCTTGATTGCTTTGTGCACGATATTAAACAATTGCCACGAAGGCCAGGCCCGGCGCGAAAATAAGATTTATATTACAATAATTTAAATATTATCTTATAATATTGTATCTAGATATGTTTATAGCCACAAGAAACATTGTGAGTATTTAACTGTAAATGGTTGCGGATATTTTATACGAGCCGTATGTTTTACGCCCCCGGAAACAGTAATCAGTCCGCCCCATACCTCCGCGGGTCCAGGTCTTTCTCCTGATGACGTTGAATAAGACTTCAACGAAACGTCGAGAATTGTTTCTCATAAAAACATAATTTTCGTATAAAATATTAGTAACCATTTACAGTTAAATATATCTAACGACCGTAATAATACCCTTAACTGAAATCATTGTTTTTAATAGTGTTTTTTCCATAAAAAAAAAATCACTTACGTCACTTTGAAAATGGGTTATATCTTCGTCGTTTTCTGTATCTTAACTTTGTATCAATTCAAATTGCAGTAATGAATGACAATTTGTATGTATTGTAACAACTATACTTATTATTAAAATCATGTATATGTCTATAAAGGATTAGGAATATTCTCCATTAAAATATACATAATTGATTTGAAGAAAATATACATAATTAAATTGACCTCCGTATAGTACTTACTCTATCTGCAAATCTGTAACTTTTTTATTTTTATTTTATTTTCATTTATTGGTTTTCTTACAGCCATATAATTAATCAATCTTGAAAAAAAACAATAATTGATGTACAGAGTTTTGGGCCAATTACAAGAAAACACGTATATACAATCGATAAAAGAATAAGAAAAAACATGTCCAATAGTGAGTTTGTGTGAGTGTGTGTATTTGTGTGTTTATTTATTTATTTATTTATTTTGTTTTGGGAAAATTAACAGCAAAACAATCTTAAAAATTTACTTTAACATACATTAATAGCGAGTGGAGAGGGTGGAGGGGAATGTGGGACGGGAGTAGAAGGGAAGATATAATGTACAAATTAGTTTGGGTGCGGTAGTGTAGATATTGTTTGTTTTATGTTTCTTATTGTTGCGTTGAAAATGTCAATGTGGTGATAGTTTGTGTTAAATGAATTTGTGGATCTGTACATACAACTTTGGAGGAGAGAGCTTAGATCGTGTTTTTTTATTATTGAACCTTTTTATCTGAAATTTTAAACTATACATAACTTTACAAAACTTTAAAATATGCAACCCTAGTTTATAAATTAATATACAAAGTAACAGATTTGCAGATAGAGTACTTTACGTAGGTCACGTTGAAATATTTTTTTGTTTATTCTTTAAGAATTTTCTTGGTTACTTCTATTCCCATACATACAATTGAATTTCGTCTGTTTTCTGTATGAGTATATCTACTATATAATTTGACCGATCTTAACAACTTTTTTATAATTACTCTTTAGTTCTTTGCGTAAAACTTGCGTAAAACATGGTCTTCTTTCATCTGACGACTCTACCCCTCTTCACGATTTCAAAGTGTATAAAAATAAAGTATTGCAAAATCAATCTAAAATATAAACAAATTATTTTTATATAAACGCATATTACAAAATAAATTAACTCATCGTTTTTGTTAATCCAAACGACCTTTGATCTTTAATTGCTAAGAGTCTATCTAAACACAAAATGCCAAATAAAATTTAAATACCACAATACATAAAATTATCGTATCATGACTAGGGACGAATGAATTATTATCGCTGGGTAACACGTTTTTATCACTCATTCTTGCACTTATTATTTATCGCTGATTTATTTCACCAGTTCGATACTCCGCTTGATTATACGCTTTATTTATCGCTTCGCAATTCACGACCGGCCATACTGGGAGTCGTCTCGCGATTCACGCTTACTTCGCACGGAATTCACCACAACTCTGAACTCGCGCCGCGGCTCCGTACCGTATTTATATCCGTAGGAGAACGTTCTCATCACTTCCAGGCTTTTCCAGGTGTTCCTCGAATGATGTAGCTAATTTCAAAGTGCGGTAGTGTGTTCCAGAATGTAGTGGAAGGTCCTAGTCCTAGGCGGGTTTCAGGCAGTGCGTAAATCCTTTCTACAATCTCTTTTTAGTATGTTTGTGTTTACGTGTAAACAGCCCGCTTTGGTAGCGTTGGTAATGGATAAAATTAAATAGAGAATTAATTATTCCGACGGAGTATTCTCGAGAGGGCAGATTCATCAGAAGTGAGCCGGGCCGAATTAGCCAGAGCGGCCCTCGTGCGGCCCTGCGCGCAGTAGATCAGATTCAATAAACAAACTTCAGCCCTCGGAACCGTTACGGCGCAGCTTCTACAAATTATTGTTATTGTGACATGGAACAATTATGTCCACGGGATATTGTTTTGTGAACACGATGAGAACATTCGTTGCCAGGCCCATTGTTTTAATCAACACGCTTCGGCAGTAAAACCGCGGCCCGGGGCTCCTTTCCGCAATACCTGGCTACATTAATTACGTTACTTTCTTTACCGTTTGGGAGAGGCATTGTCACGGATACATATAATTATTTGTAATCATTGTGTAATCCGTACAAAGAAGCACTTAAATGTTTTCAGATCGATTTAAATTCATTTTTATCGGGAGTGTCTTGTAAAAAATTTAATGGCGCTGCGTTACAATTCTAATCTCGGGTTTAAAAATTCTAATATTATTCGTGTATGCAAATTGTATCATAAATAATTACAGTACCAACGCTCCCGATATTCAATTCCTTACACTATCAGTGACCATTTAAATGTGAATCTAAAAATTATATATACGTAAAAAACTAATAAAAACAAAACTCGTATAATTTATATATTACACAAGGCAACTAACTACATATTACTTTTTGATAATAACTTCTATTAAACAGAAGCGCTCATCGAAATTATGGTAGTTACATTTTACTTAAACGAAATATTCAACTAAAGAATATATCAATCATTCAGAAAGACACAGAAAAATCAAATCAATGAAAAAATATTTGGCTGCTACCGGGACTCGAACCCGGATCTCCTATCTATCCGGGAAAGTTGCGTTACCATTACGCTACATCAGCCTCGTACATTTCCGTCAATATACCGACCTTATCTGTAAGTCTATTTTTATTAATTGATTATACATATCCATTTTAAGCAATCCACTTTTTGTAATGCGGTAGTCACAAAGTACTTTGTGTATTTGCCGCTAAATGACGCCATAATTAAATCTTTAATTCATTTTTATTTCGGAAACATTTGATACAACACATTTATATTATATTAAAAAACACAATCTTATTGTGAAGTTGCAATTTCAGAACAAATTTCTGTGAATTTTTAGAAACCACAGAACTTTATTCTGAAATTGTAACTTCACAATAAGAATATGTTCTTTAATATATATGAATTAATCTATATTTATGTTATTTTTTAACATATATGACCGTAAAGCCTTTGTAAGCGCACTATACAAATAAATAATAAATATACAGAAAAAGGAAAGGAAACGTTTGTTTGAAACAAAAAAAAAACAGATATTAAAACAGAATTTATAGTATTTTGTGTTTGTTTATGGTATCTATCTAGAATTTATAGTATCTTATGTTTGTTTATTTATAGAACCTATCTTTTATTTTTGTTATTGTATTCTCTTCTTTTTTCTGTACTATTTATAATTTACTCTTTATTTTTTGTTGCTCAATGAATCTTTTTTATTATTATAATATTTTTTCCGTATTACATCTCATTTTCTTATGTTGTTTAATCTTGATTTTACTTAGAATAAGAAAATTATTAAATTGAGAAATATAACTACCCTACAACAGGTTTCACGAAGTGGGGCGTTGTTAGCTAAATTTAAAAAGTTTATTTATAACGTATATGTAATAAAATAGTGCAAAAGTATATAAAAGGTGCATATAAAAATACAATAAGCACACAAAAGTTTAAAAAATGAATGTAGTATTTTACAAGCAAAATCCGACAGTGGATCCAAATAATCACACCATTGCAGGACATTAAGAAACTAAATGTAGTTAAAAGAAAAATCAAAGCATAAAAGAATTCCTCCGAACAATTGCAAATCAATTTAAAAATGCAAATTAAATTAAAAAAAGAAAATTTTCAACCATTTTTAACATTTAACATTTTTAATTCTATAAATCATCTGAAAATATACCTGATACATAAATGTATCCATTACCATGGCTGTGTAATGTATTTGTCGGTAAATTTAATATATCATTTTTATTTCCAGATTGGCAATAAAAGGTTATATTTTGCCTGTTAGACCTAGCAGGAACATGATATATTAATGAATTTACTTCGGGGTAATCTAATAAGCCATTAACAATTTTAAAAAGGTGAATGAGGTCAGAAAAAACATTCTGTCGGATTTTTCTGAATTTTCTGTTTCTGTGTCTTCACCGGACAGACTCTAACCGACCATTTACGTATGCGCACTCCAGTCAAATATAACTTACTTTTTGCACACAGCCTCTATCCTCACCACATACACACACACTCCGCTTAACCGCAATCCCAGCTACCTCACTACATTTCTTCCTCTCACTCCCATTCCTATTTTTCTGTTTATTTTTTTAATGTTTTACTCTTCTCCATTCTGCATTATTTTATTTTTTGTATCTTTTATATTTTACTTATATTAAAAATAAAAATATTCCTATATAACTTTATTTCTCCATGATTTTCTGTTTTACTTTGTTTAATTCAATATTCTTCTATATTTGGTTTATTTTTATAATAGCTTTTCTTTTTTACTTACCTTATTTTATTAATTACTTACTTTATTTGTTTTTTCTTTTTGTCTTCTCTGTATTGCTTTGATTTATCTATTTCATAGTCTGTGTATTGGATCTTTATAATTAGTCTACAAACTGTTCATTACATTGTGTCATTGTAAATAATTATACTGTTACGGGGACAGACAGACACATAAACGAACGAACGGACGGACGGAAGGACAGACAATGAAATTATTATGTTTGATATTTTATGTTATAGTATTCAGAGTAGAATAACAAAATGATCACTTTTAAACTAGAAAGTATTTTTTCATTTTGATGTTAAAACAAGCGCAATTATTTCAGAGGCAATAAAATTCCGTGTGTTGCATACAAATGAGCTCGCGTATAATCTTAATTTAATAGGAAGGCAATAAGTTGGCACGCAGACATCTGTTTGCTCGGTACACGTACCAATCTCGGCCGATAATGAATAGAACCTATGTATTATTTGATCGCGATTGTTGCAAATATAATGGACCTGTGCGCCACCAGCCCGTCGGCCCTCCGACTATTGCCTGCCCAACATAACTTGGCGTGCGGCAGGATTGGAACTAAAACCCGGCGGTAACCCCTCGCCCTGTAATTCAGTACAATTTTGTATTGGCTCGGGAGCTGTGACATCTTGATTACCAATATACACTGAATTATTATGTCCAAAACAACCAAAACAGTCCGGGGTGGTGCAAGAATAATTGCCAATGAAGTATTTAAGTTTTGCGATGCTGAAAAAGCAAATAATGGACCGATATTACCTACTGACAGTTTGACAGATAGAGCGGCCGCCGCGGAACGCGCTGTTACCCGACCAAATTTATATTGAAGGCTCTGACACTGGTCACCGGACATTCAGTACATTATGTATTGTGTAATAAATTTACATCCTGGCAACTTCTGTTTCGCGACAGGGGCGCCCTCCCTCGCACGCCAAGATATAGTGGTGGCACTCTAGTCGGGAACCCAGCTCCTTGATATGTGGCAGCTCTATGTTTGTTTTGCAATATTTTTGCAATCAGTGTTTAATAAAGAAGTGAATACCAGGGACAATGGGGGAAAACTTTGGATGGCAGTCGTTCCGCCCACTTTTTTTTTACAATAACGGGTAGCACGGTTGCTTTTAGCATTAAAAAAATGCCAACCAGGCGGCGAATGAGAAGGGCCGATATAGAAGCTTTTGCTTATAAAACGGTCCTGGGTAAGCGGTGGGTCTGCCCTCAGCTCTATGTTTGTATACACTATAATTAATTTTCACCCTGTTTACCTTCCATGAAATTATTACATGTATTCCACTGGGTGTTACGACATGTAATCATACGTTTTTACTTCCTTTATATTAACTCGTGGCGTCTGTTTGTTTGACGCAAAAACTTTGGATCTATTTTTAACCCTTTTCCCGTGATACAATCAAGCTGAAACTTTGCAAGCAGACTCGTGGCGACGATCAAGAAGATATGTCAAATTTTCGTTCAAAAAATTAATAATTATAGTATAATTTTGGATTTTAGAAATTTTTAATGGTTTTTTTATGTAACTCTGTAGGTTGTATGAAGAGACTGCGGCACATCTGGTAGATACCAAACCTGATAAAATAAAAAAGGGAGTAAAATAAAAACTTTGTTTTTATGGGTTAGTTTTTTTTAGTTCTACTTGTTTAATTTTTGTGAGCCCCGTTTCGCCTTATGAAATCGATAGTGCCCTCAAGATGAAACGCATCTCGCAGAAATAAACAATTAGAATTAAATATCAAGTGTGTTTTTATTTCCATTTATTGATTATGGAATTCTACAAAATTAGCTCCGATTATTGCAGAAAAAAGCTGTACAAAAATTAATAATTGTATTAAATTGAACATTTTTAAACATCCATAATAGCACTAGCGGACCCGGCAGACGTTGTCCTGCCCGAACCTAGAACCGAATCCTAGAGCCTGATTGCAGCGCCACCTTCTGGATCCAGTTGCGAATCTAAACCATCCAGGAACCCACTCGAACGCACACAAAAAATTTCAATAAAATTGGCCCAGCCATTTGGGAGGAGTTCAGTGACATACATACACACGTATAGAAGAATTATATATGTAAATATTAAAAACGCGTTAGATATAACTACTTTATTGTCATTTTCTTGTTTATTTCTACTGTTTTATTTCATTGGTAAACAATGATATTTTTATTTCACATTTTTTTATTGTGCCTATTGCATTGATGATAAATATCTTCTTTTTTACAATACCATGTAAGTCTTATGAATTGTTTGGTTATTTTGTTCGGATTTTACTCTCAATACAAAATGGGTTACCTTTTCGTCTTTAGTGTTGACTTCGATCAATTAAAGTAGACAGATAATGTTTAAAATAAAATGAATACTTTTTTATACGTAAGATTCCACAAATCTTTTTCAGTTGGGTTATAATTATTCCGCATTCCAACTTAATTTATTTATTTGTTAATTTTTAATCGACATTTTTATTCGTGTACTCGTTCAATCGACGCACAAGTCTGACGTATGGTGCATTTATTTTCCGAGCGTCTGCTGCAGTGACTAGCACTGAATGGAAATGCATTCAGATTCGGAACTGCATTCTTCGTTGATTGAGTCGGCGTATGTATACCTACTTCAACATGCACATCTTCTGCATACAGTGTATGCAAAACGATTATATTGAAGTCTACTGTTGAAAATACGTAAAAATTACTATTATTTTTCGCGGAAACAAGGTTTCAACATGTCATATTCACGTATACATGTAATCAGTACAGCTCTCTTGATATATTTAATGCTCTTACTCTATTTTATAGTTCAGTCAATTAGAGAGTAAGAGACTCTCTTTCTTTTTTCTTAAGTAATTTTATATTCTGTCTCCCTCTTTGTGTGTAGGTATATACAGAATGTCTCGTAGCCAGAAAAAACTTACGGGGGAATCTCCCTCATAAAATTTTCAATAGAAAATATTTTTTTACACTTTGGGTGAAATTTGGACAGTTGACATCAAAGTTTGCAACTTTTTCAATATTTCTGATTTATTTTCTATAAAAGGTGGACTATCACTAGAGTAACTTATATGGAATATTAAAAATTAATTTGCTTTGATACAAGTCAAATAAAATTATTAAAACCTTGCAGAAATTTGAAAAATATTATTTTTGCAAGGTTTTTGTCATTTTATTTGACTCGTATTGGAGCAAATAATTTTTTAATATTCCACATTAGTTACTGTAGTGATAGTTCAACATTTTACAGAAAATAAGTAAAAAATATTGAAAAAAATGCAAACCTTGATGTCGATTATTTCCGTAGCTGTGGACATATAACCTAAAGTGTAAAGAATATTTTCTACTCAAAATTTAATGAGGAATACTGATTTTTGCTACTAGCTATGGGACACCGGACACCGTGTATCTGCACTTCCGCTATATTTACTCCCTTTATATTAACTCGTGGCGTCTGCTTGTCTTCTTGTCTGACGAAAAAACTTTGGATCCATTTTAAACGCTTTTCCCGTGATCCAATCGAGCTGAAACTTTGCAAGCAGACTCGTGGCGACGATCAAGAAGATCTATCAAATTTTCGTTAAAAAAATTAATAAATTTTCGGATTTTTCAAATTTTGAATGGTTTTTTTCTTACAACTTATTAAGTTGTATGAAAATATTTCAACGCGTCTGTAGACGCGAAACCTGATTATAGTATAATTTAGGATTTTTGGAAATGTTTTATTACTCACTTTCGTAGCGTCGCCCGACCGAAGCCCGACGCGTAGGTTAAGCGAAAAAAATGTTTCAACTAGTAAATGAGAAAGGGAGTATGATAAAAACTTGGTTTTTATGGGTTACTTTTTTATTGTTAGTTTTAAATACGCCCTGACGTAGTTTGGCTTAAGTAAAACCGGTTAACGTATCTACTATTTAATAAAACTCGTGGTTTTATACGAAGTTATTTTGTTTTATTTCATCTATTAAATAATTAGTACTTAAATAAAGATTATCATAATTAGTACTTAAACCGCTGGCCGGTTTCACAGTTTCCTCCGATGATTTCTATCGTCGTTTCTCTCTTTTCCTGAATTTCATAGACAGATGTGTCTTTGAAGACTCCACCTTTACTTTAGTCTTCCCAAGTTCCTGTACCCTGTTAGACTTACGTAAAGATATTATATAATAAATAAATTTGCAAAAATACATATAGCTTTTATTTTTTCCATAAACATTTATGATCTCTGTATGTAGGTATAAGGTCAATTATATTATTTGATTTATTTCAATTAGAATTCAATCTCTGACCAGGAAAAGGCAAAGACCTACTTAAAATCTTTCATTTATATTAATTTAATTATTTATCAGGAAACAATGTTACCGAGTCTCGACATAATTATACTAGACTATAGACTATTTTATATCCGTACTGTGTTGTTATTATTTCCAATTAAGTTTGGCATTCTACTATAAATGTCATTTAAATGTGTCTAATCATATTTTAGAATGGAATCAATTGAGGTCATCATTGCTTAAATTATTATTTTACCATTTCTGTCGTCGTATTTTATAATGAGCTGCATTTTCGTTTCATACATTTCTTATTCGGTCACATTAAATCGTTTTATCGGCTCATTATAACAAGATATTTGAAGACGTATTATTACAATATTTAGTATTTTTACATAGATATTATTTATATAAATATATGGCGCCGTAATTTTCTTAATTTGTTAACAATTTTATCTGACATCCACAAGGGAGACATAAGTTAAAGCCTATTTAGGACCGGTCTTATAATTGTCCATTAGTCAAATTTCTGATCAAATAAACGAAAATTTGATATAAACATAAATTTTTCTTCTTGCAAGGATTCGTTAATCAAATTTTACGAAAAATTTTTCGAGGGCCCACACCGACGGTCGAACCACCAATTAACCGTTCATTAGTTAAATGGTATAAAAATTTGAGGTATTATTTCTTGAAGTTAGGTAAATTGCCAATTCGTGCTGCTACATTTTCATAAAAAAAGTTTTCGGATAGTGATATCGAGCTATTATTCTCTCAAGTTTTGTTGGATGAAGAACAAACGAGAGAAAAAAAATTGGATCATGTTTTAGGATCGGAGACGTCTGATGGCATTACAAAGTTTATTCTACGTAAATCAAAATAATCATGTTGCACCACAAAACAATTTCCACATAAATTAATAATTTGAAAAACTTATTTATTAACCCGTTCTGGGTATAAATTTGTTTGAAGAAAGACGGGTTCCTGGGGCTTTAAAAAACTATAAATCTTGGATTATCGAAAATATATTTTATTTAATTATTAATATTAAGTGCCCAAAACCATTATAAATATTATCCGTGTTAAAGTTTAACAAGTTATTATTGATTAATATAATTGTTTTGGTTATAAAACGACTCTTCAATTATCGTTACTGGCTATTTTTTTACTTAAATACTGAAATAACGTTTTTATCATATTAACGTTACAAAATGAAGGCACGGTTTCGTCACGCTTTTGTGTTCAAATTATATACATCTATGCGATGACATATTTCGCTTTGTGTATAAAAAATTTACCGTGCATATAATTATAATTAAATCGTACACTGTTGTTCGCGAAGAATCTCATTAAAATTCGTGGCGAAGAATTTTGTACAAATCAGAATAGAAATGTGTTTTTTTTTTTAAATTTCGTCTTGTGGTTGATTCGCTACGAGCTATTATGACGCGATGTCCAATCAAAAATTTAATTTAACCCAAGATTACCCAATGCTTGTAGTACCATTCACTTAATTAATTTTTTTGAACGGTACAGAAATCTGGAGCGTTTTCACCAAACTTTTGCTCAACATTTTTTTAAATATTTAACGTTACGAACGGACTGTCGCATAGCTACGTATGTACTTATTTATAGCACCAACACATTCATACAATAGTTTTTGATTACAATTATGACTTTGGATAACCAAAAATATAATGAACCTCGAAATGTAGAATGTATTATAATATTATGTATATTATACAAAAAGCTGTATCTAAAACATCTGAAATCGATATTTCATTGATTTAAAATAGTATTCCATTATTAGATATTTTCCAATTTACTATTCACTTGTGTTAAGAACGTTTGTAAAATTAATTTATTTAATTAGGCAGGTATATAAATAGGTTTTGAAAATTATTTTTATTATTTTTACGATTTTTAAATCAATTATATTAAATGGTATTATCTTGAGAACGTATTTATTACCTATATGTATTTGTATTATGAAAAAAAAAACATATTCTTAATGTTAATATTTAAAATAATATTTTTGTTAATGGCCATTTGCTTTACGTATACTCAATATTGAATCCTTTTATGCGATTAAATTTTAATAAATAATTGACATCAATATATTTTAATGATTTTTCCGGAAAATTAACTATTTTTAAATCTGTATATTAAAAAAATCCACGGTAAAAAGATGCTGCCGCATTCTTGGTACAAAGTGCTCAGACAAACTTGCCCTCACACAAATAATCGATATCTACAATACCTTCTCCAAACTAAGTTCTTGAGAATGTTGGGTTCCTTTATAATAATCACGTAATCTTGTATTAACGCTGTAACTGCACGTAATTAAACAATTAATAATATTTTTTGGTCAATATTTCCTTGCTTCTCGATTTTTATTTTATTTCATAATTCACCAACACGCGATATACATACGACATACACAAGTTGCTTCAGGCTCGTTTAAAATTGTACTTCTGTTATATTTATTATTGTATGTTCCAAATACCTCATTTCTATATTTTTATATTTTACATTTTTAATTTCTATATTTTTTTATTTTACATTTCTAATTTCTATATTTTTATATTTTACATTTCTAATTTCTATATTTTTATATTTTACATTTCTATTTTCTATATTTTACAAGTAGGTATGAAGGTACCTACTGATTCTATTCAAAATTTAAGATCTTTTGTAGGAACCAATTATACCATTTCAATAACTAACAATTATTTGAAAATGACTTTAAAATTATTTTCCCATCTATCTCATAGTCTGTCTTTATATTATTTTATTTAGATTATAATCATCATAATACAAACTAAAATGTTCTTATGATCAATTAAAGTTATCCAGTTCCTTAAAATATTTTTTCCATTTTTTAAAGTAATTTATTAATTTTTACGTACAGCTTTCTTTTATTTTGGAATGTTAAATGGGGGACCTTATTGATTTAACAATTATTATACGACCTACATATTATATTTATTATCCTTTTACACATTGCTTTTTAAACAAAATGTTTTTGATTAAAATTTCAGTGTTTAATTTTTTGCGCTTACTTTTTTTCAGTAGATATGTAATATTTTTTTTATTTTTTAATAAAAATATTTTATTATTTCTCCGATATTTTTTTAATATATTATATATATTAAATAATTAATTCGCAGAGGTGGGTACAACTCTTTATATATTATATATTTATTAAATAATTTATTCGCAGAGGTGAGTACAACTCATATCTATGAAATTTATTATTTTTTCATCACCGCATCTGATTTCTATAAAATTCTTCTAAGCATTAAAAAGTGATTAAAATGAAGGCAATCGTAATTTATAATTACTTTGAGATTTAAGCGGTCATATAAACCTCCATACGGTAGTCGTGTTATTCACGTTTTTTTGTGTTCGTACACAGTAGCACTTCTTTAACATATGATGTGCTCACGATGATACTGACTCAAGTCCACACTCATTGTTTTTTTTGGGTATTTTATACAAAACACCATTTCAATAAATATATCAGTTATAAATAATTAAAATTATATCACTGTTGGAACTTCATCTTGTTTCCTTTTTCTTTTTTCTTTTTGTTCTAAATGTCTGGTATTTCGTGTATATTCAATATTTTTAAACTTTTTGACCTACTCTTATGAGTTTTTAAGACGTATTTAACAAGAATATATTTTACCAGGTTTGAGTAACAAAAAATAACGTTACATACGCATATCTTCTATTCATTCTACTACGCATATTCATTCTACATCTTTGGATCTTTCTGTATTTTTCAATTAATTATTTGTTTTCGTTGTCTGCCGGATAGTTACTTACTTTAATACTTGCTTTAATCTTCTCCTTCAATTTCGCCACAACTTAAGATGAGACTTATGCTCTTTCATTTTACGATTCTCGGTCGCTATTGCATATTTTCAATTATTCGCCAGCATTTGGCATTCTTCTTCACTGCCTCCCTGTTAACAATAATAAAAAATTTATAATGCCATTTTTGTTAAAAATTTCATCTCACGACCCTTTGATTTATTTGTTTTTAACAAACAAATCATCAATAGGTCGATATTGACCCTGATGGATGGTCCTAGAGTAACACACTTTTATAATTTTGAGTTTCTCATCCTTAATTTTAGGAGGAGAACTCTGTAGGTGCCCAGGGATACAGAGAAACTCGATTCAGGATATTCAGTTATTACGGTATTGAGAGAACAATGTTTACTGTTACTGAAATGGTATCTGAGTGGAAAGAGAGCGCGTCAAAATGGTGCCTCTTAATTTATATCCATTCATTCTCTCATACTGTCTGTTTCTCTCATTTATTGCGATAGACGTTCATCCTAGATTCATTATGATAATAAAAATAATCTTCTTATAATAAAGAAACTAATAATAGTGTTCTTACGACAAACAAATTATAAATAATGTTTAGGACAAAATTGAAAGGGTCGCAAATCAATAAGTACTATTTAATAATAAGTTCTATATTAACAAGTTTTACGAGTGAGCTTTTATCTCAACTCAATTTCATTATATTTTTATATTACAAAATATCGTTATATTTTTAGTGTGAGAAGAACATTATTTTATATTAAAAACTATTATTTATTTGAACCGCTATAATGCTGATCTGTTACTTTACAGCTGTGAATGTATCAGTGGATCCGTCCGCGTGTGTGCGTGTTTTTTGTTTAACAAAAATTTTAATTTGAGCTACCGTGAAATGAAGGTTTGCCGCCTTTGTGAGTTAGTTGCCAGGGACTGATGTAGGTGGCGGTCATTTCACGTATCATCATCATCATCAAATATGTATTATTGATCGAGGGAGTACTCGGAAAAATGCCATTATTGTTTCTGTATACTGAATGCGCAGTAATTATTTCTGAGAATCTAGTCTTAGCGCGAAGCATCAATTAATATGATTTAAATGTACGGTTTTTATAATATTTTTTTGTATTATTTTTAATAAGAATTTATACTGAATGTTAGAATAGACCTCAACGGCTCAGCCTCTTAACATACTCTTGCTTCGTGGCAGCTTATTCGTGTTTTATACGCTTTTATGTTGGTTCACTTGTCTGTCTCTGAGGGACAAATCTTGTGATCAATATTTGACTCTCTTCCTGACGAACAGTCCCTCTGAGATTTTGCAAAGAGATGTACTCCGGATGCCGATCAATAATCATTCATTATTTTTACAAAATTAGTCCGGCATAATATCGCTGGCGCTTTATTTTACCGAGCATCGTACATAACGATTACATCTATAAGTTAATATTATTTTAAAAGTAACGTTTGAGTTTATAATTGATTACAAGATTTAATATGACGAAAACAATTAAGTATTTAAAGAAAACAAACACCCTTTGATAAATGATGACTACAAAAATTGAGAATATATTTGTTTAGTAGCCACAGTCCTAAGAGCGATCACAATATATGCGTATGTCAATAAAATTAAAAACATGGGGTGATTTTTCTCAAAGCCCAACGATCCCTTGCATCTTAACTTTAATATAAATAATTATTTATTAGCGTGAAGAATAAATAAGTGCCGGTTGTTTAGTTGTTGGTAATTGTAATAGTTAAGCAAAAAGCATAGATTTTTACTAAAACCGGTTATTTGTTTGGTAGAAAACGCAAAAATCTATGCTTTCTTCTTAACTATTACTCTTACTCCTGATCAAACAACCGGCCCTTAGAGATCGCCCCACGCTTCTGATTTTATTGAAAAAGGCGTGTACGGTGAACGCTCTTAGTACTTCGACTATTAAAAAATATTTTTATCTATTTGGTAATTTATTATAAAAGTGTATTTTTTATGTAAATTTGTTATATAGTGTTTTCGTTCGCTTTTCTAACTTTAGACCTTAATATTCGCGTTATAAGAGGTTCCTTGGGTTAATTGCAATAAAATTTTATTATACAGAATAAAAACATACAAAGAGTAGGAGAAAATTTATAAAAAGATATTGGTAAACTATTTTTTTGCGTTCAGTTTTAATAATCAATACATGAACAGCTGTCAAATCTCTGTTTTTCGGGTTAATGGCCGCCCGCATTTTCAGGAACAGGAAGAATGCCCCCACTTTCTGTTGACAGTGTAACACAAATATGATTTTTAATAGCATATTTTCTCCATGATGAAAAAAAAATCAAACTCTTTTTCGATACTTTCGTTGGTATATAATGCGTAGATTTTCTAATCTATACACATCGGTAAACTCTGTGGGCGAAAAAAAATAACAGAATAAATCAATAAAATCGAGTTTTACGTTAAGTGTGCAGATTTGTTCTTTAGATACATATGCAGAATGGAAAAATTAGATAAATCAGAAAATAATGTAAAATTCGACTTTGTTTTAATTTTTTGAAAAATGACAAATGACATGATTAATTATATGAAGGCTTTGGCAACGACATTAGTCAACTGGGTTCAACGTTCTGGTGCAAAAAACAAAACTGCCGGTGCAAAAATTAGATTTAAATAATAAAGGCTTTAAGAGATATTTCGTAAACAAACGAAATTTCGTCTTGACTCTCCTGAAAACTTGCATTTTTTTTACTCTTTCTGTTGTTTCTTTCTCCCAGAGACCTATTTTATCAAGCAAAAGAGACTCAAATTTATTGTTTCGGAGGTAATTTTATTATAAAACTCCATAATTATACATATGGAAAACACTTGTTTTTTAGTTAGGGATTTAGTTAGAGATTCATAATGCCCTCTTAAAGCGAAAAGCGTCTCATAAAAATTAAAAATGTATAACTAAAAAGTGTTTTTATTTCCAAAAGTGAATCAGTATTATTATACTATATTATTCCAAACATAATGAAAATCTTTATATTGTTAGAACGAAAAATGAGAAGGTACAATGTATTGCATACTTGGGCTGAAATGTAAATGAAAGATGGAATCCTTCTGTTAAAATCAAATGCCACATTGGGTAGTTCTTCCAACTTCATCCTAGTAAAAAAAATGTTTCGCAGTCATCATCTCAACCTTGGATTATTAAAGTGAAAATTTAGATATGTTATCAACATTATTTTACGGAATGTAAGTATGGACGCTTACCAAAGAATTAATATGGCGACTTCGCATTCGATATGTGGATCTACTGATCAAAACAAGCTGGATGGAGAGTTATGAATGAAGATGTTGTGGTTCGAATGAATAAAAATCCGATAACTTCAATATCGCGGACTTGTGACGAGACATCCGGAGGATATGGATGAAGATCCTGAGATCTTCCACCTCATAATACAAGGAAAAATTATCAGAAGTCGGGGGAGACATCAGACCTAGGACTGTGGTTTTTTCCAGGGTACCGTAGAGCTACTCTAGGCCGCAGTAAATAAAATGATAACTAACATCCGTTGAACGGATAGGGCATAAGAAGATGCCAACAATTCAAGTAACCTCTACGATGTTATACAGCCAGCAAGAAAAAACAGCAAAGTAGCTTTTCTATCCAAACTAATGGAATCTTATTTGCACATTTAGCCAAGAGGCAAAGTGCTCGATCCTTCTTTAGGATTACCTACATGCTGGCTAGTAATAAGTAGTAATAATCACCACCAGGGCCTCAAGAGAAAAACACTAATTTAATTATGAAATTAACATATCAGTGATCGGCAATGTAACATATTTATTTATGGTTTTTGTGTTTAATTTGTAGAACTCCATATTTATTTTTAGCGAAATTTAAAATAAATTAAATTGTTTGATAATGGTATTACAAGCCGAAACAGCTGTAACATCTAAAAATAGTTAACCCGTAGAACTTAACAACAATATTTATTAAAATTAAATTTATTTTACATTTCGCTAAAAAAACCAATGTAATATATTTGAATTCATCAAACGTTAACCGACATCGAATTTGTCAAAAATTCTGAATGTGAAACATTTTTGATCGTCATTGTAGTATAATAGTAGATAGGTACATGCATTCAGATTTATTTTTAGGTATATGTTGGTATTCATAGATGGAAAAAATGTAACTAAACCACTTACCATCAAAATATATAGACAAGAACTAACATACCCTCGCTCTATATATAATTAATCCTATGTAACGTTTTAGTACATTCTGAGATAAACGAATAAAACTGTTTTAAAAAATAATTGTAGACTAGATTTTTAAAAAATATTTTAAATAATTACTTTCCAGATGAACGGCAATGTTTTTTTTAGTATATCTTCATTATTTATATGAAAAATTGACAAATTGAATCGTTCGTCTTAGAATGTACTAAACGGCCCACAGGTGTATATACAGCGACGATACGTTTCTTGGTAGGTACCTTTGAATTGCTTAAAAAATAAGCTTGTAAATTTTGAATCAATTATGAAAAGGTCGAGAAGTATAATTTTTCTTAAAAAGGGTCTTAAAAAATTATTTTTGTATGAAATAAGTTGCACTTTATTACATGAAATCTGTTTTACGTAAGATAATCGGCTTAGAACGAATTTTAAAAAAAACTTGTTTTGTAAAAAATACGTTTTGTTTACGGGATTTAATTACGCAAGAATAAATTCTTTAAATGCATTATAAATGTTTCTTAAATATACTTCAGGGGGAAATACTTTCGCTGTGACCCAATATCCTCGCCTAAAGAAGGGGTGTAGTTCATATCTGTACTAGTTAATACTCTGAATTAATCCGAGAAAATTATAGAAAATAATATTTGCAAATATATTTTTTAATTATTTTGCAATTGCATGTATTTTCATTTATTTTATCATTAAATTTTCACTATTAAAGCATATTTTCTAAATATAATAAACTAAATATATGAAAAATACTTATTTTCTTAATTAATAGGATATATAAAGGAATTTTCATACATTATAAAATGTTACTCAAATTTACTAAAAATAAAATTCTTGTTTTTTACTATTTTTGAGTCTGTGGTGTATTAAAAAAATATATATTATTTTTAATGAGATTAAATTCAGTAAAATATAATTATTTTTTTCATAATTGTGTGAAAACCGTGAAAATTTTGCGATGCTTTATAAATTATAAACCTAAAAGAACTTTTAAATCTTCTTTGAAACGCTTCATGTCCTGCCGGTGCATCACTTATTCCTTTAGATGTGCACTTAAAATATCCCATAGGGTGCATCACAAAAAGAATGTCCCATTATTTTTCCAAACTAATGAACCGCTTATAATCGACCATCGATTTATTTTCAAAAGCTCGGTGGCCCTTACGCAAAAAAACCATCAACGGAGATTATCGTATTTGTTACGTTGTTCCATACTCCTCTTTATGATTGTCCCATATGACATAATATTAATCTGCCGATAGCTGGGGTATCAATGGTGATGTATCGGATTATTAGATGCAACATCTGACATTCTTCATTGTGAAGGTCTTTTGTAGATCCTGAGATGCCGCCTTACTATAATGTGTATGTATTTTCTTTACAGGAATCTTAAATTTCCGAGCTTGCGAATTTCCTAGGTTCAAAACCTAGAAGATAGGTAGGAAATCAAGGATGTTGTCAGTCTTATAAAGTATGCCAAGTTGACATGGGTTGACATAATCCACATTGCGCTATGGAATCATACGTTGCGGCGGAATATATAAAAAAATCTCCAAGCGCTTAAAAATCACACAAAAATTGATTGTAGAAATAATATTTTAAAAATCTAGAACCTATTCCACAGATTTATTATTAAAAGAATTCACTAGGTATCTCTAATGTGGATGGACCATATTAAAATATGGCATAACTGCAAATAAACAGGTAATTTTTTTTTCAATTGGTTGAGCAACTTTGTAGATTGACATTTTAGAAAAATAATTTTATTATTTGTTTTAATCTACTTATAAAGGAATTTATATACTTTATAAAATGGTACTCAAATTTTGTAAAAAGAAAATCTATAATAAATAAATAAATCTCTAAGTACATTAAAACAAATTATAAAATTAATTTTTTAGGTAATATTTTAATCAACAAAGCACAAATATACCCCATAATCATTGTTGTCAAAGACAATGAACACAAATAATAGAAAATATTAATATACCTTAATTCAATAAAACAGCCATGCAACACCCATCATACATGCATAGGAATAAATTAGTTTAATAGACTGCCAATATATATTTAAGAACCCAAAAGCAACAGTGCGGTCACTAAGACGCTTGTGTGGAAAATCTTTGGTCGATAGAGTGAGGAATGAACAAATTAGAAGTGAATGCAATGCTGGCTGTAGTGTGGTAGATAGAATAAAGAAAGGAGTGCTGAGATAGTTTGGTTATGTGGAACGTATGAACGAGGAAAGGATGGTTAAGAAAATATATGAGGCGAATGTTGAAGGCAACAGGAATAGAGGGCGTCCGCGAAAGACCTGGCACGATCAGGTACTACAAGTATTTGAGGATGGCCCTGTTAAAAGACGCAACAACCGTAAAACGTGTATGAGAAGATGTATGAATGTGGCCGAAGCTAAAGTGGTGTGCCAGGATAGAAGTGTGTGGCGTTCAATCCTCTCTGCCTACCCCTGCAGCAAAACGGCGTGATGGTTAGTTAGTTAGTTAGTTAGTTAAAAGCAACATATCAAATTTAAAATAGATATATAAATCTATGAATAATTAAAACGACAAACAACAAGCAACTGTAAGTTAAAATATATTATAGTATATTTATAAAATAATATAATTCTAATTTATAAATCTTTATTTTTTGTAGTCGATCTGTTTGCTGCTAGAAGTTCACTTTTTACAAGTTGTTTGAACAATCCTCGATACGTTTTACGACGCCAGGTACCCAGGTGTGCGATGTGTGGTGTTTCTTGTTGCGGCGAAGCCTAACTTTTTCTCGTCTTCCATTGATTGTTTTTGTCCGAATTCCTGCCGGTTCAGCAACCCATAGCACGCATGCGCGAGAGTTGATTGAAGTATTTTAACGACTGAACACAAGAATTATAACACTTGATATTTTTCACTCCTCGTCTTGTTTTGTTCTTTGAATTCCTCCAGATGATTTATAGTCATATAACCTTCCTTGACAGTAAACTCTTTTAAATGCATGTTCATTAAAAAGTTATGAAACATGTGGATTCATATGTACGTACAGCGAATTGAGTGTTAATAAATTTAATAAAAAATATGTTATATTTTTTATATACACATACACAGAATACGTGTTACATCAATATTATTTCTATTTTTAAACTAAACTAAGCATCAGTACTTTGAAAATATAAATAAAGAATCCTTCATCCTCATTCGTTAGATCACTAGGCGAATGTCACAGTCATTAAATCAATAAGCTAATCATATTAATCCCTGCGTACACTGTTCCACGTTTCCTCATATTTCTGTAATAGGTATTTTGAAACAGTTATATATAGTATCTTCAATAATTATCTTTAAGTAAATGTTTATTAAATTTCGAATCTGTCACGTACTTACACATAGGCGTATATTTAAAATAACATAAAATATGAAATGAAAAGCTATTTGGATATCCTGAATCACATCCTTATTTTTGAGCATTCTTACTACCTTTAATGATGATGATTCGCATTACGTTTGCGTCTAGTAATGAAAAATGAAAATAAAAAAACACCCGCATACCTTCAACAGGTATCTAAACACCCTGCGAACATACCTATATTTTAATCGAAACGTGGTTACTATTAATGTTTGAATTATAAATTTATCTCCGTAACATAAAAACGATCACAATAAAACTCCCGAATCACAGTCGGCCATCTCGTACATGGGTATATGATCTTTCATTAGTGTATCTCGGATGGTTATTACCTGGTAACACTGGTAGCGGTGTCGGCTTTGAGTTTGACGTCTAATCACCTGACTATAATTGGATAATTTAACAGCTTGGTGTCATACTGTGACGGCCAATGGGAAGATGTTTCATTCCGTTTCTCCGGGCGTACCTCAAGGACGAATCGTTTGCCTCATTTTTTTTTTTAACATTTTTTCTTTTAAATACCAGGGTAGGGTAAGTATCCAGGGTGAAGCGGTTATTTCAAAGACATTGAATAATTCGTTAAATAATTAATCTATTCCGTTGCTCTCCAAGTTTTGGGTTTATAATTAAATGTGATGTTAAACGGGTTATAAATGTATTATTTAAAGTCCATGAAATAATTATCGTAAAAAAAAACATAGAAGTCCATAGAAATATTATGTAAAAAGTGTAAATTATTTGGTATATAGTTAATATTATAATTAATTTTTATGATGGTGATTTTCGTTACACTTAAAAAATTACAAAAAATAAGGAATGGAGAAAATATGAATGCGAAAATAATTTCAAATAATTAAGATTGTTGTAAATTAACCTTTCAATTACAATTAATCGCTTTTTAGCATATTTTTGATTATTCTATGCTTATTTCAAGAAACCTAATATTTTATTGAATTAAGGTGGAGATGATAGAAACAATTCGCAGCTAAGTTCAATGAAGTTATTAATTACTCAAAAAATTACTTTAAAAAGGATTATTATAAAGCATTGCGAGGTGTGTACACGTAGTATCGGTCATAACTCATTAAGGCTTCTACACCTCAACCAAATGAATACCTCGGAAACATAAACAAAGCAAGGCTTCTCAAAGCGTTACTGCGGCCATACCGCGCAGTCAGTAGCGGTTCAACCCACGGCGGTGCATTACAGGCGGTTCAAATAGCCCTACAATGTGTTTCGGGACGTCGTCCTTTTTGTAGGACGGCGGTACTTTTATGGGATCAATTAGGGAACGATCAACAATGACGGTAGCTGTAAACGGTTTTTGAAGGATGCCTTTTGATCCTACGAAGTCAAAGCCTCCGCCGACCTGCGCAGCTAGGCCCTTTCACTATTAGCGCCTGGAAAAAAAGGAGTAACGAATTAACAAAAAACGTTAATTATTATTATACATTTCTCATCGTCCTTTATTTATTACACGAAAGTTTTAGCGTTAAGAATATTAGACAATAACCTCTGATTTGATTATGTATGTATTTAGCATATCTTTTCTCATTAATCTGCACTTTCAAATCTTACGCGTATGTAAATATCTGAAAAACTATTTATTTTGAATGTTGTATCAACGTTCTCAAACCAATAAAAAAACTTGTTTGAAAATCGATGTTTCCGTGGTTCAATGATCATACATATAGTCGTTATGTTAGTTTCCAAGCAAAGTATTTGTTTTTAAAGTTCTCTCGCGCTCTGTAGCAGTACATTCTTCCTATTTCGTTTGAATGTCTATGTCTTTTCTCCTATTTATAACAACAGCGTTATAAAATATAACCTACATAGCAGTTATTGTAGACCTTTTGGACTCAGAGCGTCAAAAATTCGGAAAATACCCAACCTCACTCTTCTGGTATGTCGTACCTAGGTGTCTAACCCCAGCGGCGGGGGACGTGGGAGATTTAGTTCATCTAGAAAAGAAGGGATTCAGTTCATCTCTGTACATTTTTATAATCTGTAGTTGTAATCTACTACTAATCACAGTCAGAATCACAACTTATCTCATCACAACTAATTATCAGGGGCGCGCAGTGGGAGCATTGGAGCATGACTTTTACATAACCATATATTTTGAAAAAAAATCAAAATTAAACATAGATATTTCAGTTAATATTCCTATCACATCATTATCATATTATCGATAAATGTCAATAAGGCTTCCACTTCGAGACTTTCTCTAATTTGCGTGTTTCTGATTCTGTCCCCTTCTGGTAACTTCGATCGTATCGAGAATCGAGGTATCGAGAAATCACAGCTACGGTGGCTGGGTCATATCTTGCGGATGCCGGCAGATGGACTGCCAAAGCGGGTATTCCAGGCAAGACCAGAAGGCGGAAGACCAAGGGGCCATCCTAGGAGGAACTGGCGAATACAGTTGGATCGAAGCGGGGTTGCAATTAATTTGGGCTGACGTGGGGAACGCAGCCCAAAATAGGAAGAGTTAGAACCTCCTATGCGATGCAGGGGCTCCGACCCAATAGGATAAGGGGTAGAAGAAGATCATTATCATATTATTCATACTTAAATATATTTTGATATTCTTATTTTCTATTTTTTTTTACAAAATATATGTTTACGTAAAAGGCATGCTTCAATGTTCCCGCTGCTAATTACCTCAATAGAGTGTGTTAAAAAACGTTTTTCAACAAAATATCAATCTCTGCGTGCTTACTTCCTCGCTCATAAAATTACAGTTATGGATAGATATTTGTATCAAATACAAGAGGCAATCAGGCATATTTTTTTCTGTATCACATTTGACTATTCAAACCTCCATTGTGCCGCTAATAACTTTTTTCGGTTCCTATTTTTGTTCTGCCATTGACTCGTGGCTGCCGGATCCGGCGCGATGAATGAACGGCCGGGAATGCGATGATTAAATAGTCTTCTATTCACGGAAGCATCATTCCTAATAATTCCATTCATCCCCGCTGACCAGAGACTCGGCGACGGTATCCGACCCGTGAATGCCGTCGTTAACAGTACCAAGCTCAGTATTTATTTATTTTGCATTCAAATGTCACATCGCGGCGAATTCGAGTGTCATCATTTTACTTTCTTTTTTTTTAATTTGCGTGCAGTGCCTTTTCTGTTAATTATTCATTTATTTTATAGAATATTTTACATACACGTTGATATGATTTTTTCATCTCTTATTATTTTTTAGCTCGTTCAGAACGTTACTTTTATCCCAAGAGTAGTTCTGTATAGACTTCAATTGAGGGATATAAAAACAAAGACTGCAATATCAAAAATTAAAAATAATGCAGTCATCGAGCATTATTTATTTGTAATGTACTGAATTGGGAATTTTATAGGAAATATAGCGTATAAATTTATGGGAAACATAATTTTGGAAGGGACAGATACGTAAATTTTAAATTAGACGCTGACTGCCTTCGAATTTTTTAAAAATTTTTTGGATATTGCCACAGTATACTAAGAACAGTAATACATCTTCATACAAACCGGTCGCTACCCATCAGAATGTGTGCGTGCGTGCTCGACGCCGTGTACGCACGCACTGTGACGCACACATTGACATAGAATATGGGGGCACAAGGCGGCGGCAGTAAGGGCCGTGCCTTCGGTGCCATTCGCGCTCGCAGCCGCCGTTTTAGAAAAAAAATGCGCTTCCTGAAAAAAATGCCTTTTTTTATGTTTGTGGTGCTTTACTAAAAAGGTGTGTTGATTATCACAAAGACTGTGAGTTTTTAAAAGTCTACGTTGCTGTTAATCAGCGTTCTTGCAATTTAAGTGCAGAAACTAGGTAGACTAATTACAGAAATTTTCGGGTTTCGTGTCTACCTTATGCGTCGGAATCTCAGACGCTACGAGTTAAAAGAAAGGGAGTAAAATAAAGTGACAACCCTAGCGTCAATGCAAGAGTAGGCTAATAATTCGCCGACAGGCCGGAGATAAACTACTGTTCTGGGTATACTGTGATATTGCTGCCTTTGCTTTTAAACCCCCAATTCATCATTTATCTTAGCATGGTGGTTGTCTTCTCGTACATATCTTAAGGATTCTCAAATTCATACACAAATTTTGATCACTGAATAGAGAACAAATCAGATTAACAATTCCTTTCAAAGTATATATAAATATTCAAAGTACACATATATAAATATAAGCTTGTCGATTAATGTTTTGACATAAAAAGAAGAAAAATTTTAGATTTTACCCTTAACCCTTATTTTACTGTTAAGATTTTACCCTGAAGACGCTACGGTCGTAGTGAAACCTGGTCGGAATGGATAACAAATATAGTTAGGTGTTTAACCGAGTTATTTTTATTCATTTAAGATTCACCGTAAAAACAAATTTTAATAATAATTTATAACATTTTATGTAGTACCTACGTATAATTTCTTATCTTTAACCGAGGAATTAAAAAAAAAAATTAATCGCTAAATTTCTTGTCTTGAAAGTGGTATTCAGACAAATGCACACAGTAGAGTTACACACACAGTCTTACACCTCCTCACGAAGGCTTACACTCTTTAAGGATACGCTGTTCTGAGTCATAAATAATACGCAGTAAAGCAATATGTGTATTGTGTGCATGTAATCATTGAAAATCTGATTTTATAAGAATCGAGATACTCACTTTTAAAACTTTGCTCGGTAATTTTAATTAACTTTTAAATGTTTAATATTATAATAACTATTTATTTTCCTGCTTATGTTTCAATTTTTTTTCATCATTCGTTGTACCTATATTTTTCCTATGTACAGCATGACTAGTCTTGAATTCATATCTCAGTTAGTCTCATGGGTGTATTAGAATTTTAAAATCCTGTTTTATGCTTGTAAGTCAATCGTGTGTATGTGATTTGCAGTTGTGTTACACGATACCAAACTGTTAGCCAATTAGTGTGTTTGTATTAAAACAGAAGTACTCCTTTTAGTGGTATCGCTGCGACCTGACAATCATGAGCGAAGAAGTCTCCAGCCGGTTTCACCCGCTCTCCGCCGACGAAGAGACGCGAGACTTCATCAGCAACTCAATTGAGAAGGCCTCCTGGGTTTGGACCCAGATCTGGCACTGCTTGGCCAAGAGCTTCCTCAGCTTTTTCATGACCAGAACTGACATCAATGGGCAAGTTGTTTTATTTCATAATATTCGCATTCTCTTAGAAATAATTTATAAAATAACCTTTTTCCGTCGCGCACTTGGCGTTTATTTATCTTTTTTTGTTACTGTGTATTTCTTTAATATTTTGATTACAGATAATTACAGACTTTACGAAGTCATTATATATAATTAACATATATATGATCATCACGACGCATACATATGCTCGCCACATGCGCGAATCACAATTTGATCCCACCAGTGATGCAAATAATGCATTAATGTTAATCACAATTCATTATTATGTATATAATATCCAAATATCCTCATCTATCATGCTTTAGGAAACTTTAAGGAAATTGATATATCACATCGGATTCATAGTTACGAATTAAAAAGACATGTTCGATTTTAATGCGTATTTTTGGAATAGAAAAAAAAATCTTTTTTTGTAAGAAATTTTAAAACTACATTAGCGCTGTACTGCAAGTGGTTACCTATTATTCAAATGATGCTTTGTTATTAACCTATTTTACACCCGTATTAGGATGTATTTTAACTTAGTAAAAAATAGGGTACACAGAATACTAAGGAAATATAAAACATAATAAAGAAATACTTGAAACAAATTATTATAGATGAATCAATTATAAAGATATACAGAAAAATCCTATCTATCAATAACTTATTAGGTGACCACCGGGATACGAATTGGAAACTCTTCCCTACCGATAGGTTTTTTCTGTACTTTATATCTTTCTAGCTGATGCATCTAATTTTTTTATAGAACTGTATTGCATAATTGCAACTTCACAACACAGTGTATTTTCATCAAAGCAGATACATACAAACTTATGTTTAACCTCACTACATGTTATAGTAAAATTTTTTTTTTACTTTTTCAGTAATCTAAAAATAACTTTGTAGTAACATTATTTAATATAAATAAAAATAAACTTCGTTTGTGGCGTATAGATGCAAAACCTCTACTATCCATATGGAACTCATATGAATAGTGGCTAATTAGCTAATGATAGTTATTTATTGATTAATCAAAATGTAGCGGGTCCAATAGACCCTTCATCGGGATACGACGATTACGGAAAAATTAAAATCGGAAGTATAGACATAAACAAACAAAAAAAAACTTTTTTATTCTTTATTTATGCTTATTCTTCCAATTTTAATTTTTACGTCGTATCCCGATTAAGGGTCTATTGGACCCGAAACATATTGATAGAAAATAGTGGTTTTAAACTAAGTGTTTTCTTAACAAAGATAAATTATCGAAATCTCACAGAGATGAAGCTATTTATACGGGAAACGTGCATGAAAGTCTTTACAGGGTGGCCCAGGGCTTATGTGGCTTAAGTGATCACTTTATTAAATGCTACGTTTACCAATGCCATCGTAAGAACATCCATATATTATCACTCATTTATCATGTATTCTCACGTTGAATATATGAAAGAAACTGATTTAAAACATATATACAACTTTCAAAAAATTTACAATGTGTGGATTTTCTCACAGTAGAATTGGTGAATTTTTCGTTATGCAAAAATCACTTAAGCCAGCTCGCACAGGTCAGAAGACCTGGGTCACCCTATAAAGACTTCATACATGTTTTCCATATAAATAGCTTTTTCTCTGTGAGATTTCTGTAATTTATTTTTATCCCTCTGTCGACAAAATCCAGTCATTTTGTTCTCAGCACATACATAAAAAATATTGTTTAACTGTTTTCTTTTTATCGGTTTTATACTTCTTTTAAACCATGTTTACAACAATATTCGACAAATGCACCTCGTCGACGATTTTGACAAGAGGTTGGACGGGATTCGTATCCTGTGAGCAGCAGTAACATTTTTTTTGTAATAAAGCTCGGATCCTGCGTACGTATTTATTTTATTTATTTATTTATATTTAATTTTAAGTATCAAATTTTGTTTGGACTGTGCCTGTCTCACTAGAAACATCTGTGTTGAGACAGGCATAGTTTACAATATTGTGTAGGTTCAAAACATAGTAAATAGATAATAAAGTGTTTGAAGTAACATGATAGAAAATATATCATATATATGAGGTTATATTGTGTTAGTGTGTTTGTGTAAGTGGGCCTGTTGTGTCTCTCCCCTTGTTTCGGATCCACTGTTTTATTTTGTATTTTATGTTAGAGTATATTTTATTCTCCGCGTGTATTTAATTATCGTCTGATTTACCTCATTACACATAGCACGCCGCATTCAGCGCGACTGAGCCGTCCACGACGTCTCACTTAATGCCCCCATTCTCTTCTGCCAACGTCGCAATTCACTTTATTATTTTTCCTACTTGATGTCGTACGAAACACAAAAGTGACCTTAATTACAGGTGGGAAAACATTCCCGCCCCCACCCCTGCCCCGCCGCTAATGCGCCTGCAGTTGTCTCGGGCCTGTGCAGGCATAATGCGCTTTTTAAATGCACAAATGACACGGCCGGGCATTAATTATCTCTCCGCCAACAAAGGGTACGGAAGCCCTACGCCCGTGGAGCGAATCTGAATCGGTATCCTCCGCCACTTTTTGCCGGCGCATAATTATTTTGCGCCGTTTTCTCAGAAAACGTACATTTATAAATGCATCTTTTTTCGCGTATGTTTCGGTGCATTCTTCGCTTGATGCGCAGAGCTGGAACGATACACCTGTCCTATGCAAAATTAAGCTATGAAAATAATGTTAAGAAAAAATATGGGGATACAATGTTGAATGAACTCAAGGTGATAATATTATTAATATTTAAAGACTGCTGTCCAGAAACACCAAGATATTAGTATACAAAACGCTTATTAGGCCAGTGCTCACGTACGCAGCTGAGACATGGGTACTAACTAAGAGGAATGAGCGAGCACTGAACGTTTTTGAAAGGAAAATTTTGAGGCGTATCTTCAGACCGGTTTTAGAAAATAGACTTTGGCGCAGACGTTACAACAATGAGCTCTACACTCTGTTTAAGGAGCTAAACGTCACAAAATTTATAAAACTGGGAAGATTTCGGTGGCTGGGTCTTGTACAGTGAATGTCCGAGCATCAAGCACCAAAGTCCCTGCTGAACTCGAGGCCAATAGGGCGAAGGAGCTTAGGAAAGCCAAAATTAAGATGGAGTGACAACGTCCTCAAAGATATCTCTTGAAATTCGAAGCTTCGAAACTGGAGAGAGCTGGCACTAGACCGAAATGAGTGGAGTAAAATTATTGAAGAGGCCAAGACCCACCAAGGGTTGTAGTGCCAAGAATGATGATGATGATGATTTAAAGCATTTACTTTGTGGTTAGACATGATAACAGAGTGTTAGTTAACTTAGTAAAAACCACCACCATCATCATACGTGATAACAGAGTGTTAGTTAACTTAGTAAAAACCACCACCATTATCAGATTGGTAACACCCACTTTAGACCCCTTCTCACTCTCTCTCCCTCGTAGATTTCTGATTGTTCTGCAGGCGAGTTAGTACATGCTAGTCTCTGACAAGATTAACACGCATGTGATGAATATTGGTGAAAGTTTAACAATACTATGGTTGTGTGTATAGTGTTGTGAACATACTAGTGTAGTGTTGGTCCTGACAAAGTAGAGACGGGTACGTCTCGAAACCGGTTGACCTTAAATCTAGTAGTGGTTTTTACTAAGTTATCAGGGTGATAATTTTTAAACAGATTATTGATCGAGAATATTCTTAGGTTTTCACGGCCGTTCACAATTTTCTGGGCTATTGCAGGGTTCATCATCAGGGATGATGTGTTGTTGTGGGTGTTGATATTGTGGTTAGGTACTAGCTAGTAATACCGTGTCAAAAGCAGGGTGTCTCTGTGTTTGTGTTACATGGGAATGCCGAGTCGGAGTCCAGAAGATGATAGATTTTAAAATTCCTCACTGGAAACGTATTGGCAAAATTTAATAGAAAAATGTATCTGAAACAACATAAGCATGAACATCATACAAGAGGAAGAGATACAATGAGAATAACATAAATTCATTAAGTCGAAATCTCAAAAGGCTATGATGTACATGAATAGTGCATTGAAGCCCATTAACAAAATGCCGGAAGAATTAAGAATGATACGCATAGGTACACGTTTTAATTAATTTGAAATAAATAATAGTTTGCAATTGTTATGAGATTTGAAATTATTTAACATTTGTTGCTCTAGTGGTTACGATACTCACCTTCGTGGTTGTCAAAGGTTAGAGCCTCTTTCTAGAAAAAGGCTAAGCTTCGACGATGAATTCGAGATTTAATAGGAAACATAGCCTATAAATGTATAGAAAACAAGATTTCGGAAGGGATAGATGCATATAATCTAGAATTCAGTACTTTTTTAATTAGTAATCCTTAATTAGTAAAACGTTTTTTAATTTTTTGGATATTGCTGCCTTTGCCTTTATATCCCACATATGATTTATTTATTTACTAATCGCTCTCTTTTAAGCTCTTGAAATGTCACTGCGCTCTGTACAGAATTCTCTCTAAAATACTGACTAAAAAGGTTTTTTTTCTCGAAATATCTCTTGTATTCTACCTTATTCCAGACTGTTCGAAAACCTTCAGACTATTCGGAAACTTTCGATTGTGTACTATTATGTTCTTCTCAATTTTAGGTTGAAATAACTAGAAATCAATATCATAACATTTTATGAGACGAAACAACTATCCTAATTTCGAATGTCTATGTCTGTCCATAACCCACTTAAATACAACAAATATTTATATATACAAGAAATCAATATATATACAAGAAATACAACAATAACAACCAATGAGGCCCGGGCGCCCGAGTGTGACACATCAATCGGTGCGCGGCTCAGATTACAAGCATGGATCGGTATTATTATGTGGTTTTTCACTACAACTCATGCTTCAGTGTGCGCCTGTTTTATATGTTCATAATAAAACATAATTAAATATATTACAATTTATATAAATTAACTTTGTAAACACCACTTATTTATTGAAAAAATTCAATATGTTTCGAAGCCAATGGCTTCTCCGTCAGGATAACAAAAATAAAATTTAAAAATCGAAGTATAGATCAAAATATTAAAAAGTTGAATATGGAAAATGATAATATAGAGTACCTTAAACATGTTGAATTTTTTCAATAAATAAGTGGTGTTTACAAAGTTAATATATATAAATTATAATTATGTCACCACAAAATAAATTTGCTATATTTGAAGAAGAAAATATATTACAGCTTATTACACAGAACATTACAAACATCTTATATTATTAGGTTTTAATGCATGTTAAGCCGTGACACAAATTATCATAAAGGCACCACATCACCTTTGCCATTCTGTCCATGATCACCTCGCCTATTCTCTTTTGCCGCCAGACTAGATTCGTTTTGTTCTTTTGCCGAAACAAAAACGCCTCTGAACCGTGAAGTGTCGCGCAAAAAATGTCAACCTCGTCCGTCCCAGACCGGGTTTGTTAATTCTGACCAAAGGGCCGGTTGCCGCCAAAATCTTAAATCTCCCGCCTAATGAGTTGGCAATTTATTAAACACTTGATCAAGCGGCTGATAGTGTGCGCGCGCACGCACACCGCCACACGTGATCGCCCTATGGCGCGAAAATACCGGTTTCGAACGAAATGTTTCAATACCTAAACGGAACAAAGAACTACTGCGAAACGAGTGAGATATAACCGCCGGAGGTTTTGTATGACTTATGAAAAAATATATATTTCCCTCTCATTTTCATTACACCATTGGCTACATATAAAAGAAAAAGACATATCATAACAAAATGAGATGATCATACCAAAGCTCTCAGCGGTTGACCTATATACATAACTCTTTAAGCTGTTTCAGTACCTGCCGGAAAATGATCATGAAAATAATCAATATTAATATAAAATGTATTTGTTTTTTAAAGATTATGTAGCCATTGACATATTATTGTGTATTTATAGTCGTCTAAATTTGTTTTTACACCGTTTTCACAGGTAATCATTACCTTCGAAACATTTATCTTCATGTTCTGTTCATTTGTATCAAATTTCTGGCTTGCCACATTTTTTGTGTACCTATATGTTGCAGTAAAGGCATATTTCTTGTTAAAGTATATTTTAGATAAATAACGTGACTATTAGATTAGTTTGGTTGCTTATGTTAAATAAAGTTACTACTAACTTAATTGTAGTTAAGTTGGAAAATATACTTTCACTAGAAATAGTCTTTCGCTGCAACGTATGTGGGATATAAAATCAAAGACAGCAATATCCAAAAAAATTAAAAAATGTTTTGAATATACAAGCACCGAAGATTACTAATTTAGAATGTACTGAATTCTAGATATTATGTATCTATCCTTTCCAAGATCATATTTACTATAAAATTTATGTGTTATGTTTCCTATAAAATCTTGAATTCAGTACATTATAAATTATTAATCCTCGATGACTGCATTCAAATTTTTTTGGGTATTGCTGCCTTTACATTTATACCACACATTTATATTACTTGCTTTACTACCAAGCTTCTCCCGAGATTTTAATTTCATAATCCTTCTTATTTCATTCAAAAACTTTAAAATAATAACCGAATAACGAGGCAGTAGCTATCAACGCTTTGTTGTCGAAATATCATTTCCTGTAGAAAATGTGATACATATGGTACGGCGTCTTATTTTTTGACTGATAATTGAATACTTCAATGGTTCATATCTCATGATAGAAATGAGCTTGTCAGCTAAAAAATGTCGCGTTGACTTGGAATAAATTCTGTAAATATTTTTGCTGCTTCAGACAACAAATTTTCCGCTTTTTTCTAAAAAAAAATTAATGATTCCTATACCAAATACGTGTTACATCAATCTTCTATATATTACATTTTAAAACTAAGCTAAACGCTTGTGCAATGAGAATAGTATTAACTTGCCGATCTCCTGGAACGAGGCTCGTATCTCCGACCGGCCGGTGCATTAATAACGTCGTGGGTTATAATTAGGATATCCAGAATTTTCTCAGATATGAAAATTTTATTTTCTCCAGATATTAAACCAAATATTGGAGGGTGACCCGGATAAAAGCTTTTAAAATCGAAGAGCATGAGAAGTTTAAATGTGGTTGGAGCAAAAGTATCTCTCTGCCTATTCCCACTGGAAACAGAAACAGGTTAACTACAGTGACACAAAATTCCTATATTTTCTCACGCAATGTCTTCGATTGTTGAAACTTCTAACAGGATCATTTTCCAATATCTGGTTTACCTGGTCTTCCGTGGTCATCCTCTATATTATGTATCATCAAACATTTAGGTCATATGTTTTTTCTTACTATTTTATCTTAATTCATTCGTTCAACTCGACCGAACCACGTGAACCACTAATTTTTAATTTACTCTGCTAATGCAATAATTTAATGCAATATGATAATAATAGTAAGTCGAGGTTGTATTTAGTTTTCTTAATGTGTTCTTCTTCTTAATAATGATAAATTATAGGAGTCTCATAGAGATGAAGCTATTTATATGCGAAACGTGTGTAGAAGACTTTATAGTGACCCAGGGCTTACGATCTGTATTACCTGCCTTAAGTGATCATTCTACACAGTGTAACGGTTACTAATTCCACCGCAAGAATATCCACACATTATCAAAAAAAAATAAGTTGTGTATATGAGATAGGGAGCGCTCTCCCTCTTTATGGCAGCATCACCTTATACTCCCGTTAATGTGACCTGCCAGAAAATAGCACATATAGCAATGTTGCGCAAACGAGGTGCTACAACCTTGAAAACATGTTATTGCCGTGTGTGATTTTCAGTTATAAAACTTTACTTGTTTGTGTCTCCCTGTAATTATTTATATTATTTTATTTCTCCTGACTAGATCTCATTACAAGTGGATTGGCCACCTATGCCTCTAAGTGATCTCATGTTCATTACATTGAGTCTACTTCGTTCCTCTTCTGCCAGCTAAAATTTCATTTTTACCTATATACATGTACTACTTACTATACATACACTGTGTTGGTACTATATTCACATGTTACCGCTAGTCTTGACAAGTCCTATGCATCTTTGCGCTAAATAATATTAAATTAAATATATTATACGTATTTCTTTCTTTATTTATGGCCATAAACGTTATGAATTCGGAGTATCTTGATACGAATTCTTTCGGTAATTCAAGCTTGATTTCGTCAAAGCGGCCGATCGCCGCCCGAATTATTGTTTGCGCTCGAAATCTCCCGAATCGCCCGAGAAACAAAAATGAATTTCAATTACGCGTCCACCCATCCCGACGAAGGATCAACACAATACATCATCTTGTCTGAAAATGTCGTGTATCTTTAGGTCTTAAACGTTTGATTTCTGCTTGCGTCTCGCTCATTCCCGCGGCTTTTGGGTATTTTATCCCCATCCCGCCATTGTAAAGCAGAGCGTACACTTGTCGCCGCATTTAGGGGCCCAGTGAGCGTAATTAATTCTACAGACGGAATTCTTACGTTTCGTTAACGTGTGTTAGCGGTTAACCAGAAAACGCCTTATTTTCGCAGGTGCCTTCTAATGGGCGTGTTTGGCCCGAGCCATATTCAGCCTTGGATCCAGTTTATCTTCGGAAGATTTCTCTTGACCTATTGAAATTCTCGAACACTCTTGGTCAACAGACATCAATTCATTAGGTTCCCTCAACTTAATTATGAAATGTTTTCACTGACATAGTTTAGCAAAATCACTATGGTTCTCATCAAGTTGCACGTTAGATTTTTGTCCAAGAATGCATTATTCCTACATCTTACATAAGTTTGGATTATTATCAAATTGATGATCCTAATATATCGCATTCCTAGATTAAGGATCATCAATTTGATATAAGGAAAAATTCGGGCCTTTCCTGAAATCTTCGAAATATGCAATTATACTCTTAAGTCTATTTACACTGAATTTATTCTATTTATCTATTTACACTGGGGATTACTTGCGATTACTGTCGATCGAAAGGCAAATCAATGGTAGGATAAGTTGGCACAAGCTTTTTACATGTTTTATTTAACTCTATTTATCTGTTGTTAGGTATGGCAGAATCATGTAATTGATTTTTCACCAACTTTCTGTCTAGCTAGAGCTCTGGATAACAAATAACAAAAACAAACTTTCAACTTTTACGTGAAGTGGATGACAATACATTATTAATTAATTAATAGTTCATTTTGGACATGATTTGGTCATTATTTCGATTAATATTAATAAACAAGTCACTCAAAAGAAACTATGAGACTCAACGCACTCATTTATTAATTATTATTTTTTAAATAGCGCAGAGCGAATGCTTCAATATAAAAACAACATTCATCAATTTATCCAGAACCTACATAAAATTTACACAATACCTACATTTTATAAGATTTGTTTGTAAATTAAGGCATTTTTTGTTTCTTTATTATTTCTTCTTCTAGCGTCCGTGCGTCATAAATTTTTGAGACTTAGGATTCTTCTTGAATTTTATATATTTTTTATATAGTAACTTTTATTTATGAGTACAAAGTTATTTTATTTAAGTCTATCACACATACACACTTTGTACACATCACTAAACATGAGTTGTATACTAAAATCGAAATATACACATATAGATTAACACTGAGAGAAGATTTAGAAAAAGGGTTGCAAATAGTAATATTACTCGCATTTTCAAGTAACAAATACATTAGAAATTATATTAAAATTTTCATGTGAGATGCATAAGATCTTATGCATACCTTTTCAATACTAGTACTAGATAACTGAAAATGTGTTGTTTTTAGATAATGGAAAATTATTAAAGACTTTCTTCTCCTCACAAGTTTTTCTTTAACGCATATTTTTTTTAATATAACTTAATTAACAATTTTATAATGAGTCCCTGAGATAAATTAATGAAATGTCAATGAAGAAATAAATTTAACCAGTTTTTATGTTATAATCTTTCATTCATAATATCATTTAATCTTTATTAATTTTTCTCGTTGTTTATTTTTGTAATCGATCAATACTTTGCTAATATAGCATGTATAAGTTATCTAGTTTTATCATTAAATCTTACTATTTTAAAAAATATTGTGTAAATATCTCAAAACTACCAAAATTCGAGTTATTGAGCTCACGATATGTTATTTTGGGCTGGTTACTTTGCTAGGCAAATATCTGTGTTAATGTAGACATTATTGGTTAAGGGGTAACCTCCCTGAGAAGCTGAAATTTGGGGTTAGTTTTTTACAAGAAAGTGGTTAATAATTTTTATTTCTTTAATAACACTTTAAGTACCTACGTATATAAGTAATCTTTTATTTCTCTTCTTCTTCTTCTTTTCTTCTTGAAAAAAACAAATAGCTGTGTCATATCCATTCCGTGGACCACCGAGGTGCAACATTCTCCGGTGTACATTTGCCCGAGACGGAAAAGAAGATCTTGTACTTATTGTATACGATCAAATATCTATAATATAACATACGGATTTGTATATATGGCACTACCCGTACACCCGTGAAAAATTACGACAAACAATAATAATTAATAGTAACGACCCTTTCGTGACCGCGCGTCATGAGTCGTGCGGTGATTGCGTGTCACACTCTTATTATTTAAGTCGTCGGTCCAGCAAGTTATAGACAGACAACGAAATTATTATATTTTAATAAAATAGTAATTTGTTTAATTCAATTTTAATCAATTTTTTAATTAATAAAAAAATAGGAGATTTTTTTTGATTGCTCCCTATTTTACAAAAATCTTTTTTTCCAGATCGAATATGTTTTATTTTAATATTTCATTCCTTGATAAGAACGTGATTTTCTTTTCATTCTCGGATTAACGTACGCAGGGAAAAGGTGCATCTCTGTCACGTTGGTGGAGCTCCACTGGAATGGATATGACGCTTCCATTTTGTTTTTTTTTCAAAAATTTTCAAATAAAATAATAACTCAATATAAACTTTATTAAGTGCAATAAAAATATATTAAAATAATTAATCGCTTCATCGTTAAAAAATCATCGAATTTCTGTCTCAACTTCAGGATCCCAGGGTGAAGCAATCCCTTAAATATACAAGATATAATTATTATAGATGTCTCATAGAGACGAAATTATATTTTTCATGGTAAATTAGATATGAAAGTCTTTGGATGTATATAGGACTTACGACCTATCGTACGGCTGGCTTAAGTGATCACTTTACACAATATACCGTTCACCATTTCCACGATAGAATACCACATCTATCAAATTTTTGAAAGGTGTATATATTAAAGTTTTACAATGTTGGTAATTATCCTTAGCGCGACCGGCATCCAAAGCTTTATCATTCCCCTTAATCAACCACAGATGTCACTAATGAGATATCTGTTTTTGATTGGAATTTTTTTATAATATATCTCGATTAATGATATCCCTGTGACAAAATCCAGTACTGTTTTCTGAAAAATTTGGACAAACTCAAAATATCCTTTAAATATTGTTGGCAATCGCGTGATGTCACCTATTCTGTTTTGATTGTTTAAGATTACTCGTTTATTACTCCCTTTATATTAACTCGTGGCGTCTGCTTGCTTGCTTGCCGGCTTGCCGTCAAAAAAAACTTTGGATCGATTTTTGACATTTTTCCCGTGATCCGATCGAGCTGAAACTTGGCAAGTAGACTCGTGGCGACGATCAAGAAGATCTATCAAATTTTTGTTAAAAAAATTAATAATTATAGTATAATTTCGGATTTTTAGAAATTTTATTGGTTTTTTAAGATTGGAATCATTAGAAAAGTTTAATTAGCAACGGCGCGGCGGCCCGATAGCGTCGCGGAATATTTTCTAAATTTGAATTACTCCGTCGGTATACACAATAGGTACTTCACTACGAATGTTGAAAATCTAAATTGTCTGACAAATGTTTTTAGAATTTAATCTTCAAAGCATGAAGTGTCTTATCAAAGCTCAAAACATCTGACATTTTAGAAATATATTAAATTACTGTAAGTTTAGTGTTATGTTATATGTTTTAATTCGTCTTTAATTGTTGTTATATTTTACAAAGAAAAGGAGTATAATAAAAACTTGGATTTTATGGGTTACTTTTTTTTTAATGGAATTGATTCTGAATTCTTTCACTACCGCCCTTGTGCGAGCTGCTTAATCTACCGCGGTCGGGTCCCGCGTTTCGGGGGTTAAGGGCGAGGCGCGGTGTAGCCAGCCGCCGGACGGACATTTGTATAAGGGCCGATGCTAATGCGATCGCGGCCGATTAAAGGGCGAAAAATGGCCCTTCGCGGTGAATCTGCGCCCGGACGCCCGGCGAATCGGAGATGTTGCGAAAGCCTCTAATGGTTGGCCCAACACAGTCCGTTTTAAAAATTTAATATCACGACCGTGTAGAAAAGGTTTTACCGAGTTTTCGAAATTCCCGATAATGGGCATGATGACAGATTTTGAAACTTATATTATGTAGGTATACGTCTGCTATTACAAAAAATAACATTATTTCAGTTAGGTACTAAGTTTTTATGCAATTAATTGCATTTTCATCTACATATTATTAATTTCGCGCAAAAACGCCCGCAGCTGTCGTGGCTTCTACGTGACGTCAAGCCTAAGTAAACATTGCGTTGCGTCTATGACAACAATTCAGAGACACGGTAGTGGTTTTAAGCGTGACGTCATTCGCTCTGACCGTTGTTTCAGTTAAAATGGCCGAATGCAGAATTTTAAACTTTTATTTTAATAAAAATTTTAATACATATATTAAGATTTTCATTAAATTTTCATTTTCATTAAATATTAATCTCAATATGTATATTAAAACTGGATCATTTTTTAAAAACCATTGTAAATATTTTCTTCTCTAAAATCACTTATATTTTAATTCTTTAATACTGTCATCATGCCTTTTTTAATTACAGAATGTGTTTTTTTGGTGTATTTGTCTTCAAAATGTGATACGTAATCTGGCAGAAACTTGCATCTTAAAAACAATTATTTATATCTCTTATTCCATTAAAGCAATTCCTCGTATTTTATTTATCGTGAGTATACGCATTGTGCAGTTTTTTGCCTGTATTGTATCTGTATTATTTGTCTTACGAGGTACCTATTGTTTAATCATGAGCGATATACAGAATACTTGACTGGACGTCTACAGGATTTATGCTAGCTAACTTAACTGACTACTTTACACGTTCACGATTCCACCCCAATAACAACCACACATTATCAAATTTGATATATATATGTTATTTATGTGACTTATTTTAAATATTTGGTGCAACTATGCTATCACCATCTATGATGGGAAAATTGTAATTGTGTTCTTAGAACATACTAATAAAATTATTGCATTTATACTGTATTTATATGAAGTTCTACTGCTGTGGTATACATAAAAAGCCACGTGTTGTGTTTTACGCATTGCGTTGGAACATACCTGAAACTATAAACATCAATGTATGGAAATATAATATCCACATTACATATAGTACCCACGTACCAAATGGAATTTTTTTTGTATAAAAAAGAGAAAAAGAAACAGTTAGTACATAACTCAATCACTCAAAAACATAATATGAATTTGATCGCAATTATATTACGAAAACTACTCGCACATTAAGCAAACAGAAAATAAACGACAAGAACAGCGCCCGGAGTATATGCAATTTTCATAACTCCATTTTCAAATGATGTGACGTCATTGCGTAACGTAACATCACTCGCAAAATGATCTTTTTGAAAAAACTTTGGACTGGTGAGTCGGATTTCACGATGTTAAAAATTTCGTTGCATGATGCGCGCGCATTTAATTGCATCCTAAAATTTCACATTGAACGCATCTAAAGACGTGCATATCTTCAAAAAGTATAACAAATAAGTTAATTATTTATTATCTTGTCTTATTTACAACTTCTAGCCAACGTTCTACAAGTTTTTCGATACCCCAGCGATGTGCGATCCGGTCTTGACTCGAAGAATTCGTCATTCTAAGAGAAAGAGGTGTCGAATTTGCTAATTTTTCTCTATTTGACATCCCATTTTGAAGGCCTGTAATCAAATAATATAATAAAAATAAAATAAAAGCAAATAGAATATCTGGTAGAGCGGAAACTTTACTTTCTTATTAATATCAATTTGTGTTACTTTCGGCGCGCATTTTATCATTTGAAAAAAAGCGGATACTGATATAATAGGTTTTTTTCACTACTAGGTATTTAAATGTAAGCTAAAGGCTTTTTTCGCGTTTTCAAATAATGTATCATAAATAGTAATTTGTTTTGTACGCAAATAATCTTTGGTTCTTTATTACAATAAGCCATTAAGATGAAGTGCCCCATTATTTTTTTTAATGATTTCAAAATAGTTATAAAATAGTAGATACTTGTTCTGTGGCGATCGTAAATTTAAATGGTTAACATAGATATATAACATAGATGATAACGTTTGCTTAACAGTATAATTTGTGCAATAACAATGATCATTCAACAATAGGCAGACTAACTATAATAATCCACAATACAAAGTTATATAAAATAAAATGTGAAACAAATTATAAGGGGAGCAGGAATGGGAACAAAAATGGGGAAGAGTTTGGGGTTAGGGTCGAGGGTGGAAACAAAATGTGGATATTTGATGATGACACTCACTTCAATTCATTGGCGTTTATTGATACGTTACTTAATTTGTTACATTTATAACATTATAAGGAAAAAACCTACATATATATATATATATATATATATATACATATATTTAGAACTTATTTTGCCTATTGTCGACTACCTGCCTCGTTATTTATGTATATAAACTTGTTCTAGGATAGGTAAGAATTGTTGATTCCAAGAATCCAGACAGCATTATCCTAAGGTTTGATGAAATTTTTAAATTTAATTTAACGATGTTGTTACGATTACTCAAGATCTTTGTGAATTGGTGAGTAGCTGAGTTGTATATGTGGTATAAAAGGAAATGCAGCAATATCCAAATAAAATAATGCAGTCGTTGGGATTGCTAATTTGTTATGTACTGAATTTTAGATATTATAGGAAACATAGCCTATAAATTTTATAAGGGGAATAAGGTATAGATACCTACACAAAATGTGAAAATTATTGAATGCAGTCACCGAAATTAGTAATTTTCGGTGACTGCATTCAATAATTTCTTTATTTTTTTGAATATTGCTGCCTTTACTTTTATACCCCACATATTCATCACCTTCTTATATAATTTATTTATTAAATTTCAAAATACTGAGTACGTAAGTACGTACATACATTTTTCTAATATAAGCTTGATTTCATCATTTAATAACCTATATAACACTTATTTCCGAAGAGTTATTTCAAATTTTGATAATTTTTGTTCCTTTCTTATTTCCTCTGGCATTTCGTTGAAGATCTTCTTTGCACTATACATAACTTTTTGAGATTTCAACTTCTTACTTCAAGAAGTATCATTGTGTCTCTTCCTGTTGTATTATATTTGCAATTTTATTACTCTGTGTCAACTTTTCTATTTAATTCTGCCGATATTTTATTAGCGAGGATTTCTAAGATTAATTCTATAATATTGTAATACCTGCTCGTATATCTTCTATTTGAAAGCCGTCATATTGACATATAAGTGATGGAAGATGAACAGTTTAGAAAGCGTTGAAATCCTAAAAAACTTAAATTCTGAGAAAACATGTATGAATAACATCATATTCCGCAACACGTCTCCGATCCTAATTTTGTTCCCCTTATAATCCAAAAAATCTTCCCCACTAGGCGACCCAGCCCTTCTCGAATAGGTTGACAAAATTCTGTAGGTCAGTTATTTATTACAGCTGATGATGAGAGGGACTGCTACTCTCGAAACTATAATAGTGATTAATTTAACGTATTATTACAAAGTTTAATTTAGTTTTAATTAAAATAGTCATATTGTTTTCGTTCAACATTTTACTGATCCAAGTATATTCGTTCCACAATATAAAATTGTACAGAGATTCATTTCGATACATGTCTCTCTCGCATAGGTTTAAGACACATTTATAATGCAGAGTGTTTACTTTGTATTCTCCTGAAGAAGGAACCTTTTGTCTTGAAATATGTCGAGTGTTTTAAATAAATTATTGGTTTAAACAAAGTAAAATATTTTAATATTATTCATATAAAATGGTGCCACAAAGTAATTATGCGTGTATTGAAGCAGTTAAGTATTTATTCTTGCATAATTAAATTCGCTAGTACACAAAACGTATTTTTATGGTAGACGTAGTTTTTTTAAAATTTTAAAATGTCATTCCAAATCACGTCTCTTGAAGTAAAAACGTATTTATGTACTCGTAGTAAAGCGCGATTTATTTACTAAGACATTATTATTTTTAAAAGTGATGGTTAAATCCTTATTTTAACCGATTATTTTTGGTACAGTTATTTGATATTTATATCTGATTATGTCGATTATTTATAACTAAGATATAATGGTTGTCTAGTACAGATGGTTGCCTGTCGAATTGCAAAAAATCAGTTGCCATTCATCGATGCAATCAGATAACGGTTAGTGTGTCACCGGTTAAAATACCATTACTACTTTTTATAGTATTAAGTTCGTGACCTTATGATTATTTTAAAATCAGCAAGCTCGCAGTCCTGGAACCAAACCGTGACAACCGAGTCAGACCAAAAAATTTACGTTAGTAATTCTTGTCTATATATTTTGGCGGTGTGTGATTTGTACCTATTTGATAATTTGCAACGGAAGCGGCACTCCAGCACCGGAGCCCGGCGGAGGTGGGCAGCCCTGGCGCGGGCCTGTTCCATAAACATCGGGCAAACAAAAGGCCGGCTCTCGCGTCCGGAGCGATGCTAATTTCCGCTATCGGGCCCCGAATCTCGGCCGTTATTTATACGGGGGGCCCAGCCCTGTCGCTGCGCCCCTGCCCGTCGCGCCTGCGCCCCGCCGATAATGAGCTGACATAATGATTCTTCAGGGGTACTTTACAATGGCCGGCCAACACCGCCGCAGCCCAATTACGATGATTTATGCGGCGGAGATTCCGACTCGATCTTTTATCACTTTTCTTCACTTCGCGCTGCTGGACCCTCGCTTCCGTGGAAATTTTAGTTTTCCCGGGAGCTTTGTTAGCCGGGTGGAGTTACTCCGTACCGACAGTGGAGTCAAGTTGAGGTTCACTTTGTGGCGAGAGCTGCTCTGATCGTCATTCTCTCGTACTATACAATTTACCTGTATGGTTGTTCAGACAATTTCCGTACAAAACATGCTAACAATTCTAAATACGGCTTGTCGTGCTGTATTCTCTGGCATGTTGTAAATTCAATGTATTTTTGATATGTATTTTAGTTATCGGTTTCCCTTTTAAGTATATCATTTACAAAATTGTCATATTACGTTTCGTTCAATTTATTACTATTATTTTATAAATTCAACTTAAATAACTGCAATTTTTTTTAATAATATATAAAGTCTACTGGTTTCTGCAGCATCCTACGTTCTTCAGGAGAGTATAGTATAAACTAACCTAAGTCAATTTACATTACATGTAAGTTTAGTAACAGCAATGCATACATATTAGAAATATTATACAACTGGACTAAAACACTGTGTAAAAAATAATGGAGGAGCGATTACTCATGCACGCGCGGTAGAAGTATGATTGTGATAATTGAAATTCACATAGGTATTAGTTAAAAATGTATTTTAATACAGTAATACGATGTCTAGGGAGATGATAAATATAATTGACATCACATTAATGTAGTTAAATTATTGATATATCTGTTGGTTTTTGATAGATAGATAATGTAATTTGTGATGTATTTCGCTTCTGTAATTGGGCCTCTTGGCCTGTTAAAGCGTAAAAAAAAGACGACATTTATCGCCGCTGCATCACAGACATATGATGCAACGAATCAAAAAACGTGTACGTTTTCAAAAAAAGTCCAATTGACTACTAACTTGTTTGTTTTATCGATTTTCGGTCTAAAACGGTTCCGTATTTGAAAGTTTTGAAAATTGATAACTTTAACAGTCGCATTGAATGTCAAACGAATGAATGTGTTTTTTGTTTTGAAAACGAATATCTGATAATTACGTTGTTTTTTCAATAAACAATTTCTCGAACATCACTTTTAATCATTGTTATGCCAACAAACAACTTTTTTTAAAAAACATCGACAATAACATGAAATACAGAAATCTGTACGAGAAGCCCCTTTAAGTTTTTGTGAGGCATTTCGATTACATACCTAAAATCGTAATTCAATAAACAGTTTTAATTTCCCATTCAATAACCAATGATTCGTAAGCTTTTAAATTGAGCATCTTTTAGATTTTTGGTACTCGATTAAAGATGAATGCGTCAATGTAAGTATAACTTCAAAAAACCTTTTTACTGTGAATGTATAATATTAAATTGATTAAATAGTGTCGCATAATAATTATTGCCGTACTAGACTGTTTTAATTAAATCTTGTACGCAACACAATTATGATAAATCGTTAAAGAATATCCATACTATTTGATGACGAATGACAATGATATTAATATAAATAGGTACTAAAATTACGTAGACTTTATCAAAAAACTTTCCGCATCCCTTTTTTTAAACATGTTATTAAAACAATACATCATTGCATTCATAATAAAGATTTTGTTTAATTTTTATAATGTTCATGTCCAGACTATGATATTTGCCAAACGCAATTCGCAAATAAACTACGATAATATCCAAAACTTTTTTTTAACTAGTCATGTACCAAAATCAAAGAAATTTTAATTCGTAACTTAAATTGTATTTTAGACCTCATTGTGGTAGCCTTACCTCCCACTATTCGTCTCGCTTTCTTCACCGTTAATTTGATTAATTTTTTTATGTTTGGCACTTATAAAACTGTTACTTAGACACCAAGGTTAATGGCCTACATGTTTATGACAAATAATGAAATGGTGCCACTTTACACACACGTCACATACGCATATATAATATGTTTATTATTATGTCCACGATTAAAAAATATTTGATTTCAACTGTACTGTATTGAATTTATCTGAAACCTATTTAATTTAATTTTTGTAATGTAGTGCGTGACTGAGGTCGGCTTTAATTATATATTGACACACGTCAAATATATTCTTTATGTTTTATATATAATATTTATGACTTAATATAATGTATTTATTATATTTCCTGGTTTACAAATTTTATCACATACAAACACAAAATTTAGGAAATCTTCCCTAATAAATCCCTCCTATAATCAATATTTATACAGTCTAAGGTACCGAGATATTACAGACACAAAAAACTTAAATATCACGACGCCGGCGCCGACGTCAATATTATTTTTATAGTGAAAATATTATTTTTAACTAGCTTTATTAGAACTCGTAGAGTGTTATAGGTTCTGTCCATTTTTGTTAAATGAAGAGGACAATAGGACGCAACAAAAAATAAATAACTGAATATAATTTGTTTTCCCATTTATTATTTGCAACTCCTTGCCAACGTTCTATAAGTTTTCTATGCCTCTACCATAAAAATCAATCGGTCTTCAGAGAAGGAGGTGTCGAAAATGCTCACTTTTGTCTACTTGACATACCATTTTGTAGGCCTGTAATTAAATTAAACAATAAATAACGTAAAAGCAAATACAATGTCTTGTAGAGCAAAAAATTTCTTTCGAATAACGTAATTATAAATATTAATAAAATAGAATAATAATATGTAAATCACCAAATCAAATTTTTAAAAAATAATAATAATAAATTAGAACAGGTAATATATACATTGTACATATTAACTGTACCAATTTATTATACTTTTGGTGGTGTTTTTTAAGTATTAAATTAAACAAAACACATAAAAATCGTGTTCATACCCAAGGCATTGGCTTTTTTGGAAAGATGGTTTTATGCCATTGGTGTTTAAATATGATGATGGACCATGCCACGATTTTCGAAATAAATTTGCAAGAGATGTTCTGGCTATACAAAGTGAAATAGTAAACACAATTTGAGCCTAAATCAGGTGTCGGATATAGAATTGGCTGTCGCTGGAAAAAGTGTTGCTTATTCGAAAAACAAACCGCTAAAAATATCCTATATTTAAACGCTAATGGCATAAAATTAGATTTTAATAAAGTCAATACTATGGCCGTCACCACGATTTGTATATTTTATTTTATTTTAAAGTTGTATATCTGTAAAAAACACCCTGAAATAAAGTGTTCACTTATTGCGTCAGCACGGGCATGGCCCAGTGATACTAGTATTATAAATAAATAAAAAATATAAATAATAAATTATAATTATAAATGACTTTAAAAAAAATTTACTTAAGAGAAGGTCGGATTATTAAGATCTGCTGATTTTTTTATCAGGTGTATTTTTTATTTAGTGTACATACTGTGTAGGTTAAAAAACCACCTGAAATAAGAGCGTGTAGAAGATTATCTGGGCGTCGTCTTTAGTAAGTAATTAAAATCACGTACATTTATCGATGAATGGGGGGCCATAAATTATCGGCAAGACGGCCTCGCCCCGCCGTCGATGAGGGAAATATCAATTAAATTAGAAGCTCATACTAAATATCGGACTGCGCTGTTCTAGGGGGGTTGATAAAGTACCGTTAAATTTACTTCATTTATAAAAAAGTGATGTGTATTTGTTAGCCTGTCTATTTATGAGAACAAACTCATTTATATACAGTGACGTCCTTAGATTGCCATAGACAGACAGACGCCCATAAACAAATTTTGGAATTTCGCCCCTACTAATTCATTGACAACATCCATTTTCTTGACAATAAACTCAACCTCTACAACACATACATAATATCAAATTGTTATTTCTTAAATTTGTGTCAATGCTTACTAAATTGGTAACACGCATTGATACAATTACTCTGTATCAATGCATGTTACCATTTTTTTTGTTTTTTTGTTCGCCACTTGCACAGATATTTTTAATTATAAGTTTATATAATAATTAAATAATTATCAGTCTGAAATATATAAGTTATGTATTGTTTTTTATGTATTTTGTATGCCTTAAATAATTCTATCTAGTATAGTAGTCTCATTTAAAATAAAATAAATTTACAAAATGTAAATAAAAATATAATTTAATGACAATACTAGCCAATAATCAGCAATTGAACCTTGGTAGGTTTGGTGGATGTACGTAGCAGCGTCGTTGACAAAGATTTTTTATTTAAGATTATTATTATTTTTATACTTTAATGTTGTTCATATAGTTCGTTTCAATGCAATGCTGCGCCATCCTTTGCCGCATTCTTGCCCCATTAGTATTTTCTAATCACATTTTTATAGGATAGCTATGCTATAGAAATGCTAATTAAAATTTAACTTTACATCAAACAAAATTATCGCAAAATCATTTGTATAAATGTTTAAACAGCACTATACTGTAGCGTTAATAACGGATATTGTTATATAGAGAATTATGTATTTTAATATGATGGTTTTATTTCATTATATTTTTTTTAGCAAACAGACCGTCAACAGGTCTTTAATGACCCTAAGAGATGGTCCGAGAAGTGACATTAAAGTACAAAGTATGAATATTTTGTGAACATTTGAATATGATATAGTTACACACTTTTTACACACACGATTAATTAATTATTAATAATGAATTTAATATATCATAGTTACACAATTCATTTTTTACGATTAATTAATAATTAAATTTATTATTAACATATCACTTATCACAGTCCTTTTTTGTATGTCTGTTTCAGTTCTTTTATCAAAAAAAACATGCAAATTTGATAGTGGGATATCGAAGCCAAAAAGCCTAAACATTTCTACCGCTAAGTTATTGTAACTCGTTCCTTTTTTCTTCGCGTGAATAAAAAAAATTAACTTGAGTAAATTTTTCTTTGAACTCTATTAAGGCTAGACATTCACTGCAAATGCATATTTCGGCAGAAACTAATTGATTTTTAAACTGCGTTTTTTTTTCATTTTCATACTTCATACTTCAGAATTTTTATTTTTAAAAATTAATTAACGTATTTTTAATTTAAAAAATAGCTTTTAAATAGTGATGGAATACTGAAAGTATATGTGTAAATACAATATATTTTTTTAAATTACCTCTTTATGTGAATAAAAAGCGTTTTAAAACCATCAAAAAACGTAAAAATTTGTTGCAAATTTAAAAATGTATAACTTTATCAATATCGAACATTTATTAATTATTTTAGTGCAGTTATATAATTATAATGCTAGCTTTATACTAGTAAGAAAAAATATTCTGCGTTCATATAAATATTCAGAATCTATTGATTTTTTGACACTGAAATTCTTAAATATTTTAAATAATGTTCAGTTTAGTACTTATTTAACAACAAACGTTTTATCTAAGCTATCATCCAAAAATGTAGTCTAACATATACATTCTGATATAAAATAAATAATAAAAACCTACATTATCGAACAATTTCCGAAATATGCATTTGCAGTGAATATCCAGCCTTAAGCTTTCATTAGTGGATTACTTTCATAAAATAATGGCCATATATGTCGGAAAAAACCAATATTGTGTTTTTTTACTTAATTTTGTATGATTTACCTCTGTGAGTGAAATTATCAATGTTCCTTTATTCCACGCACCACTTTGTCTTATTCGTCCGCCTGACTGTATCTTGAAGAGTTTCGGCTGGAGCTTGTCTGATGAAAGAATGAAGAAAGATTGTTGGGCGTGGTCGGGTTACTATCGATTAATTACTTAATGGTCCGATATTATCGCGTATCGCGCACGTGTGTGTGTCCCATTAGTGATGTAATATGGAGTCACCCCACAGGTGAAAAATCAAACCAATTCCTTGTTATCCGAGTGCATAAATATTTGTTAGAATTTGTGAATTATAAACCTCATTTTATGATTTCTGGTAATTTAACTTATATATTTTTTTAACAAACAGGCCTCAACAGTTCGATATTTACCTTGATATATAGTCCTAGCTTAGCATTAGAATACAAACTATTTTATGATCATTATTAAGGTTATGGTCGTAGAAAGAGACCAAGAGCAGTGATCGATTAGCATACAGGGGACCCAGCTGAAGGTAGTCGAAAAATTCAAATACCTCCTTGGGGTGGAATTTTCTAGCGACAGGAGGCAAAAAAGTGAGATAGATAGAAGAATCGGAGGTGCGATCGGTGCGTCGCGGCATCTACATTCTCTATATAGTACGGTGATAAGAAAATCCGAACTTAGTGTTAAGACAAAACTGACTGTTTTCAAATCTGTGTACAGGCCCACCCTAATATATGGCCATCAAATTTATATCCCGACCGAGAGAGTGAGAGAGAGCAAGGATCCAGGCTGCCGAGATGAGTTTTCTAAAGGGGGTAGCGGGAGTCACACTGATGGACATAAGGCACACACACGGCATGGAGCCCCCACTCCCACATATAGAAAAATCACAAATGAGGTGGCTTTGACATGTGCTAAGAATGCCAGAAAAACGAATACCAAGAAGAATCCTCTTGGCAACCCCGGAAGAAAGACGACCGGTGGGTCGCCCCAGATTAAGCTGGGAAAACAACATAAAAATGTGTGTGAAAACAAAATGGTTCAGGAATGGTTGACTCATGCGGAAGCAGCGGATGACAGGGGAATATGGAAGTACTTTGTCGAGTCTTTGGGCTCCCGACCCTACTAGGACAAGGGGATGAAGATGATGATTAAGGCAACATGATTTTTATGACTATCCACATGTTTGAGTCCTGTCCTTGGAAGCTCGTGGACCTATGTGAATCTACCTGAGCAACTACCCCATTATTAATTACATTGTACCACGTCAGCACTTTTTCTAGTAATTATTATTAAGTGCTGTTATAACTACCCCAATATTTATAACCTTTCTTTTATGTAACCCCCAATGCGATAGGTTAGTTTTATTTTCATTCATTACTTAAGGCCCCTATATTTACTTACTCAAAGCACTCGTAATAATGTTAAACACCGATTATGGAGAAATATCATAGATTATTTATTAAATTCTCTCTATTGGCTGTTGTACAACGTAAACTCATTTAAATATACTGTATACCATATTCATAAATACACATAAGAATTATTTATTAGACTGCTTTAAGTTTTATAATTTTTCGATATATGATTATCTTCACAAAAGCATATCTTTGGTACCCATCTATTGGTGTATTTTGAAAATTGAGTTGTGTAACCTGTATAAGTAAAAATATTAATTGTATTATTTCTATATATCTAGATATATTACTTCTTTTATTTGATTAATTACACCAACGTGTTTCGGAAAAACCTTTCCATCATCAGGGTGTTGTAGATATAACTGTCAAAATATCATAACGAAATGTTTTTTTTCTAAATTTTTTAAAAAATTATTTTTAAATATTATTACTGAAGTTCTTGATTACTCGCAATTAATGGAAAAAATTAGAATTGGGCTAGTAGTTAAATTTGATTGATTATTAATAATATTTTGTTTACTGTTACATGCTTTACTAATTTTTAATGATTCTAAATTGTTCAATTTCAGACCAAAATTATTTATTTGTAAAATAGAAATTCCTAAATTTTTATCAAAACCGTAATCATAATAAATGATTTTCTTATAAAAAAAATTTAAGAAATACCTGTATAAGTATTTTTAGCTGCCTACAAATTAAGAAGCATTTGGCAAACTTATTGATTCGCAGAAGACTGTAATTTTCAAAATTCTCCCGATTGGAAGCTACTGATGTATCGCCCTAGTAAAGATAAAATAAAGACAAATGAGACACATGACATGAAATTGGTTAAGATTTTATTAAATCACAAAAATGGAGCAATATTATGTAATTCAGACTGGAACTTCTATATTCGCACGTCTGTGGAACACTTTAAACTCGTCTTCTTATCACGCTGATCCCTATGGGAAACTTCTCGAACGCCCGATAGGTACTCTCATAAACTATTTCGCTGATCGATATAACGATTGGACCTTTTGTTTGACTATCTGCAATTTTGATGCCTCAAGATGGTGTGACCCCTTAAATAGAATTTTGTCTGTGAATATTTTTTCTCATTTTATCAATTGCCTGTCAATATGAGGGCGATTCAATATGTTTTGTATGAAAATTCAGCAAGTAGGTACTAGATGAAATACCACAGACTGCTGCAGAAGAACCTAGTTAATTCGAAATTCAAGGGGAACCAAAAAAAATCCGAGTATGTAGAATCCCGTTAATTCGAAATTCAAGGTCCAAGAATATCGCGATTGCGAAATTCGCCAAAAATCGTGAAACTCATGAAAAAAGCCATTAATTTTATGAAACTGTATGTATTTTTGCATATTTTAAGCCAACTGAAGAAAGCTTGCATAGGAAAAAAAATCGTGCGAAATTTTTCAAAAATCTTATTAGTCATGAAAAAAGTCATTAATATTGTGAAAAACGTCTGTTTTGCATGTTTCAAGATATCATTTCGGAAGCGCAATATTTATTATACTAAAACAAAGATCACATTTCTATTATTAAAGAACACGAAATTGACATATTTGTTGTTCTTACTTGTGAAAAAAACCAAATATTATTTCGATTTCGTCTAATTTAAAAAAAAATCTAATTATATGACCTAGAATGTATATATTTATTGCACAGATGGCTAAAATATATTTAGTTCTATGAATTGCCAGGGTTTTGAATTATTGGGTTGAATCTATATTGTGGGTTAATTAACATTTTGAGAAATTCGAATTATTGCGAATTTCGGATGATCCCGGTTCGAATTAACGGGGTTGTACTGTACCTCGAAAAAGACCGCTCTCCCTGTATTTTTTTTAAATTTACAGCGTTCGATTTCAATAAAATCCAAAATCACATTTTAAACGTGAACCGGGGTCACATGTCCGCGCCGCTTTTTTTTCTCCCGCCCTCTGATTCGTCGCGGGCACGGCTGGGTATTGTTTTCGCCACGCCGATCGCGTGCGTGCGCGCGTGCGTCTGTGTGCGCGCGCGCGCGTGTGTGCGTGTAGGTGGCGGGTTTTTAATTTTAATTTGATTTCGATTCGGTCCGCCGCTACCGTTTTGCGAGCATTTAAACAGGTTGCAGATTTTTTAAACCTTTTTGAACAAACCTCCGGACCATTGTTTTGAAATTCCGCCGAATCGCTTTTTTAGCGCTTCGCTGCCTGCTGTCTTGCTGGTCCTTTTTGGCGAGCGATTTGATGGCGCATTTTCCTTTTTTTTTTGTTTGCAGATTTACTTATTATGTCTATCGGTGTGCGAAGTATTCGATTAATTTATGAACTGAAGATATATTTTTGAAGTTGTATTTTTGATGCGCGTTGGAGTGATATTTTACGGGAATACTTTTATACCACGAAGTCACGACTCACCAATGAAAGAGAGCGATTTTTAAGTGATATTTAACCAACAGCAAATCTCTTACATTTCGTTTGAAAATGGTGTTATGAAAATTGCAAGTGCTCCGGGCGTTATTTTCTCCAAGATCTTATTTAATATAAATCTTATTTTTACTCTATTGCTATTATGTATACGCCCATGCACATTCTGTCCAGCAACGTTCCAGCGAAAAGCATCCAAGACAGCACTAGTTTTTTTATTCACGCCAAAGATATAGGTATAACTCCTAACGCACGTACTTTTACAGAATATTTTGTACATTTTTATATATATTAAAATAACAACGCGAAAGCCGTCTTGTGGTTAAGGCACTCGCCTATTGATCCAGCTCTCGGGAGTTCGAGCCGCAATTTTTGAACGGTGGCGTAGCTACATTTATGTTTAAAAAAATGATTTGTTTGCTAGAATAAGTAATGGATAGTTAGTTTGCGTCCGTCCTGATGAAGATACAGTGTATCGAAACCGGTAGACGTAGAGTTACTAATAAAGTGGTAATTGCTTTTTCAATTTTTAAGCAAAGCGCTAACTAATTAACATCTAAAGGCGAAAATGTATGACAATGACAAACTTCGCTGTACGGCCTTTTTTGTCAGTTTAGGACTCAACTTTTTCGATATGCGTCCTATTTTTATGAATTACTTTGTTCCCTTCTTCCTATTGTCTTAGACAATTAAATCACTTGTTAAAAAACGTGTTTTTTACAGCAGACTTAATTTTTTATATTTTGTTTCAATCCGAATCTCTTAAGTGAAAACGTCTTCTTGTAAGAAAGCGCGGCTTATTTACGAGGAAATTATATTTTTTGTGTGCATTTAATTTGATCTTTACATAACTGTTTCAAAATTTACAATGTCGTAATGAGGCGAACGTATCGGCCCCAGACTGGCCAAACTGTGACATAGACCACCAAGTTTATTTTGGTGGTAACCAAATGTTTTTTTAAATCGATCAATTTTTTTCCGAAATAAAATATTCCTTTTACGGACAACTCGAGGAGTCGGTGTACTTGATAAATTTTAGTGTTGTGTGTAATATTTAATAATAGTCAATTAATATCAAGAATGTCACATGGCATGTCTTGTTACCATTTTAGCTGTAATTTCCATCTCAGATAAATGTCTCCCGCTCTCACCCAGCCTCCGATTGTATCTTCTTCTACAATTACGCACCTCAATAAACGCCGCACTGTTCCTGCCGATAGCTATCGTCTGGAATATTATCTCAGCAACGCCTCTGGTCCGTGGTGCAGAGGAGATCCTATCTCTAACTACCATATTCTGTTGCCGCTGCCTACATACCTACCATTTTAATACATACCACTCCACATCCGAAAGTGTGTTTACAGATTGGAAATAATAACTATTCTACTATTGTGTCGATGTTAAAACACTTTGTAGGTAATATAATCAAAAAATTTCACATTTGCTACAATATTGTCTCAGGATCGTGGCTGTGGGAGGCAAATGAAACACGAAAAACAATTTATTCTTCACACAAAGTCACTGGACACGAGTTTTATCGGAACGCCGTTCTTTAATTCACATTATATGTCACTAAAATATTCCACACAGGTTCGCAACTTCACGCAAGTGGTCGCACTTATTTCCAAACTCCACTTAATCATTGTCGCTGGTATTCGGCTCGGCCATCGAACAGTTCGCTTTTATCTATGGATTCCTATGTTGCAATAACAACTAACTCGATTTTATACGAAAATGTCGGTTTCTCGATGCAACTAGAACGTTCGAATAGTTTCTCAATATTTCTAGTGATTATGAAAATAGTACAGTTGATTCATTTAGAACATTCGAGAGACTTCGATAATGTGCAGTTAGACTCTTGTGACAATATCAATGCAATTTTCAAAATTTGTGTTTGTAACAAAACCGCCACTGTGCAATTATCAAAATTAATATTTGTAATACCCGACACCCTGTACCCGACAAAGCAACTATTATTTTATGTTCTTGCGATGGAATTGCCAGCTCACATAGGTTATAAGCCCTGGGTCACCGTATGAAAAAGATTTCATACGGTTTCTCATATAAGTAATTTCGTCTCTGTGAAACTCCTTTAATTTATCTTAACTAATTAATCATCCCTCTGGAGACAACTGGAGTAACTATGTTCTCAGAACATACCTACATATAAAAATATTGCGAATAATATATTTCATATTTTTTTATTTTATTTATTTAATATATAGTACGAATCAGTTCTTATATATTTACATATTAAATTAACTTTTTTTTTTAATACTTTATAGTCATGTAGGACCTCATCAGTGAAGAGAAGCTCTTGAGTCGGATGAGGGAGCCACAGTTCTTATTATAATATATAGGTAGTATATACAAGTTATTTATTAATACGGTAAAAAAGATAAGTTGATAATGAAAGTATTAGAGTTATTTTGAAAAAAGCTATAGGTTTAAATGATTTATGAATTTAAGTTTGATTTTAGGAAAATTTTAATTTTTTTGATTTGCTCTGAAGGGTTACTGATGCATCGTATCTCGATAGGTAAGTTATTATAATAATTAATAGCTTTATAAATATAGTGATGCTGCATTTGGGTTGTTTTACATTTAGGCATTATAAATTGGTTTCCATTTCTCTTAAGTTTGAAATATTCTTGTTTTTTGTCAATACAACTTTTTTCTTTTTTACTATGTTATGTAGGCATATCTGGTTTCTACGTTAGTTAATTTGCCTTATGTTTTTTAAACGATTTACATAACTTTTTTTAAAAACGCAGTAACCGTTCGACGCGGTTCCCTGTTTTAGAGAGATTTTAAGATCTTGTAAAAATACCCCTACATTATAATGGAAGCTCGCTAGAAGACTCGGCACTGAAAGGTTAAAAGGTTTTGCCCGCTACGCCAATCAAACAGAGGGTCCTATTGTCACTCTACGGCCGGTCGTCTAGAAAAGAATAATCGATAAATCAATCTCGGGCTGACAAATTTATGGGATCGTATTATTTTACACCAATCAACATATTTTATACCTTCGGTGTCGGCCGCAGGACGTCCGCACCCCCGTGTGCCAGTACAGAACTCGAGAGTGTATTTCATCAGTACCTACGTACAATGGTTTAAGACAACCTTGTTTCTCGATAAAGAAAAATCAAATTGGACGTAGTTACGCAGAAAGTGACCGACTCAAAAAACATGGAATTGAGAAAATGACTTTTAAAAAAGTAACCCATAAAAACCAAGTTTTTACTCCCTTTCTTTGTAAAATATAACAATAATTAAAGACGAATTAAAACAGATAACACAACACTAAACTTACAGATTTTTAATATATTTCTAAAATGTCAGATATTTTAAGATGTCAAGATTTTGATAGATTTAATTATCATTAATATCGTACCTTATGAATTTCCAGCGTCAAATGATTTAGTCAGAATCAGATTTGAGTAATGTAGAATTCTTCAAAACTAAGCAGAAATCTAAAAGAAATAAATTATTATTTGATTTTTTCCCAAAAAACCCAATTTTGCTGTCATCTGTGAACCAACTGTTTTGTAAATTTTCGAAATTTGTAGTGATGTACCTATTATACCGACGGAGTAATTCAAATTTAGAAAATATTCTGCGACGTTGCTAATCAAACTTTTCTAATGATTCCAATTTGAAAAAACCGATAAAATTTCTAAAAATCCGAAATTATACTATAATTATTAATTTTTTTTAACGATAATTTGATAGATCTTCTTGCTCGTCGCCACAAGTCTGCTTGCCAAGTTTCAGCTCGATTGGATCACGGGAAAAGGGTCAAAAATCGATCCAAAGTTTTTGTTGACGGCAAGCAAGCAGACGCTACGAGTTAATATAAAGGGAGTAAAAATTAGAATAACTGTTTTATTTAGTTAAAATTAGAATACTATATATTTACAAACGAATGTGTCGCCATCTATTAGTATAATTATGCTCGAATCCTTAGAGTATTTGATATAATTAAGAACACCTTTTGTGTGTGTGTTGTAACTACGGATGGCGCTATCTCTGGGCAGTTTTTAAAAATCTATTTATTTATTTTATTTTGGGGAAAATTAAAAGCAAATCAACATCTTAACAAATATAAAAGAATGGTTTTAAAATCATGCCAATTACAAATTTTCCACTGAATATAGTAATTTAATTTAACGGCGAGTGGAGAGGGTGGAGGGGAATGTTAGACGGGAGTAGAAGGAAAGATATATTGTACGGATTAGTTTGGGTGCGGTTGTGTAGATATTGTTTGTTTTATGTTTCTTATCGTTGAGTTGAAAATGTCAATGTGGTGATAGTTTGTGTTAAATGAATTTATGGATCTGTACATAAAGTAGTTTTGTTTTGAGTTGGTCTTACAAAAGGGGAGATGAAAAGTAGGTGAATGTCTGTTATTGCGAGTTGGGATGTAGTAAGATACTCGTTGAAGAAATTCCGGACTATCAACTAGATTGTGTGTTATTTTGAATAGCATCACCGCGTCAGCTATGTTTCTTCGACGAGTTAGAGTCTGCATGTTAAAAAACTTCGCAGAGTCTTCATTGCTTAAATGAGATCTAAATGAACGGAGGTCTAGGTATCTTAGGACTCTGTTTTGGACGCTTTCAATTATATTTTCGTGTACTGCATAACCTGGATTCCACACCTATTTCTGGTAATACTTATACAATGATGCGAGGTAACAATTTATTTATTCAGCCCAAACCAATGACGAAATTCTAAAATAAATAAACTTAATGGTTTTATGAAGAATCATAGTGACTATAAATGCAATGACATAAGCTAAATAATTGCAGCGGCTTATCTGAATTGAATTTAAAATAAACTATAATTTAGAAGAAATTGAACGAAATAAATTCAGATTTCAATTTTCAGAAGGAAAAGCGCACTGTCCGAATCCCTTTCACACTATCAAATCACGAAGTCACAACACTATCAAATAATCTAGAACGGCCTTCTACAATATTCGGTATATGCCTGGAACAACCTAGAAGTGATGGGAACCTTCTCCTTAACACTAGAAAGGTAAAGAGAAAGGTAAAGGTCTCTCGAGAGTTCGATAAAATCAGTGTTTGAGTATAAATACCGAGACTACGCCGCGGCGCGAAAGTTTTTTTTTGACAAACCGTTCAGTGGGAAGTAAGTCGCGAGACGACGGCCGGGTGTGCCCAGTCGTGAAATTGCGTACCTAACAGAGTAACTAACGGGCGATTTAAATAACGTGCGATAGTTTGAACGCAATATTCTAGCAAGTGATAAATAAACTATTGCCATATACGAGTGATATAGTGCGATATTTTATAATTTGAAGAATTAAGTAAATTTTGATTTGTGTCAAGTGACGTTGTCCATTCAATTAATTAATAAATTGCTTATTTATTTCCAGTGCCCCCAGCAATAAATTAATTTGCCCCTAGCAGCCACAACACGTAACAATATTCTTATGAATAAGTATTTAATTTTACATATTACTCACTGTACTGATTTCACGCGCCTGGTAAAGTAATCTACCTACTCCAATTATATTTCTTTATTTTCTCTATAATTTTTTTACTTCGTATTCGAATGTTCACAGATGAAAAGTGTGTATTTATTTGTGTAAATCAACGATGTTCCACGTTCAAAATTATTATTACAGATTTAAATTCTGTAGTGTTTAAAATTATCTATTGAAATATTGCTATAATTCTGTAGATTATCTCTGTAGGTACTCATATTAATTAGTTTTAACTTATGCAGTCTTGAATGAGTATACAGGGTTGTATGGAAAACATTAGTTACCTCGCAGAACTGATTTCTGCTTTGATTATGCGTCGAAAATGTTCAAGCAGCCATAATCTAATATCAATAGTTATTTTATTATGCAATATTAAAATTTGCTTTTTTTCTCAATATTACTGACTTATTTTGAACTATCATTACGGTTACTTATATTGATTACGAAAAATTCATTACTTTCTATACAGTTTAAATGAAATTATATAAACCCTGCAGAAATTGCAGTAGGAATTGGAAGGTTTTTATTATTTTATTTGACTCGTATTAAAGGGAATAAATTTTTTATATTCGTTATAAGTTACTGTAATGATAGTCCAACGTTTTACAAGAAATGGCAGAAATATTGAAAAAGTAATGCAAACATATATGTCGCATATCCCCATAACTATCATATTAGGTCATGGTTTCTTGAACATTTTCGACTCATAATTAAAGCAGGAATAAAGTCCTGCGAGGTTATTAATGCTATCCAAATATCACTGTATATAGGAGACAGTGCAAGATTGTCACAATTCAATTAGAATTCTGTTTTGGTTGCAAGCAGGTAAAATAAATCACTTTATTTTTCTTACTTCGTTTTATTTCTACAGTAATGCGGAGACGGAGTACCAATCTTTACATTAACATCACCTGGAAATAGCTGAATCAAACTTAATATCATTATTGCGCCGCCGTATTATAAGTTAATAACTTTAATTACACGGGAATCAAGCGGCCATTGCCTCTCTCCTCCTGCATCTCTCTGGCTACAGAGACCTCATCATGCTCTTCAATCTATTGTTGCGGTAAAAACCCCATCATGTAACATGTTTTATTCTTTCGTACAACGCCCAGCTTAAATAATATACAACATTTTCTTTTAATAAGCAACTGATGCCCGTATCCATTTTAGAAAATCTCATTATCAAGTTTGACTATTTTTGTTGAAATAAATTTAATGTTTTTGTCCGTTTTCATGAATTCGCATAAACCGTCAACTTTCGTGTGCGGTTTAATGTTTTATTTTATTTATTATTCCATTACCACGCTTATATTAGTTTCATTGGTTTGTGTGGATATAATCTTGTAATAGATTTTTCATCCACATTCCAATGTCCAATAGAGCTGAAATTTTTACACAGACGTATACTCGATAACAGTATATGAATCAGATTCCATGATAATTAATTAATCAAAGTTTTATGTGGTAAATTAAAAAAGTCAACGAGCTCACCAAAAGACGACGCTTGTTTTCTACCGAAGTAATTTTGTATAAAGTTATATATTTCACAAACGTATTTAGAAATAAGTTGGCTTATACATGTGAAGTTCTTAGATGGACTTCAACCAAATTTAATCCTGATGATGTCCTGCGATTTTTCTTTTAAAACTACGTAAATGTACGAAAAAGTAAAAAATAAATTTTCGGCCAAACCTGTTTTGCCTCACTCGGAAAATAAAAGCGTGGGCGCTTTCCCTCCATCATCAATAAAATTCTGTAATCTTTATCATTATCGTAAGCGCCCACCTTTTATTTGGAGCAAAAAATTTTTGGCCAAAAATTTATTTTTCACTTTTTAATATATTTAAATATAAGTTTGGTTTTTAAACATTATTTTTTCAAGTAATATAATTTATTCTTATGAAAGAAAACATTTGATATGTGCAATAATAGTATTAAAAAATATAAATTTTATAAATTATGTAGTTATTGAAATAAATAGCAATCAATACAAAAAAAATAAACAATTTTATCACAGTTAAATCGATTGTGATATTTTTCTCTCATATTCAACGCTTTTGTGGGTATTTTACAACAGTAAATTTATTATTTGTTTCTTTTACCAATTGCTATGCTGTTATCATTTATTATTTATTCATAAAAATGAGTTTCTAAACACGTAACGCGTTACGCTGCCGCCGCCATATTGTGAATGTAGGAAAGAGTTACAAATGTTTTCACAATCTTTGACGAACGCGTAAACTTGCAATCAACTATAGTTGTATCGACCTCTCTCATTCACGCGACAAATGATATATAAAATTTGCATTATAAAGTCTATTCGACGATCGCCTCAATCAGATGAGATACAGCTCGCAAATGCGTCTCCGCAAGCCTCATTCAAGGATGCCCTCACAGAGCTCTTACACCTCAGGGTCTGTCCATCTAGATGCTACTGGTCCATATTCCTGAACTTGTTGAGAGGGCTTTTTCAGACCTCTCCTTGCCCGGTCAACCTTAGATGGTCTTTAGAAAAAAAATTGTGATCTTGGCGACGTATTAGTAGAACCGATATGGAATCTTTCGCTCATAAAATGGTCCTGGGAATGCAGTGGATGTCTATTCACTGGTCCATATACCTTTGTGGTACTGTTTCATTGTTTCTTCTAAACCTTTTTAGTAATTTATGATTTACTGTAAAACGTCCAGAGTTCTAGAAAATCCTCGATTACGTATGATTCTTTATGTTTCTATAGTCTTGCGGCACCACAATTATACGAAAAATATTGTATTTTTGTTTAATATTTCGGAAAATGTGCATTAGGGTGTGTCTGTATGTACGGCGAGAAAAAAATATATTTTTTAACGCGATAGTTATCAAAAGTTACATTGCGTATATAGCTACAAGGGAATGCAAAAAGTTGCGATTTTAGTGTGCTTTTGGCCATTATTCTGAAAATGTTGGTTCTTAATGATTTTTTAGAGGTGATAATATTTTATTTTCTTATAATATATTTTTTATGATTACTTTAAATCGTTACAAAATAATAATTTGCTGAAATGTTTAAGTTCAATTACTATAAAAAAAACAAGCTGAGAGTTTCCGAACGAAGGTTGGTATTAAACGCTGACAAACTATGAAAATGAACTTATGGAATAACCGGTGAAAGGTTTCATATAACTCGTGAGAAAAAATATATTTCCCTCTCATTTGCACTACCATTGGGTCCATACAGAAGAAAAAAGCAGATGATAGCAAATCAACCCAATGCTAATTCCGGTTATAGATACTATCTATATAAAAATAGTGTAATTCTTTTGATGACTTTGTTAGTAAAAATAGCATTTAATTACATGTGCGATTTATAAATACAACAAATCTTTCTGATATGTTTATATTTCAAGGCCATCGAGCGAGCCAAAAGTACCAGTTTTAACGAAAACCGTAAATGCAGTATTTAAATACACACAAAATGCAACTTTTGAGTACTGTTTCGAAAATTCGAAAGTTGTACGAGATGACACACCCTAATGTGCATCATCATTGTTACAAGTCGCAAAACCTTTCGCATAATGGCATCCCGCATCTTTTGTTCGCCGTCTCTGTCTTGAATATTTATCAGGTCCGTTTCGATTATTTCCTCGGGTTTCCCCGTTCCTCTGATCGGATAAGCCGTCCCCTCCACTTTAGCCCCCCCCCACCTCGCAGACCCCCGCCCACTTCCATGCAAATGCCGTGAATTTGTTCAGCAGTAATCGCCGGGACGAAATCAGCTCGGGGAGTTCTCCTCGAAAAAATAAAACAATGCAATATGCACTTGGCTTCCTCAGACTGTGTGGCATCGGAGCTAAGGCGGCCCGTCCGGGTCCAGTCGCAGATACAGATAGGGCAGTAACAGGGTTCGCAACCGTTATCTACCCTAACCAATTGAGGGGTGTAAGACCAAAGGCAGCTACATCAAAAAAATATATAAAATTGTTTTGAATGCAATCATCCATTAATTACTAATTAAGAATGTACTGAATTCGAGATTCTGTAGGAAATATTGCTCTGACAGCCTAGTAGCTAGACTTGTTGAAGTGGGTGAACCAAGAGAGCAGAAAGAACAAAATGTAGACCTCTTTCCATTTAAGTATGACGATCGAATTAGTATGTGTAAGCCGTGCCTATGCGACACATTTTATACCCGTAAACACCAACACAACGAAACAATGTGCGTCGTATGCACGGCTTACACATACTAATTCAATTGTCTTTCTTAAATGGAAAAAGGTCTATTTCACTAGTGATAGCTCTCATATCTGCGATATATCATGAAAAACCGAGGATAGTCAAAAATAGATTTCAGACGTACTGTATTATAGTGTACAAATTTTCTGACAGATCAACTGCATATTAGGTCCTTACATATGAAATTGGCGTTTTGCCGTACTGGCAAATTTGATCTCAAATATCTTCTCTTTGGTTAGGAATTCCAAATCCAAATTTATACAGCTATTTATTCATGTATTTGTGTTTTCAAAATTATAATTCATTTGTTTTTTCCTCAATTGTTTTTTTCTTTGCGTCACTCAGTTTACAAAATGAAAAACTTGAAATATCGCGTTATTTACGAGTACGAGTTCCACCGTGGCACCAGTGCTGCAGAAACGGCTCGAAGGATTAATGATGTGTATGGCGACGGTGCCGCAAAAGAAAACACAGTGCGATTTTGGTTCCAACGTTTTCGTTCTGGAAATTTCGACCTGCAGAACAAGCCCCGTGGACGGCCGGAGACCAAAGTTGATAATGAAGAATTGAAGGCTATTATGGAAGCGGATCCATCGCAAACCACATCCGAGTTAGTTGCAGGCTGCGGTGTTAGTGATAAAACTGTTTTAATCCACTTGAAGCAAATTGGTAAGGTGAAAAGCTTGAAAGGTGGGTACCTCACGAATTGAGTGAAGCAAATCAACAAACGCGCGTTGACTGCTGCGTTGCATTACTCAACCGGCACAATAATGAAGGGATTTTAAATCGAATCATTATCTGTGATGAAAAGTGGATCCTGTACGATAATCGGAAGCGCTCATCGCAATGGCTGAACCCTGCCGAACCAGCCAAACCATGCCCCAAGCGAAAATTGACTCCAAAAAAGTTACTTGTGAGCGTTTGGTGGACTAGTGCTGGTGTCGTTCACTACAGCTTTCTTAAATCTGGCCAGACGATTACGGCAGATGTCTATTGTCAGCAACTGCAAACCATGATGGAAAAGCTAGCTGCTAAACAACCGAGGCTGGTTAATCGCTCTAGGCCACTGCTGCTTCATGATAACGCTAGACCACACACTGCACAACAGACGGCTACCAAATTAGAGGAGCTTCAATTGGAATGTCTAAGACATCCACCGTACTCTCCGGACCTTGCCCCAACAGATTACCATTTTTTTTCGAAATTTGGATAACTTCTTGCAAAGGAAAAAATTCAACTCCGATGGGGCAGTCCAAACCGCCTTCAAAGATTTTATTGATTCCCGTCCGAATGGTTATTTTAGTAAAGGGATCGATGAACTACCTATGAGATGGCAAAAGTGCATAGATAGCAATGGTACATACTTTGATTAAATAAATATATTATAATAAAAAAAAATCGGCTTTATGTTCCTCCCATACTAAACGCCAATTTCATATGTAAGGACCTAATATTTTTCATCTTTCACCCTAATCAATGTGCTTATCAATAAATATCTTTTAATCAATCCACAGCAAATTTCAGAGTTTAAGAGTCTATAACAGGAATATTGAGCGAAAAGGAGTAAGTAAAGATGGTTATAACGGAAATATTGAGAGCAGAGAAGAAGATTTAATGAAACTAATACCCTAGTTCAAATTTCTTTTAATTTATAAACTTTCAAAATTAATAATTTTATTACTTTTACGCGCGACATGGTGGAGAAATTTAATGGTAAATGCATAAATAGAATGCTTATTATTCATGATGTGGTTTGCGAATTCAGAAAAATTATTACTAGTAAGATAACGATAATGTTCTTTTTATCTAATTTTTAAGTATTTATTTGCTTAACTATACTATTTTCACCAACTCTTCTTCTCTGCTCTCAATATTCCCGTTACAATCATCTTTACACCTATAACTGCCACTCCTTATGTCAGTACCTAATTAATTGATTATTTATATTCTACCTGATCCTTGTATAAATTTAATACTTCACTTGTCGATAATACTTTTAAAACTCGAGTACTAAAATAAATAAAAAAATACGACGTATGTAGGGATGACATAATATATAGTTCATGTTTACGATCTATTTAATGACAATTTTGAAAGTCTTCTGGTTTGTGTTGTCTGAGGTATTATGCCATGTTTTTACGACCTTTCTAGCCGACGTTTCGGATCATTATACACTTGCTACGTTGGTAACAGCAAACTAGGACACACCCCGCTTTCGATAAGGTATTGCAAGCTAATCGACCTTAACATCAACACTTACTCATCACATCAGCCCTGATGATGGACCCTGCAATGGGATCTGAAACGGATCTGTCGGATAGAAAGGTCGTAAAAACACGGTGTAATATCCCAGAAAACACAATCCAAAAGATTCAGAACGGCCATGAAAACCTAAGAACATTCTTATTCTAAAATCCCTTTATGTGAATTTTTTTTGGTAGTTATTTACTAAATGTTGCATATTCGACCAAAATACAATTAGTTTAGAAATTTGGTAGTTGACCTGTTTTCAATTTTTTCTCTAAAAAGAATTTCTCGGTTGTGTTATATTTTGTAACTTTTTCATTATTTCGGCTTTTTTCACGTTCATTAATCATACGGCGGAGTGTCTCGGATCCCTGCGTGTCCATCACTTTTGGCACCCTTTTACCATTTTACTTTCATACCCGAACACACACAATTAATCTCTAGAAGCACATTATATGATTTCAAACCCTGGAGTCACGTCAACAATCAATTTAAAAATACACCTTGTTTCCGTTTCCTACTAATATCAATTAACTTTTATTGTTAATTAAGATAAATTATAGAAGTCTCACAGAGACGTAGCTATTTAAATTGAAATGTGTATGGAAGTATTTATAGGGTGGCCCAGGCCTCATGACCTGTATGGGCTAGCTTAAGTGATCACTATACACAACGCAACACGTTATCAATTTTTTTAAACCGGACATATCGACGATCCCTGCGTATACTGTCGAATCTGCAATAATTCTTTTTTCGTTTTACTATCTTGAATCAACCAATTTTCAGACAATTTTTAGAAAAAAAAAATTTTCTTTTCAAACAAAGTAGGTGTTAAAGGAAAATTAAACTTTTTCTTAACATTATGTGGATGGTTAGGTATATTATGGTATTATTCTATTGTTTTTTTTCTTTATTAAGATTAATTACAGTTTCACAAAGACGAAGCTATTTATACGGGTAACGTTTAAAGAAGTCTTCATAGAGAGGCTCAGGTCTAACGACCTGCACGAGCTGGTTTAAGTAATTCACCGTTCACCAATTCCACCGTATGAACTTCCACACATTATCAAATTTTTGAAAGTTGTATATATATATATATATACATATTCAATTATTTTCTTTCATACATTCGAATGGAATATGCTATGGTCCTTTTCCAAGTAGTATACGTAGATTTCACAGCTGGTAATGATACCTGCATATTTTTTGAATTGGAATATATAAAGCAATATTATTTTGAATGTTTATATGATATTCTTTCGAATTATTTAATGTGTGGTCTAGAATATGCCTGAAAGTTAATTAATTTTCAATTTTTTTACTTTCAACTTTTACTATATTCAATTATTGTCAGACAACGCGATAAGACATCTTTAAATGCGAGAAACGAAATATGAATGCAATAATATTTTATTTAATACATTTGGCAAATCTCGATCGGGCATTGCTGGAATAAAGGCGCACACACACAGAGGCACATGTTAGTTTTCTCACATACCACGTTTGCACGTGTGTAATATAATAATCATTTTTCAATGCCAGCGTAAGTCCGGTAGCCCGAACTTTTAATGCGATACAGGACAGAAAGGGACGCAAGCTCGTCGGAATACGCCCGACGACTCGACGCGAGAACGAGATGAAATATCTTCACGCTTTAATATACGTATTATATATTCAACGCTTTTTTATATGCAGAGCTTTTTTATTATGTATTGGTTATAATGTGTGAGGCGGGAGCGCTGTGGGAACTTGGCCGTCCTAAGAGTCTTAACCCTTTTATATTCGTAGATTTTTCTGCCTCGATTCAATGCCATTTTAGAAAATGTACATGGCTTTAATACTTCACATCTGGGAAGCATCGCACATCTTCTCTTTGAGATTTTGGATACATAAAATTCCAAAACTTTACATAATTAAATGTAAAATTCGCTATTCCTTCATAACTGCATTTCTATGCTGTAGAATTTTCTTGGAAATTATTTTTTAGTACCTACTTCATCCACTTTTGATGGATGGTATAAAAAAATATATTTTACCCATTTTTTTTATGTACTTTAGTATGCTTGTTCGTCTAGAGGTTAAGACATTCGTGTAAGTGACCTAGTGATCGGGGTTTAGGTCCTCACCCCAGGAGTCCAGCAAGTTGGCTTAATTTGAAAATAGTAAAAAAAATATGTGAAATCGTCCCTACGTTATCGAATTTGCAAAAATTCTCTTTTCGTTTAATTATATAAAACTATCCGATTTACTATATATTTTCGAGTAATATTAAAATAATGTTTAATTTTCCTTTATATTTCCTTTTTATGAAAAAAACTCAACAATTAAAACAAACTTTTTTAACACTCTTCGAAAATACACGGTAAATTGGAAAGTTTATAAAACAAAACTCGATTTTTTGCAGTTTTGACAGTATACGTAGGAACCATTGAAATTATTCGCAGGTATTTTGCATTGCTTCTCTCTTTTTTAAAATAAATATGCAGAAAGGATGACATCATAAGTAGTTTCGTAAATAATTCAATTATATTTTGAAGATAAATTCTAGTTAATCGTATATTATATAACCATAAATTTCATCCGCTGAAAGAAAGACCTGCGTTTTTCTAAATGATTTTTTTAAGAAAATAATACCAGGCCTCATTTTCATAGGATTAAGGCCAATAATACAAGTACTTGCTCTTTGTTGATAAGCGAGAAAAGAAACACATTGTCTTGTGTTTGACAGCTAGTGAAAACCACAGATAAGCGAACGGGCGATCTGAACGAAATCAGTGTGCCAGAGTACCTACGTGTGGAATATTCTGGAATACGAGATTTGTTTATTTCATTCAACTCATTTTAAAACGTGTAAAATAATTTGGAAATCAATAGAATACGTGAAGATATACCGGATGATTCTATAAAATAACATTTCTTATAAATCTGCGACAAAGTGCGCGCGGCGCAGAAGTTTTATTTTGACGTTTGGCGAAACCGCACATAAACGAGTAAAACGAAATGCGAATTAATCAGCCAGCTATTAAGTCCTACCTGTTATTGGAATAATCTAGTGACGACTAGTGCAAATTACGCTTAAGATAATGTCTAGTGTCTCTATTTATAAATAAAATTAATATGAATGTTTCATTTAAATTCCACTGCCGCGAATCCTCGGCAATATTAATGATTTAATAATAAATATTTTGAATTATCGAAGTTCAATTCTTCTTCCCAACCATCTTTGCGTCTAAAAAACAAACATTCCCGTACAATTTATTACTTTATTGTTTACCAGGTTGCGGGATTCCAAGCTCGCTACGAATGCTAACGCACAACGACGGCAATTGCGAGTTCCGAATGTATACAATGTACACAAAAGCAATTATTAATTATTGTACTTTGGGCCTTATAAAATATTTTATGGTCGGCCGGTATTAGCGGGCACGACGCGCGCGGCGGCCGGCTCCGTGTGGCAATGCGAGGCATCCTCGACGGCGAAGATCGTTAATGAAACAGACAGTTTTTTTCTCCTCTTTTTCGTCTGTCGAATCTGTCGGCGCAGCTCGTGATCTGAGCAGAGCCGAAGTGTTCTTAGTAAATGGTCATTTTCTATCCGAAACTTAATCGTTCTTAACTTTTTGATATGGCCAGAGTCGAAGTACTCTTAGTTAATAGTAATTTTCTAACCAAAAGCGAATCCAGTTGCTTTATTAGCTTATCAAATAGAAGTTTTGGTGAACATCCCACGTTTATAGATAATTCTAAAGTAAAAGTATTGTTTATAATACCACAGACCATTAGAATATAAAGATATGAACTAACGTAAATTTATTAGTACGGCTATTTCCCATACGTTTGACTTGTTTAAAAAAATACCACGAGCTTTTAACTATTGAAAAAAATATGAAAATGTTAAGCAAAACTCTCTTAAAAAAATCATATCTTATTTATAAGGACGTTTTTACTTGAAGAGATACGGTTTCGAACGTAATTTAAAAATAAAAAAAAGTCTATTGTAAAAAATACGTTTTGTTTATAAGGAGATTTAATCATGTGAGAATAAATGCTCAAACTCATTATAAATCTGTATTAAATATATACGAGGGGGACTCACTTCCGTTGTGTCCCAATCCCTTTGCCTAAAGAATGGGTTTAGTTAATCCCTTTGCAGTTTTATACTCTGTGGTTTATACCATTTTTTCTTACATAATTTGTGTATGTTTATTTATTTCACCATATTAACATTAATTGGAGAATCTCCTGTCTTTTGCGCCTAATTTTAAAATTCACGTACAAAAATAATTGGATCATGTTTACACTGATAACAAAAAAAATTACAAATACAATACAATTGGAACTAGTATATTCATTAAAGGATTACATAGATGTTTTATAAGCATTTAACTGGTTTTTTTAACCAGCTTAATACATACCGTGTATTGATTCATAACATAATCAATAATCAAACACAATAATTTCGTTGTCTGTCCGTCCATCTGTCTGTCTGTCCCCGTAACTTCGTGTAATGTCCGTAATTTCGTTCGAATTCACGGCTAAAAAAACAACCGGAGATGGGGCTTGAACCCCGGAACACCACACCCAAACCGGCCGTTTCACGCATGTTGCCACGGCGACCTCTCCGTGGAACGCCAAAAATATGCTTTAAATATATACAAGGGCTTAGCAAAGGCGCGAACCAATGTTCCGTCATTTTTTATGGGTTGCAGCTAGTGTACATATACAACTCCGCCACCCCAAATCTCAAGATCTGAGTAAATCACATTTTAAGTTTTCATTTTTTTTTATTTCTTTGTGTCAACATTAATTAAAACTTTTCTAAACCAAACTACCTGAATAGTGCATACGTATATGCTTTTTGAATATATATGATTTATAGCCATTTTTAAATTGTGGCAGTGTTGTTCCAGATATTTTGAAAATATTTGATATTTCAATACAGCAACAATTCGTATAACTTACAAATAGTACCTATCTAGACATATGGAATTCTTACATTATCATAAATACTGACCAGGCTACTGATTTAATATATTCGACAAACATTTCACAAACACCAGCATTTTTCGGTTAGTGGCGGTGTTGTCCTAGGAGTGCGATATATTCTAATGAAAATTATAAGCTGATACCTAAAATAAAGTTAAATTATTAATCAAGCAATGTTATGGATGTCTCTTAAGACGAAATTATATTTTTTTATAAGGGAAAGTTATTTTATAAGGTATTCGTAGGGCTTACGACCTATCGTATGGCAGGCTTAAGTGATCTCTTTACACAATGTAACGTTTACGTTTCCACCCATGATACAATACCACATCTATCAAATTTTTGTAAGTTGTATGTATTTAAGTTTTACAATCTGTTTCATATGTATGTTGTAATTATCATTAGCGCGACCGGCATCCAAAGCTTTTTCATTGCTTCTTAGGAATGAGACTACCGAGCGATAGCAAAGACGATACTCTTTGTGAAAATATTCTTAACTGGTTGTTTAAAATTGGACGTGTATGCACTTACGTACCTACTTACGGGACGAGTACTGTAAGTATGTAGGAACCACGAACTTATCTAATGCACAGTAATTTTATGTTATTTATCTGTGCTCTCTCTGCTTCATTAATATGTACATCTTTTTCATTTTTCGTTTTCTTCAATTTGCAATCTGTGTTTCATAATCTTTGGCAATTTTATTTTCGAATTTAACAAAATAAAGTAGTCAACAGAAGGTTATAATTTTAACATTTAACTATAACATTGCTATAATTATATTTGAACTTCATCCAATTTGAGGTTCTTCAAAGAAGAACAAGAGTCTAGCGGATTAAAATCAGACAAATGAATTATGTATGTTTTAATCTATAAATAAATAATAAAGCGGAAATATAGTATATCTCTCATAATAAACATAATAAATATCCCATAAATACATCTACTATGTCTTTTATATTTCCTCAAGGTATTTGAAAACAGGTCAATCTCTCCAATCTCATCATTATACAAACGACATACATGTACGTGATATGAGATTTTAAAAGGAAATGTTCTAATTGTTTCACGAGATCTTAATATTTTACCTCTTTTCAAATTGTCGAATTGTAAAAATTGAATTCTTAAACTTTGCTGTGTAATCTTTTCACAATATAATGACTGAATAGACACAATTATTAAATATATTTGTGAATATTAGTGACCCGATACGGCCCTGTGTTGGCGCACACCTATGCGCATGGTAGCCGCCTGTTTAATTACTTCACATTGCTACCGACTTTTTGTATGCTTCTCGGGATGTAGCAGGGCCGAATTGGAAATATAACACGTATTAAAATGATTTATTACCAAGTCATTTGTTAAGATCACTGGGTCCTGGAGATGTTTAAGAATATGTTTTGATGGTAAAAATCATGTGATTTACTATCGTTATACCATCCTTTCTTCTTATTATTTTTCTTCTCCTTACTTTACGATTAACAATATATATATTAAATATTCTCGTAAATTTACCAGATCGTCATTGATATTTCCGTTTTTAAAGTTTCCTCTAAGTTATTTAGTTGATTTTTCTCTAACCCGACTTATCCAGCTCCATTTCCGTGGACTTTATAATTCAGATGTCATACATGATTATCGATAATATGACTGGTATTTTTGCTTAATTATTCTTTATATAAATTATGGCCGCTGTGATCAGTATATGTAGGAATTTATCTGTATATATATTAAATCATATTATATATTTTATAAGGTGGAGCACATATTTTGTTCAATTGGAAATCGCCAATTCTAAATACAAGAAAATTAGAACCCTAAAAAAACGGGAAAAACAATTCTAATTACACGTCCCAAAAACATGTGTCATACCATCTCCATATATAGTATGTTTTCTTCTACATATTTCTTCCTCATTTGTGTATTTAATATACAAATGTGTATATACAGATATTTAATGCTTGTATAAATACCTTAGCTTGAGATAATAATGTACTAGTCTAAAGGTGGCCGTATTAGGGCGGCACCGGTACGGTCAAAAAACAATAAATTGTGAAAAAAGTTAAAAAGTGTTTTAATTAAATCATCAAAATGCGATTCTAACACGAATATACAGATTCAAAATTAGAAATTATTTTCTAATGCTATTTCATATATTTTTATCATTCTTGAGGACCTTTGACTAATCATTATAAAATTATGTTAATATTTCCTTCTTTGATCCTGATAATTTTCTTGATCTTATATCTGCTTATGTGTAACGAATCAAAAGTGTAAGCAGTAAAAGTGAATAATATGTATTTTTTATTTTAATAAATAATACTATAGGTGTTATTTTTAAATACAAATTTCAGGGATAATCAATGCTTAGTGATTTCTTTAAAGTATCTTCAATTAATTTTTTTCCAACGCTAATTACGTTACTACTATATTTTCTCATCCAATGCGCCTCTGTCCATTATAAATAAATCTACATGCCTCCTGTCATCAACATTAATTTCTCGCCACATTCAGCCACCACTTTTCTATTCTTTCGCTTAATTAAACCTCTGGCTTTACATACCTACCTCAAACTTAATATCCTCGCCCCACCCCCCCTTGCCCCGCTCCCGTCAATGGACCATGGCCAACCTTCGTTTTAATTAATAATTCAATACGTCCTGCATCACGGTCCGAGCTGAAATTACATAATCATGCTCGAAATTGTTCTCCCCAATTCCGGGACAGATATCTGATTTGAGCGCAGGATGGCAGCTTTATCTTTAACACCAACGCGACTGACTTCTAAGTGTAGTTTCACGATTAAGATTAAATATTAATTAAATGAAGATAAATCAATGATGAAGGTCATACAATTCTCGCACAATAGACTCGCCATTTTCATATTATAAAGGGTAATCCAATAATCATTATCTTAATTATAATTATTTTAAAAAAAAATCCTTATCATAAGAAATACTCTTTGACTCATTATTTCACTCTAAATTAATTTTTTTTCTGTTAAATGTGTTTTAGAAATTAAATTTTAAGTTCAATTTTTTCAAAATTATAATAAACTTTGTTTATATTACCACTTAAGATTATACATACAACCATCCTGTTTCGAAAACAATCTTTTCCTTCACTGATTGATAAAAAATTACTCCTAAACATAAAATAATTATCTTTTATTTACAAAATTCAATATTTTCAAATGATTTTTTAAAATATTTCTTGTAGGTACCTGACTCACAGACAACCAAAAAATATAGTCATGAACTAACATCAATTTTTGGTATATAAACTGGTGCTACGGCTGGTTACAATACGTTTGTCTTGTTTAAAAAATAATTACTTAGGGTTTTTAAATTTTGTTATAATTATGAAAAGGTCTAACTAAACACCCATAAAAGTATTCTTAGTAAATAAGTCGCACTTTATTTCAAGAATACGTTTTTACAGAGACTCGGTTTATAACAAACTTTAAAAAAGAAAAAAATGTTTATGTTTAAAAGGCATTTACGAGGGAAGCCCTTACCTCTGACCTTCTTCCTGGGACCCAATCGCCTATCCTAAAGAAGCGGTTTAGTTCTTCGCTACTTTATACTCTGTGATCTGACTGTATACATACAAAAACAGCACTTATCATGAAAAGATATGGGAAAATGACATCGAATATCTGAAATTATTGGACATTATATTTTAGGATGGAACTAGTGGTAACATTTTTATTTATATGCTTTACTTATTTCTAATGATTTATTCAATTAAGGCTAACTTAGTACATGTGTAAAATAGTTCAGCTAATTTTTTTATCAAAGGCCTGATCATTTGGCATTAAATTAGTCGATATTTTTAAAAACCTTAATTATTTTAAAATTTGAAAAGCTCTTTGATTCTGTTGTTGAAATGTCGTGTGTTTCCGACATAAAAAGTAGTTTATAAACAACAGAATTATTAGATTTTTCTTTTGGTTTTAGTATTTGTATTTTTATTTTATATGTCATTCACGTGAAACTAGCAATTAAGTAGGTTAGTGCTAGGCCCAGCGGACGGCTATATTGGCCGCTGCGTGGCCATTGGTGTCTGTAATTGGCTATCGGCTGTACTGGCCAATGTGTGGCCGATTATGGCCACTCCGCGGCTTTTAGATTCTGCGATTAGCTATTTTTATTTTATTTTATTTATTCATGGGAAATTAACAGTAGGTACCTACATATAAAATCAAATTACACATGATTATTAAATAGTATAGAGACCATTTTACAAGATTCCGCAGAGTTTACATGTAATGTATTAGTATATAGCAACAATAACTTCAGTTATACAAAAAAAAGTGAAAGTTTTATGTTAGAAACAAACTATGAAAGTCAAAGAATTAATGTTAAAATGGGAATAGGAAAGGACAGATCTACTCAGTAAAAAGAGGAAGAGATAAGAAGAAAGAGAAGTGCAAAAGATATATAGCATAAAGATATCTGATCAATACATCTGCATATACATATACGAGGTCTGGACAAACGAAAAAAGGACTATCGCCTATTGCTTTTTGCTTCCCAAACGATGTGGTTATTTATTGAAACTGGTAATGGCAAATCCACGCACTGCTTACTGCGTTTTTGAAGCAATCATAATATAGATGATACGTCGCCGTGAATGCGTTCAAGTTTGACACATTTCCAACCGTTTATATACCTAGAAATGAAACGTCGAAAATATACTTGTCTGCCGAAAAAATAAAATTGACGTAAGAAAATATAAATATCGATGTATTTTTCCTTAAATTGACTCAAATGTTAAATAATGTACTTATATATAATATTTTTACACTTGAAATAATATCTAAATGTATTTTTAAATAATCGTCCGATCATAATAGAGATACAACTCTAATGATTGGTGTTAGGTTTTTCGGTATTTGTTTTGAGAATTTATTTGTAGAAACAATTCTTCACCAGTATAATTATTTTGCTTTATATGTGAACTGTATAAAAATGGATAAATATATTTTACGTTTTTAATATGTATTAAAAATCTTTTTTCATTTTACTCCCCTTGGTCCAAAGTTAGGCATGGGACGGCAATGTCACATAGTTCTCAGCCGAAGGTGTGTCATGCCACGTTTCAGTGTGTTCGCGTCCTTATAAGAACTGTTTTCCTAAATCATTTTTAATTGTGTTATGGCTATGTTTTCAAAGCTCTTTCTCCATAACTTTGATCCCTGCCTGGACTTCTTCGAGAAGGTTGCTCAGCACAGTGACATTTAGTAAAACGGTTATATTCCCCTTCGCAATGTTGTTTAAGGTCGTAGGAAATTTTATGTTCCTTGTTACGTAGTGTTTTCGATGTAAGTGAAATTGTCTAATATTTATAAGAATGTTCTAAATTCACGAATGCGGCAATGAAATAAAGGCGGTGGGTAAAAAATACTGACGAGTTACTGCGTGTCGTTTTGAATGTGATCGCTGGACCTGTTTTTTTTTGCTCGGTATAGTGTTCCTGGTCCGGCGGCTGGCGACGCGTGGACCAGCCCGTCACCTCGCGTGTTTTAATGTCCAACACGGCCGAATCAAATTACAGCAGCACCCGTTTGTTCTCAGCTTATTAAATCTTTATTTTTTTTAGTTTAATGAAAATACGACTGCAAACATAATTACCGGTCCACGACTCGTACGCAGCTGCTGGTGACTTTAAAATCACGCATTGTTCTAAGTCATTTATTATGGTTTTGGGTGTTTTATTCGTTGTAAGCATTCTTTATATACCATTACATCACACAAATGAGCTTGTGAATTCGGGAAGTGTATTTAATGAGGACTGCAAAGATTAGAAGGGAATAACTGCCAGAAATAAAGAGAATGGTGCTTTTTATTTTTTGTCATTGGGAATTTTTCACATGAAACAAAACAAGTAGTGCACAGTAATGCCTGGAATTGGCAAAAAAATATGGAAAGTAGACTGAATGCGGTGGAAATGTAGTCGCTTAGGCGCGTATTTGGAATAATTCATATAACATAACAAATTCGATTAAATGAATAATTAACATATTAAGGAGTGAATCGAAAACCATCGACAAAATGAAAAGGAAGACGCCGAGATAGTTTGGTCGAAGATGGTAAAGAAAATACATGAGACGAATGGCAGTAGGCAACAGAGGGCATCCATCTAAGACTTGGCGTGATCAGATAAACTTAAAATGGAGAACAATCTTACTAATTAATAGTTTCAACAATCAAAAAATGTGCATGAGAAGGTGAAAGTGCTTAAAGTAAGAATGTTGTGCAAGGATAAAGATTGTGGCGTCTTAACCTCTTGTCTACCTCTGGATAGATCAAAGAAAGGAGTTAAAACAAGGTCTAGCTTGTGCACTGGAAGCATATTGTGTACCATGGCGTTCAGCGGTGATCACACGATAACGAAGAAGAAGAAGAGAGATATTTTATTCAGCATGCCTTTGACATCAGAAGTCAGGGATTTGATCTCGCTGGCATCCATCCAAACGCTTTGAGAAAGTTTGAAAAGCGTAAAAAATTTTAAGTATTTAACTTTTTCATAGCCACGTCTGAATTTTTATTAGATTTAGATTTATGTACAAAATATTTCTTTTCACTTATCTGCTTCAGAAGACATTGTAAGGGTATAAAAATAATTCTCCTAGAATGAATCGATCGATTATACCTAGGGTTCATCAAATATTTGACTTTTTTCATAAGGTACATACATATTATATACGATTGCGAAAAATTTTGATAAAAGTAAAAAATATATTTACTTCAATTCATCGTTTATTTTTGTTTTTTTTTCACAAAATTCCATTAAGTAGGTATGTATAAAAATAAAAATAAATTGTTTTTAAAAAATTTACTTTCTGAATTTTTCGTATTATCTTCTATTTCAAAGATATTATTACATATTATTATATATATTATATGATTTCAATCAATTTCTTAATCTATTCGTATAATGTACACATTTATATCGTATCATTTGAATTACGCGCGTGTATATGTATATACCTTAATACGATTAACACATTTTTTATAAAAATATATTATTTTTTATACTATTTAAAATATATTTACTGGCTTTAAAAATATATAACCGCTTCTCAGTAGACTAGCGCCCTCTATTGATGAATCTGTAAGGCCAGATGGTCAGAATTCTTCGAATTACAACTTCGATACAATATTGCTTAATTTTTGACATGCGACTAATATTTATTCACTTTTACATTTTTTTGCATTCTTGCATTCTATTGAACATTCGCAGTTGATGTAAATATTTTCTCTTTTCACTTGATTGCCTTTAAAATAAAATTTTATAAGATTTTTCCCAAAGCACTTAAAAAATTCAACTACACCAAATATTTAAGATATATATATATAAATTAATACCAGCAGAACTTTATAACCTTTATAACATACTGTATTTTATATGTTTCAATAATTGGGTAACAAATAAATATATTTGTTTAAAAATACACACAATTTGTCGATGAATTATTAAAAAAATAATTTATTCGGTTAAATGTACATTAAATTTTCTGCGAATAATTCGCTGTGCTTTTTTTCTTGATTTGAAAAATAAAAGAAAGGCTTCATCACGTAGCTAATAGCCATTGCAAATCTATGCCTCCTGATACAGTAATTTCATCATTGCCAACTATTTTCGAAGGTCAAGATTTCTTGTATCTTTCTCAATATTGTCACCCCATCTTCTTAAAGGTCTTCCCGTGTTCGCACTCCTTGGAGTTGCTGATATAATGCCATACGTTTATACTTTGAAGGAGGAATTCTTTGGACGTGTCCGGCCCATCGTAGTCTAGCAACATGAACCACAGAACTAGTAGTGGTAAATGAATTAGTCTTTGAATAGTTTCATAAATGATGATTTTATACTACACTTATTAAGAATATTGGATAAACGTATTAACATAACTATTACCTAAGACACTGTTGCCAATTCTGTTGTGTAGCAAAACTGTATATGACTGTAAGAAAACTGTAGATAACTGTAAACGTAAAAAAAACACCAAATCTACAGTTTTTGTCTGTTTCGATAAAAGAGTTACAAATAGGGAAGTACGATATTCCAAAAATGACCAGATAAATCGATAGATGTTCTCTTGCTTCTGAAATCTTAAAATTGTTTCAAAATTTAAAAAGACAATTTCAACTCATTTGTATTTAATTGTCAATTTATATTTTAATTAAATATACATATAATAAAAATGTGTGCTCTAAGGTAAAAAAAATGTATATTTGGGAGGTAAAACTAAGAACTGAGTGACCTGTAAAAAACTGTAGGTAAATCTACAGTTAAAACTGTAGGGTTGGTTACAGTGCTTAAGAGATTACACCGCCTTGAGGCTTCAAAAAATACATTCAAATCAAATTCAAATACAATTTTTGTTTTTGACGAAACTATTACATATACAAAATACGTTTTATTATAATTTTTTATGTTTAATATTTTTCATTAACGTATTATTTTCAAAATGGCGGAGTTATGTGCTGAAGAACCTCAAAGGTTCTTCTCCATGACGCGCGCAACTGATGAAAATAATCATTTCGCCAGGATTTGAGTGAAATGAAAAAGTTAATTATTATCTTCTGAAAGGACGTAATTCTTTTTTTGCAGATGAGAGCAGTTTGAAAATAATTTTCATTTTGTCACTAAAAATACAGTCGCTTAAAATTCATAATAAGCAAACAGCTCATTTTATAACCAAATTAATTAATCAATTAGAAAGACATACAGAAAAATCAAATCCACGAAAAAATATTTGCCTGAAATATTTTTTCGTGGATTTGATTTTTCTGTATGTCTTTCTAATTGTTTAATTAATTTGGTTTTAAATTTCACAAAACTTTGTTCCGAAAAAATTGCAACTTCACAAAAGAATGTATTCCTGAATATCTACAATTTTATTTAAAATCTTATTAAAAATTTATTAAAATTTTATTAAAATCATGTTATTAAAAATCGCAGGCTTCATCTAGATGATGTTATTAACGAAATTTGAGCAATATTTGCACAAAGTCGGCCTTTTAGTTTTTGAGATATTTTATCCACCGGTTTGAAAAAATGTGTTTCGTGAAAAACACAACAGAATAATTAAATGAGTTTTAAAATTCATGTACCAGGTTAGCTATTGCTATGCCTAAGTGAGTGGTGAGTGGTGACTCATATTACCTAGTATTAAAAGTCTAGTTATTCTTTAAACCTCATGCTATAAGATAATGCAAAAAAGAACGACTGTTTGAAAAAGTTATGGTCATTAATCGTATAAGGGATATGATTGTATGAACTACAATACATTCTCGAGATATTTAAACTTAAGGTCTACTACTTATTTATTTTATACAAAATAGTGTTAATTTACAAGAGTTAACGACGAAAGCATAATTAAAATTTTCAATCATTAATTCCACATATGACGTCCAACACTAAATGCAACTATAGTCATCGGGACAGTGGATACCTTCATGAAATGGATTGTCCATACCAAACAGTTAGTTATCGCGTAGTTTGATCGATTAGACGACCACAAGTTTAAAAAAAACATCACGCCCAAATAACATTTGAAATGCGAACTAATGCTTTTTTTCAAAACATCTGAGCACGATTCGCATTAAGAAAATCATTGTATTTGTATTATTAATATCGGACTCACGAAAATCACACAGTTTGTACAGACCCAAATCACTAAGTATAACCAATTACATCAGTCTGTAATATATTATGTTCGATAAAGAACGAATTTAAGCGTGTATAATTGTATCGATCGGCTGCTACGGACGTTTGAAGTCGATTTGTTTAACAGGACAATCTAAATTATATTTGTGTACACAATGGGATACCAATGAATTGTTATTTCGCGTCTAAATTCGGTATTACTACTGATGTTTATTAATCTGTTTTTTCTTCTCGTGGTTTGAACCGACTGAGAGAATTGTCGGACAGAGGTTAAAACCACGTAGTCTTTAAAAATATTGTGTGTATGCATTACCGCATATGAATAAAAGCTCAACTTTTTATTTTTTTATATTTATTAGAGACACGAACAGGATAATAGCTACATGAAACTCTGAAAATAAAACATTATAAATGAAGACTATCCCTATTATCCTAATTACAAGTGTCTTCGGCACGCTCTGGTTTACATTTAAGTATATTAACTTTGAGTCTCACTTTCTTGTCAGTAATCTAAATACAATAGTTTCGTTGTCTGTCCGTCTGTCTATCCATCCGTCTGTCAGTCCGTCTGTCTGTCCATCCGTCTGTCTGTCACCGTAACTTCATTTAACGTCGATTCCTTCCCATATAAATGAGTCTTATTTTTGTGTATTAAATCAATTTATGGAAGCAAATTTTCCTGTATACGTAAAGAATAATAATTCGAGACTTTTTCGGTCTGTAAATGTATGGAAAATAAATAGATTGAGCAAATTTAGAAATTAGATTAAAATTCAAGTTAAAAAAATATACATGTATATGTATGTAAATTTGGATTCTTAATAAATAAATAAAAAATAATAATTTCTTAATTCTTTACATCGAATAAAACATATTGACGATGATTAAGTGTTTACCTGCGAGTACACATACAAATTATATGTTCATGTTGAGTAATTAATCAATTTGATCGATTGTTTTTTATTTCTAAAATAATGTTAATAACTATATTTTTTATATAATATAAAAACTGTAATACCTTTGTAGTATTTTATATTGAGTTTAATTTCGGTTAATCCTATATAAGTTAAAGAAAAGTAAAACTAATTATTAAAAATCTTTGTTTGTAAGTATATTATGTAATAAATTTTAATTTCTGTATTCTTACCACAACGTAATTTTTAGACTTATTTTATAAAAATAATTATTATTATTGAAATATTTAAAAAAAAAATATTAAAAAAGCATAATGTCAAACATTTTATTTAATAACAGTTTTAAATAATATTTATTTTGTAATTAGAATGAGACCAGCTATCATACTAATTTTGAAAACGGAATTAGATCAACTATTAGATAGGAAGTAACGGACGGACATTCCAAATTATTATAATTGGGACTATGTAACCTGTAGCCATTTTGGATGCATGCTTTATGGTTGACTGTTGCAAAATTTACACGTTTTTTTGTTGTACTCGGTAATTTCAACATTTCTATCAAAAATCTACGGCCAAAATCAACACCTTTATCATATTTCAAACTGCGTATTTACCAGACTCGGCCGCATGCGACTTTCTCTATTCCCGAGAATGAAAAAATCCACAGAGCGATGTTTTGCCAACATTGAGGAGACAAAAAAGCGGTCCTCGTAGTCTAGTGGTCATGACACTGGCTTCTCACACCGAGGGTTCCGGGTTTGATTCCCGGTGAGATCACATTTAAAACTGTGATTTACTCAAGCCTGGGTGTCTCGCTTCGGTAATTGGGCCTCTTGGCCTGTTGAAGCGTAAATTTAAAAAAAAAACAAAGACATGATCGCTGATGGCGCTAATCGCCATATACCGAAAATTGATTTTCATAAAAGCATCAAAGATTAGAAGGAGCACTGGTATAGTATATTATATCTGACAAGTATATTTTATATGAAGGAGATAAAATTCATATTGATGAATAAATAAAGATTTTTGAAAAAAAAACAAAAATTCCGCCGATTTTTTTATCAATTTTTTTTTTTTTTAAATAGAGATGTGAACACGGAACACGTGTCACATCAATATTCTTACTATTTTCAAACTAAGCTAAACGCTTGTGCTATGAAAATAGGACTAACTTACTAGTCTGAAGTGAGGTTCGAACCCCCGACCTTTGGATCACGAGGCCAGTGTCCTAACCACCAAGCTACTCATATTGTATTGTTGTATACCCAAAATATTGTAAGTAAGATTGTCTTGTTGAAGCGAAGGTTTTTTTTATGTAAATACAATTGTCTACAACAGAACGGCAATAAACGGTAATAAATTTTTTTGTGGTGATTATTTTGGGTAATCAATACTTTTGTACTCAGATAGCGTTGTATGAATACAATTCTATCTTATGTTACTGATGCTGAAGCATAGAATATGTAGTGTGTATTCCAAATCTCGGTATACGGATACCATATAAATGACGGTGGTTGCGGTTTCCTCAAGTTTATTCTCAGATACTTTGTGTCGACCGACCCTAGCCTAAACCTAGTGCTAACTGCACGCTATTTTGTAGAAGAGAGAGATCAAATGCTTGCACTCTCTTTTTATAGCCGTGCCCCTTTGTATTTTCGTTAAGGTGGCCGGCCTGAATACAACACAGAATATGATTATGACGATGAAAAATTATACCGATTGATTAGAAAAATCTACAGCTGCAAAATCTCGGATGAACATCTTTATTTCAATTTCCAATTCTCTATGTTTAAAGACCTATGTATTTTGGGAAACAAATACGCTAGCATTCTGTTTTTATTAATGATTATTGAATTAATAAAAAAAATCTTTATCTCTACATACCTATCTAACAAATATAGCTTACTTCTTACTATGCTTATTTCTATAAAATAAATTGTGTTTAGACAGGTAAAGTTTTTAAGTACAGGTAATTTATTTTTACTGTTGGCACTGTATATGGCACTCTACTGACAAATCTGTAGCGAGTACATCATTTTTATATTATATTTTATATTTTTATTATTAAAATTTTATAATACAAAGAAGATTTGTTTAATTATTTTATGGAAAGAGAATCAAATTAAATTAATTACATCTTAATAATAATAATGATGACTCCGTCAATGTCCTTCGTAAGCTGAAATAAGTTGTATATACTGAAGAAAAGAAATTTTGATTTAAGGTAAACAGTATATTTTATAAAATTAATATAATAAAAGAAATTTTGGAATGATTTAAAAATGGTTTAATAATTATTATTATCAATTTGTTAAATTTACTTTTATTTTAAACAACACACTACGTGCGTTGTACATGGCGAATACTATGGGTCAGTTGACTTATTTGTTAGTTCATTGTTGCCTTACTGTTTAACGTGAAGTGGTCATACAAATTTGTCTCTTTCTCGCATAGATGGCCTTAATGCCAGTATCTGTAGGTACACAATACACTTATGAAGTACCATGATCAAAAATTCAACATGTTGCTCTCACAATTTACTCATTCTGATTAAACAAATACGCGATTACATAAAAAATATAATACTATAAATGACATGATGCCTTTCAAAGGAAAAATTTTGAATACTCAATTTTACATACAATACACGAAATACATAAAGAGAATTCCTTATTTTGTTATACTTACGCTTGAGTCCATAATGTTGAATGATGTGACGTTGTATTCCTACGAAGTCTTTTATACAATGTTCGTTTCTTCCCAGCAAGTAGCGGACCATCATAAAATTGGTCGGTATTTTAATTGTATTCGACGCCAGCTTTCCATTTTGGATTAAATAGCCCTTGGATGTTCAGAAACCACACGGTTTCGTGCCTTCCGTCATTTTATAGCTCTTCGCGTCAATCAATCGGGACTAATTCATCTGCTCTTCTATTCAATCTTTTGTTTCATATAAAAACATCCCGCCATTAAGCGTGTTTTTGTATTGTGTAATGCGTAATGTTTACATGTCCCGTCTTAACTATAATGGCCGGTTCGGAAGCCGTGTTTGCTGCTATGCTTCTAATTATTATTTGTTGTTTTATATATTACTAGCTATTCCTACCCGGCGTTGCTCGGGTTAAGGAATTAGTTAAAAATAATAAATAAATAAATAAAAAGTTATTCCAGTACGTGGGGAGGTTGTGCAGTCCCACACATTCTATATAAGAATACATAAATTAAATTATCATACATGGGATATATAGAAATATAAAATGATTTAAATATATAAATATAAATTATTGCATGCAGGTACATAAAACAAGAGATATAACAAAAAATAAGGTATATAGCAAGAATTATTTAAATAAATAGGGCATACAAAGTAATAAAGACATGGTACGAAGCGAAAGAGTGAGTATTACAGCAATAATTATTAACATTGAAAAAAGTAAGCATTAGTAAATAAATAGGATTTATAAAAGGAAAGAGAAAACAAGTATAAGTATTAACATAAAAAAAAATATATATTTATCATATAATAACTTAAAAAATAAGTTCATGGAGGGACAAAAAGTTTCCATTGTTTTGCTGTCTCTAATAAAAATGATGTTTCAATTTAATGGGATGGATGGGATATCTAGGGGGAAAATGTCGCCTATGTTATCCACCCGGGTCCTAATGAATAAGTATGCAAAATTTGGGTCAGATCGGATCAGATTTTTTAAAAATTTTTTTTCACGCTTCAACAGGCCAAGAGGCCCAATTACAGAAACGGAACACATCACAAAACACTCAGTCTTGAGTAAATCACATTTTTACAGAAAATATATCAGGTGGGGGGGATGAGATAAAAATGAAGGTAGAAATATTACCGCCGGGTTCTAAAGAATTAGTATGCAAAATTTCAGTCAGATCGGTTGAACGATAGAGATTTGCACGGAAGGGAAAGGGGTAAAGAGGGATGGGAAAAATGTCCCGTGTGTTAGCCGCCGGGTCCTAAAGAATATGTTTGAAAAATTTTGGTCAGATCGGACAAACGGTGTAGATTTGTATAGAGAACAGACAGTGATTGGGTACCCACCACTTTCCCAGGACCGTTTTATGAGCTTACGCTGACGTATCGGTCCTTCTCATGCGTCGCCTGGTTGACAGTTTTTTACTCTAATAGCTATCTCCGTGCTGGACCGTGCATAGGGCGGCCCAGCAGTGAGATGTAAGCAAAGCCCAATCACTGTCCCACTCTCGCAGAAATAAAATCTTTATTAGTATAATCAATTCAGTTATATGGTAGTATAGATATATAAGATACAAAGCATAGAGAACAGACAGACAGACATTGAGTTTTATTGGTATAGACAAGTACACTACCATGTTTTGTGAACAATACTTGATCACTATCCGTAAAGAAAATTATTAATTTAAGCCAGTATTTTATTTCGCAAATATTTTGAATAAATATACTGTCACGGGGTCGCGGCAGTGAGAGACAAATGAAATAATTTAAAATAAATTTATGTTTTTATTATTAAATAGTCACTAGACTCAAATTTAACTGGAGCATTGTTCTTTAATTCTCACTGATTTCACAATAATCTTGCATCTGTAGAATACTTTTTTAATTATTTTTTTATCAAGAATTCAAACAGCTTATTGTATACTAAGAAATAGAACATATGATATAATAATAATATTGAGCTAATTATATGAATTCACTTAATTAACCTAGAATACTATGTTCTGTACGTAATAGAATAGGAAGACATATGTATCAAATGCAATAAAAAGATCAACGGAGGAAAAAAACGCTTTATTCGCCCTTTCTTGTCACACTGATCACTTTCGAAAACTATAAAATGCCGGATATAGACTAAGAGCCAGCGACTGCTAGTCTTACGTAATAATATCAAACCTGAAATATTTTCTGTAGACGTACACTACATAGTAGGTAATACATTTTGGATATTATGAATTTGATTTCGAGACAAAGAAATCTGTAAGTAATGTAAAATTTCTGTCGCTATCGCTGCAATGTTGGTTCCAACACTTTATTATTCTTCTTCTTCTTCTTCTTCTTCTCGCGCCCTGTCTGTTTACCAGACGTTGGCTATCATTTTGGCTATGCGGACTTTGTTTACTGCTGCCCGGAACAGCTCCACAGTAGACTGGTTTTTCAGCCAAGTCCTTCTTCCAGGGCCCCGACTTCCGGCAATCTTTCCCTGCATTATGAGATGAGATCTCGTATTTCTCTGGATGTCTCATTTTTATTACGCTACATTTCTTAATTCTTATTACGCTACAGTTGAAGAGACGCCCAACTTTATACAACGACAATTAAAATATGATTGTTTAGGTACCGCAAATGGTTGTCAGTATTTGAGAACAGACATGATTGTCATTATGTTTTGAGTGTAACGCAGATTGCATAGTCTTGCGTCTATAGGCGTTATACCTTTTCGACGGCCACTAGACTTTTCACGAGTAAAATATTTGAAAGCAAATTTGTAATAATCCCATTTTAAGGTATTTCTTATATATTTTTTTCTTTTAAAATTACGAAGAATTTTTCTGACCTATTTATCATTTTTAAATTGTTAATGGCTTATCCTGGTAGGTATATACCACGCAAAACATAACTTTTCATTATATATTAGACTAGCTGTAACCCGTAAAAAATGAATATACTTTTACAATGAAAAAAAATTACGTAAAAAATGTATTTAAAAATTACGAAAAAAGTTTTAAAAAACTACGAAAAAAAATTTGCGTTAATTTTTTTTAAAAAATACGTAAAAATTATTAAATACGTTTTTTAAAAAGGGAAAAATTTTCTATACAGAAGTTACGGACGTTACACGAAGTTACGGGAACAGACGGATGGACGGACGAAATTATTATAATTGGGATCCACCGATAAATATATTATACATACACGGTATTGTATATGCTTATCGGTCAGATATATTTTCAGATGACTTACATCATTTCAAATGTTCATTGATTGAAAATTTTCAAAGATTTCATTTGCATTTTTAATTTACGTATACCATTTGATTTTTTGAGCTTCGCAAAATAAAATAAAACAAAGAAATTTCAGTGAAACTTATTTTTTTTAAATCTGGATAACTTCTCCAGATACACATTAATTGTGTTTCTTTAAAACCTGCGTTCATAAATAAAACATAACGCACACAGGATATTATTACACGGAATTCGAGTACCTACCGCCCCAGCTGCGGTGAGCTCTCCACAATATGCCCGGCGCGGGAATCAAACCGATACCATTATAATAATTATCAATAATGGTTAAGTACGCGCGCGGAGCTGCTCTCAAACATCTCCCATATTTCAAAATCATTTTTATTCACCGTATTTCTATAAAACATTCACAATTTTCTTGATAATTCCAAAAAAATCGTGTTTCGAATTATAAACATAAAAAATTATATTATTTACATTTTTTATTGTTTTAACTGACAATAATTAAATATCTTGTATTTTTTCGAGTACCCGTGAAATTATCACATGAAACGTATCGTATTATTATTTCCACTACCTCAAATTCATTTCAATTTAACTGGGCCATTTCTATTTAAATATAAAAGAAATTTTCTTAAATACAAAACAGATTCTATTTATAAATTGCACGTACTCCTCTTATTAAAAATATGCACGTTAAAATATCCCTAATGATGTCTTCATTCTTTGCATTTGTTTCAAATAATCACATACATATTTGTTTTAAACAACAAATTCTAAATTCAATAAGAACTTCACATAATCCATGATTTCCTAGCGGTTAGAATTATTTTAGAACATGTACAATAATAATTTGGAAACAACTGGAAATTGACAGAACGGGCGAGGATATATCGGACCATTTATAAAATAATATTTCTTATAAATTTGTGGCACGGAGCACGCGGCGCGATAGTTTTATTTTGACATTTGGCGAAACCACAGATAAACGGGCAAAATAATGCAAATTTCATCAGCCAGCGATTAAGTACCACAATACTTCCTTGTTTATGGAACAATTTAGTGAAGATTTATGCCAATTACGAAATAGTGCTAGAAAATATATAATGTTAGTATGTACACGAAATAAATATTAATATTTCTTTAACCAAGTTAAAGTTAAGCGCCTTGGCCCTCTGGTACGGGACTTGAGCCTCTAACCAATATGTCATTAGAATATGTTATCCCTAGACCACATAAGCACTCTGCATGTGTTATTATTCTACACAGATCTTCTAATATCTAGGTAGGTACAACTATTTCGTTTGATTTCGAATATTTTAAATTCGTATTGATATATTGACGCTTCATCAGATGACGAATAATCCGATTAGTACTGGTCCAGATTATGAGATATGACGCAAGTATGTATAACATTATATTACATGCACATTGTATTTATTTGAATATGATTACATTTGTCGCTGGGTTGAGAGACTGTTCGGATGCCCCCGGGCAGTGCCGCGCTTCCAGCCGCCAATAGCTGCATTATCCGATGGCAGGCTTTCTGTGTTGGCTATTCTTAGAAGTCATGAATAATCTCAGAAACGATGACGCAAAATGTAATACAATCTTGAGAGGCGATAAACAGACAATATCAATCTATCTACTCTCTATTAAAAATCCAATCATATTGTAAAATTTTGTTAAAAATAACTTCTTCTTCAATAAATAGATTCTTCTTCTTCTTATTCTTGCCTAATCCGTTTAATTGACATTGGCTTTCATGTTGACTATCATCACTTTATTTAGTACGACCCGGAATAGCTCTACAATAGACTGACCAAACCACTTTCTCAGTTTTTTCAGCCAGATTCTTCTTCTTCCAGTGCCCCGACTTCCGGCATTCTTTCCCTGCATTATAAGGTGCAAGATCTCGTACTTATCTGGATTCGGATCTGGTCCGAGATATTGAAGCTTTCGGATTTTCATTGTTCTAATTACTTATTTTTCTTGATTCATCCGAACCATAACATTTTCATTCGTAACTCTGTCCATCCAGCTTATTTTGAGTATTCTTCTGTAGATCCACATTCTTTTCTCCCACCTCTTCTATTTTTAACGCTACAGCAGACCATGGGCCTCATCATCATCCAAGTCCATCCGGTCTTCCATCTTTACCGGCATCCTGCAAATCTCACACTATCACCAGAGAAGTGCTTACCCTTTTTCAATGGTTTCTTGGTCGGTCCAACTAGTGCGGAATCTTCTTCGACATCCCTCGTAGCCCGCCACAACAAGTTTCTCCAGGCCATCTTCTCTTCTATCGAGATGTCCAAAAATTGGAGGATTTGTCTGAAACAAGTGGTTGAGCTTACTCAGACGAGTGGTTCTGGTAGTAAGTAGACATTTGTGGGTCTCATTGTACACGCAACATCTGTCTCCAACACCGCATCTCAAAGATATCGGATCCGCCGTCACTTTTTTGCTTTAAAAATCCATGATTCCTCGCCAATACCGAAGAATATTGAGTACATTCAATGGTGTGTTGTAGCAAATACGTCACAAAACAGGTTCGATCAATTCACACAGGTGCATCGTGACCTTACCTGACTTCGTGACAATATTAGAGGCTTGGAATTATTAAATGGTGACTAGGGATGGGGTAAGCTTTTGGATAGGCGATACATCGCTTTTCGCCGCTACGCGACCTATCTCCAACATATATTCTTAAGGGTGATACTTCTATATCTTTGCTACAGTGACCAGATTTTTTTACATATTTTCTTATTTTTGTATATTCACACTATCTTGATGGTTTGAATGCACAAAAAACAATGTAACATAATGTAACCAATTTATTAAAATGAGCATTGGGAATATTGAGAAGCGTTATCGAGTCACTTTTATAGTAATAATAATAATAACACCGTTGATTGAATTTCCCCGCGATCCAAAAGTGATATAATTTTCTCTCCCTCCCCTTTCGGATATTTTCTCGTACACGCGTCTCTTTCCCTCACGCAGTGCGACACGGTACGAACTGCGTCCGGCCGTCTCGCTCTCGCCGGTTCAGTGATCGTTTATTGTCCGTCTCGCTCGGACTGGACAAAATAATAATCAGACATTTGGTTTTATTTCCTCTTTGGGTAATTTTGGGATTGCATCAATAATTTAAACGTTGATCAGAGTTGTTGATCCGTTCTCATCGGCCATGGATTTGTTAATAGTGCTGCGGGCAGCTTCTCAATTTTGGGCGTTTTCTGTAACGTCTGCCCATCTCGTCAATGTATCATTAACATGTGGAGCTGCTCTCATTTTTATTACCATCCAATCTTATATTTTTCTTAACATATTTTTTTAATTAATATAAATTATAGAGGTCTCATCGAGACGAAGCTATTTAAATGGGAAATGTGTATTGAAGCCTTTATATATTTATGTATTAAGCCTTTATATAAGGCTTATGACCTGTAAAAGCTGGCTTTAGTGATCACTTTACACAATGCAACGTTCATAATTCCACCGTAAGAACATCCATACATTGTCAAAATCAAAGATATATGTTCTAAATAAGTTTCTTTCATATATTTGAATTCTAGAGACGAGATGAATATTCTAGAGACATCTGTAGTCCTTCCCATGACATAGACAGACCTACATAGATTTCGCAGCTGGTAACGATACCTCTATATTTTTATGTGGAAAATATTTTTTAATGTTTTTAATTTTTTGAAGTTCATTACAATGTATATTTGCGTACCATACATATAAATTGATATGTTACTCTGTTAAACGTCCTCAAACTGAAGAAGTATGCATTCATAACATGCATTCTAAAAAACAAGAATGACATTATTTTTAATGGATCTACTGTCTGAGCCAGAGCGTTGCCAATCTGTATTTCCGGTCTTCTTTCAATTTCGATACCCACGATTTTATTTTAAATATCACATAAATGTTTTTGTTTTGAAATTGAAATTTTTTGTTTGAAATTTTCATGCTTCCTTTTCGTATGTTGTTCTTGTTACTATATTAGACTTGTGCACCCATTACATGAATCATGAGCTGAACATAATATATTATATATATTTTGGAAAAAAGTTAATTTTAATGTTTGTTTGTTTGAGAAAATTATAATATAATCAAATCTGAATAATATGATTATTAGCGTGTTAGTAATATAACAAGATAACATCAAAACATATCGGCTCGAACCAACGTAAATTTATTGGCACACAACATGATACCACGTCTAGTGTCAATACATCCAACTTATTTAAAAAAAAACAATACTACGAACCTGTAAATTTGTAAACAATCATAAAAAAGTCAAACAAAACACTCTTAAAAAGATAAATGGTTTAGTAAGTAAATCGAACTTTTCAACGTTAAAGATTTCAAAAAGTGCGCTGTCTCGTCCACCGTTCCCCGCTGATTTTAACCACAAGTCAAAATGGAGCTTTGAGGATAATTTTATAATCTTTTTTTAAAACGGCTGTTGCTCGGGACAGCGGCCGCAGCAAAGCTCCACCGCTTAATTCGTACCTCGGTATTGCATTCCCATTTTAATGCGAGCACCGATCGCCGGGCCTAAGCGGCGGTCATTTGCGGCGTGAAATTATCCCATTACCCCGCGCTGCCGGCCGTTTTTTCACTTCTCGAACTTTCTTTGTTGCCGTTGTTGTTATATTTTATTATTGTTGTTGTTATTGCGAATGCAGCGATAGATGTAACGCTTGCCTCTATGTAATCTAATGCATCGATTTTGTCTTATTCCCGTATCGGGATCCAATCATCGGCTTATTACCGTCTCGGAATAACCAATCAGATATCGTGGATATCATTGCGAATGCAATCACAAATTACGGCAGCTCTCGTGCCCTGGCTACACATTTAGCCAGAGCTCTCTTCGTTTCCAATAAAATCATCCAGGTCTATTTTTTTTGTTGGTATATCGGGAATTATTCATATTTTACTCGGTTTCCGTCTCGGATGCTGGACAATATACACTGACACAAATGTGATGACCAAACAGAATTTTTACCGCAAAATTTGTTTTTTCTGGGTTGAATTTGTCACTGCATTTAAGTAAATAAATTTTATATCGTTTTAATTTTCCAAAAAACCTTCTAGAATGAGCCTCAAACTAGCCAAGTGTCTTACTAGACCTTACTTAACAGTGTCAGTTCTAATATAGCGGGCTCATTACTAAAATTAGATACTCGAACTCGACGCTCATACATAGAACTCGAATATTGGCAATTTTGAGATATTTACACCAAAAAATCTTCAAATAGTAAGCTTTATAATGTTAAAACTAGATAATTTATACATTCTGTATAAATTGCATGTTATTAATCGTTTGCAAAAAGAGAGAACGAGAAGAATGAATGAAAATTAAATATGTGGTGATATCTATTTTTTTTATTGGCATTTTAATAATTTATAGGGGTTCATTGAAATTTTATTAATAAGCTTGTGAATAATGTTATTAATAAACCTAATAAAAGATTCATTAAGGATTGATTTGTGAGAAGAAGAAGGTTTTTAATAAACATGAAAATTTTAACTGCAATTATCTCAAAACAACACTTTTTTAGTTATCTAGTTCTAGTTTTGAACCCAAGATATATGTATAATACTACCCTGATAAAGTTTTATACTTACTTATTAAATCAATTATATTTAAATAATACCTTTAATAGTAATCGAAATCAGCTACGTTCGGTTTAAATGACAGCGCAGAAAAGATACACGTCGGAGTAAAAAGCACTTTATAAAACCAATTCGTAAGGGTTAACCAACAAATTGGAAATAACAAAAATAAAACTCTTCAACTAACTCCTTAATAATGAAACTGTTAGTTTTAGCGCATAGTATCTACATACCGAGTCTGCAATGAAGAAGATTCATACTGCTGATGATACAATATGTTGCATTTATCTCAAATATAGACCAAAAATAATAAATTATAAAAAAAATTAAATTCGTCAATAATTAATAACAGAGAAATAGAATATTAAATTTGACGTGTCTTAGCGCAGAATGTTTGAGACCTCCAAATTGCCTGTGACGTCACATCTCTGCATAGTCTCCGGCACCGGGTAGGAGGGAAAACGTCACACGATTCCATTATTCATGCAAAACAAAACCTTACAATTTTATAACTTTATTACTTTTTGAGATATCTTTTTTTTTAAAAAGAGACGCGAACACGGAATACGTGTCAAATCAATATGCTTACTTTTTTCAAACTAAGCTAAACGCTTGTACTATGAAAATAGGACTAACTTGCTGGTCCGGAGTGAGGTTCGAACCCGCGACATTTGGATCACCAGGCGAGAGTCCTGACCACAAGACCAACAAGCTACTCGTTTTTAAGTTTACTTTTACTTTCACATTTTTGTTAAATGTTACTTAGAATATCATTTTCATTCATTAAAAAAACTTAAACTTCATCATTATAATATTTCTACATTACCTACGTAAGCTCAGATGAACACCAAAAAATCATTGAGTTTTTTGTGCCAATACATAGAAAAAAACTCTCTTCCAAAATACAAAGTTTAAAAAATCTTCCTTTCTCAGAAAAATTAATTAATTTCAAACACCTCTCCTATATTATTTTTTTTATAGATGTCTAAGTTTACGAAGGGACCGTCGATTTATAGAGACTTAAATGCTACGCGTGTAAATATTTATAGTTAAATCGCATATTGACTAAAAATACTTCTAATGAAAAACAATATGATAAATAACTCATGGTAATTATTTATATTTTTTAATGAAATTACTTTTTAATCATTTTATAAACGTTATCATTTTTAAATCATAGTACCGCGAATGAAGACGACTTCATTCATCTGTACCACAATGCTTGGGCATGTTTGAAGATGGGAAAAAAAATACTCCTCGAAATTGCCAAATTCCATCGAGCAAAGCATCCATACAAATGTGGCCGAGACCCGGGCGATACAAAACTAAGTACTTCGTCAACCGTGAGAGGTCTCTCCACAAACACTGGTGACATGACGTCTCACAGAGACACAAGCGGTGGAGGAATCCGGCCGCGCAGTAACTCATTACGCTGCACTCCTCTTCCCTTTGTAGCCGATTATGTTTCGTGCATTCCGCGGGAATTCCTGGACGTTTTTTCAGACCTGAGCTAACTCTAGTTCTATGGAAAGCATCCTAGGAATCCACCCGCCGGTCTCCCAAACAATGGTGTCCCCCGAAAACGTGAGGCGTGTCACGAATCGACCTGCGGAAGAAAAAATTGGATTAATTACTGTAAAGTTGGATCATCGAACATTTAGGACTCTGTGATAAAGTGTTTGAAGTCTTCTGAACTCCCTATACCAGCGTTTCTTGACCCTTTTGACCTAAGACGAGTGAAAAAAATAACGCGCACATTAAAAATTTATTTTATATTCAGGGTGACTCGAAGCTAATAGCAAAAACTTTATGAAAGTCTTGTTCATTCAATTTTCAAAAATAAATATTCTTTACACTTTGGGTGAAATGTCGACGTTACGCAGATAAACGGCATTAAAGTTTACATTTTTTTCAATATTTCCGACTAATATTTTGTAAAACACTGGACTATTACTGTGACTTAAATTTAATATCAAAAATTCACTCGTTTTAACACTAGTCAAATAAAATGACAAAAATCTGAAAATATATGTATTTTTAGTCATTTTATTTTATTTGTATCAGGGCGAATGAATTTTTGATTTTCGATATTAATTACTTTCATGATTATCTAACGTTGTACAATGTAAACTTTGATGTCGCTTATCTTCGTAACTGTCGACATTTCAGCCAAAGTGTAAATAATATGTTCTATTCAAAATTGAATAAAGAAGACTCCCCCAAATATTTCGTCACTAGCTACGAGACTCCCGTTATATTGAGAATATTTCGTGACTCAAATATGCCAATCGACAGAATTTTGGGTCGCGGTGACGCAAAGGTTAAGAAACATTGTCCAATACGATAGTACTGGACAATGTTTCTGGGTAATGGTTATGGTATGGGTAGGTAATAAGCCACATACTGGATCATGCTTCTGCTAGAAGCCTCATCAATTGATGAGCTTGCACGAGAGGATGTATGTATATAGATGAGGCGAGAGTCTTGTCAGGACTGAAAAATGTGACGCTCTATACTCTCTGACAGCCCCTGCAGAAATTGATGCGATGGTAAGTCAATTATTTACTTACCTTAATAAAAATATTTGATTAAATTATTCAAACTAGGAAGTAAGAAATTCAAATTAGAATTTTGGTTACATATAAAATTGTTACAGTTCAAAAATGTTCTTAGGTTTTCACGGCCGTTCAAAATCTTCTGTGTATAGTTTTCTGGGATATTCTGCCGTGTATATGTGACCTCTCTGGCCAAAATGATCATTGCAGGGTCCACCATCAGCCCTGATGATGGACCCTGCAATGGGATCCGAAACGTTGGCTAGATAGGTCACATATACACGCAGAATATCCCAGAAAACTATACAAAGAAGATTGTTACAGTTCATTCAGCAATTCCGAAATCAAACTATCAAATTGCTAAAGGTACATATTATAATACGCACACTGTACAAATTATGAATTATTGATACACATATGACCATTATAAGAATTTGGATAAACTAATCTGCGCACAAACGCATTTGGAGAGAGGACGTGACCTAATCCAATACACGGCCATTTAGCTTCAGTTGCTGAGCGTGGCCGAAATGTCAGCCGCATTCTTACAATAGGCATGATGACAGTATTAAAGAATAAGTGATTTTAGAGAAGAAATTATTTTGAAAGGATTCCAAAAAAGGATCCAGTTTTAATATACACATTGAGATTAATAAGATTTTTAATAAAATAAAAGTATAAAATTCTGCATTCGGCCATTTTATCTGAAACAGCAGTGAGAACGAATGATGTCACGCCTAAGTAACCATCACCGTGTCTCTTGAACTGTTGTCATAGACACAATACAATGTATACTTAGGCTTAGGCACAACACCTGCGGATGTTTTTGCGCGAAATTAAAAATTGGCAGATGAAAATGCAGTCATTTGCGTAAAACTTAGTTTATTACTGAAATAATGTTATTTTCGGTAATAGTAGACGTGTACCTACCTACATTACAGAAGGTTATTTCAAAATCTGTCATTATGTCCGTTTATCATATCAATATTTATGCCGTCTGCCAGGATGCTAAACATGGTTCTAGTGTTCGCCTCATCCTTGGCCTGAAATGAAACAGAATACAGGGGGAAGCAGCGATGCCGGAGCGCCGCCACTCATTCATCCTGTAACCTGATAGGCCGCACGCCGCGGCAGGAGCCGCACGCTACACGTTACAGATGACCAGTGTTCAGCAGTCGGATGCAAATGGGCCATAAACCCGCACACCTGAAGGCGCATAACTCAGCGCGGGCCCGCTCGCTGATGGCTCCGGCCTCCGTCTCCGTCTCCCATCCTCGGATCAGCCAGACACAGCGGCAGCGCGCTCTGCCCTTCCCGGGCCGACCCCCGCGCCATCCTGAAACAACTCCATTTTTATGCTTCTCATTGAAATCTGAACGAGTGCAGTAGGACCTCGTTTAGCGCTCAGGACGCGTTCCTACACGATAAAGCGCTGAATGAAACGTGTTATATATATATTTTTACTATATCTAGCTATAAAACAGATTCTTCAAATTTTTAAAATAAGACTTTTTTTCACATAACTCTTTGTATAACACCACTTTATTGAGTTTAAACCAACTGGTTTCAACTCACAGCCGAGTCTTCATCAGGGTTCAGTATTAACTGTAAAATAAGACATTAATATATACCTACAACTTTCAAATTTTTGATAATGTATGGATATTCTTACAGTGGAATTGTTGAACGTTGTACTGTGTAAAGTGATCACACAAGCCAGCAAATACCAGTCATAAAAGCCCAGTAGCTACCATTTAAAGACTTGCATACAAGTGAGACTCTTATAATTAAAAAATGTATTAATATTAAGTTGTCACTCACTTATGCACGTGTTAAATGAATATTTTTTTACTTAATATATTAATCGTATATTTCACTTAGAAGAAAATCTCGTTTCGCGGAAGTCTTATCCATCCACCTCGGCCTCCTATCAGTTCAACCTCCACCCCCGCGGTGATAGGACGCTCTCCCGATGACGCTGGATAAGATTACAGTGAAACGTCGAGATTTGCTTCTCAGTAAAATATACGGTTCGTTTAAAATATCCGTTTCATTTAACACATAAATATATCTATCAACCGTAATAACTCTCTAATAACTATGTCACATAACCCAAAGGTATGCATGCATACAGAAATATAAAGTTCATTTTGGTGCTGAAGGTCTTGGCTCTTCTGAAATTCTTGAATTTTTGGAAAAAAGTATTCTCGTTAAGAAATCATGTATTAGCCTACACAACATTATGTGTGGAACTAAATAATTAAGATAAATAAAATAAATAAATAAATATTATTTTCTGTCTTGAACAGCCGTGCACCGGGGGAAGGGGGGAATTGCATATCAGCCACGGAGGAAGAGTTCCACGGTAATAGACGTAAAGCGGCCATTTGTTTTTTTTTTATTTTCGAATAAAATTTATTTTTAATATGAACCTTAAAATTAGTGATGCAAAGAATACGAATACAAATATTCGTATTCGCCGAATATTAAATATTTACCGAATATTCGTATTCGCCGAATATCATCACGAATATTAAAAACAAACCATTTTTAACTGAACGAAACGCAAATTACGGTTTTGCTGTTCACCGTCTATTCGAACACACCTACGCACTCTATTATCGGGGATTCCCCTAACATTGAATGAATGGATTTTTTAAGTTCTCAAGTTGTCAATCTTACTTGTTTCACAGCATAAGATGAGTTCTTTCATCTAGTTTCGTTGGGTTATAATATGGTTAGGTGCTAATTTCATGTAGTTTTTGTTTTGTAATACGAATTGTTCGTTCCATTTTATTTCCGTTGTGTGTAAGTGTTAACTCTTATAAAACAGTGATATTTATTTTCGACCACTGGGAATGTAGTACGAGATCTTGTATCTCATGATGCAGGGAAAGATTGCCGGAAGTCAGGACCCTGGAAAAGGGAGAACATCATAGCTGAAAACCTAAGGCAGTGGTTTTTTCCAATCTACTGTAGGATAATTCCGCGCCGCAGTAAATATTATTCAACGTCCTTTGAACGGGTAGGACACAAGAAGAAGAAGAAGAAAAAACGTTTATTCCAAAATTTATTGTGTACTTATGTATTTTTTAGGTACTGTATACTTTAGCACTGTTTTATTAAAAATAATTATTTAAATATTGATAAATTTTTTAAAAATATATTTATAAATTTAATATGCATTTGTTGGGCCTTAAAATAATGTTTGCGCATTGCCGGGCGCAAGAAGAGCGCCACCGAAATGGCGCACGCCGCGCCTCCGCGCGCCGCGAGCCGGTGACGTCATAGGTCAGCTCCGCGCATTCCTCCCGAAACCGGCCGTAAAGCGAAATCGATTACTCACGGCTCATACTCGCCAGACGTTCCCGGGCCAAATTAAAAAACAAAACCCGCCGCGCCGCCTGGCGGCCGAGGTAGCCGCTCGTTAGTTCGCTTCACACCTCCCTCCCGGCCGGAGCGAATCCCGCCAAAACAACGAACCCCGCCAAAACAAATCTCGCTAAAATGGCGGAACCGATCGGCGAGATTGCCGGTGGGGCATTTTGATTCCGTGTCCAGGGCAGATTGATTCTGCGGCTCGCTGTCGGTGATGGTCTTGCGTGAAGGAGAGTTTCATTGCGGCATCGAGCGGTGAGGAGATCCATCCTGAGTCTTTTCTCTGAACACGCTTTAAAGAATCTTCCAGACCGTTTGCAGTCCAGACAATTTTTCGTGTGACATACTAGCAATTCCAGAGCATTTTTGCAAATTCAAGCCAAATTTTAGATTAAAATAAATAAAAACACTTTTTTACATACAAATTATACAGAATCACAATTTGATAAATTAAAAATTTTGGAAATAAGAAAGAGTGTAAATAGTAAATTGAATGTTATAAATAATCAGATCCTTTTTGAAAATAGTCATCTTTTAAATTTATTTTCATGTTAAGTAGGTACCTACTTTATATTATCATTTTCCATACATTACAAATTTTTAATATTTTGATCTATACTTCGATTTTTAAATTTTATTTTTTGTTATCCTGACGAAGAAGCCATTGGCTTCGAAACATGTTGAATTTTTTCAATAAATAAGTAGTGTTTACAAAGTTGATTTATATAAATTAAATTAAAAACACTTTTCTTTGTATTAAACCACGATTTATTTTTGTGCCAACCGGTTTCGCTTAAACTTAAGCTTCATCAGGGCAACTTAATAACTAAACAATAAACACAAAGCAGTGCACTTATATTAGGTCCTTACATATGAAATTGGCGTTTTGCCGTACTGGCAAATTTGATCTCAAATATCTTTTCTTTGGTTAGGAATTCCAAATCCAAATTTATACAGCTATTTACTCATGTATTTGTGTTTTGAAAATTATAATTCAATTGTTTTTTCTTCAATTGTTTTTTTCTTTGCGTCACTCAGTTTACAAAATGAAAAACTTGAAATATCGCGTTATTTACGAGTACGAGTTCCATCGTGGCACCTGTGCTGCAGAAACGGCTCGAAGGATTAATGATGTGTATGGCGACGGTGCCGCAAAAGAAAACACAGTGCGTTTTTGGTTCCAACGTTTTCGTTTTGGAAATTTCGACCTGCAGAACAAGCCCCGTGGACGGCCGGAGACCAAAGTTGATAATGAAGAATTGAAGGCTATTGTGGAAGCGGATCCATCGCAAACCACATCCGAGTTAGCTGCAGGCTGCGGTGTTAGTGATAAAACTGTTTTAATCCACTTGAAGCAAATTGGTAAGGTGAAAAAGCTTGAAAGGTGGGTACCTCACGAATTGAGTGAAGCAAATCAACAAACGCGCGTTGACTGCTGCGTTGCATTACTCAACCGGCACAATAATGAAGGGATTTTAAATCGAATCATTACCTGTGATGAAAAGTGGATCCTGTACGATAATCGGAAGCGCTCATCGCAATGGCTGAACCCTGCCGAACCAGCCAAACCATTGCCCCAAGCGAAAATTGACTCCAAAAAAGTTACTTGTGAGCGTTTGGTGGACTAGTGCTGGTGTCGTTCACTACAGCTTTCTTAAATCTGGCCAGACGATTACGGCAGATGTCTATTGTCAGCAACTGTAAACCATGATGGAAAAGCTAGCTGCTAAACAACCGAGGCTGGTTAATCGCTCTAGGCCACTGCTGCTTCATGATAACGCTAGACCACACACTGCACAACAGACGGCTACCAAATTAGAGGAGCTTCAATTGGAATGTCTAAGACATCCACCGTACTCTCCGGACCTTGCCTCAACAGATTACCATTTTTTTCGAAATTTGGATAACTTCTTGCAAAGGAAAAAATTCAACTCCGATGGGGCAGTCCAAACCGCCTTCAAAGATTTTATTGATTCCCGTCCGAATGGTTTTTTTAGTAAAGGGATCGATGAACTACCTACGAGATGGCAAAAGTGCATAGATAGCAATGGTACATACTTTGATAAATAAATATATTATAATAAAAAAAAATTGGCTTTATGTTCCTCCCATACTAAACGCCAATTTCATATGTAAGGACCTAATATATGCATAATATATATTCATGGGAAAGAAAACATTTTTTTAATTTATTTAATGTTTATATATAATAATGATTTTATGTAGAAAAAGAATTTTTTTGTACATATTATTTAAATAAATAAAATGAAAATAAGGTTTTCTGAAAGCTTTTGTCGTGGTATTAAATTGAAAATGAAAAAAAAAATTTTTTTGAAGTGACGATGGTTGGCATTAAAAATTCAGAACGAAAAAGATGTACTCTCGAATGTCAACTGATTATTTTGACTATCACCGTGCGCATCTACGGAGCTCGCGCGTTGATGATTTTCAGATCGACAGGAGACGGAAACGCACGTTTGAACGTAGCACGTGGCAACTCTCATTTGTTCGGAATCTCCATTCCCAATTGGTTTTACAGTCTGTCGCCGTGTTCCTATGCGTTTTTTCTACTCCGGAGTTATTACACAACACACGCGAGATTGTGCCGCAATGTGTAATTATAGATTTAATATATCTGAAAGCCGATGGCGGCGCCGGTACTGTAATTATTATTTTACAACAATTATAGCCACGAGGAATAATATATTCGGAAAGTGTTGTACGCCGGTCGCCACTCGCGGCCATATTGCGCATAATTGTCCGCAATTAGCTCCACAATTAGATGTAAACAGTCGTAACGGGAAATGTATTTTTTACATTATTAAAGCTTTGCATTTGGGACTTTAATCTCCCCATGTTTCAGTTTTTCTTTACATTTTTAATTATTTACAGTAATATTTATATACACACAAAAAATAAAGCAATTACAAATATAATGAAAATTTACATATGAACTAATTAAGAATGCGAGTGAATATTTTTCAGCATCGCAATATTTAATTAATATAACACTCGTATAAAATGTTCTGCGACACAGGATATGCATGAAATTTCACATGAGTAACTAATTATGCCTTTGTTTTATTGTCACTTATTTTCATTATATTATTACTTCACTATTTCATTATTTATTTATTTGTTTATTTATTTATTTAACGCCCTATCGGGCTTTTACAAATATACAGAATATAAATTTAAGAAAATAATTTTCGCTTTTTCCAATATATTACCTACTACTGTTCTTGTCTTTTATTTTTATTTGTTCTTATTGTTTTTTTCTTACATTTATAATTTGTTTTTATATGAAATATATTAGGACAATATGTTCGATTCTGATAACTCATGCTCTTTTTCATTTATCATTAACTGCCGGATTTATTTCCGAATAAATAAATAAATAAATATTATAAATAAAAATTAAAATGTCAAGTCCCCAGACAGCAAAACATGCTGGCGTTAGAAGACGTCAAACACTACATATCTACTTAATAACTGTAATACAAAGAACTACTCAATAAATTTAACACTTTACAACTTTAAATTATAGATAAACACAAAAACTTCTTTAACAATCATGATTTACGAACTATCTCCTCTCCAACTTAAGTTTTTTCAGTTGCCTATTAAAGAGTCCTACATTATTTATCTCTTTCACGTCACAAGAAAATCCTTAGAACTCAATTGCTGTACCTATAGAGGAATCCATACCAATCTATAGCAGGTGTCGATATATTACTTCTTTTATGATCTGTTGCTCCTGTAAATAAATTTCATCTAATAACCTATACTTATATTTTAATCATGACTCATGATCAGTTAACCACTGATCATATTACATTATGCTTTCTTATTAGAAATTTTATTTTATTATATACGGATTATCAACACGTAGGTCGTCAATGACCTTTAAATGAGAAATAAATAAAAGGATAAGCTTTTCGACCTTCATTAATTACGTAATTAATGTTTGACTTCATCATACAGCTGCCATCTTAAAAAATAATATGCTCCACCTTCAGATATTCAAATATTAGGTTGATCCATAACAATTAACAATCCGCCGTTTTTGAACAATTATATTATAAATAGTATTGTAACAAACAAAAAAGAAAACAAACTAAAAACATTTTATATACAACTATCATTCGGAGGCGTAATCACCGTCATCGTCAGTTACTGCTTCTGCAGGCAAAGAGTGTCCATTATCCTACTGGTGCAACCTTTCTCCTCTTCCACGGTTGTCAGGAAGGCCTGGTCATCGAAATTCAAAGAGCGACCTTTTCCTCATTTGTCGTCTAAGCTGACACCACCAGCTTTGAAGTGAACAAACCACTCTCAGTATACCCTTCGCTAATCGTACCTTTGTCGAAAATATCATTAAGATCGCGAAATGACTCAGCAGCCTTCCACCCTTCCTTAATTGGTACAGCATAATCTGGATAATGTGGCATACATATATATATACTATAACAAATGTCAATGAAATGTCAAACTAAAAAAAAAGTCCGGAATAAACAGTGAATAATTGAATACTGGAAATGAATCAAACAAGCGCCGGAACGTTCATTTTAAGATACAAGATAAAATGCGAATATAGTATTTTTCGCTCCTTATGTGCTATTTTACACATATTTTTATTAATATTTTCAATACGTGCAGTAGTACCGGTAGCCCTCTTTCCATTTAAAAAAGACAATCGAGTCAGTATGTGGAAGCCGTGCGTACGAGACACATTGTTTCGTGGTGTTGGTGTTTATACCCGTGAACACCAACACAGCGAAACAATGTGCGTCGTGCGCATGGCTTACACATACTAATTCGATTGTCTTTTTTAAATGGAAAGAGGGCTACCGGCGTGAATTAGTCATTCAACACTAAAAACTATAAAATACTCATGATGCGGCACTTAATACGTATGCGATATTCCCATACAACTAGAAAATTAATACAGATACGACTTCAGTGCAGTGTTCAATGCATTGGCGAAGGCATATATTACCAATCTGTATAGATACCAGGAGCGTTCAGTGAGAAGAACTCGATATAAGAGATATATTATCTCGTAATATTCCTATCACAATAATTAACATATTTTTCAGATTTTAATATTTCTCAATATTCTGCCGGATATATATTTAATTTATTTTTTCTCCAAATATATGTTTAAATAAAAGTTATGCATCTTGCTCTCATGCACCTGAGAAGTACCTATTTATTTTCTAAATTTTATTTTTAGCACTTGCTTTATTCATTTCCAGCATTAAATTATGCATCAACCTGATACATATATCTTTTACGCTTCTGGTAGAATCCACGTATCAAATCGATGCCAACTGTAGATGGTAATTTTACAAGAATTGAACTTAATTGTCCATTATTATTTCATCAAATAACACTATCGAGGTCTCCATCTTGTTCACCGACCCCGCGGTAATTATAAGTGACGTAATGGTCCCCACGCGAGATCCGAACCCGGCTCTCCATGTTAATTTGCTATCGCACCTGTAATCATAGAAACAACACGGAATAATTATTTGTACCGACTCTTAAACCTAACGTCGTTTTTTTTTCAAAGATAAATGTTATATTGAACACATTTGCATATCTTAATATTTTAAACAACATCTAAACGCTTCGGTTACGAAAGTAAGACTAGTTAAATAATTAACCATAAAAAATGTAATATATTCCTATACATTATGTGCTTTTTAACATAATATACCTGTTTACAATGTGGTTTCCCAAATATTTTAGTTTTTTTTTAAATAAAAGCTTTTTTGAGTTGCTCTGAAAAGAGTAAATATTTTATTAACAAAAGAACATAATATTTCACATTAAAATTTAAACATAATAAGTACACATCATACCTGAAAAGTGAAACAACATTTAAAGCTATTATTTTATGTTAGACATTTTATCAATTATTAAATATTATTCACCGGTATATTAAAACATAATTTTCACAATAGGTCGATTGTCAGTTGTTTGTTTGTCAAAAAATTTTCACACAAATTCAAATGTTCTATTTTACCGATTCAAATTAAATGAAGATCAGTAGGTACCTACTGATGTTCATTTACATCTCCCCCCGACTCAGAAGTAATCTTCGGACTCCTGCGACATTGGAACAAGGTTTGTTATGTGGAAGATTTGATTAACATTTCATATGTCCTGTATCTATTCTATACATTGTGTTTGACATTTTTTCTAAAACCTGAAATGGGCCAATTTTTAATTCATCCAATTTTTTTTCTTTTTAATTGGTTTCCATTCTCAACATATACAAAATCTCCTATTTGTAATTCGCCTTCCCTCCTGTTTTTGTCAAATTATAATTTATTATAAATGTCCGATTTTATAGTATTTTACAAAGCAATTATTCTATCTTCAATAAGTCACTTTGAGATTTTTGTTGTTTCAATTCCTCTGGTAAAATGTCAACATTTTCTTCTTCCAACAAATTTTGGAGAAAAGCCTGTATTGTAACCTTGTGCATATTTTTCTATTGAATAAAATTGAACTTTTTACTCAATATTTATAATTATAAAATATTAAACTCAATATTTATAAAAATGAATATTCAAAATCTAAAATAGTCCCAAAGTGTATTAAAAATATGTAAATAGAACTCTCATTTAAATTCCATTTATATATTTAATTCTTCATACATACGTACTTAGTGATTAATACAATTTCAATAGCACAAGCGTTAAATTTAGGTTGACAATAGTAAGAATATCGATATACTCTATTTTTTATTTTTCTAAAAAATATTAATAAATATCTTCTGAACCTGCAATAATGGAAAACCGATACACGTATGCAAGTTTATAAAAAAAAATTGTTCAAAAAGCTATGAGAGATTTTACATGTAATGCTTACATTCGATACTCACACTGACGAGTCGCGCTTAGTGACTGACAACTTTAGTGAAAAATGAAAAAATACTAATCATTAAAAACCCTCCACTAATAAAATACTTGTCCCGGGACTGTGCGTCAGGGTCATTTTCATCTTCTCTTAATCCATCTTCCGTACAAATTATTTAAACAGTCATCCCCTAAGGCTTGTTACGCTGGCTATCAATTATAAATTACATACAAATATGCAAAGCCGGCCGGCCATTAATTCCAAACATATTATGGAAGTCTGTAATTTGGTAAAGCATGGACCGCGTGTGGCCTGCAATTATTTTTGTCATCATTATTATTCCAACGAGTGTTTCAACAACTCGGCGCGGCATTAGGACAAATGGCCGATATGCCCGGCGATGCGTTTCGGAAACGAAGCGTGCCCTGTCCATCGAAGAAAACTAAAAAAAGGGTGCGTGTACTTAAGTATGCGCTTTAGAAGTTATACTTCCTTGCAAATATATACATATACAGCGCATCACTTCTCACAGCACAATCGCCAAAGTATAACGAAATGCAGAACTGCGAAACAGAATCGCGAAACGAACCAGCCGCAAGAACTGACAACTAACGAGATATCGGAAGATTACGGCAAAGAGACGGACGTCATTCGTTGGGTAGTGGCGACATCTTACAAGCTTCGCAGACACCGAAAAATAAATAAAAAATAAACATTTTTCGTGATGGCTGTAATAAATATTTTTTACATAGCTTTTTATTACATAGCTCGTAGAGTGTAAACTTCTGTCGCATGATGTGCGCGCATTTCGTTTCGTACTAAAATTTTACCCTCAACGCATTGAAACTTCAAAAGTGTATAATATACAAATTATGTCTTTTTACTTAATTGGAGAGGGTTGATGAAGCAACCCGCCTCTAACTTACATCTTCGTCCGTGTTCTGAGAAATGTCGCGATGTATGTAAAACAAATAAAGAAACCGAGGCACACCGGTGCTAATACTCACATTTATTTATTTATTGGGGGGAAAACATCAGATCTTTATATTATCAAACATAAAATAATGGATATGAAATTGCATGAAAAACATAGTAATTTATTAAAACAAGTATGACGTAATAAAAGAAAAATTTAAAATTATTTGAACAGCGAGTCGGGAGAGTGGAGGGGAATGTGGGACGGGAGTAGAAGGGAAGATAAATTGTATGAATTAGTTTGAGTGCGGGTTGATGATTTGATGTTTGATCATCATTTATTGTAGCAAAGTTACAGATATCAGATAAAAATTCATAAGTACTCAGTTACAGTGCTCATCGGTGCCGCGGCCGAGAAGAAAATGGCGAAAAAGGAGAGAGACATGCGCATCCTACCGCTTGCACTCTTCTCCTTGTTTGTTAATAAGGTTTGATTTGTCGATGGAATGCCTAAGCGTTAATCTATCTAATTTAGTATTCAATAGATACAATTGAAATTGTTTGCAAGGCCTTTCATTATTACATTGATCTTTTCAGCGAAAGTAGTGGGCGTTGTTTTTATTACCAGTAAGAAAAAACACCAAAGTAGCAACAGCATTTGACATTTTCTACTAGAAATTATTACAATATATTGAGATCAAGAGAACTGTCATATTGGTAGCTGTCAAAAGTGTCGCCAAGTATACATGGCGTCTTTTAATAATTATACTATTTTATACAATAATCAAAAATAAATTGAATAAATGATTAAGGTGATTTATAATATACAATAATGCAAAAACGATATATCATCAGTATCACAAACTGACAAAATGTATAGATATGAACTAACTAACGTACATTTCTTGGTACCCAACCTGGTACCATGCCTGGTTCTTCTGTTTGACTTGTTTAAAAAATTACTACGATGTTGTAATCAATTATGAATACTTATGAAACTAAATTCTCTTTTAAGTATAATATCTTAGTAAATAAGTCGCGCTTTACTATAAGAAAGAAAGAATTTTTACTTAAAATACTTGGTTTGGAATGAAATTTTAAATTAAAAAAAATTATATTGTAAAAAGTGTGTTTTCTTATTTTTTATTTCATTACTAGCTGGTACCCGTCAAAAATGACGGTATTTGTACATGTCGGTTCCTAAAGAATAAGTTTTTTTTTAAAGAATAATTAATTTATTAAAGTATAGTAACAATAAAAAAAACAATAAAAGAAAAGAAGAAAACTGACGGACAGACAGCGAAATTATTATGATTAGGATTTTCATTTATTTACTAACAAATCTTAACAGTTTCAATCAATGTACACTGTACATTGCATAAACCGATTACAAAGATTCACAAAAGTAAGTTCAAATTTGGATAAGAGAATATTTTTAATTTAAGTTATAAAAATCAGACAATAAAGATAAGCGACTGAAATGAAAAGTATAAGAAGAAATGAGTTAATTAAGGGATGTTGATAGTAATTATGCAAGAATAAATTCTTTTACTGCTGTATGAATGTGTCTTAAGGGGGAATACCTACCTACGAAGCGCGAAAAAGGTTTTTTAAGGAAACCTTATGATTTATGGTATTGGTGGCATTTCTACATAAAAGTACATGTATTTATGAATATGTAAAAAAAATATTAAAAAATATGTAACATTGGCGGAAAATTTTTGGATTCTGTCGACTCCCGAAAAAAAGAAGGTCCTCCGCGGTGATCGCTTCCATTTTATATGAAATTATAATTAAGTCTTTGACGTAGTAGTTTTTGAAAATATCTATTTTTGACAAAATGGCGGACGTTTGAATTTAAAATAGCGATTATTAGGGAAAAATTCGGGTTTATTATGCCGATTAAAAAAAAACTAAGTTACTTAAAAAAATCCTACGACAAAGTCTAGATAATTATGTACAGAATAACCAATAGAAATTTCAAGTTAATCGGTTCAGTAGTTGCCGAGATATTTTGGTCATTGATTTTCAAAACACGGTTTCGAGTAAAATGCGTTTGAAAATTGAGCATTGAATAAATCGCGAAATCTTTCAACTTACATAAAATCATCGATTCCAGGTCCATAATATAAGTCCTCCACCTTGCTTAGAATTCCCATATCATCGAGCACTCTTCACAAACATAATAAAAATATGTCTTAAGTTACTATTATGAAAGAGCCCGGCTGGCAGCCACCTGCATGTAGAGCGGCACCATGTTGCGCGGTGCGTAATCAACAAAGGGATGCCACTATTATCAGCTATAACTTTGTTATTTTTTTGAATTTTTGCTTGAAATTTTCACCAGACATTCTTAAGACCTCAAGCTTTAAGAAAATGTTTCAAAATCGATTTTTCCGATATGTCCAGGTAGTTTTTCTCCTTAAAAATACGCGAGGGTTGAAATTTTTCCGCTTGTATTCCTAAAGAATGGGTTAATTTGTATACGAACGGGTTAGTCTGTGATCAGTATAATATGCATTCTTAAAAATTGATTAATTATGTAGGTGTGTTCGCAACTCAAACAGAGGTATTACAGATTTTATATGACATACTTTTAATTTTTTCTGTGGTCAAATGTTGATTAACTAATTGTAGTAAAACAAATCCTTTGAAAACATATAAAGGGCTTGAACATTTTTATAAATAAAAGAATATAATTTTTTGTTAACACATTATTTCATCACACCATACATATACACTAGGGCTGCGAGATCTAGAATTAAATAGCATTTCAATTCAATGTTTGAATTTTTTGTAATTAATCATATTTTTATTACAAAATAAATTTCAGCAAAAATCGTCCGCGGTTGCACAGCAGCCACTATTCAGCCAAAGCGAAACCAATTACTTTCTACATGATGTAAAAATATAAAATTCATTTGATCATTAAAATTTTACTTTTTTTTGCTTCAGTCCACTGAGATTGTCAATCACATTTTGTATGCCGCGTTGTTTTCTTCCTTTATTCCCTTGTGTATGTATGTGTGTGTGTTACAACAACGGGCAAATAGTTGCCAGAAGCTGGTTCGGACCCTCCAGACGAAAGTAATTATTGTTTTTAATTTATGGTTCTTTGTTATATTCGAATGCAGTGAAGTATGAAATGCAAACAAAAGGTATACGACTTGTACTTTTGTTATTAACGCACGAGGTCGGCTACCGACTTCATTTTTTGTGGCGGTTTTTAAATAAATCACGACGATAGCAATGGGCCCGACCGCTCGCTGGGAAGGAAGGCCGGCTGCTGAGGGGAGGGGGCGATCGTGAAGAATGCTTCGTTTGTAATTTTTTTGCACGTCACACAGTATGCGATTTAAAGAAAAAGTTGAGGTCGAAACATGCTACCAAAACGCGACGCGACGCCACGCCACGCCACGTATGTCAGTACTTCGTCAGGATAAGGCCTCGCCTTGTGCCTCGTGTCCTTGCGCGCACTGACTTAGGGAAATGACCACCAAGTGAGCGTTATAAGGACAATTTCGGGTGTGTTGGTATGTAATTATTTTTGTTCAGATTTCGTCATGATCGTAGAACAATGACGGATGTGCAAAAATTCCATATTAACTTTTTTGGATCGTTGAAAAGTGAAAAAAGAACCCATCTAATGATATATAAAAAGTGTATTTTTTTTCATTAATTTGACCGTCGTTATACAAAGTCGGTATAACGACGGTTCTGATTTGCGATCGTAGAACAATACTGCATGTATAAAAACATCGTTGTACTGCGCTGACTATATTTGAGGTTTGAAAGGTATCAACTTTAAATAATTAACCCAAGTTTCAAAGGAAAATCTTTTGTAGTTATCGAGCTATGACATAAAGTGTCTTTATGTAAATAAAACTTCAAACGGCTCTCCTGCAAACTTGAGAAAAATCACATGCGTCGTTGTTCTACGATTATGACGACTTATCAATATCATATATTTAATATGGTCAAATACAAATAGATAGGTAACACGCCGTATGATGAAACGCAACCCCGCGCGGTAACATCCAGTCAATCCAGGTCGGCGTGTTGCCGAGAGAGGGGCACACACGCCACCCGACGCATCGCACGCAGTGTGTTTCCTGTTAACACCCGACACAATGCGTTAGTCCTTCAAGAACATTCTTGGTTTACACATATTTTTTGTTAGTTTTTGTTTAAAATGTCGAATAAGCAATTAAAAGAATTTGTGAAACGTTACCCAGTGTTATATGATACGAGTTCAGGCTAACACCGTGATCATAATATTAGAAATAATGCTTGGGAAGAATTTTTTTTTATTCAACTTCTGTATAAAATATATCCCTGAAATCTACAATAAACCTTCTTCAAAATTTTCATCCAGCTCGTCTTTAAATAGTAAATCCATGGCCACGTCAATACACTTTCGTACTTCTATGATAGGTACTAGCAAAGCGTGTTGTAGCATCACGTGGCGTGTTGTATATGTGCACGATTCACATCAAGTGACGACACGTCACATCGCGTCGCGTTTTAGTAGTATGTTCAACAGTTCTTCGAAATTATTCATTTTTTAATCTTCACAAAAATTTGCAATTGTTCTTATTAGTATCTGCTATTAGCTATCATGCATAATATAAATGATAATATGTTGCCATGGATGCTACTTTGACACATTTCAAACAAAACGTATATAACCTAAATATTAAACGTCCAAAATTTAATTGCCCGCAGAAAAAATAAAATTGACGTATGAAAATTAAAATTTCGAAGTATCCCGTTTTAAAGTTACTCGAAAGTTAAATAATGTATTCATGATATTTCTACACCTTAAATAAATAAATAATTACCTCGTTTCTTAAAAAATAAGCAGACTATTAAGTTTTTTTAAGCTGGCAATGGAAAACAGGATATTACTGTACAGCGCAATTATAGTATGGATTTCTCAAAAAAATTATCTTTATTTTATTTCTATGAAATCCGAATACATACGCGTAGTATTGGTGTCCAAGGAAAATCAAGAAGCCGACCAAAAATTTCGATTTCTCGAAAGAATTTTTTATTGAAATCTTACAGGTCTTTGTTGCACCCTATTTACTCATGTTATACACCTACCCCGAATGTCGAAGCACTCATATTCATAGGCAATCTGTAATATTTATTGGGTCGGATAGCAAAACTGTTTCTTAGCATGTAAACACAAAAACATGACGTTTTAATGTCGCCGCCACTGGAGGTCTCCACCAGCAAGTTGCGGAAAACTAGGCAGTAGAATAAATATTAATGAGAAACAAAAATAAGTAACGTTGTCATATTTGGCGACCAAAATCTCGATAAATATTGAAACAATAACCTCGATGTCTAATTTAGCTTTAAAAATAAAAAGCCCTCTTCTCTCATCACTTTCTATAACTTTAATTTCGTATCTCTTAGTAAATATAATATATAAACAAACCTTACCACTAATCCTAGCATAAATATGTGTAACATAAAATTACACGACGATGAACGTATGAGCGAGAAAAGGATGGCTAAAAAAATATATGAAGCGAGTGTTGAAGGCAGCAGCAATAGAAGGCATCCCGATCTGGCACGATCAGGTTCTACGAATATTGGTGTATGGCCCTATTAAAAGCCTCAACAACCGTAGAGCATTCATGAGAAGATGTATGAATGTAGATGAAGCAAAATTGATGTGCCAAGATAGAAGTATGTAGTGTTCTATTCCTTCTTTCTACCCCTGAGAGGAAACAGCTTGATAGTTAGTTAACTAGTATATGAATTAAAATATTTCATTCATTTTACTAATAATATTCTATACATCATGTTTAGCTAAGGTCGTAATTTTGATGTAAAACATCTTTGCTCTCGGTATGAGGAAAATTGTACGTCATGGCGTCAGGGCGTCAGGCATAAGTCCCGCCGGTGTGCCTATGTGTATGCGTGTGTGAAGCATTAACGGGCATACTGCTTGCGTATCAAATAACATAGTCATGTCTATGCATTCGTTTTACATACCGATTTAATAATATGGGTTACAATGTAGTAGACGGATTTTTTAATCCGATTTTATAAACGATTGTTAATAACAATCCTGTATAAAAAAAAATTAAGGATATTTTTTCAAACTGATTCCAATTAATTTATTTATATATCTTTATTTAGTTAATGATACATTGTTTACCATTAGCTAATATTAAAAAATATTATATATATGTACACTTATTAAATAATATTTCTCTTCATACATTTTCCATTGTTATGTGCCGTTTACATTCTTGTTTGAAGATATTAATTCTGCTTAGCTTCCTCACACCTTTTGGCAGGCTATTATACTCATTTATTCCCTTGTAATAAATACAGTTGTGTGTGTTTGTCTTTTTTCTATTTGGAATACTTATTTTGTTTGCATTTCTTGTATTATGTCTATGTATCTCTGTGTTATATTTGATCTTATTTTTAAAATATTTTGGCATTTTGTCATTTAATATTTGGTGAATGAATATCATTGTATTTAATTTTAATCCTTGTTTTATATTAATCCAATTTAAATCTTAGAGCACCTTTATAATTTTGGAATATCTATTTCTCTGTAGGATTATTCTCATTGCTCTATTCTGTTGAATTTGTAATTTTTTATATCTTCTTCATTACATCAGTACAAAATAGTGGGGCAATATTGAAAATGAGGAATATACAAAAACCGGCTTTTCAAAACCAGTTAAGTACCTATGCTTTATTTTAGATCTTTCATTTCTAATAGATACGACGCGTCCATTTTTTTTTAAATTTTACAATAATTTTTTTGTTTAATCTGTGTCAATTAAAAAATAAACCGATAATATATTACCTCTAAAAATAAAATAAACTTTGTAAAATAAGTACCCAATATCTACTTAAATTTTACTCTCCCAGGGTGGTGTAACTCCTTAACATTCACTTCAAAGGCATATTTCGGCGTTTTTTAGAAAATATGTGTTTTTATTATCCATTTATATCAGAATGTATATGCTAGACTGCAATTATTTTAGCACGATAGTTTAGATAGACCCTTTATGCTTACATAAATGTAATAGTAGCTTGTTGGTTAGGACTCTCGCCTCGTGATCCAAAGGTCGTAGGTTGGAATCTCACTCCAGACCAGCAAGTTAGTCCTAATTTCATAGCACAAGCGTTTAGCTTAATTGAATATATTAAGAATATTGAAACGACCCGTATTCCGTATGCACATCTCTATTTAAAAAATAATAATAATAAATAAACTGAACCTTATTTAGGAAAATTATAAAATATAAACGAAAGGTCGCGGCCAAAATATTTGTTTTCTGTGTCTTAGAAAAAATCAATAGTTACTGAATATTTTTAAATGTACGCAGAATATGTTTTCTTGCTAGTATAAAGCAAGCATTAAGTTGATAAAACTGTACTAAAATTATTAAGAAATGTTCAATGTTAATATAGTTATAAATTTTCAAATTTCCAACAATTTTTTACGTTTTTTGATGATTTTAAAACGCCTTTTATTTTTTGTATGATTTTTTAATAATTAATTGAATTTACTCTAGCACGTTGAGTCTGTAACCACTATACAAAAGTTAATTTTGTATTGAAAATACATAAATAGTGGTTGAAGACTCGAAGTGCGGGAGTAAATACAATATATTATTCAAAATCATTCCTTTATATGAATAAAAATCATTTTAAATCATCAAAAAACGTAAAAATTGTAGCAAATTCAAAAATTTATAATTATTTTCATCCAGTTATATCATCGCAATACTAGCTCTATACTCGTAAGAAAACATATTCTACATACATTTAAATATTCAGAAACTATTATTTTTTCTAAGAGAGGTAAAATGATTTTTCGGACGCGGCCTGTCGATTAATGCTTATATTTTCTTAATTATTGTAATAAAAATCAGTTTATTACTTTCATATAAGAGCAAACGTTTTATCTAAGTTATCATCCTAAAAAATGTAGTCTATTATACATTCTGATATAAATGAATAATAAAAAATAAACACATTTTCGAAAAAAAAAATTCAATGAAACTCACGTAGAGGTAACATAGTTAACATTTTTGACAAGAATATCTTTACAATGATAACGCCAAATCCATCAACAATATAACATTAGTGATGTCCAGTCTCGCCGCAGCGCTAGATGGCTCCGGCGAGATGAAGCCATCCGCCGCTCGAAGGTCGGACACGCGAGTGGCTGGACGCTGGACCGTTCGGAGATGGACGTCTCTCCGCTTCGAGATCGCCGGTGGATGGCAGCGGAATAATTCATATTTGCTGCCGGCAGATGAGATGATTTGAGTGACATTTCACCGTTTAAGGACAACATTGGGTCGCTTTGTACGGCGGAGCCGCCTGCCGATGTACTTGGATTCCCATTGTAGACTTCGCGTTGCAGTAGCGCTCCTCAAATCGAATCTTTGATCACCCGAAAAAATCAATTTTAACTTTTTTGAGTATTTTTTTATGTTTATTTCCATGTACCCTAGTTGTTGAAATCGAATAATATTTCAATAATGTATTTTTTCAGGAACCAATCCTTTATATTATAACTTCACCGCCGGTCTAGATTCCTTGTGGAAAAATCTTGAAAGTAGAAATCAACACACTTCCCGTCATCCGATCCGGCTGAAATTTTGTACATCGACTTGATATCGATGACAATGCATTCTTACATAAATTTGAGGTCATGAATGAATGGATTTTACAAAAAGGTGCGTTTTGAGTCTTTTTTAAAAACTGTTTCTGATGCACTATTCTGTATTACGGAGGGAAGAGAGTTCCACGCCTTTAGGCCTGCCACCGCAAATGCCCGTTCACTAAACTTAGTTTTCTGGTTGTGGATGGTCGGTTCTACAACCCTTTCTGCAGCTGAAGTACTGGCTGACCTCAGAGTTTGGCGTCTACTATTTAAGTCGTCTGGGGTGCAGAGTTCTTGAAGATACAGATGCGCCATATTATGTCGCCTTGTACATTAACCAACACAACTTAAACTAGACTCTATGAGGAAAACGAAGCCAATGTAATTCACGCAAAAGGGATGTTATATGCGAGAATTTTGATGCTTCCCTGCTGCCGCATTAAGAATTGACTGTAGTCTATCCAGCTGGAATTATGGAAGTCCAGCATAAATGCATATATATGCATATAAGTCCACTCGTGACACCACAAAAGCATGTATGAGTAAACGGATGGCTTCAGGGGGAAGGTATCTCCGAATACTTTTAATCTGTCACAATTGATAGTTATATATCTATATATAACTCTATATCCTGAATTATAAATACGTAATTCTTAGGTATTCTAGGTATCTACTATAGTTTTGCAATCCATAGATATTTATTACATTTATATAATATAGTATTATTTTTTTTATTTATAAGAATCCAAATTTACATATTATGTATATTTTTCTTTTAACTTGAGTACAATTTTTGAAATCGCCTCTCAACTAGCCAATATAATATAATATGATATAATATAATATACGATATAATTTAACATAATATAATATAATATAATTTAATATAATATAATATATAATAGTATAATATAATGCAATGTAATATAATACAATGTAATAAACAAAGCGTATTGTATATTCAATACGTTGCGTCTTGATTAAATTACTGAAATCAGGATCATTAAACACGATTAGATTTTTTTAGCATATATTCAGTTAAAAATGATATTATTCATTCTTTTAAATGACTAGAATTAAAAAGCTGATGCTGAAGTTAAAATGGGTTATAAAAAAAACATACTCAAACATCCAAATAAAAATTGGATGTTTAAGCAGAGAATAAAATTATACAAGGTTGAACTAAACCCCTTATTTAGGCGAGGAGATTGGAATACAACTGAAGCATGTCCTCCCTCGCGTTTATTTAAAACATATTTATACTACAGTAAATCCCCTGGTAAGCAAAACGTATTTTTTACAACGCTTTTTTTCTTATTTTTTTTTAAATTTCGTTCTAAACCGAATCTCTTAAAGAAAAAGGCGTGTATTTGTAATAAAGCACGACTTATTCAATAAGACATTATACTTAGTATTTAGTTTGACCTTTTCATAACTGTTTGAAAATTTAGAAACCCGTGGTAATTTTTTTAATAAGGCGAACGTATTTGGCATCAGACGTGGTGCCTAATTGTGGACAAGGAATTTAAGTTAATCCACATTTATGTTGGTGATCTATGGTTTTTTCCTTATAATAAACTAATTTTCACCAGATTGGGGTGTAATTTTCGCAAGCTTTTACGAATTGAAATACAATATGTACGAGTACATATTTTTGAAATGGAAATAGCTTATTTTAACCTCTTTGGGCTCACGGTGTATATGGCGAGAGGAAGAAAAGCAAGGGCAGCAATATTCTAACAATTTTAAAAATGTTTCAAATGCGGTCACCGAGGATTACTAATTTAAAATGTACTGAATTCTAGATTTTATGTATCTATCCATTCCAAAATGTTATTTTCTATAAATTTATAGGTTATGTTTCCTATAAAATCTCGAATTCAGTACATTATAAATTAGTAATCCTCGATGACTGCATTCAAATTATTTTGGATATTGCTACCTTTACTTTATGCTCCACATATACAATAGCCGGAGTTTATATCGAAAATATATTTCCTGGTTATGTTGTCTAACACAGACTCAGTATATCTGGTTAAATAAGAAACAGTTTTACAAACAAAATTTAACTGAACGGTATACAGGGTGTAACAGAGCTTGTCTCTCAATATTTTAAAGACCTTGATTATGAGTAGAAAATATTGTAGAAACCATGACCTAATATCAATAGTTATGGTGTTATGCAATATCAAAGTTTCCATTTTTTTCAATATTTCAAACTTATTTTTTGCAAAAATTTAAACTGTCATTAAAGTAACTTATTTATATATATATTACGGAAAATTCATTCGTTTCAATACAAGTTACATAAAATGATAGAAACCCTGCAGAAATTTCAATCGGATTTTCTTCTAATTGGAATTGGAATGTTTTATCTTTTTATTTGACTTGTATTTAAGGGAATGAATTTTCATATTCGATATAAGTTACTGTAATAATAGTCCAACGTTTAATAAAATATAAGAAATATTTTTAAAAAAATGCAAACTTTTCTGTTGCATATTTCCATAACTTTTGATATTTGGTCATGCTTGCTTGCTTGGTTGGTTGGTTGAACGTTTTTGACTCAAAATTAAAGCAGGAATCTACTATAAAAGTATTGTGGACTGTAATATACAAACTCTCCTCAATTATTTAAACATTTAAAAATAAAAGCATAAAACGATTTAAAAGCATCATTTGAATAAAGAATTGGACGTGAGTTTTGGCCAATACATCGATTGCTGCCTACAATTATCGAGCAGCAGGATTGCAAATCTCACAGTCCGAAAACGCCATAAAAATGAAGGCAGGTCAAACTGACGCGGTGCTGGCCGCAGTCGTCATCTTGGCTCGTTCTCATTGTCTTCTCGCTTCTCGTCTCTTCTTCTTCTCTCGTCATTGTCTCGCCGCTTGCGCCGCTGTAATTGCGTTCGGTCCATCGCTGCCAAATAAATCTTATTTTTTATTGAATCATTACATTACCGGGCGGCAGTGCCGCGCGATCGTCGTGGCGGGAGCCCCCCGGATTGGGTATTTATATTTACACGTATTACAATAAAAGTTATTCCCCGACGGCCGCTGTACGACCCGAGGACGCCATCTTGATCGCGGTTATTATGAATCTGGTCGTTTGATATATGGCTTATTACATTTGCCTGCAATTTTAATGGTTCATAAAACCGAATGACAGGTGGGGGATTGTATTTAAATTTGTAAAATGTGTAACGCTTTCTTCGTTTTATTGCACTTCGATCCATAGGCTCTTTGGGCACAACTTTACTCGCATGTTTGGATAATAATTATACATTTAATATTTTCTCACTCACATTGTCGGACATATTATTTTCTTTTGTTGTTGACTCTCAATAAAAATAAAACTTTTTCTTCAAATGTAGCAAATTTATTTTGTGGTAACATAATTATAATTGATATAAATAAGTGGGTTTAACAAAGTTAATTTATATCAATTTAAAATAAGACTATTTTCAATTTGTACATTTATTGAATATTACAATTTACTTACTAGATATATATTACATAGGTACGTACTACCTGGCGCAGCTACCACCTGAAATTTAAATAAATTAAAGTTTAGTAAATATTATTATTAAGTTCTGCAGGTTAAGTAGGTATTATTTGAAATGTGACAGCTGTTTCAGCTTGTAAGGCCATTATCAAACAGTGGATATACCACGTATAATCGACTTATTTATAAGGTTTAAGTTACTCCTTCCCCTATGGATAATTAGATGTTTTCGGTGAAGCTCTTTATAAATATATTTTTTTCCTAGAATAATTGAATTTCCTAAAGATTCCTGGGTTTATGAAATTCTATATTAGGCTTAATTATCAAAAATCCCCGTTTTTTGATTATTACGTGATAAACTGAATTACTTTGAAAATGCCTATATTTAGTTGTTATTTTATTAACACTGATTAAATGAGATTATTTTATAAAATATTATTTTAATTTATGGTCTTGATTTTGGACTTCTTAAACATATAAAAAAGTGGAGAGAAAATCATTTTTTTAGGGAAATAATTAAAATTATTTTCAAACTGATCTCATGTGCACAAAAAATCTATTTTATTTCGATAAGCTACGTCATAAACATTACATCATAAAATTAGAAAATAATTAACTTGTTCATTTCACTCTAACTGGCGACTTGATTATGTCCATCAGCTGCGCGCGTCACCTTTGCGGGACTGCACACAACCCCGCTGGCGCTGTTTTGAATTTTTTTAAATAATTTGTTCACAAAAAGTATTAACTAATCTATGCCGTAAACAATATAATAAAACGAATTTCGTATTTCGAAAAAAAAACAATTTGAATATATTTTTTGATACCTCAGGGTGGTGTAACCCTTTAAGCCTTTCAATTTATATTAACTCTTACGATGCATACTATCTCGTGCGAAAGAATGTATTTAGGTGTATGATGTAAAACTTTTTTGAAAGACTAAAAAGATTTGACCACTTCGATTATGCGTATCCTATTATTGATGCTGTTTTTGTGAAAATATCATCTACATTGAAATGCCTCGTTCAGTTAAATAGTCATGGGTCTCATATTTTCATTATTTTTCTTCTTCTTCTTCAGCCTTCATCTCTGCACTCCTACAGGCCTCCTCCATACCCTTCCATGCAGCCATTTTTTTCTCCAGCGGCTATATCGTCGGTCCATCTATTTTGAGGTCTTCTTTTGTTGAAAGGCAAGATGCCACGAGATGGACTCCTAGATTTCTGAAGTGGAGACCTTGGGAGAATATTTTTATTAATTAAGGTAAACTGTAGAAGTCTCACACAGAATCAGCTATTTATATTTTTTTAAAACGTGTATGAAAGTTTTTTTATAGTATTTCTCAGGGCTTACCACCTGTGTGAACTGGCTTAAGTGTTTTCTCTACACAATTCAATTCCATCGTAAGAAAATCCACACATAATCAAATTTTTGAATGTTCTATGTATATTCTAAATCTGAAACCTTTTATTTTCAGTACGTGATAATTAGTAATCCTCGATTACTTTTTAAATTTATTTTTGTATATTGCTGCCTTTTATACCCTTTTATACCCCCCCACATGATATTCTTCCGAATTATTTAACATAGCAGAGCTCGCGCGACTTCACACGCGTAAATTTTTAGTCATATTTTATCAATTTATGTATTAACCTTAACATACAAATATATGTCGTCGCGGACTTTTTAAGTTCTTAGAACATTTTGAGTTTTACAACTTCTCCATTGAAAATATTAAACATCTCTTACAGTTAAGGAAGCATTCGTAAAAAACGCATCGCTCGGCCATTTCTTCGTCGACTTTAGTTGTAAAATAGGTCACCACGAAAAACCATTTTATTTTAACGGGATAATATATAGCCTTTTTCCATCCCGAAAGTCCATTCTAAATATTGGTGAAAGAATTTTTTAAATCTGATCAGTAGTTTCGAAGATTACATCAAAACTTTAATACTTTACCTCTTTAAATATATTTGTATCAATTTCAATACTTTCAATTTTTTAACTCATTTCATAGACCAGTTTAACCATTTTAACACAATTACTGGATTTTTTCCACACAGGGATAATTACATTTTTTTTTTAATTTAAAAATGCTGATGAAGAATGTTAATAATTTATTTAGTAAAGAATGATTGATCGTTAGCTGAACATAGCAGGGCAATTGGAGTTGAATTTCCACAATAATTGCACTGCGACTTGACTACAGCCTCTGTAATCTATCATAACAACGGACCATATGCCCTCGCACACTCGCAGGAACAGTTTGTATGGACAGATAAATCAATAATATTAACGACAGTCCTCCGCGGAATCAGACGTGATTATAGTAAACGTTCCTTATAATAAGCGATGCCTTCGGTGGTACAAAATATATTCATCCCACATATCCGCGCTCGGAGCTGCATGAAGCCTGCATTTGTTATCGAGGACCAGGTTTAGGGGCAATTTCTCGGCTCCAATATCCTGGGATATTCTCTTACAAAAATAACTCATTTATATATTATTCAACCGTGCAACCCTTGCTGCAATATGGTATTATTGGATGGGGAGGGTCATACTCAATTCCAATGAATCCCATAAGAATAATCCAAAGACTAATTATTAAAATAATTTTGAAGAATCCCCAAAGATTCAGAACAGAAACATTATTTAAAAAATAATTAAAATTAATAACGTTGACATAATTTATAAGAAATATTCAATATTACAAATATTTAAAGAAAAGAAATAATTTACAAACGTGTCTCCCGAGCAGATATGAAATTTAAAAAAAATCCTAAATTTAATACCACTTATTTTCAAAACGTTCAAAAATTTCTTTTATATACCTATAATTCTCATTGTCTCTTAACATAGATTATACTACCAATATCTTACACTACTGCTTACCTAGTTAAAAAAATTAACAAAGGAATTGTTTTGTGATTCAAAATTTTTGTTTTATTTATTAATATAATTTTTTCCTTTGTATATGATTATTCCTCACCCCACACTAGGATCTTGATTCTTTTTGGTGAGGTATAACTTTATATAATTATTTGATTATTAATTTCAATTAGTTATTCTTGTTATAAAATAAATCATATGTATTTACTATTTATCCATTAAATAAAAAATATATAAATAAAATATTTCAAACATTTTGGCCATATCTGAATTGTAGGTACCTACCCTGTGTTTCATAGTTGACGCGGCTGGAAATAAAATTATTAAGCGTTAAATCTGGCACATTATTCTTACAAATGAATGGTCCCAAAGTCTTCCTTGAGACAGCTGTCCTAAAAGATCGATGGTCACCCGCAGGGCTTATAAAAGAATTTAGATGCACAAATGCATATTATCATCCCCAACAAATAATAATAATTTCGAATGTCCGTCAAATCAAATAAAATTAAAACATTGACCTTTTGCTTTTTAATAAAATACTCTGCATTATAATTTTTTATACAATATATATTTTTTAATCATTCAGTTTAATGAAAATTAAAGCTAATAAGTGCATCCATTATTAATTATATCGCATATTTTGTCATTAGTAGATATTAATCATTAATCAAAACAATGTCCGTCACTATAATAATTCTGTGTAATATTAAAATAAGGTATAAGAGGCACAAATAGCATAATTATATATTCAATTATGTCCATCACTAACGTTATCAAGACGCTACGCTACAACAGATAGGTCTGTTCTCACAGCATTAACTGGTGGCCAAAATATACATAGTAAAATTACGTCAATGTTGACGGGATAGAGCTAGTTCATTATGAATATGAAGAATATCTGAAGAAAATATTTTATTGAATTGGTGGAAAACGCAAAAATCTATGGTTTAAACGAAAGATTACTAAAAACACTGTTGTTTCATGGGTGCAGCCGGCACTTGGCGGAACATTTTATTTTCTGACCCGTTTTCCTTGAAAGACCACTGACTTATTAGAAATACAAATTAAAATACTCATACACAACATCCATTTTCTAAACGATGACATGAACCTATAGATCCATTAAATCAATCATTTATTAAATACTAATCGCACTACATTCAAACACAAAATATACAATACACATAAATGTACATGTAAAATATAATTAAATGCAAAAATACACGTTACTAGAGAGTGCTGAAGACACTTGTATTTGGGATAATGGGCACAGTCTTCACTACAATGTTTATTATCAGAGTATCATGTACCTATTATCCTGTTAGTGTCTCTAATAAAGAAATAAAAAATCAATACTCGCCAACGTTATTCACTCGAAAAGGTGAATCGGCGCTTATGAGAATAGGCCCGACGGACAATTGTTGACCGTGTTTACGGTCGCAATTTTCCCGGTCCCAACACGGTGCTTAGAGGCTAACAAGGGACGGAACACGGCGTATTCTCTTACGAGGATTTCCCGCATAACGAACAAATCTCTGGGCAGATATCAATTCCCGGCATAAATTGCCGGAATGCGCGCGCAGCCACGGATCCGGCCCAACGCGGGAAACTCGGACTATCATTTTTGATAATGGCCGCGCTCAGCCGGTCAGCTGATTGCCCTCGCGCGCATGCTTCCCCAGTCATCCCCCAAATCGGCAGCTCTGGATAACCATATATCCACTCTTCGGCAAATATATACCATTTTCAGTAATTTTATTGTATTCTTAAAATCTGCACGTCAATTTACTTTTATATTTATGCTATTTTAATCAGCTTTTACCACAGTATACCCAGAACAGTAGTTTATCTCCGGCCTGTCGGCGAGTTATTAGCCTACTCTTGCATTGACGCTAAGGTTGTCGCTTTATTTTTACTCTCTTTCTTTTAACTCGTAGCGTCTGAGATTCCGACGCATAAGGTAGATACGAAACCCGAAAATTTCTGTAATTAGTATACCCAGTTTCTGCACTTAAATTGCAAGAATGCTGATTAAAATCAACTTAGACTTTTAAAAACTCACAGTCTTTGTAATAATCAACACACCTTTTTAGTAAAGCCCCACAAACATAAAAAAGGCATTTTTTTCAGGAAGCGCATTTTTTTTCTTAAGCGGCGGCTGCGAGCACGAATGGCACCGAAGGCACGTTCCTTACTGCCGCCGCCTTGTGCCCCCATATTCTATGTCAATGTGTGTCACAGTGCGTGCGTACACGGCGCCGAGCACGCACGCACACATTCTAATGGGTAGCGGCCAGTTTGTATGAAGACGTATTACTGTTCTTAGTATACTGTGCTATTATTTTGTAGGTATTCATTTTTGATTGAATAAAACACAGAATATTTTGAGTTTGTTCAAATTGTTTTCGAATACTGGATTTTATCCCCAGGGGGATATCATCAATCAAGATTTATATTAGGTTTCATAGAGACGAAGCTATATCTCAAATGGGAAAGTATGAAAAAAAATTTTTGGGTGTTCAGGAGTATTCTAGTGTAAATGTTAATAATTCGGAATAATGTCGTATACATGTAAAAAAAATCTAAATTAAACAATAGATATCCTTTTATCAACGGCGACATCTATATTGGTTTATGAGGATGACAAATTTCAACCACATATGCCGTAAAACTGCTGTGCAGTTTGGCATATCTACAATGTAATAAATATCAAAAAATTAATAAATATATATATAAAAATAAATTTAAAAAAGATGGCGGCAGTAAAAATACGACTCACATATGAACAAGTGTACAAATTTGACATATATACAACTCCCAAAAATTTGATAGATGTGGTAGTCTATCATGGGTGGATTTGGTGTACGGAATAATATTTGGTGTAATATGGAAGCAATACGATAGGTCGCAAGCCCTATAAACACCCAAAAGAAAGATTTTCATACCTACTTTCCCATACAAAAAATGGCTTCGTTTGTATAAGACATCCATAATAAATTAAACACGATTCACATAGATAAAATCACCATAATTTTGATAACACGAAATACTTTCGTAACCACCATTCCTTCTTCAAAGTAAACTACAAACTAAACATTAAAAAATACGGGCAATTATAGTTTTAGCAAGTTGTTTTTTGTGTGCCTCTTGTGTGACATCATTTTCAACATTCTTCTATTGTCTGTTTTAACTATAAGAACCGATGGTTCCGAAACCGATTGATATTATCAAAAATATAGTGGTTTTTAAACCAACTGATTTTTTGTTTGATTTACTTTATATTTGTCAATTTTCCCCGTCAAGTTCCATACATTTTTAATGCAAACTTATATTTCACACTATGACTTAGCAAAATTGCAATTTTAGAACATATTTTTTAATAAATTGGAATAATCGATGTACTATTTATAAAAGACTACGCATATAATCATATAATTATATTTTTTCCAATTCCTTTCAGTCTTCCTTTGAGTACTCTAGACCACCTATACTGCTACTACAAGTTCCATTTTGTTTTTTCTTTTTTTTTATGCTTCAACAGTCCAGGTGGCCCAATTACAGAAGCGAAATTCATCACAAAACACCCAGGCTTGATTAAATCACATAGATCAAATTGTGACCTCACCGGGAATCGAACCCGGAACCTCGGCGTGGGAAGCCAGTGTCATACCCACTGCGCTACGAGGGCCGAGTTCATCAGATCTAGTGACATTTTTACGAACTACTTATTATTATTAACATTGAGTGTTTTTATAGTAAAACATAAATTGGAAAGGTTAAAAAAGTTTGACAAAATACTCTCTAAAAATTTAATAATTTTAGAAAAGTTCATATTCACGCGAACACTTTATCTATAGTACCGCTTTATTCTAGGGTGACATTAATAATTTACAAACAAAGTGAGACAAACAGCTTACCACAGTTCAAAAATATCTAAAGACGCACCTCTTTAGACAATCATACCTAAAACTTAGAATATAGAAACAGAGCGATGCAGTCGTAGCTAATTTCTTCACTGCGCGAAAACAGCTTATTTTTATTTCCATTTTTTTTTCATGTCATCCATAGTTCTTTAGCCAGTAAGTTGTTTTGTCAAGTAAAATTCCCTTGAGGTGAGTTCTCATATATAAATCATCCAAATGTAAATAAAGAAAACGTTAACATTTTTCGTAATCTTAAATGCTTAATGTGATGAAAATAGTCTATCGCAGTTCCTCGTATTGCAAAAGTACCGGGTTCGCATCAGTCAATCAACAATCCCTGTGGTAACCAAATTGGATAGATTTTTTCTGTTTTTTTTTTATTTGATTCGTTTTTTTTTTTTTATTTTAATTTAATAAAATTGAGTAGAAATATCTCAGGTATAAATTATTAGAATTATGCAAAACCGTTTTTATAACTTAACAGTGGCGTGCAGAGGGGTTTAGATGTATAATACGATTATGGAGCCCAAAGGCTGCGCCGTCCCTGGAAGCTTCCAATGATCCTGGTGGCCCGCAGGTTCTATAAAGATCCGCTAGAGCAGATTGCGTCGCTGGACATTCCTAATTGGCCGCCAGGATACGAGATCAGACACATTCACAGAACACCTACAATTATGCGTAGCGGATTATTTTAAAAAAAGTAACCCATAAGAACCAAGTTTTTATTATACTCCCTTTCTTTGTAAAATATAACAACAATTAAAGATGAATTAAAACATATAACATAACACTAAACTTACAGTAATTTAATATATTTCTAAAATGTCAGATGTTTTGAGCTTTGATAAGACATTTCACGCTTTGAAGATTAAATTCTAAAAACATTTGTCAGCCAATTTATTTGTATTTATTTGTGTACCGACGGAGTAATTCAAATTTAGAAAATATTCCGCGACGTTATCGGGCCGCCGCCGCCTTTGCTAATCAAACTTTTCTAATGATTCCAATTTGAAAAAACCAATAAAATTTCTAAAAATCCGAAATTATACTATAATTGTTAATTTTTTAACGAAAATTTGATAAATCTTCCTGATCGTCGCCACGAGTCTACTTGCCAAATTTCAGCTCAATTGGAACACGGGAAAAGGTCAAAAATCGATCCAAAGTTTTTTTTGACGGCAAGCCGGCAAGTGAGCAAGCAGACGCCACGAGTAAGTAAAAAGTAACCCATAAAAACCAAGTTTTTATTATACTCCCTTCCTTTGTAAAAATATAACAACAATTAAAGACGAATTAAAACATCTAACATAAAGTAAAGAGTAAAAAAAACATTTTTTATATATGTATTCTCGTTTGTTTGGGTCGAGGATTTGATAAGAGTTCAAAATTTTTATCTTCACTATTATCTTCACTAGTGTATTATCCCGGGTTCGACGCAGTGGGATCCGAATGAATCACTTCTGAACAATTGAAAAATATATTTATATGTTTAAGACCGCAATTGTTGGATTTTGCCACAGAAGGATAATTATCAATTAAAATAAATATTAGATGTCTCACAACTACGAAGCTATTTATTTAGAAAAGCATGTATGGAAGTCTTTATTTGACTTCCACGGGGCTCATTCTTATTCTAGCATATAATTTTCAGGCGTATTCTAGTGTATATGTTAAAAATTCGGACGAATATTATAAGTGCATTAAAAAATAATGTTGCTTCATTCTTTAGTTAAAAAGTATAGAAGTTACATTTATCAGCGGCGACATCTTTATACTATTTGGTATGACAAATTTTCAACCGTAAATGGCGAAAGCGTAGTTGTATCACATGTTAAATGAGAAGCATAAATAGCCATGTCCGTCACATACATCAGCAAGACGCTACGCTAGATAGTGCTGTTTCCACAGCCTTAGACGCTTGTTTCCGGCCAGCTGGGAGCATATTTCGAAAAAAATTTTAATGATAATAATTTTTAATGCGCAATTAATCTAAAAATATACTATATGCAATTTTCAAAAATTTGATAGACCTGTGGTTGTTCTTGGGCGGATCGGTGAATGTCAGAAGTGATAGTGGTCACTAAACCAGCTTTAAAAACAGGCCGTAAGCCCGATGAACGCCCAATAAGGACTCCTGAGGGATTTCTGTAAGTGAGCTTAATTAATTCAATCATTCTGCAATTCACACTTATTTTGGGTTCGCTCGCTAGAATGTTCCGCTCGTCCCTGGTAGTGCTTTGCACGTCGTCTTCTCTGCTTCATTTCGTTGACTATCACACGGATTCACATTTCTCTATCTTTTCGCCCGTTTATTGACTTCGCTTATGTCGAAACACGACTGCCTCGGAGCGACGGTGTCGCCGTTTATATAGGATATTTTTTCTATAATATTCTCTTGTAAATCCTACATGCTTTCGGATTATTCCAAAACGTTCAAACTGTTCGGAGATCATTAAGTGCAGTTAATTTCGAGTTTAGAAACTCGCGAAAATATTTAGTGTAAATATTATGATCATAAAAAACTGTTTATAACCATAAAACAAAAAATGAATATTCTTTAGTCACACCTTCATTTAGATTCCATAAGAAAAATAGGCAATTTTTACTCCCTTTATATTAATTAACTCGTGGCGTCTGCTTGTCTTCTTGTCTTCTTGTCTGACGAAAAAACTTTTGATCCATTTTAAACACCTTTCCCGTGATCCAATCGAGCTGAAACTTTACAAGCAGACTCGTGGCGACGATTCTATCAAATTTTCGTTAAAAAAAATTAATAAATTTTTGGATTTTTCAAATTTTGATTGGTTTTTTCAAACAACTTAATAAGTTGTATGAAAATATTTCAACGTGTCTGGTAGACGCGAAACCTGATTATAGTATAATTTAGGATTTTTGGAATTTTTTTATTACTCCCTTTCGTAGCGTCGCCCGACCGAAGCCCAACGCGTAGGTTAAACGAAAAAAAATGTTTCAACTAGTAAATGAGAAAGGGAGTATAGTAAAAACTTGGTTTTTATGGGTTACTTCTTTAATAATATTGTTTTTTTAATATTATACGAAATATGTAGGTATAATAATTTATTAGGAGTAGAAGACTTGTGTCGCCTTCCGAGTCCTTCTCTTGCACGTCTACAGTCCTACACTGACTCGGGTACCTTTCCCATTTCTGGAAGCAGACCTGGAAATGACTTTTCGGAGTACTGTTCAGAACCTGTTTCACATTATCTTGGATATGAGTTATATTAAAAAGGGCATAGTTTAAGAATATGGCAGATGACTCAATTTTTTCAAACGCAATTATCCTCGGTAAGTTGAGTGTTCTGACTTGTTGAGACTTTCGCCCACAAATACATATATCGTTTGTATTTTTACCCGTAATGTTCTTTTGTCGTCACACGAAACATAATAATTTCGTTATCTGTCCGTCCGTCCTTCTGTCTGTCCCCGTAATTTCTTTCGAATTCGCGGCTAAAAAAACGGCCGGAGATGGGGCTTTAACCCCGGGCCGCCAAACCCGAACCGGCCGATTAACGCATGTGGCTACGGCCGCTTTTCCGTAGACCGCCAAAAAGATGCTACAAATATATATGTACCAGAGCTTAGGAAAAGACGCGAACCAATGTTCCATCATTTTTGACGGGTTGTTAAAAATAATGTTGTAGTGTAGACTAAATCGACGATAAAAGTGTGTTGGAAAATGCAGGCTTCACGTTGCGGTCCGTGCTTTCTTTTCAGGGTGTGTTTTTAATAAAGCGGGTTGTATGTAGAATGCGGAATGGAAATACCGCATCGCTGACGGGCCGTACAATAATTTCAAATCAAAACTCGGCCGCGCACGCGCAAAGGCGAGCCGGACAATAATGGAGTTTAACATCGGACGTATCTCGGCTGTACGCCTCCGCTAACGACCACCATTCCGGTCGTGTGCCAACCCTCGGGTCGGCCAGCAGGACGCTCTCCGCCGCGCATTGTTTGGCCATTGACATTTTTATTGTCTACCACAAATTATGACGTACGGGAGATAGCGCGTTTGTGTAATGTTGATGAGACCTAAAGCGGCCTGCGCGGGGGACACGAGAGTGACACGATCCAAATGTCTGTTGGACAAGTGTCAAACATAAATGGATAATCTTATTAACATCGCAAATGTATGTTTTAACATTGGAAAGCACTTTTCTCAGTGCCTATACTTATGAGTGGTTATGATTAAATATGTTATAAATGTCTCACAGGGACGAAGCTATTTATACAGTATAGTAGGTATGGAAGTCTTTAACTGGTTTAAGTGATCACTTTACACAATTTAATGTGTGTTATTTGTGTAATATGTTTCACTTAATTTTACCCCATCTTTGGTTGATTTTTGAGATGTCTGTTTTTGACTAAAGTACGAAGCAATATTATTTTTATGTGTATATGACATTCATTCGAATTATTAACGTGTACACTAGAATAATATAATTTATCTTCTTACGCTTCTACTACTATTATTTATTTTCTTAAGTTACTAAAATTACTATGATTACTATGAATTCTAATGTGTGGTAGTACCATATGCTTATTATTATTTCGTATATCATATTTAATATTCCTTAGTTCTTTTTTTTATGCTTAAACTTATTAGCGGTTGTCGTTATTATTATTTCTTATGCTTATGATACTATTATTTATGTGTAGTTATTATCTCTTATGATTATGATAATTTATTAAGCTAATGCTATTTTATCTATGTCTATGTATGATTATATCTTATATAATAAGTACTTATTGTTGCCAAAATTTAAACTATGTACATTTAAAAACATGTCAAATCCTTGTAAGATAAATTAATAAAATAAATTTGAGTAGCTTGTTGGTCTTGTGGTTGGGACACTCGCCTCGTGATCCAATGGTCGCGGGTTCGAATCTCAGCCCAGACTAGCAAGTGAGTCCTATTTTCATAGCACAAGCGTTTAGCTTAGTTTGAAAATAGTAAGAATATTGATGTGACACGTATTCCGTGTTCGCATCTGTATTTAAAAAAAAAAAAGAGAAGAAAAAATAAAGTAACTTCAAAAAAATAGATAATCTTCGATCGTTTCGAATCGCTTGTTAAATGCTGTGTGATCAAATATTATACTGAATGATAATTAAACAGCAAAATTTATAAGCATTCAAAAAACAAAATTTTTAAAGCCTAACCTACCCTGTGTTTTTTAATGGTTTTCTATTCTGTCGCGAATAAGGATAATAAAATAAACAATTTTGAAAGTGCAAAAAATAAAAGAAATTTTAAGAAGTATTTATTTGCTTAACAAAATTACTTTCACCAGCTCGTCTCCTCTTCTCTCAGTATTCCCGTAACAAACACCTTTACACCAGTAACTCCAACTCATTTTGTCAGTACGTAATTAATTAATTACTTGCATTTCCAACTAATCCGTGTAAAAAAAAAACTATCTTTGAATTTATTATATTTTAGTTAGTTTAATACTTCACCTGTTGAGATTTTAATACTTTCGTATCATGTTTTATGTTTTCCATCCATTTTAAGGATCATCATAAGTAATCTCTACATCTGATAACGGCAAATACATCAATAATATAATTCTGGCCAAAAAGACGGATGTTTTTTTTTTATATATATTTTTAATTTATATAAAATTCACCATAAAAAGTAAATAAGCACTCAAAAATTAAAATCTGAACTCTAGAATTTTCCTCAATAATTATTTTTTGATTTTTAAAAATTAAAAAATCAAGACACAATTTTAAGAGTTCAATATTTTTACTATCCAAACCAGGATGATTGTTTCGGCAGATTATGACATTTTACTAGAACATTTTAGTGAGTTTATATAAAAAAATATTTGATGAAATAATGTGAAATTACATGAATAATAATACAATCAATACAGGTAATGGTTTAACAATTATATCATCTGAATAGGTTATTAAATGTTAACTCTAAAATACATAATATTGTAAATAACAAGGATAATTGAATAAATGCAAACATTGGGAATACCAAAGCTAAAACAATAAATGCATTTTATTTTTGAGTAAAAAAACATAGAAATTTTCTATTGAAAATTAAAATTAACAAACGGGCCATCAACATGTGGTTATTGCCGTAATACATAGTCCTAGAGTGTCATTAGAGTACAAAGTATAAATACTTAATATTTTATGAATAATAATAATAATTGTATAACTTATATAGCGCCGTTTTCGCGAATACTCACCTCAAGGGCGCTTTACACAGAAAAATGATTAAAATTTTAGATGACACAGTACACTTTTTATAATAAAAAATTATAAATAATGATCAGAGTAATGTTAAAGAGTGTCGCAAATCATATAATACAGTCTAGAAATGTCCTGTGTATAAACGCGCCGTTTTAAATGTTTCGTGGCCATTATTATTTATTTAATCTCAGTATTTAATATTAATTCTGATACATCAATTTGAATTTCATATCTTTATTTGTGAAAACATATTCTAATTTATGAACTGTATGACAAATATCTATTTTAATTCCTCAACATTAATTCACATTAATTCCATGACCATGCGATCGACGATTGTAAATTATGACATGACGTTTTGATTAATATTTCAACTGTTTATAGTTTGGTATAGGAAGAGAGATTTATTAAGTATTAGATTAAGTATGTCATAAATATACAGTCAATAGAAAGTTCAGACGTACAGTCGAGTAGCTTGTTGGTCTTGTGGTTAGGACTCTCGCCTCGTGATCCAAAGGTCGCGGGTTCGAACCTCACTACATACCAGCAAGTTATTTTCGTAGCACAGACAGAGAAGCTATTTTCATAGCAAAAGCGTTTAGCTTAGTTACACTAGAACAGGTAACGACTGGTAAAACTAGAAGGAGCCAAAGACCGCCAGACTTACATTATACTTAGTATCAACTGTAGTAGGTAAAAAGGTTCGAATGTTGTGACAATTCGGGGGATTTTGGCAAATAACAGGTAATACATGTACAAAAAAAAACGATAAGCCGAACCGGCCGCCTAATGCATGTTGCTACCGCCGCCTCTCCGTGGACCGTTAAAAAAATGCTATGAAGTCTGACCATTTTCTGTTAAATATTTCAAAAATTCTGAAAAATTACGATTACTTTAACATCTCAAATAATAATAATTAAAAGTATTAAACAATTTCCACAGTACGACGCTCGTATCACCATTTACTATATGCACTTTATTAAACCTAGCCTCGTCACAAGCGGTTGTTGACCGCGCGTTACATGTTGAAAATTTGTCCTGTAAGTCGCTCATTCATTTCGACTCGGTGGCTTTTTTTGCCAGCCAGAGCAGTCGACTCTCCCTTTGGCGATCTTTACGACACCGTAACGCTGGCTACACGGTGTTAATGAAATGGCGAACGGCTCGGCTCCTCCCGTCCTCGCGGCGCGGGGCATCGACTGATTGATTTTAATGGCGATTCTCCTACTGGCCGCCGTAAACTGCTTCCATAAACCATTACACACCTCGCTCACACAGCGCTCACAATGGCCGCATTCCAGAGTTCAACAATTACACAGCGGTGTCAACAATCCGCCAGCTAATGTTCCGACTTGTTGGAGTTAACGCTTCGACTGTTACGGCCCGCGCTGTTTGTCTACTCGCGCGAGCAAAATGGTTCTAATGTTCTGCGCAACACGATAAGGTTCTGCATTTGAACATTTTTTACCAAGAAGTTCTCGATAGAAATATCTATCAAATATTGCAAAAGGTTTCCCGAATATTTCACATCTTCGATCATTAAGTCACTTCGTTAAAAAGTTTGTTGTATCCAATATTTAATTTTATATTATCATGCCTGTTAATTTTACTAAGTTTTGATTTTGGTCACGGATAGTAACTAGAATTATTATAATTGTTTTTAAATTTTGTAAACATTTTATACTTTTGAGTAGTTTCGTCATCTTGATTATGATTATGAGTAAAAAATATTCAAGCTACAATGTTACAAGCACCCTCTCCCCACCCACCCCTCCCATTTTATGCATTGTCATAATTTAAATCTTTGAAATATTTATTATCTATCACATATTCTTTATCATTGTTTTTTTATTTAGTTTTTCTTTTTTTTACCAGCTTCGAGGAAACTTTACTGGTCATACTCACGAATATTTTTTTTATATTATATAAAAAGAAATTAAAATTGTACTGTATGCTTCCCAAATAAAATAAAATAAAATGTCCTTATATCAATAGTTATGGAGATAAACGACTTCAAAGTTTGCATTTTTTTTAAATATTTTTGTTCTTCTGTAAAACATTGGACTATCATTACAGTAACTTCTATCGAATATTTAAAATTCATTCGCTTCAATACAAGTCAAATTCTTCTTCCTTCTGGGTTTCAATCCGTGGGATTTGTTTGCAGCAAAGCACATCTCCTTCTCCATTCTGCTCAGTCTCCGGCGATTCTCTTCAGCTCTGTGTAGGAGGCACAATTCATATCTTGGCACACTTGCTCAAGATATTCGCGGCGAGGGCGCCCTCTGGCAATCTTTCCCTCTACCATTCCCTCCAGATTTTCATGACGTAAAATTCACGCCAACACGCCTTTTCGAGATGCTATACATCATGTGCCTGGTTTCACCGATCCTGTTGAGATCCTCATCATTCGTAATGTAGTCTCTCCAGAAAAAAGTCAAATAAAATAATTAAAACCCCGCAGAAATTTGAAAGGTTTTTATCATTTTATTTAACTTGTGTTAATGCGAATGAATTTTGAATATTCGATAGAAGTTACTGCAATGATAGTCCCATTTTTTACAAAAAATATTGTTCCTTCAATATCTACGATTTACAATTTAGGCAGGTAAATATTGTACACCAGCTCTGTTAAACCCTCTATATCGATATGTTTTTTTCCTGTCATATATATGTATGTAAAAATAATTTTTCCTGTCAAAAGTATTATTTTGTATTTATCATTAACTAAATCAAATATGAGGCTAGTATTTTCCGCAAAAAAACTGGCATGACACAACACATATTGGAGGGTGACCCTTAAAAAGCTCTAAAAACCACAGAGCGCATGAAAAGATGTATGAATATGGCCGCGGCCAAAGTGCCAAGATGTGCTGAGATAATGTGGCGTTCTGTCTCCTCTGCCTACCCCTGTGGGGAAACTGCGTAGTGGTAGTTAGTCGATTCATTTTCAAAAATATATTTTTGTAAATTAAAAGGTTGTTATCATTTTATTTGATTTGTATTAAATTGAATGAATTTTTAATATTCGATAGAAGTTACCTTCTTGATAGCCCAACGTCTTACATAAGATATTTTTGATTAGCTCTGTTACAACCTGTATATTGATAAGTAAAAATAAAATAATTAAAAAGATATTAAATATAAAAAATATCAATTCGATAAATATCATTTTTAATGGTTCAGGGTAAAAGGCGTTCAAGTATTTAATTTATTTCCACGGAGAAAAGATATTTAGAATTGTTCCGCTATTGTCCTGCAGCGTCCGCGTGATTGGGCGGCGGTCTGTATCGGACATCTCGGATTGGCGCAGCCGGCGCGGCCGGTGTGGTCGCCCGCGCTTCTGCATGCAGATTGCGCGGGAAACTGAATTCCTATATGGATTTGTGCCCATAAAATCACGGGCGTCCCACTCAAGATGGCGCGCGGCGCATTGTGTCCGAGGATGTTCGGTAACGGCCCGCGTCAGGAGAAACACTTCTGTCCTCTGCGGGCAGCGCTTTCAAAATATGCACATATAAAAAAGAGCCCATTTCATATTAACCACGAGGCGCATTCCTTAAATGATGCACGGTAGGTGTACACGCTGTGAGGTACGGCACACCTACTCGAAATATTGCGGTACATTTTTTAAATGTATGAAAAAACAATGACATGAAAAATCGTAAAAAAATATATTTTTAATCGAATTTATTTTTATCTTGGTGTATGTATCCTCTTGAGTTTATGCAGGGTGTCTCATAGACAGTAGCAAAGACTTCGAGGGAGTCTTCTTTGTGCAATTTTGAGAAGAAAATTATTTACACTCGAAATGTCCACAGTTATGATAGATATGACAGATAAGCCACATCGAAGTTTGCATTTTTTTTCAATATTTCTGACTTATTTTCTGTAAAATGTTGAAGTGGGGGAGATGCAATACAAGTCAAATAATTGACATAAACCTTATAAAAAGTTCCCTCTCTAAGCACAAGAGTTTTTTTTTGTCTCTTTTGCTTTTTTTAAAAGTTGTGAAAAACACATAACGCAAATTTTCTCTCTTCCACACCGAAAAAAAATTAGTTTTTTGTCGAAATTGCAGAAGTACGGCGGCGGCGTGCGACATGCACATACCGAAAATGAACGTTGAATTTTATCGCGTTTGGTCAAAATCTTCAATCAAACGATATATAAAATATGAAATAAAATGTAAAAAACTGTAGGTATGTTAAATTATTAAATAAATTTAAAAAATATATATTTTTCAACATTTTTTTTCAATATTTTATTTTATTTTATGTAAATTTATAATTTTCCGTCTAAGTGACTTTTTACTTTGACGGGATTGTCCAACTTTTTACTTGAAAAAAGAAATATTTTAAAAAAATGCTAATTTTGATGTCGCTTATCTCCGTAAATGTCGACATTTCACCCAAAGTGTAAAGAATATTTTGTATTCATAATTGCATGAAGAAGACTCCCCCGAAATTTTTGCTACCAGCTATGAGACAACCTGTTTATTTATTTATCCACAGGCAAGCAAAATATAAGTACATGAAACTAAAGTTAATTTTTTAGTACACAACATGGTTCCACGGCGGGTTCCAATACATTTTACTTGTTTAAAAAAATTATTACGAGCTTGTAAATTTCAAAACAATTACGAAAGGGTCAAACCGAATACTTATGAAAAGTATATTGTCTTATAAGTCGCGCTTTATTACAAGAAGACGTTTTTAGAGACTCGATTTGGAACGATTTTTTTTAAAAGCAACATCTATTCTAAAAAAAATGGTTTTGTTTACCAGAGGATTTAATTATGTAAAAATAAACAATTTAACTGCGGTAAAAATGGGTCCTAAAATACTCAAGAGGGGACAATCTTCCGCTGTGAACCAACCCCCTTTTTAATGTACGGATTTAGTTCATCTCTTTAAATTTTTATATTCAGTGTATTTTTTTTTTCAAATTTTCCAACATTTAAATTATCTTCTGGTATATTCTGTCTTGTTATTGCGACCTTTATGACCGACATTTCGGAACCCATTGCAGGGTCCATCATCAGGGCTGATGTGTTGTTGTGAGTTTTAATGTTGTGGTCAGTGTTGTGTTAAGTATTGGCTAGCCAATACTCAACATAAAACTGACAACGTTTCACCTTGTTTCGACACGGTATTGCAAATACGTTATTAATTTGTAGTTAGATAACTTTGAAATCTTAATCTTTTTTGGCAAAGATTTCTAAAAAAAAAAATCGTAATGTAGTTTCTATTATAAAACTAGTCGATACAGTAATTGTAAAAAATCCAAACCTCAGTTCAAAGTTGACCATATTTATCAAAATTTTCCAAAAAATCCAAGACAGGCTCTTAAAAAATCTTGAAATTAGATTTTGTTTCTGCATTTTACAATATCCTAATATCCAAACTGATTGTTTTTCTTGTTGAAAAATATACCATCAAAACGAAAAGGTTGCATGTCATATGAAATTGATATATCAATCGAATGTGATGTACAAGTTTTATTTCAAATTTACATAAAAAAAGTATCATTTCACACAAACAAAAGCCCCAATTACTAAATTTATGTGTATTTATTTTTAATCGAAATTATTTTTCACGACGTTAAATTGACATTATTTAAGGAATCGGTAAATATAAATTTTATATTTTTTAACAGGTTTTTCAGTTCTTTTTATTATAAAAGAATATGACTAAATATATTGCAGGTATTTCCATACATTCGAACACATCTTATAAACTAACTAGCTGTAACCCGTCAAGAATGACAAGAATGGAACATTGGAACAAGTCCTATATGTAGTATATTTCTGGAGGTCTAGGTTTCTAGGTTGCCGCCTTCGGGTTTGCTCGCCCGGGATTCAAGCCACTTCTCCAGTTGTTTAATTTCGTTTTTTAGCCGTGAATTCGAACGTAATTACGGACGTTTCACAAAGTTACAGAAAGGCAGACGAACAACGAAATTATTATATTTAGATTAACATAGCATTTATATCTTGAAAATTAACACCTACATCAACTTATTTAAATACTAAAGTTACGGTCACAGAATATAACATTTTGGATAGAACAATTGAAAAGATTAAACAAGAAAGCTATTTGGTTTCTCATTCAAAACAATTTATCCTAGATTATAACACTGACACATCATTAGGCACAATCAACTTATTTATTATCTCCTCCAAATTAGGATTCAGCTATTTCGTATGGAACCGGGTAATTTATTTTTCATCTTAGAATCAACATTTTCCAATGTCCTCGATCCGCATTTATTGGTGATTTCAACTTATTAACTAACTGACTAAAATCACACCATTTCGTCGCAGGGGTAGGCAGAGAGGATGTAATGCCACATTCTTCTATCTTCGCATACCACTTTTGCTTCGGTCTCATTCATACAACTTATCATGTACGCTCTACGTTTGTTGGAGATTTTAACAGGGCCATCCTCCAATATTTTGTCTTTCGCGGACGCCCTCTATTCCCGCTGTCTTTTTTTAACCTTTTTTTCCTCGCTCGTACGTTCAGCATAGCCAAACTATCTCAACGATCCTTTCTTTATTCTATCTACAACGCTACATTCACACCTAATTTGTTCATTCCTCATTCTATCGGTCAAAGATTTTCCACGCAAGCGCCTTAGCATTTCTTGATTTTATTAGTATAAATACTTAATATGTGCTTAAAATAATGTATATTTTAGTTTACATAAAATGCATTGTTATGTTTTATTTATTTTTTATTTTTTCAACAAACAGACCGTCAACGGGTCATTAATGACCCTAATAGATGGTCCTAAAGTGACATTAGAGTAGAAAGTAAGAACAATTTGTTAACTTTTTGAAAATTACATAATTACACAATACACTTTTAACGTAAATTGACAATAAATAATATATATTAAATAAGTTTTTATACAATACATAATACACTTTTTTATGACAAATAAAAAATAAGTAATGCCTTAATGATAAAATGAATAGTTAATAATATTCAGAAAAAAAATATCGGAAATCAATAATCATAATTTAGGAATAAGTTCTTGATATGAAGTTTTTACATAATACACTTTTTATAAATAAATAAAACATTAATAGTAAAAAATGTCTTAGTGACAAATAAATTGTAAATAATATTCCGTATAAAAAAGTTTATTTTACATAATACACTTTTTATAAATAAATAAAACATTAATAGTAAAAAATGTCTTGGTGACAAATAAATTGTAAATAATATTCCGTATAATATAGAGACTGTGTACGAATATATACGAGACTATATACGTTATATCACATTATAATTTGTACGTCTTAAATAATGAATCCCCGTGGTATAATTATTATAAACGCAAACATTCCACTATCGCGAACATGGGATTATTCAAATTTTCAGTCAGTTGTGCTATTGTTCCGTGATTTCTGTCCTAAAACAATCAAATTGGCTCGATTTTCAAACGCCGTTTCCCGCCGTCCGCCATCTTGGCCGTTAGCCTTCATTCACTGTCAATCAATGGTCAGTGTTGCAAAGCGGGGCCTAAAATACTGCCACCGCCGATCTGCGCCAAATAAGCTGGAGCGCCTACTGCCGGGGCCTACCGCGCCGTGCGGAGGACTTTACACTTACAAACAACCAACCCCGTCTGAAACAAGGCCGTTCTGTTTATCAAATGAGCGCAACAAAGTACCCGTGAGAAGTGCCGCCCATTGTTAGGTGTTTAGGTGTTAACATAAATAGTGAACATTTTTTTAAAGTAAAACAAATTGGTAACGACTACACTACCGCTCTACAAGAGTTTTTCTTTTATTTTACGTTTATAAATTTTCTTAATTATAATCAAAATAGAATGTCAAGTAGAATAAAACTAGCCCATAAAAACCAACTTTTTATTTTACTCCCTTTCTTTGTAAATTAAGTTTACCATCATTAAATAATTGATTGACTGAAAATGAAACATATCTCGAAAACTATCTTTTTTTTTTTAAATAAATAGAGATGCGAACACGGAATACGTGTCACATCAATATTCTTACTATTTTCAAACTAAGCTAAACGCTTGTGCTATGAAAATAGGACTAACTTGCTAGTCTGGGCTGAGATTCGAACCCGCGACCATTGGATTACGAGGCGAGTGTCCTAACCACATCTAATCTATGTCAAAAATCTCTTCAAATATATCTTTATCTTCATTTGAATTTTCTTTTCATTTTATTTCCTCTTACATTCCTTTTAGCGAATTAAAATCTTAACAATTAAGGACGAATTAATACATATAACATAACACTAAACTTACAGGAATGTAGATATATAGATATATTATAATATATATATATATAATAATATATATAATATATATTATATATATATAATATATATATATATTATATATATATTTCTTTAAAATGTCAGATGTTTTGAGCTTTGGTGAGACACTTCATTCATTGAAGATTAAATTCTAAAAACATTTATCAGTCAGTTTAATCAAGATTTTGATAGATTCAATTATCAGCAATATCGTACCTTATGAATTTCCAGCGTCAAATAGTTTAAAATCGTCTAAATCAGATTTGAGTAATGTAGCAGAAATCTAAAAAAAAAAAATTATTATTTGATTTTTTCCTAAAAAAACGAATTTTGCTGTTATCTGTGAACCAATTGTCATAAATTTTCGAAATTCGTAGTGAAGTACCTATTATACCGACGGAGTAATTCAAATTTTAAATATTCCATGACGTCATCAGGCCGCCGCAAACTTTTCTATAATGATACCAATTTGAAAAAAACCATTAAAATTTCTAAAAATCCAAAATTATGTAATAATTATTAATTTTTTAACGAAAATTTGTTAGATCATTTTTATCGTCGCCACGAGTCTGCTTGTAAAGTTTCAGCTCGATTGGATCACGGGAAAAGGTTTAAAAATCGATCCAAAGTTTTTTCGTCAGACAAGCAAACAGACGCTACGAGTTTAAAGAAAGGGAGTAAAAAATGAGCATTTTCGACACCTCCTGTTCGAATGACGAATTCTTTGTGTCAATACCGGATGTTCTTTATCGCAGAGGCATCGAAAAACTTGTAGAACATTGGAATAATTGTTGACTAATTTGAGATATTTTTTTTTGCTGCGGTCTCTTATCCTCTTCATTTGGATATAAGTTATGTGTAGCACCCAGTAGTTTTCACAATGTCTACAACACAATGTACAAATACTACACAAGCTCAAAAATTTTTTTCGTTATTATCTATACGCTGATTTTATTGTCACGTGTCGTGACAGTAAAATCAGCATAAGTAAAAAAGGGAGAAATTAATGAAAACTCCTGAAATTAATAAGCGATTTATAATTAATGCTTAGTACTAATGATTAATTAATTATTCAAAGTACAGTCACTTATCACGAATTAAACTTGACGCTTTTCTTTAACCTACACTATTTCGCAATATATCCCTCGTACTTTAACACTTTATTATCGCTGGGTAGCACGTATTTACCATTTGTTGAACATTCAATTCCCGCACATAATATTTATAGCTCTGGTTGCAGACATTTCTCGAAAGTTGCAGATCACTCTAGATTGCTGTAGGCCATTCTCGGTCCTTCGATAGTGTTGTGACATATTATATTATATTACAAGGGATTCGGACAGTGCGCAATAAATTTTCGAACGATTAATTGTAATGAGACACGCCTTTATAAAATTGTCAAAATTTACATTACATTAGAATACATTCATTTTGTTCGATTCGCCCACTAAAAATCCCCTTACTTCGGGTCTACCAGTCTAGAGTACAAACATAACTTTTTATAAATTTCTGTCTAGATGTGTCGTAACATAAATAGACATTCTTAAAACAAATTCACATGATGTCGGATTATTATTAATATTATTAGTTTGCCTGATTATTTGCAATGATGTAGGTATTTAAAAAAAACTTCAATTTTAATTTTAATAATTAATTTGCCAGCATATTTTGCACTTTAATCATTGAGAATTCTTGCGATAACATGTAAGTGTTCTAGTGGATGATCAGTAACTTTATCTGATTTTATTTAATTGTTTATTTTCTTTATATTTTAATTTTTATACGTGTTTGTTCTCAAAATTAAATAAATAAATATACATCTACTTTATGTGATTAAAAGATCAGCGGTTTCCAAAGACAAACTTACGTCTAAGATGAAAATTCCTACAAAGTAAACAATGCGAAGTAGGTTTATCATTAATTAACATATTCTTATAAATATATCTTATTGATTTTTCCTATTAATTACTATAAACAAGTAAATAAATAACCTAACCTAACTACAAGGTAAAACAATTGCAATAAATGGATATCATTTAGTTAGGTTAAGTAAATAGACCGAAGGCCCTCGGTCGGTTTCTGCCAGCTCCTCGCATTTATTTAATGTTATTCATACGTAATTAGGCCTTCGTCGCGTCGAGAAAATTTTAATATTTATGTTTTTTGAAATCCTCCCGAAACGATGGGGAAGATATTTCGAATCCTGCGCGTAGGCGACGCCTTTGCCCTTGCTGCGCGAATTTGAATTTCGCATGCACATCATCGCCGCCATCTTGCATTGTGCGCGCGCCCATTAGGGGCGCTGCGCGCGCAAATAGGCCGCGTTTGGGAAATCTGCCCGTGCGCGCAGCGTGATGAAATGTCAACGTCACCAGCCCGTGAGTGATTGAACAAGTATTGTTTCGTGAATATAAGATGAGAAAAAGTGGCCGGAATGCCGGTGGCTGAGCTTGTTTTACATAAAATCGATTCACATTGCTCATTGGACGTCGCGGGCCGCGATCGCCGTCCGATAGCGCGCGAAGCCGGCCTAGACACGCCATTAATGAGATGGCTGCCGGTTGAGAAAATTCATAATTAGCCTTTGTGCTGGCGTCTGTCGTCGCCGGGATTGACGTACCGGCCTTCGTTAGATGCGTCTGCTCGGCTGGAAGTGTGCTCCGGTGTGCACGGATCATCTCATTACAGGAACTAAATATAAGACCCCGCGACCGGACCGACGATTGGGAATAAAAATTTACTATACACATTTATCAGTCTCGTTACATGGAAATATGTGAATCTTAATAGTCTCATTTCATGTACAAGACACAAGATCTCGTAGCGAAACCAAAACCAAATATTTTAAAGACGTAACATAAAAGGACCACTTTGATCTATTTTATTAAGAATGACGGTATGGGCATGAAAAATATCACACCAACATTTACATTTTTTTAAATTGTAAGATTGTCTTTTATAAGCATGTTTTGTATCAATTGTAGTGCATTGAGAAACAGTTAGTAAAAAAACCTTACTGGTCTTCGTATTGAGATGAAATTTTGAAAAAGTTTTTATGAAAATTTAAAGCAAGAACGGTTTCTGTATGAATTTTTATTATTATTATAAATTTGACTTTTCTTAAAGAGTTAAGGTTATTATTACGGTCGTTAGACATATTTATCTGTAAATGGTTACGGATATTTTATACGAACCGTATGTTTTTCCGAGAAACGATTCTCGACGTTTTGTTGAGGTCGTATTCAACGTCATCAGGAGAACGACCTGTACCCGCGGAATTATAGGACGGACTGCTCTATAAAATATCCGTAACCATTTACAGTTAAATTGATTTTTCTTGATGTATTTTTGCATGTTTTTTACGTTTGGATGAGATGCGTGTATAATACATCTAAATTAAAGAGATGTATTAATAATTGCACATTATTTATTGTAATATATCAAAAATTTACAACGGAATTCACACACTTACTCTATAATAATATTTAAAGATTTTACGCGTTCATTCGTTAACGCCTCTTTATTAATTATACTCTGCAACCTCATTGGTTAATTAGCATTCCTCTTTTCACCAATTAACACAGCGTCGGTACGTCCCCCTCTCGTTTATGCAAATATCTCTCGTTCCTCCGGAAAATTGCGCCGCATTAATTAAGCCGCGATTCTGCGCGCCAAAGCCTTCGGATCCCCCACTTAGGCGGTAATTAAAACGCGGCCGCCTCGCCATTGGCCTCGCAATCAGGGGATGAATGGCCCGCTCCAATTAAAACGGCGCTTAAAACAGTCGCAGGGCGCCATTGGACTATTTTCCCGGGAAAACTTTGCGCTTAATTTTCGCGCCGTATTAATTATAACAGAGGGCGGGGCCACACCGCCGGAGGAAGGGTTGGGATGCTCACTGCGGAGTTCTTATTTATTATGCCTTAGTTATTAAAAGTTGGGCGTGGTTTAGTGTGGAGAAAATTGCTTTCAAGTAAAAGCCTTTTTCTTTTTTCCCTTGAGCATTAATCGCTTTTATTACGACGTCCACCCTTTTCTTCTGTTTTCAATACACTTTTTTTATATTTATCGTTTGTAAAATAATCATAGTCTCGTATTAATGGGTTTACTTGAAAGAAAATCGTTCTTAATGTGTTCATAATTCTCAATCATATTTTAACTTACATAATGGTTAATGTGGTAGTTAGAAAGAAGGGTAAATGAATTTACCTGAATTAGAAACGATGTTAACGATGCTCTATAATCTCTTAATTAGAAGAATTTTCAAATAAGTATCCATGTATGTGTTAAATTTTAAAGTGATCGGAGCAGTCCAACTATATTATTTTCCGATCTTTACATTTCTACTTCTACTACCTGAGCGCGCTCGGCCGTCACTCCTTTTTTCTACTCGTCACGCCTTTTGTCTACTCCACTCTCCCCGCCTCTATTCATTGAAGCAGCTGCGTGTTTTGTTTCTTAGAATTGAACTTTTATAGGTCAATCTTAATGTATGGTGCTGGCATCGCTGATTGACTTGAGGAAAGACTTTTTTCTTAAGAAAACTTTAAACGCGTTTCTCTCAAAACTATGTTTTTTCCGGTCGGCTACCATTATTTCTTTGGAACCACTGAATAGCTTCAGCACATTCTACAACAAAGTCAAAATTGTAATTTTTACTATTTTTTTTCGGCCAAAAACAGTGAAAAAAATCTTCATATTCTTGGGTTTTTTTAAATGATCGCCATTTTGTTATTTATCAAAAAATATTGATTTCCATAGAATGCAGTAGAGCCACTTATATACTGCATATAAATATTTTTGGTTTTTGTGTTTTAGATGAGCCGTTATCAAGGTCGCCAGCGACATACCAACTTTTTGAAGAGTTCCGTTCACCCGTTGTTTATGTGTATAAAAAGTGTAAAAAACAATAAATACATATATTTTTTATATTTTTCAAAAATGTCTTTTTTAATTTGAATAAACCGTATATCAATATCTGTAATAGTTTTTTCATTAAAAAATCATAAAAATAGCCTTTTTTCGAGCGTCTAAACCAGAATGATCCCTTAAAGGTAGCAAACTAACCCATGTTACCCGTGTATTCATCAATTTAATTGTTTTGAAAAGTGAAAAAAACAGGAAAAAAATCGCCAATGTTATCCAAAGAAAGCACGTAGGTATCTAAATTCGCAAAACGAATTTAATTTTCGTCATTTCATCTCATGTTTGGTGTTTGCTTTTTACCAGCAAGCAGAAGAAAACCAAGAATTCAGATAAAATCTTTTGTTGCCGTTTCCGTGGTTCTGTGTTCTTAAATACAAAATCACTGTACTGTATTAACGTTTAATTAGGGGTATACACACTACCTCCACACTGTTATTTTTATTTGTAATGTTTTGTGTTACTGATTTGTTTTCTACAGATGTTTTGCTAATGGAAGTGGTACATTCTATGATTAAATATATGTAAATAAATTTTACGTCCAAAGTTTTTCATTATATTTTATTCTTTTTTTTAGAATGATTCACATACAATGAAAAGCACATAACATGATAAAGGTAATACGAATAGTATACAATATATAATATATATATATATATTGTATAATATTCGTATAATACGAATATTATACGAATATTATACAATATTCGTATTACCTATATCATACATATTTATATTATACAAGTTTAAATGCTTTTCATCACTTAAATGTGAACACAGCAAACATAGAGATAAAAAGTAAAAGCTGAAACATACTCAAGGAAAAATAGAAAAAAGTAATTTTATAGAGTGAGCTAAAATAGAGTGAGACTGAACAAGGAGACTAAACAGCTAATTAAGTAAGTTGGTAATAGTTCTCTTGTGTTCATGAAAACTGTCATGAAATATGTATAATTAATTCGAATGAACATTTAAATTATCTACCCGACCAGTGCAAGAATTGGAATGTTGTATTTTGATTGCAAATTGTGTCTTTATTTTTCTTTTTTTTTATCAAAAATTAAAATACAAATTTGTCTACGTTGCAATGCCCGTCACTAACACTACCAGCGCAAATAATGTTGAGATATAAAAAATAAGGTACCTACATCGAACATAATAATTTCGCTCTCTGACTATCTGTCCATCGTAAAGTCTGTAAATTGCCGGAATTAAAACTTTAGATAACAAGAGTGTGACACGCAATCAGCGCGGCTTATGTGTGTTGCGCACTCACGCAAGGCAAGTCGTTATTATTATTTCCCGTGATTTTTCACGGGTGTATGGTTAGTAATTAATAAAAACATAATTCTCTACGTAAAAATTTCCGTCACTTACCCTATTAAGATGCTACGCTACGCTAGCCTTAACTCGCAGCCGAAAGATATAGTAAAAGTACGTCATTTTGACGGGTTATAGCTAATTATTTATAACATGGCGGCCCTCGTAGCCCAGTGGGCATGACACTGGCTTCCCACACCGAGGGTTCCGGGTTCGATTCCCGGTGAGATCACAATTAATCTATGTGATTTACTCAAGCCTGGGTGTTTTGTGGTGTGTTTCGCTTTTGTAATTGGGCTTGGACTGTTAAAGCATAAAAAAGAATTTAAAAAATAAAACATATCGTTAAAAAACAAATGAAAATGTCTTTTTTTTAATGAACAGATGTGTTAATGCTTTTATTTTGTCATCTACTATAGAAAACGCTTAATGTATGTTAATTTTTTTGGGTGGACGGTATTTTAATTGCTTTTTGTGTTTGGTCTATGAAAAGGTGAAATGGTTTTTTTATATATTTAATAACAAAAAATGTAAATACATGATGACTCTTAAACATCTTCCATAACTGTAACCATCATAGTTTTAACATTCCTTCACCGAGTTCCTTAAAAAACCATATTTACACCAAATTTTAAATTGCCTTTGCAGAAACTTCATAATCTGTTATTTCTTATTTTTAAAAATATTTTTACACTGTTGTTATTTTAATGTGAGAAAAAATTATTCTAGTTTATTATGTTCTCCTCGAGGTTAATTAGATTTATGGTGGTTTTTGCATACATTGGAGTGTTGACTCATATACCACGCTGTAAGCATTTTTAATTTATTTATTTATTTATGAATCTTAACTGTTTAAATGCATAAAAGCATAACTAAGTGAATTAAATATATACTTATAAGAAACGTCCACAACATAGTAGAGAAAATGAATTTTAATGCTTAAAATAAAAGAAATTTTTGAAAGTTAAATGTTATAATTTTAATTGATTTAAATGTTTAAAAATGTGTTTCTTTCAACAACCTGCCTATAATAATTGCCGTCGTATGTCTGTCTCTAACGCTACACTTATAACTATTGCTGATATATGGCGTTGTTAGCCTTGATTTGACAGAACTAGTTTGAATGTTCTCCACTTAGAAAGCGATTTGTTTAAAAAATCTGTCAAACGGTGAATTTAAAAAACGGATTTGTAGTATTAGTTTTATGGTTTTAAATTAAGTCAATTTGTGTTTGACAGTCGCATTGTAATTTTGACCAATGGACTAAACGAACTGTGTAAATTTGTATCGCAAAAAATATGATCATATATATCGTATTTTATATATATGATCAGTACTAAAAATTGAAATTTTCATTGAACATGATTCTAGAATAATCTTTAATAGGCTAAATGTCTTAAATACAATATAGATAATTTATATAAAATAATTTTGTAAACACCACTTTTTTATTGAAAAAAATTCTACATGTTTCGAAGCCAATGGCTTCTTCGTCAGGATAACAAAAATAAAATTTTAAAAATTGGTTGACCATTTAAAACTATTGAATATTCCAAATAATTCATTTTTAGTTTCATTTGATGTTGTAAATTTGTTTCCCAGTGTTCCAATTGAAGAAATTAAAATTATTATAAATGAATTATTAAATTCTTCAAATATTTGTAAAGATTTATCTCATGATTTGACTAGACTTTTTAACGTTGTTTTAAATCAAAATAATTTTCCATTTGATAATACTATTTTTAAACAAGAGGGTTTAGCAATGGGTTCTAGTATAAGTTCTTTAGTGGCTGATATATTTTTAAATAATTTAGAGAAAATAATTTTTAAAAGTTCTGCTTTATTATTAAATTATTTTTTTTTGGAAAAGATATGTTGATGACATTTTATGTATATGGACTGGTACTGAAAGACACCTAAAAATTTTTCTTAATCTCTTAAATAAACTACATTAAAGGATTCAATTTACCATAGAAATTAAATATTCTAGCATAAATTTTTTGGATTTGAATATTTCAATTGTTAATAATAAAATTGATTTTAACATATTTCGTAACCATTCATATTCTCAAAAATTGTCAACTTTTCACTCAATGTTAAATAGATTAATTAATATTCCATTATCTGTTGATAATTTTAATATTGAATTAAAAATTATTAAACAGATCGCGTTTAATAATGGTTATGATAAAAAATTAATCGATATTATGTTTAATAAAAAGTACAAGAAAAAAATTTAATCTTTTGATTACCCTTTAATTTTTGATTCTGATAAACATTGGAGGAAAATTATATTTATAAATAATGAAATTTCTAATTCAATAGTTAAAAATATCTCAAAAGTTATTCAACCAGCTTTTTATACTAATAATAAATTTTAAAAATACATATTAAATAATAAAGATAAGGATAATTTTTTTTTTAAATCTGGTGTTTATAAATTAATTTGTAATGATTGTGATTATTTTTATATAGGAAAAATGTGGAGAAATTTTGAAATTAGAGTTAAGGAACACTTAAGGTGTTTAAATAGTAATAATTATTCCGAATTTTCTAACCATCTTTTGGCTATGGATCATTCTTTTGATATTAATAAGGGTTTACAAATTTTACATACAAATTATACAGAATCACAATTTGATAAATTAGAAATTTTGGAAATAAGAAAGAGTGTAAATAGTAAATTGAATGTTATAAATAATCAGGTCCTTTTTGTAAATAGTTATCTTTTAAATTTATTTTCATGTTAAGTAGGTACTTTATATTATCATTTTCCATATATAACTTTTTAATATTTTGATCTATACTTCGATTTTTTAATTTTATTTTTGTTATCCTGACATAGAAGCCATTGGCTTCGAAACATGTTGAATTTTTTTCAGTAAAAAAATGGTGTTTACATAATTATTTTATATAAATTATAATTATATCACCACAGAGTAATTTTGCTATATTTGAAGAAGAAGAAAAAATATAGATAGTTTAAATCAATAATAAAAAGAACCGTCATTTTAGGGGGGTTATCGCTAGTTAATTAGTATTTGTAAAATTTGTTATTTTTTATCATTATTATGTTCTGAACAAAACCTTTTTCACATTTCATTTTAAATCTTTGAAGAGCATTTGTCTCTTCCCAAAGTTACTTCCAAACATCTCATTTTATAAAACAACTTTATGAAGTTATAATAAACTTTATCCGAGCGCCGTATTTCGTTCCGGCGAAGTTTTATTAAGTGAGTCCTTCTCTGTCGCACATAAATACCCCTAGAATAATCACCCTTTCGTACAAACACCGTCCCGTATACGTACAGCGCCGGCTGCTGTCCGGGATTCCAACACCCGCAAGTAGAAATCCTTTGGGCAATCAGCTCCTGCTAAATAAGCCGAGATTTCCCTGGCATTTTCTCAGCGACCCCTTCCACTCCGCCGCCACCCCCTTTCATCCCGGCCAATGGGCGGCCGCCGTAATAGAGCCTGGGATTAATTAAGGGTACAACGCCCAGAAACTGCCCTCGCAACACGTACACCAAATTAGGTAGCTGCCCGCCCGGCTGCGCTGGTGGTGGTGTGAGTAGGACGGTGTCATTGTCTCGGTCGTGTTGGTTAGCCAGCTTCATCTCAGAACCGTCCTCTTATCTTTGTAAAAAGGTAAAAACTTAAAAAATGTTTCCTTGTGCTCATTAATGCAATCATTATGCACGTTTTAACAGAGTGTGACTCAAAGCTAATGGCAGTAAAGGGGGTGGTAAGAAAATCGATAAAATCGTTACAAATTCTTATTATGATTTCAAGTTGTAGAATGTGTATTATTAATATCATTAATATTTAAAGCATTAAATTTGTGGTTAGACATTATAACAGGATGTGACTTTGCAAAATTGTCTCAGTACACAGGTTAGAATCATTTTAATTTTTATTTTCCCAATAGGTGGCGGCACATCTCCTGATATATTTCCGTTTTCTCGGATATATTTGCGACCCGGTGTCAAATTCAAGCATTACAGGTTTACAAGGAAAGTCCCTCAGAATTACGAAAATATTGTTACACGCGCATTTTTCTCCAATTTCTGTGTATTACTTGATAATATAGTAAATTTTTTTTTTCATATTACTCGTCTGCTCGTGAGGATCAACCCAACTATCAATTCACACTCATGGTACACGTTACTTCATTTTTTTTTTTTAAATAGAGATGCGAACACGGAATTCGTGTCACATCAATATTCTTACTATTTTCAAATTAAGCTAAACGCTTGTACTATAAAAATAGGACTAACTTGCTTGTCTGGAGGGAGATTCGAACCTGCGACCTTTGGATCACGAGGCGAGAGTCCTAACCACAAGACCAACAAGCTACTCAAGATAGATCACATTCCGCAGACTACCAAAACATGATCAATACGTTTGACTTATTTAAAAAAAATAATACGAGCTTGTTAATTTTGAAATAATTCTGTAAATGTCAAACTAAATACTCTTTTTAAAGAATAACGTCGTAGTAAATAAGTCGCGCTTTATTAAAAAAATACGGTTTTACTTAGTCGTTACGAATCAGTTTGGAAAATAATTAAAAATACAATGTCCATCGTAAAAAATACATTTTGTTTACGATGGGATTTATTTATACATGAATTAATATGTTAGCTGCATTATTAGTGTCTTAAATATGTGTTAGGGGGGACATTCTTCTATGTCTATGCTATGTCGCCTAAAGAAAGGGTTTTAATCATTTCTGTATAATTGAATACTCTGTGTTACAAACATAGAATTAAAAAAAAATTTAAATACTGAATCTGTCTTACTCGGAAATGTTATTCCTTTTTTCCCTGCCATTAATTGTACGCCATGTTGGTACTACAAAAGTTTAAATCTGATTATATTTCATTGCTCGTTAGCAGATTTGTTTAAGCCTATTTTTCCTGGATTTTTGAAAAGCTACGCCAATTACTCTTAATTGAATTCGTAAACAGTTAAGGGAAATTTCCTTTGTACCGTGAAATAATGCGAAAGTCCTTTACAAATTAGCTTTTCCTCTAGTTCTTCGTTCGTTATAGATTCGGGCTCCGTAAGTCTCGGGCCGGGGAGCGCTCTCCCAATTATTGTTACAAATTAATCTCTTTGAAAATTATATATAATTACGTTCTTCTTTGAATTCTTTTCGAGGAAAAGCTAGCGAACAAATTAGTTCGGATCTCGTACGTAACATAAAAGGTTACACACACAGGGGAAGGGACACCCACACGCGGGCAGGAGCCGGGCCGCTCATTTCAGCGGGGGTATGTGTGTGCGGAGAGCTAACAAACTCTTATAAACACTGCGAGAAAAATCTCATCAGCTTCCTCATTGGCGGCGAGTTTGTTCCCGAGTTTTCCAGAGTCGCGCTCCCACACACACACGCGCGCGCGCGGACACACGCACACCGGCGCCGGTTCTATTAAGAGTTTTCCTTAGACAAAGCGGCATTCCGGGCGAGCGGGACGGGTGTATCTGACGGAGCGAGGGGGAGCTTTCCCCGGAAAAGCTAACGAATGTCGGCTCATTTACTAATGTGTCACATCCACACGCGGCCCACCCCGGCTAATAGTTTCCCCCGAGACAGGAGAGGGAGGCTGCTCGTGTGTGAGGTTGCGGCTGTTTGCCGGGGGGAGGGGGGGGGAGCGGTGACCAATGGGCTCGCCCCCCGCGCCCTCGGGATGTTTGGACTTATTCTGTTTGTGTTTATTGGGCGGTCTGCCCTATCTCTGATTAATATTTTGTTAGGAGATAATAAGGTTGCGAAAGCGAAAAGCACATCGCATGTCGCAGTTGTAGTACCTACCTACGGCACGATCAGATCGCGTATCTGAAATTATATATTTTATAAATTATCGTTTTAAATCTACTTGATTAAACAGCCAGTCTTTTTATAATATTGTTATTAAATAATTAAGCTTCGTGATATAATATTTTAATTTAAAAAAATAAAAAATTTATTATTTAACCTTCATACCTTAACAATATATGAGTTATTTACCTATGTTATAATTTCGAAAGGAGCAATCCTGCTCATAATCAGGTAAGAGGTGTAAAAATCATGATAATGGCCATTGGTTTTTTTTAGATTTTATCCGGATTGGCCACATTTTTTCCAGGATAGCCAATTGGTATCCGATTTTGCTCAGCTTGGATTGCCATTTTAACAACACTTTAAAATTGTGCAGATTTATTTCTAAAACCGTGGTATCGTTATCATATTTAAACACAACACAAATGGCATAATATATCTTTCCTATAAAGTCAATACCTTGGCCATTACCACGATTTTTATGTGTTTTATTTTATTTTAATGTTGTATACCTCTAAAAAAAAACACTGAAACTAAAATTTTATTCATAACAGTTTTCAATATTTTTTGTCAATCTAATCGGGTAGGGCGGGGAACCACGTAGTAAGGAGCAGTTTTTTGATCATTAACGGAAATAAGTCTTGGATCAGAGAAGTGTTTTGAAATATGATACTGTTAATAAGTGTTGGAGTAGTTTTGAATTGTGACTATTAGACCAGTCTCTTATTATTTAGAATTAATTGACATACATATTCAATTATCTTACTTTTCTCTTTAACGACGTGACGTTCTTAATCTAGGAATAATACCTATCTAGGAATCAGGAATAGAATCTAGGAATCAACATTAGAACCGAACAGAACCGTTCAGTAAATGACAAAACTGTACATGTTTTGATATTTATATATATCTTTATGTATTTGCGTGGTACGTCCATGTGTCATTAGAGTTGCTTACTTTCCGGGTAGATTATATTTATTATCCAAACGTATAATACGGTCCACAATTCTTTGTTGGTAGATACATTCTTTCCTTAATTATGAGTGGAAAATATTCAAGCAACAATGTCCTAATATCAGCATGGAGATAATCGACTTCAAATTTTGATATTTTTTAAATATTTCTTACTAATTTTCTGTATAATTTTGGACTATCATTACTATAACTTATATTGAATATTTAACATTCAAAAACCTTGCAAAAAAGTCTTGTTTAAATTTATACAAGGTTTGATTAATTTTATTTGACTTTCATTAAAGCGAATGAATTTTTAATATTCGATATGAATTACTTAAATAATAGTCTAACTTTTACATGACTTACGATTACAAAGATTTAACAAAAAAATTTACAAAGACAAGTCAAAAATATTGAAAAAAAATGTGAACATGGAAGTAGCTAACGATTATGACTTCTATGCTAGCATTTTAAAATTTAATACTTTTTTTTATATAAAACATTAGAAAGTGTTGAAATTCTTCATTTTATTTATTGTTTCGTTGTCAAGAGTCAAAATGAGTACCTTGGAATTCCTTTTAATGATATAGAAAACAGGTTGAACCCAGTTATATTTTATAGCGTTAAAGTGCCGGTTTACTAACAACAGTTAAATATACAAACGCAAATAATTAATAAAAATAAAACTTTATCCTTATAATATATTTTCTGTTAATTCCTAATAAAAACCGTATCAACGGACGGCGAAATATAATATTATAAAATCTTCAGTCGCAAATATTACTTACTAGCTGATCCATCAAAATGATTTTTACTTTTATACGGGTGTTTTAATTTCAGCTTTAAATTAGTTACAATTAGTAACATAGCTACATTAGTTACATAATTATCGCTTTTATATTCTGGTAGTATATAAATCAAAACACAGAATTTCTTCTGTGAAGATTTTTAATATTTAATTATTTTTCAAAATATAAACAAAAATCTTGCCCTGCTTCTGCATATAGTGAAATCACAAATGAAAATTATCTTGGGCCTATGCTAAGAATGCCAGAGAAACGAGTACCTACCGAGAAGTATCTTGGCAACCCCGGAAGACAAGCAACCGGTGGGTCGCCCCAAATTTAACTGAAAAAAACAACAGAAAAAAGTCTACGAAAACAGAATCGGTCTCGACTAGGTAACACATATGGAAATAGCACAATGCAGGGGAATATGGAAGCACCTTGTCTAGTCTTTGGCCCTTGAGCCCTCAACCCTACCAGGACATGGGGATGAAGATGAAGGTGTAGGTTTTTTTTAAATATTATATTCAAGAACATATTCATATTTGTATTTGTATACAAATATGAATGTGTTCATGAATTTAATATATGTTGTATCAAATAAAAATGAATTAATCGGTTGATTCTGGCGTCCATCTAGCGGTAGTATTGCAAAGTAACTTGAACTACCGTATCAAAAAAGTGGATTGCTCTATGGACAAAAATAAAAATTAATCAATTAATAAAAATGAGAATTACATATAATGTCGATATATTCACGGAAATCTACAAGGTTCCTATAGCTTAGTGGTCAGAGCACCGGCTCCGGAAAGGAAGTGACCCGGGTTTGAATCCCGGTAGTAGCCAAATATTTTTTCGTGAATTAGATTTTTCTGTATGTCTTTTTAATTGATTAATTAATTTGGTTATTAATTTTTTTAAATACACCTACTAGAAATCTAGCGTAGCATAGCGTCTTGGTATGTATTTTATATGTCACAATTGTGTATTTTATAATTCAACACCATATCAGGACGTAGGTATGTGTAAATAAATTAAATTTTTAAATTAAATTATTGTAGAGCGTACTTAATTTACATAACTGAAAATAATTAGAAATTAATTTTCTGTTCTTGTCTGTTTCTATTTTTACAATATATTTGTTTTCAATTCGGACAAAGTTCCAAACCGTTTTAAACAGATCCTAATTTGAATTGTAGTATTTTATTTATTTATTTTAATTCAACAGTTTACACCTATTACAATAAAAAAAGATCTTATATATAACTAGATAACAGTGTACATTCATGTGCATATCATACAAATATGTGCACACATATAGCACATGAATGCTACATACAAAAATATGAAATTAAAAAAATAGTACTATATTTTATAATAATGGTAGTATTGTTTACTGTTGTAATGGTTGTATTTTATAATAATGTTTGCTTATACAAGAATAAATACTTTAACTACAGTAAAATGTGTCTTAAATAAATCCAAGGGCGATAAACTTCTGCTCTGGTCCCCAATTCCCTCTCTTAAAAAATGGATTTTGGATAATTCTTCTTCTTCATTCTTTCTTATTCATTCTTAATATAATTAATTTTATTTCTTCTGCCAGAGGTCAGGCGGGTTAATATGAAGCTGCGCTGTTTCGTTGCATTTCAAACCTCACGTTATTTTTATGTTACGCACATCGCTTTCGTAGCGTCAGTCTACCGACTTAAATTAAAAATGTAACGACCTCTATAACTGGAGGTGTTTGGAGAACACTCGGGGGTTAACACCTTGACCGAGGCATAAACCCGAGAAAGATTTACGACGTCCGAATGATGGGGTTAAATTTGTTGAGTTAAATTATTTTGGTACAGCTGACTTTTTAATGTCATAACTCATTTCTTTTTTAAACTGTTTTTTTTTATTTTTAAATATATTTTATATTTTTTTTTGCTTTTCATTAGTTAATATAACGTTAATTAAACTGTTTTCACCAACGCATCAATTTCAGTAACTCCTAATGTGTGTATGAATAACCATAAATTTATTTTTAATAAAAACAGTTTCTAAGGAGTAAATGCAATCACTAATCTTAACTGGAGATAGCAATGAGATAAATTAACTTTAATTTCGATTTTCTGTAATTTCTCCTTCACGCGAATTCTCAATATTTTAATAAACTGATAAACTTGACATTTCGTGGTCAATTATTCAAAACTGTTATCGCAAAGTTGATGACTCAGATGTAATAATTATCATTTCAATCATTCGAAAATTGCCCAAAAACTTAATATTCGTGTCGCATAAATATTCTTACTATTTTCAAACTAAGCTAAACGCTTGAAAATAGGACTAACTTTCTATTAACTACTAACTAGTCAATTAAATAAAAAATATATATATATTTATTAAATTTATTTGGTCAATGTACAAACCTAAGAGTGTATTCAATATAATATAATTAATACACATTTATATTACACGCTTACCCACTTTTAAATGAGAATTTATTCTCGTGTTTAAAAGTGGGGGCATTGTCATATATGTATATAACTATTATTAATGAAATCGTTATTGTAAGACATTAGATTAAATAAGTAAGATAAGATAAAGAAACATTAGATTAAGTTATAAAAATATAAGACATTAAATTAAGTAATTTATTACAATATACTGTAACCGTCACGTGTTATGTGGGTGGTTGGTGAAAACTTTTTATTCTGAAGTTAAAACATTAAAATTTTGTAAATTGTAAAATGCAAAATTGGCAAATGACTTTATGCGAGACAATTTGTATTTAGAATCTGTACTCCGCGGTCCGCGTCGTGGCGGGTTGCGCGCGCTTTTATGAGCTTTTTACGTCCGCCATTTAGGGGGGTCCGGCCATTTGCTTCCTTTAATTACAATAAGCCATTATGTGCCAACAAGGCGATACTTGTATTTATTATAAACTGTCCATTGTGGAGACAATGTTGCCGCTTTAACAGCCGCCTCCCCCCGCCCGGCCCGCACGGCTCGCTCGCAATTCCAAACCGAGGGCCCTAAATAATATTTTTATTCTCTCGGGAAAATTTAATTTGCGTCTGGTAACACTTTTACGCGGTTAACTGCCCGATCCGCAATTTTCGATCTCGGAGTGAAGCTCGGGCGTTAGAGTGAAAACGGATTTCATTTCATGTTGTATCATGCGGTGCGATCGCCTTTACAGTGTTGCATACTTACTATTCTATATTTGAATTTTCACCTTATAAAATTAATTTTCAATTAATTTTCACGCAATTTTTTTTCCATCGTAGCTATTTTCCGTTATAAATACTATTATTTATATGAAGAAATAAAGAAATGTATCTCTGCTTTGCAACCTGCATACATACACAAACTACCCGCCACTTTACAACCACAAAAATAGTAATTAAATATGTACGTAATGTAGCTTTCCGGCAGCGACGCATACCTACCAAGTTTCATAGCCGGAAAAATACTCCCGTGTGAGTATTTTTCCGGCTTCGGGTTGAAAGGCTTTCATCAATCACTCAACGGATCCAAAAAAATGTTATTTTATGGATAAATGAATATACGCTGCACGTAGTTTAATATTTGACAATGCTGATATAATAAAGTCTTAGGAATGATAAACAAAATTACACGAATACAATAGGTATCTCGTAATATTCCTATGGCGATTATTATTTTTTTAAATAGACATGCGTATACGGAGTACGTGTCGCATACATATTTTTACTATTTTCAAATTAAGCTAAACGGTTATGCTCTAGTAAAAAAAAATAGAACTGACTTGCTTTGTTTTTGAATGAGTCTCGAACCACTGACCACTGGATCGTGTCATTCAGATTTAATATATCATATAATATTCAGTCAGAAAAAAAGTTATTTTCCTTTTTTTCAAAACACTTTTTTTGCGTACAACTTACGCTTCACATTTGCCACAGAAATTACCGTACTTTTTAAAAAATTTCTAACACTCTAACGTGACAAGTTTTTGCTTAAGTGTTGTTTTAGCGTGGATAACAGATAAATAAGTGAACATTAGAATTGTTCAGTTTTGGTAAAAGTGTCGAGTACGTCTCCCTTTTGGCCCGTGGGTGCCGTTACCCGGCGGCCCCGGGCGGCTGCGGCCGGCCATTAAACACTCGCCTGGATGGCTAAGAGAAATGGCAAACGACCGTGGACGAGAACTAATTATAAAGGTCTGTTCCATATTTATTTCCAGCCGTTAAATATTTGTCGGTTTGCATACAATTTATTTTCGGACCGGGTCGTTTCGTGGTATTCTCGAAATGCGCGATTCATAAACCATACGCGAAGGTGTTTATTATTGCGGCCGGGCTTTCAGTAGCGTCTCGTGTCCGGCTCGCCGCACTGTGGAACTCGACGGCCGGCGGGATATACTCGTTGCTTAGGGTTACTTCAACTGTGACACAAATTACGTTTACTTATATATATGTATGGTATTACAGTAAAGCTCTGATATATTGGACTAACTTTTGTCTGCTAAATCCGGTTAAATCCGAAAATGTTATCATAGGTGTATCCGCTCGTAGTGTCTTACGTTCAATTCCCAGTGAGATTACAATACATCAATAGTTTTTTTTTCTATACCATTTTATTTGTAAATATATAATATTTAATTATGTCGGTAATGTTTTTTTCAAGATATATGGCTTTTTCGCTAAAATTATGTAAAAATAACAGGAAATGAATAAGAAACAGTAATCTTTTATTTATAAGTAAATCGTGATTAACTGTATGTAAAGTAAATTCTGGTTGCTAAATCGAGGTCCGTAAAATAGGGTTTATCCACAGGGTCTAAAATTGTGCAAACTTCAAATAAACCTCTTCTTTAGGCAACGTGACTAGAGCACAGTGGAAGTGTCACCCTTCGGATAAATTTGAGATACGTTGGCTTATTTGGAAAACATTAAGAACTTCGCAGGATTGTTTTCCTGCCTTGATTATGTGTCGAAAATGTTCAAGCAACCATGACCATCAATAGTTATGGATATATGCAATATCAAATTTTGCATTTTTTTTAATATTTCTGATTTATTTTTTGTAAAACGTTGGACTATCATCGCAGTAACTTATATCGAATATAAAAATTCATTCCCTTTAATATAAGTCAAATAAAATAATAAAAACCTTCTCATTCCAATTCGAATTGTTGCAGTGTTTTTATAGTTTTATTTAACTTGTATTAAAACGAATGAATTTTTCGTAATCGATATATGTTACTGTAATGATAGTTCAACATTTTGTAAAAAATAAATCAGAAATATTGAAAAAAATGCAAACTCCATAACTATTGATCATGGCTACTTGAACATTTTCGACTCGTAATCAAGGCAGGAATATAATCCAACGAGATTATTATTTTTTTCCTAATAACTCTGTATAATCCAGTTAATGTATTTATTCTTGCCTAATTATGTAAATCCCTAGTTACACAAGTCGTAAAAAAAACGCTGAATTTTAAAAAAAAAAAAAAAATTCTTTCCAAACCGAGTCTCTTTAAGTAAAAACTTCATTTAGAAATAAAGCGCGACTTATTTACTAAGACATAATAATTTTTAAGGATATTTGATTTGGCCTTTTCCTAATTGTTTCAAAATGTACAAGATAGTAGTAATTTTCTTAAACAAGTCATACGTAGTGGAACCAAATGCGAAACCAAAACGTGACCCAGGAAATATCCATTGGTTCATGTCTGTATGGTTATGGTTATGCTAATTTTTATAGCGCCGTTTTTGCGTAAGAGACACTTCGAGGGCGCTTTACAAATAAGACATCTTAAAGAAGTGAATTTTAAGATTTACTGCATTTTAACAGAATAAAGTAAATTCTGAATTATTTATGTAATTTTTTTTATAATTTTTACCCATCCTTGCGCAGGTATCTATTTAGGAGGCAAATGGCCAAAGGAATTGATTAGGCCTCCTCAGAATTTTTTTTATAATTTTATGACAAATACTACGTCTTAAAAATTTTAATAAATAGTCGATGATATGTCAAATAAATTAGATAAATCACTTTTATTTATTTTATTTTCTTCAATTATCCATCCGAAATATACTATACGTTATTAATATAAATGAACGCGTTACCGAATACCGTCATGTCAACTTTATACATTATTAATGAGACATTTATTATTCCGTACTTTCATTATCACATTATTGTGTACCTACTTCAATTGCAATATTACAAAAAAATGTGATTTCATTAAAAATTAGTGATTATATATATATATATATATATATATATGTTTAGAAATATTATAATATACAATAAGCATATTTTTATTTTTTTACATATGTCATACTAAATGTACTAGAAAAAATTTGTTGAGAGCATATCTATCGTTTTACTGTATTCAACCATCCTATTTAGTATTTACCTACTCTATATTTTCGAAAATTGTTAAATGTTAATATCAAGTGTCAATCTGAAGTTATTGCTTATCAGAAATCGGCTTATTCAAGTTATAAAGATGTTAAACTATTTTTTTTGATTTGCCAGAAAATAGTATATGGAGTTAGGTAGGTTTTGATTTTGACCGACTTGATGTCCTTTTTCATTTGGAACGGAGTTTAATCCGTAGCGCAATGCTTCGGTTCGACCCAAAATCTCGCGGATCCGTTTGACATCATCAGAAACAAAAATCTGAACAAATGGACCATCTTCCCGTCGGGAGATCTCCGTGATGACTGTATCGATCCATCACCTCCGCAGATCGGATCTAGCAGACAGCGTGGCGGACCGCGCGCCGGCCCCCATTGGTCGGGCCGGGCGGGAGGCGTGGCCGTCCGCGGAGTGGGGGGGGGGGTCACGCACTCCGGAGGGCCCAGTGGACACCGGTGCGTGAGTCACCCGACCGGCAGACGGAACATCAGGGCTGGCAATTAGAAAACGCCAAGCTGTTATTAATTAGCCGGGCAAATGGAAGGTTTCCAGCCGAGACATGAACCGCGTGGTCTCTTTGAGATCGTCCTCTGCCCTGCTGGCAGGATTTAAGTTCTGACGACGGATGACTCTATTGCTGGTGTGAAGATGTCCTTGATGACCAATACAACGTTTCTCTATGTAAAAGCAAATGCAAGATAACATCAATCTGGCATATCTATCACTGCTATGCCTGATATATTCTATCTTAAAGGATTAGATACACCACCTAAAATTTCTGGAAAAAATGGGTGATTTTTACAAGGAGGTGGTTTAATTATTTTTGAAGTTATACTTCTTTTGGCACATTTAGGGTAAAAAATTTAATTTGTGCACGCAGCGTGTAGCGGAAGTACTACACCATGAAGTTAGTTGTTTTATAAAATAACGAAAAGTGTGTGTATCGTTTTCACACCATGAAGTTGGCCGCTAAAGAAAGTAAGTGTGACTAAATAACTAACCATCACGCCGTTTCTCCGCAGGTGTAGGCAGAATGGATAGAACGCCATATTCTTCTATTTTGCACACCACTTTTTCTTCGGCTATATTCATACATCTTCTCATGCAAGCTCTACGGTTGTTGAGGCTTTTAACAGGGCCTTCCTTCAATATTTGTATATATTTCACATATTGTTTATTTATTCACCTGAAATTAGTGTTCCAACAACATAAATAATTTATTGTTGGCCATCTTGAATCGAGTAGCAATCATAAAGCTGCTCCATCCAAAGCTGAGAAATGATAGGTTATTGAAATGAAATTTATAACGATTTTGATGAATTACGATTTTAGCTGGAATAGAAATGACAAAAAGAGGCTTTTCATTTCCACAAATATCTTTATTTCGTATTTCGTGTTTAATAATCAAGGTTTATGTTCGGAAAACCAACAGCTAACAATAATCAAGTGATTAATTAACTAATTGATTAATCACTTGATTAATTAATTAATCCGACTGGACTAGCTGGTGATGACGAGGGGGTCAGATCATGAGGATCTAAACCTCACGCAACATAAAATCCAATTATAGATTTTCACTAGTAGTGACAAAATATCGCATTTGCGTGGTATACATGTATATGATGGTATATGATATGATAAAACTAGATATAATTGTTATAAAAGAAAATAATAACATATATTTTATTTGAAAAATGGCTCAGAAAGCAAGCGTCGCACATGAGTAGGGTTATTTTGAAGTAAGTCTAAATTATAATTTTTTTTGAGCGTATTAAATTTGTTGCAAGATCGCCACAAATGTGAGTTTGCTTGTAGTGTGTAGAAACAAGGGGAGTAAAAAGAATAGAGTTGATTCTTAGAACCTTAGGAGGAACATTGATTGATCAAGGGCTTGGATAATAATAATTATAAGGGCAATCTATTGAACATGAGGATATTTTTAGCAAAAAAAAACTGCTTTTACTGATATAGTCTTTGATAATATTGTTTTAGTACGCGGTTTTTTATGTATGCTGAAGAGGTATAACTTGTAACGCGCTTACATAACTGCATGTACCCAATTTTTTTAAATTGCACTTACTAAGGTACCTACTTATTAAACCTTTCCGTAGTACTGCTCGCCCCTGACCACTAAGCTACTTTCCATGGTGCACTTTTATTTCGAGACAGAAAAGAAGATCATTTACTCATTAAAACATTAGATATTTTCAATGCACCATATTCGATTGGTATTTTTTTTGTAAAATTGAGAGTAATTTCAAGAGAAAAAAAATGGATAAATTGATTTATTGATTACGATACAAACTTTAACTTTGCTAGCAATTGAAACAGCTCGAATAGTGCCCGAGATCAGCTGGTCAAGTTAGAAATGGAGAAGTTTAAGAGTCTTCCGAAGGTTTTCGAGGAAACCCCTACAAGTCCGAAGCATTGCTCTACCACCAGGCCGCCCAAGAATGACGAGGGAACACGATGAAGAAAATGCAAATAAATGACCTTCGGACCGGAGAAATTTGGTTCCAGGGATGGGCTCCTATTAAATCGATACAAACTTCGCGCACAATGCTTTAAAACGTTACTCTTATTACTTATCACTTTTGTCGCTGATTACCGTTTATGACTTTACGACTTAACTTTCTAGTGACTAAGACGGCTTTTTCATTTCTCTTAACATTTTAAAATACGTCTGTCCTCATTATTTCCTATAAAAGAATGTTTACAGTATTTTATGTGTATCTACATTAAATACCGTAGCAGAGCATTAAAAGAATGACCTTAATGAAATAAAACATACACAAACATTCAAATGTTCTATTAACTAAGCATGTATATTATTATAATTGTGATGATGATTATGACGACGATGCTAATAATGAAGATAATGCTGGTGGTGATTATAATAATATAGAAGGATACGATGATGTTAACCACGACGATGATGATGGCCTTGACCACGACGATAATGATGACGAAAATGTTGATGATGACCACGACGATCATGATAATGACGACGACGATGGTCACGATGATGATTACGATGCCAGGGGTTTTATTAAAATGGCAAATTCGTCAACTCTACATGGTACGGGGCTTCCAAAAAGCATTTGACTACGACATATTCACCCGCTCGGAGACCCGCGGGCCCGCGCAGCCTTAATTGTAGCGCCTCGCGGGCGCTATTGGATGCTATCGCGCGATTTATACCTCCGCCGCCCTCCAGACAATGCCGAGTGATTCTAGAATGTTCACCAGACAAAAGAGTGGAAACAAAACCGCACGACAAAGGGAACTGTCCACTGGCAATAGTACATTGATACATACTCCAGCGCACACCGGCCATCAGATCAGCGAGCTCTCAATGAGATAAACCAGATATTTTCTTGTCTTTTCGATTCCATTTGTGAATTCCTTTAATTGACATATTTTGGAGATGTAAATGAACATATGGTATGCGCCGGTTACTAAGATCACGTCGATGTTCGAAGTGTTTGATTCTAATATCTCACATTCCTTTGGGTGGGAGACTAATAGAAACAATTAAACTTTTATATATTTCAAAAAGTCACTGGACAAGAACTTAACTGGAGCAGTTTTCTGTAATTCGCGTTAATTTAATTCGTTTTTCTTCGAGATTTCTCGCGAGAGAGACAGAATATTCCTCGAGAAAATTCCACTTTTCTCTGGTACCTTGATGCACGTCGTTTGTATCGCTCAGATTCGCATCTAGAAAATTCCTCACCCCACTCGCGCCGTTAAGTCTGTGGTATCGCCCGCTGTTTCGCTTTCTGTGGCTTTGCTTCTGTCAAAACAACAACTGACTTGCCGGGCACGCCCCGCATATTTATGTAGGGTCCTGGACTTCTAGATGTTTCACAAACACAGTCGCGGTTTCTACCGTTTTCTAGTTTATTCCAAAACCTGCTAGATTGTTCGGAAAACTTCGAATATATACAGTTTTTTTCAGGTTTGTGTTTTCTGGGGTATTATATATCTGGGGTATTCTGGGGTGTTATTGTGACCTTTCCGGCCGACGTTTCGGATTCCATTGCAGAGTCCATCATCAGGGCTGATGTGATGATGGACCCTGCAGTTAGATCCGAAACGTCGGCCAGAAAGGTCGTAATAACACGGCATAATACCCCAGAAAACACAAACCTGAAGATTCTGAGTGGCCGTGAAAACCTAACAACATTCTTAGTTTTTGTTTCTATTTTAGAATCTAATAACAGTATTCATGTTTTAAAAAAACTATATAAAATAAACTATTAACTTATTTTATTAGAAATCATATACACGTATAAAGCAAATATAATGTTATTCACATTTTACTATTATTATATTTCAAGTAGTCACTAATTTAGTACAGTCCAGCAACTTAATATCCACTAGACTACGAAATTTTGAGTTTTTATTAATTTGTGCAAAGTTGTAAAACGCTCGTGTTTTATAAAAATGCTCTGCATTATAAAAAAAAAAATTAGCACACCTGGCGATAGCTAACGCGACCGATGACTGCTTAAAACCGTGCTTGTGACAAAGGTCAGGGTAATATTTAATTTGTAAATATAAAGTGGCGGCCGACGCTTATATTCCGAGATTTATAATGATAATTAATACTTACATACCACTGGGAATCACATAAATCATTAGTTACATAAAAACTTGAGCGACACTATTAGTATTGCTTATTATTTATATATTTTATACAAATTATTTGTGAATATCCTGATTATGATAACCAATTATCTGAATCTTAAAAGTTACGAAAAATACATGTATATTTAATGTTTCATTCAATCCATTAAAAATGAAGCAAAATACAGAGTGATTCTGCAGTTGAATGTTGTCATTGAAGAATAATACTGTATCTCTATAGAAAACCACTGCAGATTCGATTTATTATTATAATTTTATGGTTCTACATAACAAGAGTGATATTGTTGCCCATTAGTAAAGATTGACTAATATTACTTATATTAGTAATAATAATAATATTATTATAGAACAGTTGTTGATATCAACATGAGATTTGAAGGTAAAAGTCGATAAAAAAAGTTTAAAATAAATTAATAAATTAACTTACTTAAGACATACGGATAAGGTCGATAAATTGGCGGAAAGATACCAGGATGATATGGTGTAATGATAACACACTTTCCCGGAAAGAGAGGAGATCTGAGTTCGAGTCACGGTAGCAGCCAAAAAATTTTTTCATTGATTTGATTTTTCTGTACGTCCTTCTAATTGATTAATAATTTTGGTTTTAAATTTAACAGAACTTGGTTCTAAAAAAATTTCAAATCCACAGTAAGAATGTGTTCTTTAATATAATTTACTCGTAAATATCGATGTTTATCAGTTGCATCATTCTTCTTCAAAAAATACTTAGACAACGGATGACAGCTCGTTCCACGCGCAATTGTGTAATGTCCTTCAGACGAATCTTATAATCTACAGTTTACTTACTTACTTACGATCACGCCGTTTCCCCGCGGGGGAGGCAGAGAGGACAGAGCGCCACACTATTCTGTCCTGACATACAACTCTCGCCTCATCCACATTCATACATCCTCGCATGCAAGCTCGCCGGTTGTTGAGGCTTCTAACATTTCTGCAGTTTGCTCTGCTAAATAAAGATATTTTATATTCCTAATAGTATTATTGAATAGTCCTTTCTGATTTGAGTTTAAAATACGATCAACAGCACTGTTAGTGTATACTTTTAGAAGAATATATAAAGGACCCCTTTTAAAGTGGAATTCTAATTATTGGTTGATGTACAACATTACATGGCTCCAGGCTTCAGTGCATCTACAAGAGGTCTGTATCGTAGACGCCAGTTCTGGGATCAGCCTCAACTTCAGCCGCAAAAAGTGTTGTAAAACTGATCAACTCTTGCCGGAAGACTAAGTTTGGTAAACAAGCGTTTGCGGAAAAATTTGAATTTTTCCAATTGGTAACAAAAATATCACAAAAATAGACACTCATTTGATTAAATATTTTTATAAGATTAATTTTTCACTTGACTAAAAATATCAATGTACTATTTTGTGTGTATTTATCTATTATTATTAAAAATATTTGTCTTTTCTGTATATGAAATATTATAATTAATTATAACTTTCAAAATATCAAATAAATCATTTGAAAACAATTGAATTTACAGACATTATCGCAGGAAATACACAAATTCTAAAAGTTTCAAAGCCTTGGCTAGTCGTGACAGATGTTGATATTTTATTTATTAAATTTATACACAAACAAACAAACAAGTGAAGCTTAAAGTGTGTAAAAGACTGAAAACGCGCTTTTTGAAAAATTATATCCATTAGGTCCCAAACATTTATGATTTTGAATACTAATGCGGCACTCGTAGCTAGTAGCAAAAGCATTGGGGCAGTTTTTTTTATTCAATTTTGAATAGAAAATATTTTTAACACTTTACATTTTAAGTACATTTATTAAGATCTTTTTATATATATCTTTTTTATATACACTTTACACTTTCAGTACATTTATTAAGTTTTTTTTATATATCAAAGATCCAGGGAGTGCAGTGAGAACAAGAAGCATTTATTTTATTTAAGCATCTATTTGGGGAAAAAATCTAAATTATTTTTTATTTGTCAGAATATTATGAAATATTAAAATCTGAATAATTTGTTAATTATCGTGATTAAAATATTAAACTTATATAGAATATTATAGATATATCACTTATTTAGATTTATTTTCAAAATATATGCTTAGAACTTGTTCTCGCTGCACGCACTTGTAAAGTCGCAGAAACAGGCAAGTGATGCAATTTGAATATCTGGGTGTTGAGATATTTGGTCACGGTGAGCTCTACAATGAAGTTAGGGAGAAAACTAATGAGGCAGCAGATATCCGGCTGCTTAAAGGAGGAACTGGAGGAGGAAATAGAGGAACAAACACATGCTCACAGATAGCGAGGTCCGAATATACAAAACCTGTGTCATGCCCCTTAAGGCCAACTAGGGCTGACACAGTTAGGACCAAAAGCCTTCCTCGGACGTCTAAGATGAGAACACTGCGCGCTATAGGACGGAGGACTTTCAGAGACAGGGTTGAAACTCTGAATTGAGAGATTTGTCAGACAGAAGACGTCGTGTGATGGGGCTGGAAGGGGCGATAGTGGTGAGACCACGTGGATAGGATGGATGGTACAAGAATTTCCCATGTGGATGGTAACAATACACCCGTGGACCATCGCATGCCAGGAAAACCGACAAAGATATGGAAAAATAGGTAGTGCTCCACTTCCCAAGAGGACGGCTCCCGCTCAAGAACAAATCGACGATCAAGAACAAGAGGTTATGCAGGTTTTGCCTTAGAAACTGCAGCCACTAACTACTTTTAAATTCTCCACTGTGAAGGCTTTCTAGACGAGCAAACTGATACGAGCAGTTTTTGCTTGCCCAACGTAACTTGGCGTGCGGCGAATTTTGAACTAAAACCCGCCCCGCCCGCACCCGGCGGTAACCCCTCGCACTGTCATTCAGTTCATTCTCGTCTTTGAGCGCGAGCTGTGTCATCTTGATTACCAATATACACTGAATTATTATGTCCAAAACATCCTAAACAGTCCAAGATGGTGCAAGAATGATTTCCAATGAAGTATTAAAGTTTTGCGAAGCTGAAAAAGCGAATAATGGACCGATATTACCGTCTGATAGTTTGACAGATAGAACGGCCCCCATTACTGCATGGTTTCTTTAGTGCTGCCCGACCAAATTTCTGTATTTAATACGACACCGGGCACCGGACATTCTGTACATTATGTATTGTGTAATAAATTTACACCCTGACAACTTCTGTTACGCGACAGCGACGCCCTCCCTCGCACGCCTAGTTATAGTGGTACATCTATAGTCGTTTTTGCAACTAATCTTATTAAATTCAAATATAGTTTAAAAGATATTTTTAAAGATAACTAAACTTTGTCTACTGAAACTTAAAAGTATATTGTTTAAATATCAAGGAGTCTTTCATGGTCTCGGTTTCAATTGTTTGATGATGTTTAAGAAGTGTTCTTGATAAAAACATAATAATTATACAAAATACTACTTTATACCTACTGTAACATGTCTTATTGATAAATTTTGTAATACCTTGCCTATATATTGTATATAAAAGCTCTAAAGGGTGTTAAATAATTAAATAAATAAGATAATTAAAAAGAAGAAACAAAAATTAAATATTATTATTATTTTATTCTCGAATGCAGAATACGCGCTGCGTGAACGCGTTTCCACGATCGCGGTGACATCTATTTGCGATTCCTCGAACGTTTTAAATTGCCCGTTGTGCCTTTTCATCATTGTTAAGTATCGATTATAGTTATTTTACCATTTGGCCGCATCTGTTGGCCGCAGATAAAGCATGAACTGTCCACTTAGAGGCGGCTCTAACAATGAACGCCGGTCGCGGCTTATCCGCGGCCCATCAGCTGATGAGCCCGGAGCAAATGCGGCTCAGACTCTCCGCGAGGTATACAACTATTATACATATTATACAGGAACACAACGCACGTGATTATGCAGTTTTCCGAATGGCAGTACTCTCTATTCTATTACTGTTCTCAGAAAATACACCCCTTTACATGTTCTTTAAAATGGTTCAAAAGAAAAAATGTTTATAGTATTGGTGGATTTGGCTAACGATGTAGAGTTTACTTATGATGATCATTGAAATGGTAAATGGCTTGAATTTAATTATATTATAATGAAATGGTAAAAGAGAATACGTACAGAATTCTTCGTAATATGTCAATGACAACATAAGATAAAAACCTCCATTACCTTCTAGAATAGACTATAATTATCTACAACCTTCGGAAGACGATTAGAATAGCCTAAAAACGACGGGAACTTTCTCCTAAACACTAGAAAGGAAAATAATCTTCTCGGAAATTCGAAAATACCAGCTTTTAGAATAAGAAGCAGGAAGAAGTAGGTATTGCGTGATTGTTATTTTACAGTGAATTGAGAGAAATGAAAAAGAATGTAAACTGTCAAATATTTTTTTGCTAATGCGTGAAATATTTGCATTTGAAATACTTAAAATTTACATTTAAACACTTTCATTATTATAATAAAAATATATACACTAGCAACAAATTCGTCAGTGGCTGACTGTATGAAAATAGTGCCATGAGTAAAAAATCGACCCGTAATGATGACTACTTTAGATATTTTATTTTTAATAACATAGAACCTCCCCGAGCGAGGTCCCCGTCACCCCCGGGGGGTGGAAGGGGGGGCTTGTGCAGGAGAGGGGCTGCTGGAATAAAAGATTAATTCGACCTTTAAAAGTAATCGCGTCATAATTAAGACAGACAAAACACAAAAATTGGAAAATAATTTCGTATCCAAACGATCGAACACACGATTTCCTGAACGAAGGACTTCATTAGTAGCGCAATTTATTACCTAGATAAAAATATGGTAAGGTGTTTTTTAGATGTATAGAAAACTAAAATGAAATAAAACACATAAAAATCGCGGTAGTGGTTATAATTTTGACTTCATTGAAAGGATAATTTTATACCGTTAGTGTTTAAATATGATAAAATTTGCAAAATTTGTAGCATTGTTCTAGCGTAAGTCTATTGACGGTGAAATGGCAAACCAAATGGCACAAATCAGCTGTCAGCTGTTGAATTAGATGTCGCTGGAAAAAGTGTTGAAAAACACTAATGGCATAAAATTATCTAAAAATTATAAAGCCAGTAAATACTGTGGCCATTATTACGATTGTTGTGTGATTTAGTTGATTTTAATTTATTTTATTCTAAAGAAAACATCTGTAATTTGATAAAACCAATATCTTTTTTTCAAATCATTATAAATTAGACTAATTGCATAATTTCTTATCAGGTATCCATATTTACAAGAAATTTCTGTATTAATTAATTCATCAGTATTCATTGTATGGTTGTAAAATAAAAAATATATGAGAAAAAAATTAAAAATAAGATATAGCAAATAAAAATGATTTTTGAAAATGTCAGGGTGTTGTAACCCTTTAAGGCTGGACATTCACTGAAAATGCATATTTCGGCGTTTTTTTACAAAAATGTGGGTTTTTATTATTTATTATTATTTTTATTATACATCAGGGCTGATAATGGACCCTGCAATGGGATCAGAAACGTCGGCCAGAAAGGTCGTAAAAACACGACATAATACCCCAGAAGACGCAAACCACAATAGAATATACTGTTGAAAATCATCTCTTTATTTTTATTAAAATCAACAAAAAACGTAAAAATTTATTGCAAATTTGAAACATTATATTTTATTCATACTAAACATTTCTTAATTATCTACGTACGGATTCTAGATACTGAAGTAAACTTTATATGTATAAAAAAACTTATTAAGCGTACATATAAATATTCATTAAAACTTTGTTTCGCCTAGGACACTAAAAACTTTTTTTTGGCCGCGGCCTGTCGATTAATGCTTATACTTTCTTAATGAGTGTAAATAATGTTCAGTTTATTACTTTTATATAAGAACAATGGTTCTATCTAATTTATTACCCTAAAAATTGCTGTCTAGAATATACATTCTGATATAAATGAGTAATAAAAAATCACATTTTCGTAAAAAAAAAAACGAAATATGCATTTGCAGTGAATGTAAAGTTCTATGTTAAGTTCTAACCCAAAATCTTAGCATTGGTTCAGCAAAAGTTGTAAATCTTCAATGTTGCTTGCTAATTTATTAGTATCTATTTTCGACTGTTCATCCTGAGTAAGTTTCCATTATTTTATAGATTAGATGTAAAAATTAATGTAAAACGAAACAAAAATGTGGAGGAATCATTAAAATATCTCTCCAAAGGAAAAAGTCACGGGACTTGAAAGTCGCGTTGCAAAAATATTTTAATTTCTTGCGACGGTCCAGCGTGTGACGTCACTTGACCTACGGCGGCTGCCATTGGCTGCGACGCGAGGCCTGCGTAGGTCGTGATGCACCGATCTCGACTAGGTCGAATGTTTCGTATAAAAACAAAGGCAGCAATATTCAAAAAATAAATAAAAATTTGTTATTTTTTTTTTATTTATTTATTTATTTGTTTGCGCCCATTATAGGCTTTTACATAAAAAAATTATAGTATAGAAAGAAGTATATAACACAGTATCGGGTATAAGCAGTACATATAAGATAAAAAATTATAAATTCCTAGCACGTGTTATATACATTAAATATTAAAAAAATATTACATAAAATTTAAGAAACATAAAACAGTATCATTTATAAGCAGTAAAATATAAAATAAAATATAAATATACAGTACCTACAAGTATAAGCAATAAAAGGCATGATCAGTGAAAGTAAGCATTAAAATATGAGTATAAAAATTAAAAATATAAAGTACAGAGCAGTAATTTGTATAAAAAAATATATTACTCATCAAATCATTACAGGTATACCTATATTAATAGTTGAAGTTAGTAATGAAGTAGTATTGCCTCATTAAGTGTAAACTTTATTTTCACTAGATTGAAAACGTCAACCATATAACCAAATTCATTACCAGTCATCGAGGATTACTAATTTAAAATGTACCGAATTCTAGATTTTATGTATCTACGTCTGCTATACATTTATAGACGATATCTCGTATAAAATCTCGAATTCAGTACATTATAAATTATCAATCGTCGATGAACGCATTGATTTTTTTGGATATTGCTGTCTTTTATACACACAAATAACGTCATCAAATGAATCATCCTGCGCTAAAATACGTAACTTTAAATAATCTACGTCTCAGTCATTTATCGGCAGATTTAAAAAGAATCACTTGTTTGTTAGTCTCGATCTATATTTTAACTCCACTAAATTACATACATACATGTTTTTTTCTTTTTTTTCTTCTCTTTTAATACTGATACTTGTTTTCTCCTCTATTTTATATGATTTTCTTATTTCTCTTTTATTTTATGTAATATTTTTATGTATATACCCACTTTTATATGGAATGCGTGGGATTGCACGAACCTCCCCACATTCTGGAATAAAGTTATATTTATTTATTTATTTATTTATTATCAACATGGTGAAACTTCTCCATTGCCGGTACGTGGGGTACGCAAGCGACCTCTCCGGGCAGGCTTATCCAGTATTCGCTGTAGCGGGTGTCGTACTAGGCTGGAGCGTGACTCCTCGGATTAGCATAGCGCAGCATCCAGCTCCGGCGGCCGCGGGCGGATGACGAGCCCGAGGTGCGCACGGCGGCCGCCAGGTGCGCGCCTGTCATTAGCGCGCGCGCCTCCCGGTCGTGTCTGTGCGGGGCCTAATCGCGAGTCGCATTACGCCGGAAGCGTCCCAGCTATTTTTATTTAATTTAAATTCGCAGCTACGACTTCATCGCGCGAAATATTTATTTATTTATTTACACACTTTTTTACGCCCATTACAGGCTTTTACGTAAGAAAAATAATACATAAAGTCAAAAAGTATATACATTAAACGATATCGGAAATAAGCAGTAAAATATAAAATATATCAATATAAAGTACACATATAAAAAGCAATGAAAGTATAAGCAGTGAAAGTATCAGGTATAAGAATTAAAATATGAGTATAAAAATTAAAATACATGTTATTATATGGCGAAAAATTATTAATAACCCAAAAAAATTAATAATAATATAATAAGACAGTAATTAAAATCAATATAAACATTTTTTGTATTATAGGTATGTTCTGAAAACATAGTTAATGGATTTTGCCGCAGTGGGATGATTAATTAATTAAGATAAATTATAGAAGTCTCACAGAGAAGAAGCCATTTGTATGTAAAACGTATATGGAAGTCTCTTATACGATGGCCCAAGGCTTACAACCTGTTTGAGCTGGCTTAAGTGATCACTCTACATAATGCAATATTCACCAATTCCATCGTAAGAACATCCACACATTATCAATTTTTTAAAAGTTTTATATATGTTCCAAATCTGAGAATCTTTCGTTTATTTGAATGAACTATGCTAGAGACATCTGTAGTATTTTCTCATGAACATACATAGATTTTCGAAGCTGCTAATTGTAAACATGTTATAAGCCCTGTGCCATCGTATATAAAGACTTCCACGCAAGTTTTCCATCTTCCATTTCCATTTCCAGCTTCGTCTCTGTGCGAGTTCTATAATTTATCTTAATTAAAATAAATGTATTTTATTATGATAAATTATAAGATACTTACAACCTTGACAATAAAATAAAAAATAAAAAATCTAGTACCTAATTGTGTTCCCAGAACATACATATAAAAATATTGTTAAAATATATACTGGTGTATAGAAGGAGAAAAAAAAATTAAAATATTGATTTTAAGGCGTATTCTAGTGTATATGTTAAAATAATTCGGAAGAATATCGTATCCCTTAAAAATAATATTGCTTAATACTCCGCTTTAAAATATAGAGGTATCATCACCAGCTGCGAAATCTATGTGTACTGTTTCATGATAAATATATGGATTCATAGAATTGGAACATATATACACCTTTAAAAAATTTGATAATCAATTTGTCATGTTCATGTCTTATGTACTAAGATAATTATAATGTAAAAGCCCAAATCAGGGCGTGTATATTATATTACATTATTATAATGTGTGTATGTTCTTACGATGGAATTGGTGAACGTTTCATTGTGTAGAGTGATTACTTAACCCTGCCCTGGGTCATTATATAAGAGAGTTCCATACACGTTTTTCATATAAATAGCTTCGTCTCTATGAGACTTCTATAATTCATCTTTATTAAATAATAATCCCGCAGTGCACAAATCCAGTAATTATGTTCTCAGACGTTAGTAAATATTGTTACAATATATTTTATATAATGGTATTACATTGGTCTTATTTTGACGTTTGACTGAAATTTTATAATTTTTATACGAAATGAATGAAATTTTATAATATAATTCTTTAAAAGGGTTAGGTTAGAAAGGGAATAAAGACGGGGGAAGAGCAGTTTCATCGTTGGGGGGACCTGACACGACACTAGGAGAAGAAGCATAGGGTTATGAAATTAAAAGTCGCAAAGAAAGGGTGGAAAACTGCATGAAAAGTTATTTTGGGATCTCAACGATCTTATCGGCGATAGAACAATTATACTGTATTCACGGAGTCGAGCTAGTAAAGCGCTTTCTCTGTCGTACAACTGCATATAAACGATAAGGACAAAATACTTCTTCACAAGATCATATGGGCGTCACTTAATTGGTTTGGAGCGTAAGGCTCGTTCACATTGCGCTTCTTTATAATTTTCAACAATTTTAATTCCTATAGGAATAAATTAAGATTTATGAAAAGAAAATTGTGCTGTTTAATTAATTTATTTTATTATTTAAATATAATAACAATGTTGTTCATTCAGTCTAACCTATAACATAATTTATTCACCATACGAAGTATCACTGTCGCTTCCTAGATTTGTTATTAAACTTTCCGACATTACGTCTATGATATACGACTTTGTATGTATTCGATCTCAGTAATAGCCGCTGAGCACGTCTGAACGGTACGAGTAGCACGAACAAACTAAATTTATTCGTAATGTAAACGCTGCTTTAGCGTCTTATTTTTGACCAATCACTTACGTGCACATTTTCTTAGTACTAGCACAGTATACTAAGAACAGTAATACGTCTTCATACAAACTGGCCGCTACCCATTAGAATGTGTGCGTGCGTGCTCGGCGCCGTGTACGCACGCACCGTGACGCACACATTGACAGAATATGGGGGCACAAGGCGGCGGCAATAAGGGCCGTGCCTTCGGTGCCATTCGCGCTCGCAGCCGCCGCTTTAGAAAAAAATGCGCTTCCTGAAAAAAGCCTTTTTTATGTTTGTGGTGCTTTCCTAAAAAGGTGTGTTGATTATCATAAAGACTGTGAGTTTTTAAAAGTCTACGTTAATGTTAATCAGCGTTCTCGCAATTTAAGTGCAGAAACTAGGTATACTTATTACAGAAATTTTCGGGTTTCGTGTCTACCTTATGCGTCGGAATCTCAGACGCTACGAGTATAGTGACAACCCTAGCGTCAACGCATTAGTAGGCTAATAACTCGCCGACAGGCCGGAGATAAACTACTGTTCTGGGTATACTGTGGTACTAGCTTGACTCCGTGAACATAGTATAGCGAGGAAAGGGCATGCTGAGAGTTGTTTGTTAGCTTCTAAGCTGGTGACACCACCTTAGACGACAAATCAGGAAAGGGTCGGCTCGGATTTTGACATCCGGGCTCTTCTGGCAGCTGTGGACGAAGACCAAAGTTGCACCACTAGCACACTAAGCACTGGATACTCTTCACCCGCGGAATCGTCTTCCAAGCAAATGGGAAGCAATAATTGACTTGGTGATAATTGTTAATTGTATTAGATATTTTATTAATTTATTTTCGCTTTTGGTTATGTTGCAATATATTTTTAAAAAAACTCCTGATAATTTTGCATTAACCCAAAAAAATGGTAACAAATAACGCAATTGATTTACATTGACAAATAATTGTAATTAAATGTAAAAAAAAAATCCCCAATATGCCCAAATAATTATAATCACGTTGTTCGTTCGTAACTACCTAGAAGCTAATAGCGGATCTCATTCTGTTTTCAAAATGTATGATTTCTAAATTATATTTAAATAGGTAGGTATAATTAAACATTTTTTTATAAAATACTCTGAATTAGATTTTTCAAATATTTTTAAAAGTGCATCAATTACTTAATCTGTTGCAAATTTCATTAGTATTAATCTAATCAAAATATAAATATAATTATTTATGTAACAATGTCCTTCACTAACGCTACCAGATGGCGTAAATAATGATGAGGTATATAAAATGAGGTACAAAAAAAGTATATTTTTTTTACGTAACAATGTCCGTCATTAACGCTTCCAGATGGCTCAAATAATAATCAGGTATAATATAATGAGTTACAAAAAGCTAAAAAAGCATTATTCTCTGTTTAATAATTTCCGTCCCCAACGTTATCAAGACGCTGCGCTACTCTAGATGGCGCTGTTCTTACATCCTTAACTGGCGATAATAAATTATAAACTGAAATAATAAATTATAAACTTTCAGGGAAAAATCGTCCACTCGTTTATACTTCGTCGTAGAATATTGTTTTTTGGTTTTTAAATATCGATAACGAGACAAAATATACGAAAATATCATAGAGCAAATCATTTTGGATTCGGCACATTACACGGAAGAGAGAGGGTGTGATCGGGACATGTAATAAATTTATTAAACTGGTTTCCATAGATTTTGTATAAATTAAGAATATGACCTATTTCTTTAAAGTTCAGTTAATACATTTCAAAAGTGTTCCTACCGTCCCCTCTCTTCGAACATCGCTAAAATATAAAAAAAAAACACAATAGTACCTTTTTAAAATAAATTAGTTGAATTAAGGTATTAGAAATAAAGAAGAACGGAATAATTCTCATTACTGAATCGTTCCTTAATTGAATATAAATTTAACCGTTCCAATTACGGTTTAAAAAAAAACTTTAAAAAATCATTAAATCGATTATATTTATATTTTCTGGCTAAGTTAAATTTTTTGATGTACCTATATATATTAAATATCACTTTATTATTGTTTGTCTCACAATAAAATTAAACTGTTCCACATGAATCATTCACATTTCTCAATTTATTTAAATTTCTTAAAAAAAATATTCGATATAAGTTATTTTCATGATTCTTCAACGTTTTACCGAAGATAGGTCAAAGAATTTTTTCTATTAAAAATTTTATGAAAAAGACTCCCCAAGTTTTTTCTACTAGCTAAGAGACACCTGTGTACAAAAATAGTGAAACAAATTCAGTAAATGTTATAGTAATAAGAAAATATAGATATAAGGCGAGTCTTGAAAAGGAATGGAGAGCGTCCGCGAAAGACCTAGCACGATTAAAGAAGACCCGGTAAAAATTGGGGGGTGGCCCTGTTAAAAGCTCCAAAAACCGTAGAGTATGCATGAAAAGATGTATGAATCAAGGTAGAAGAATATGGCGTTTTATCCACTCTGCCTACTCCTGCAGCGAAACGACGTTAGTTAGTTTTTTAATAGTAATATTAATCGAATGTATCGAATATTTCGTCTGTCCTTGTTAGTATTGGGGTTTCGATCATTTCCACGTTTAGATTTAGCTTCAAAACAAAGTTCTGTACATTCTTCCCGCTCGAGTTTATCTCCCCGTAGCTTTCGCACTGTTCCCGCGTGCACGGGTCGCGGTTCTTCGCACAAAGAGCGCTGCCGTCCGAGGCTGGAGACCTGCAATCAGAACCCGAGCTAGCGGAGGATGGCCAATCAGGGGTCACGCCGCCGATATTAGATCCAGCCGCGCCGCCCCGGGCTGTTTAATTACCCATTCCGCGGCCACGCCCACCGGGCCATGGCGGCGCGGCTCATGACGTCCGCGGGCCGCTGCCGCTGCCGGCGCGGGCTGCGGCCGGCTGCTCCCACTCGTGCCGGCGTGGGAAGAGGCCCTGGGCGACCGGCTCCGGCGAGCGCGCACCGGCGGCTTTCAAACGGACGAAACGGAAAATCCCGATTTAAAACGGATAATCGGCCGGATACAGCGAACCCCTACACAAAGAATTATTCGTTAAGTGGATATATCCCCCGATTGCTGAGCTTCGACCGCGGACGAACCTCAGATAGACTCTGCCATTTGTGGATAATCTATTCAGAACCTCTTGTTACTTAGTTGGCAATTGTACATAGTGTATCGTAGCTAGCAGCAAAAACTTTACAGGTGGATTTCTGCCTTGATAATCAGTCGAAAATATTCAAGCAACCTTGACCAATAGTTATGTGGATATGCAATGTCAAAATTTACCTTTTTTTCAATATTTCTCACTTATTTTTTGCATAAAGTTGAACATATCGATTGTGAAAATTTTATTCGCTTCAATACAATTCAAATAAAATGACAAAAACCTTGTAAAAACTCTATTTTCAATTGTTGCAAGATTTTTATCATTTTATTCGATGTTTTTTTTATTTATTTAATACTTTTTAGATGATACATAAAATGATTTTTTTTATAACAATGATAACTAGCAAATATTAACAATCAAATTATTAAAAATATCGATTATATTATTTTTATAAATCTACTTATATTATTTGATAAATTACACCTACATGCTTCGAAAATACCTTTCCATCATCAAGGTGTTATATATTTGTCAAAATATCAAAATGAATAATGCCTTTTGTTTTTCGCTTTTCTAAATTATTTGAAATTTTTTGAAATATTATTGCCGAAGTTCTTGATTACTCGCAATTATTGGAAAAAAATTTAGAATTGGGCTGGTAGTTAAATTTAATTAATTATTTAATAATATTTTGTTTACTTTTACATGCTTTATGAAGATTCGTTTGATTATAATGATTCTCAATTATTCAATTTCAGACCAAAATTATTTATGTATAAAATAGAAAGTCCTAAATTTTTATCAAAACCGTGATCATTTTCTAATAAATGATTTGCAAATTCATAAAAATCGTGATTATTCAGACATATCAAATGCTCTTTCACTCTTACATTGAAATTCCGACCTGTTTTTCCAATATAAAACGCTAACCAATTCTAAAAAAATTTCCAATAATTGCGAGTAATCAAGAAACAAGCAATAATATTTAAAAATAAATTTTCAAATAATTTAGAAAAACAAAAAACTAAAAACATTATTCATTTTGATATTTTGACATATATATAACACCCTGACGATGGAAAGGTATTTCCGAAACATACAGATGAAATTTATCAAATAATATAAGTAGATTTATACAAATAATATAATCAATATTTTTTTATCTACAAAGTTGCTGAATCAATCAACTTCGCCAAAAGGAATTAAGATTCTTGCGTGTGGTGAGGGTGTTTTTTTTCTTTATTTCTTATTGTAAATTCCACTGCCATCTAGAGGATAATTATGGAATGAAAATGATAATGAAGAGTCAATTCAAAGCTTTAATTTTCACATATCTTAATACGTTATCCAAAACGTTAACCTATGCTTCATCAATAATTTTAATACAAAATTTATTTATTTGTGTGGCATTCTATTGTGTACTAACATAACGGTAGTAGATATAAATTTTCAAATTTTTTTAATAATAATAATTACAATTAAATTTAATCTTAACGTAATTCATCGTGATTATAATGTCCTATGTTTATTTATCGTTTACAATTTTATAGTTTATTATGAATGCATTCCTATTATTAAATTAAATACTGAAATTTATATTTATTTCAATTTTAATTTTTAATTTTATTCGTAAAAATATTATTTTTTCAATTGGTTGTGTAACTTTGTAGATTGATATTTAAAAAAATATATTTTATTATTTGTTTGTATCTACTTATATAATTAGATACAAAAACAAATAATAATTTATTTTTTTAATATTTATCATCACCTTATAGCAAGCCATTTAATTTAATATTTGAGTAGGTTATCGATTATTTAACGTGTAGCATTTATTCCTGGACAGAATACTTTTACTTACTTTCAAGCCTACCACACTAATATCTCTGCCGGAGAGATTTTACTTTATTAATTTAACTGAATTTTTAATTATAATTAATAAAATGAACTCTGATTTATCCACTTATTTATTGAAAATATCAAAATGCTTCAGGGCCAAAGGTCCCTTCACAGGGATACGATGTATACCTACCTACTAACAAACTAAGAAATGAAAAAACAAAATATATTTTTTAATACCGTTATCGAACAAGAAAAAAAAATTATGCAGGAATGGTATGATACACTTCTCTAAGATATGTAATGCTTTTTTTCAGTGCATATTATACAATGAATGTTATACAAAACGTGTAACCCACTTCGTTTTTATTATTTAATTCATTAAACCGCCTAGTATTTTTTTATATTAATTTATTATATTTATGCATATTACAGGCACACTTTTGTTCTATTTTACACCTATTCTTTTAGTTTCGCAACTGCTTGTTCGTACAAGGCTACATACACTTCAGCATCAATTTTTATGGATTTCATTATAAAAACTGTAATCTCTTAATATTATGCACCCAAAGCACCATAAAAAGAAAGCCATTGTACTTTAATCAGTTTCAGGGCCAAATTTAGGAATTTATTTTTCAGAAAATGATTAATTTATAAGTATGTAATGCCTACATTAAATTATAGTGCATTTATTGCGTATTTGATTTTCATTCACATATATACATAAATATGACTTAACCCTTAACTGGCACTTACTTTACTTCTCCATAACTTAGTACGGAGTAGAAAATACATGTATCCAAAGTTGGATCCCCACAGCCACCATTGATCATAATCAGCGGATATGCCCAGGGTCGTGACTATTCTTATGAGCACATTTGCTGAATACGGTGAATATGTCCAGGTGTATAGATTTTTATAACAAACAAATAAACCATTCAGTTAATATTATTAGATATTTATTATGTTGAACAGTGCAATATCCCAATTATAATATTTTCGTTGTCTGTCCGTCGTAACTTCGTGTAACGTCTGTAACTTTTTTATAGTAACATTTTTATTTTATATTTTCCTTTTTATCTTTTTTTATAAATAAATGAATTCTTATTCCTTAGGAACCGACATGTAAAAGTAGTGTCATTTTTAAAGGGTTACTGCTAGTAAATTAAATAAAATCAGTCTTTAGATCACGAGGCGAGAGTCCTAACCACAAGACCAACAAGCTACACAATGTCGAGAAAACAGAAAAAATATTTTAGTTTTCATGGTTCCTTGGTCTAAATTGTAATCAGTCTATATGGACGCGATCCGTAGAACACTTGCATTAGTGATTGGTCTTCCACGAGCACAGAAAGTGTTATAACATATTAAGCACAATATTTCCGTGAATGCGAAATGATTTTTTTCACATAAAATAAGGCTATAATAATAATTATAATATAGCGCCGTTTTCGTGAGTATTCACCTCAAGGGCGCTTTACACAAAAATAAAATATAGTACAAAACAACATACTGGCTAAAAAAAATATTTTCTATTACTTATACACTACATACAGGAATGCATTAGATATAGTGGAAAACTAAATATAATAGTGGAAAACATTAGATGGTGCCTAATGGTCTGATTTTGAAGGTTTTAATCCAATTGTAGCTATGATTTTTGTAAACAAATACTAAATAGATCTATTTTATAGCATTAACTCTATGTTTTTAGCGTTAACTTTGTGGTAGGATATAATTATTAATTTCAATTAATTAAAAACTTTGTGTAAACCACTTGGAGTAACATTACGTCTACCAGTTTCGATACCACTGTATAAAGACGGATGCATACTAACCATCCATTACTTATTTTAGTAAACAAATTAATTTTTGAACGGAGGTAAATAATAATAACTTCTTAGTATTCGCGAACTTTCTTTTGGAAACAGGCCACACGTTTAAAAAAGAAAACAGTATTTAGATTCTCCATGAAAATTATAGAGGTCTCAGATTGGATATATTGGAAATATTAGAAATCAAAAAATGACTGAATACCAAAGCCAATAAAATTAGTAACCAGTTGAATTTTATGATAACTTTATGAGAATTTTATGAATAACGCTTTATTTGATATATTCCCCATTTCGGTGTCCACTTGTTAATTACCCCATCATAATTGTAGCCACGCCCCCATTAAAAAAAATACTAAAATAAGTAATGGATAGTTAGTATGCGTCCGTTCTGACGAAGATGCAGTGGTATCGAAACCGGTAGACTTAAAGTTACTCCAAGTGTCTTATAATATATATATATATATTAGGTCCTTACATATGAAATTGAGGTTTTGCCGTACTGGCAAATTTGATCTCAAATATCTTCTCTTTGGTTAGGAATTCCAAATCCAAATTTATACAGCTATTTACTCATGTATTTGTGTTTTGAAAATTATAATTCATTTGTTTTTTCCTCAATTGTTTTTTTCTTTGCGTCACTCAGTTTACAAAATGAAAAACTTGAAATATCGCGTTATTTACGAGTACGAGTTCCACCGTGGCACCAGTGCTGCAGAAACGGCTCGAAGGATTAATGATGTGTATGGCGACGGTGCCGCAAAAGAAAACACAGTGCGTTTTTGGTTCCAACGTTTTCGTTCTGGAAATTTCGACCTGCAGAACAAGCCCCGTGGACGGCCGGAGACCAAAGTTGATAATGAAGAATTGAAGGCTATTGTGGAAGCGGATCCATCGCAAACCACATCCGAGTTAGCTGCAGGCTGCGGTGTTAGTGATAAAACTGTTTTAATCCACTTGAAGCAAATTGATAAGGTGAAAAAGCTTGAAAGGTGGGTACCTCACGAATTGAGTGAAGCAAATCAACAAACGCGCGTTGACTGCTGCGTTGCATACTCAACCGGTACAATAATGAATGGATTTTAAATCGAATCATTACCTGTGATGAAAAGTGGATCCTGTACGATAATCGGAAGCGCTCATCGCAATTGCTGAACCCTGCCGAACCAGCCAAACCATGCCCCAAGCGAAAATTGACTCCAAAAAAGTTACTTGTGAGCGTTTGGTTGACTAGTGCTGGTGTCGTTCACTACAGCTTTCTTAAATCTGGCCAGACGATTACGGCAGATGTCTATTGTCAGCAACTGCAAACCATGATGGAAAAGCTAGCTGCTAAACAACCGAGGCTGGTTAATCGCTCTAGGCCACTGCTGCTCATGATAACGCTAGACCACACACTGCACAACAGACGGCTACCAAATTAGAGGAGCTTCAATTGGAATGTCTAAGACATCCACCGTACCCTCCGGACCTTGCCCCAACAGATTACCATTTTTTTCGAAATTTGGATAACTTCTTGCAAAGGAAAAAATTCAACTCCGATGGGGCAGTCCAAACCGCCTTCAAAGATTTTATTGATTCCCGTCCGAATGGTTTTTTTAGTAAAGGGATCGAAGAACTACCTATGAGATGGCAAAAGTGCATAGATAGCAATGGTACATACTTTGATTAAATAAATATATTATAATAAAAAAAAATCGACTTTATGTTCCTCCCATACTAAACGTCAATTTCATATGTAAGGACCTAATATATATATATATATATATATATAATAAAATTAATAACAAAATAGGTCGTTATAATCAAGATGTCCGTCACTAAAGTAACTAATGCCTTGATTTTTCACAACTTTAGCATAAATTGCATGTTAAAAGATATAATTGAAAGAGTTACATTATTTGTATGCATCTAATATCGGGCCGCTAAACGCACCGCGCCGGCTGCGGCCAGCCCAGGGGGGGCTCGGAGGGCGCCGGCGGCAATAGGCGGGGAATACTTCAAAATTTAAAAGATATCTTATTCCTAAAGCGGCTACAGACGATATGCATGACGCGAGTACCTACGTGTGTCACGCGTGTACGAAGAAGAGACGGCTAGGGTGAGATGCGGCATTGCGTCTTTTGTCACGTGGTATCCCAATTATGATAATTTCGTTGTCTGTCTATCCGTCCGTCCGCGTAACTTCGTGTATTCTTACGTAACTCCGTAATTTCTTTCGAATTCGCGGCTAAAAAACAAATTAAACGGCCGCAGATGGGTCTTGAACCCCGGGCGATCAAACTCGAACGCCGAGACTTACGGAAAACGCCACCTCCGTATGTGTGGGATGTTTGAAAAATAGACTACATATGTAAAACTTAGCAAAGACGCGAACAGTTGATTAATAAACGATACCTTCGCAACCTACGGCGTCTTTTGCTGTGGTTTAGTGGTAAGAGTATCTACTCCGCGGGGATCTCGGGTTCGATTCCCGGTAGGTACCATTAAAAAAAAATCTATATATTAATTACTCCAACCAATGTCGTTTCTGCATTTGGATAATTTCTGTTGCCAGTTTAAAAAAAAACATTTTAGAGTACATTAAAAAGATTGAAAAATATAGGAATACGGACAAACTGATATCAAAAAACATCCAAATCCAAATTATCGAAAATTAAAATATCGCAATTTATAGATTTTTTTAAATATTTTCGTGGAATCCGTGTATTTAAAACAGCGAACGTAATTGCAGTCAACGAATTTTTGTGCTGGTCATACCACAGAATGACGCTTTATGACATTGACAGTAAGTATACGTTTACGCTTTTCTTTTTATTGTTTTTGCATTAATCTCGCACATTTATTACGCTTTATATTTTATTTAAACTGCAAAGTGAACTTAACCTTAGATTAACGTCATAACGTCTCTCATATAACCTCAAAAGACTCACAGCGCGTGGCGCGAATGTCATTTTACGTGTCATTTTCTCCGTATTTATACATAAATATTATTATTTTTCAGAATTCCGATGAAAGACTCAACATCACAAAGCGGCAATTTGATAATGCGATTCGAGTTCACAATATGAAAGAAGAAATGCCAGACGTAGACTGTCAAACATAACAGAAGAGGAATGTGAAAGAAGGAATGCTGACCAGCGGGAACGTAAAAATGCTAAGCAAAGAGTGTATGCTGAAGGAAGAAATGCGAAATCTTATTTTAAATGTGCAGTACAACTGTGCTAATGCATTTGCATCTTTCGGAGTGCAAATAAGTGACATACCAGGTGTAGGCCTGTATTGTTTAAAAATTTCAGGTGAAGTATATCATAGAACGTCTAGAAGTTTGCAGAGTGATGGAGAGGTGCCGGCATATGCGCAACTATATGTTTACGATGCGGATGAAGCAGTCAGGGTACGTATGAGCCATCCGTCTAACCTTAGATGTCAACAAAATATAATGGAAACTATTGATAATGTCATCCGTCGTGTAAGTCCATATGCTCTCCAATACAAAAGGTTGAAAGAAGCGGTTGAGGAAGAAGAATCTATAGTTGCAGAGCACGGGGGCCAGATGCGGAATATTCAACTACTCTTTACGCGTTCTTCGTTAGATGACCAAAGAAGGTATAATGCTCCATCTAATAATAATGAAGTCGCCATTGTGTATGTAGCAGATTACGAAGGTAGGTTACCGCCAAACGTAGATGTTGCTGTTCACCCTAAGAATGTAGGAGGTCTCCAGCGTATTATGTTATCAAAACATTTAGATCCGATGGTTTTTCCATTGTTATTTCCATCAGGTGAATTTGGTTGGACTCTACAGCCTTAAATAATACAACATTAACTGCATGGTTTAAACTTAACCAACAAGATAATGAGGCATGTAATATTAAGTATCAGGATTTAACTAATTTCTATGTTTTTTCTAGCAATAAGCAGTGGAAGAAGAGGCAATGTGGCGGGGACAAGATTATTGGTCGCATGTCCCCCGTTTCTTCTAGAAATATAGAATTATACCATTTAAGACTTATTCTTTTACAAGTGACTGGCGCTACGTCCTTTGAATCTTTGCGGACTGTTAATTTTTGTCTACTTCCTACATTTCGTGATGCAGCACGAGAATTAGGACTCATCGATGATATTGGAGAATGGCAGCGTTGCATGGCTGAAGCTTCAACGTATATGATTCCCAAAGCTCTTCGTGACCTATTTGTCTTATTAATGATTCATTGCCTCCCACCAGATCCGTTGCAGCTGTGGAACGATTTCAAAGATTTGATGTCAGAAGACTTTAGTCGTCAAAGTGCTACTGCAGAAATTGCACAAAATTGTTCCTTTTGTATATTCAAAAGGCATTAATAAATGAAAATTCTTCATGCACATCACAGGGTTTTCCGGGACCAGATTACAGCAATACTTATAATGAAGTGGTTGATATTAATTTAGCATTAGAAAGTTCTTTAGGGTCAGAGATGGCTGGAAAACTCAATCGAGAACATTGTGCTTTCGACAGTATATTAAGTAAAAAATTTCAGATATATCTGAAACAAAAAAATGTTTCTTTATTGACGGTCCTGGTGGCACAGGTAAAACGTTCCTTTATAAGACTATTATACATACTTGAAGAGGAAGATCTAAGAAAGTTTTATCTGTTGCTTGGACAGGAATATCAGCAATTTTATTACTGGGTGGACGTACATGTCACATGGCTTTTAATTTACTTCTTGATTTATAGAATAACACAACATGCAGAGTGACATCCAAGAACCGTGCAATTATAAGTGCAGCTGATGTATCATCTGGGATGAAGCGCCGATGGCGCCAGTTATAGCTTTAGATATAATTGAACGTACTCTGCGCGATATAATGGGTAATAATGATATGTTTGGCAATAAAGTAATCATTTTGGGCGGCGACTAGACAAATTCTACCAGTTTCTCGAAGGGCTTCTCGCGGTCAGTTAGTAGCGACATCTATTAAAAACAGCCACCATTGGAAAAATTTTACTATTTTCAATTTGAAAACTAATGTCCCCGCTTTAGAAGGTGAAAATTCATTTACACAGTGGCTTTTAGATTTAGGCGATGGAAAGCTGCCTCCTGTGGAAGGAAAGTATGCGTCATCATTGCTTATTCCAAATGAAAGTGTAAGTCAAAATGTTGTTCAAAGCATATATAATGAATACATTCTATAGCGGATGGTCCCCTAATGAGTAAACGAGCGATACTGTGTCCAAAGAATGAACATGCTCGATTGGTTAACGAAGATGTACTCGGGCGTTTAGAAGGTCCAATCTTTACATTTTATTATGTGGATAGTATTAAAGATGATGGTCGTGAAATGGACTACAAAATGATATATTTTTAAAATACATTCATTTATCAATAATCATTAAACTAAAATGCTATGTAATTTATTAATAAATAAGACGCTGTAATTTTATCGATAAAAATAAATACAAAGAAGAATTTGACAGCTGTTTCATTTTTTGTATGTCACTGACAGCTACCATAGACAGTAAAACCTGATTTTTTTCACTGAAATTTTGTCTGTCACTGACAGCTACCATAGACACTAAAACCTGATTTTTTTCTCCTCAATGTTGATGAATTCACATAACTTTTCAATGTTGATGAATTCACATAATTTCACATAACTAGCAGGAAAGCAATCGGCGAAGCCGATTGCTTTCCTGCTAGTTATGTGTATTGAGCACTGAGTGTTGTTGTTTAAAATAAAAATAAATTAATAATATAATTATAAATATTATTATAAAACCATTTTTAAATTTTCAGAAATTTCTTTGTGGTTATACGATATACTAATATAATTAGATATAGGTATATCACTTATAAGGAAAATTTACTTCACCTACTAGTTCTAGATGAACGATATCAAAGATGTGATTAATATTATTTCACTCCTTATCCATAAAATAAATAAACGTTAAAAAATCTATCAAACATAATTATTTTGTTGTCTGTCTGTCTGTCTATCCGTCCGTCAGTGGCTGATTGTACAACTGATCCACAGCAACTTTTGTTGCGCCAGGCAATTTCAAAGATAAAACTGCGTTCAGCGAACACGAAACGATTTTTTTTAGTTATAATTTTTGGGCGCGAACATTCTAGTGAGTTTCGAGTCTTGTTAACTATTTCCAAATAAAATTAATCAATTACCATTTATTCGAACCCCACAAAGGAATAATAACGTGGCAATTATAACCCTCTGCTAGGTCTTGAAATTTTAACCAATGAGAAGAGACAAAACTCGGCAGAAACTGTCGACCCTACTGCAGTTCCTCTATTTCGCAAGATTCCCTCGTTCGGATTGGCTCTTCGGTGAATTATGTTGCATCTCGGACGACTCTCGGGTGATACGCTCCATTAGAAGATTTCATGATATGCCAAGTCGTGCTGGGCGAGGGTGAAGGAAGTGTTGCGAGCGTTAAATGCTACAATCAGGCTTGTCCATTTTTGGGTAAAGATTTAGCTCTCGGTAACGCTATTTATTGGCTGTTTCTTACATGTCATGCACTGTGACGCGAATTACGAGTGTATGTAAGTTTAGTTTACGTAGTTCTTCTGTATTATTCAGAATGGCAAAAAATAAATTACGCGAAAGGATAATAGGCATTTTTTCCCAAGTATTTTAATTTAATTCTAAGTATTTTAATATGTGCATTATGGAAGGTGGACATTACTAAATAATTATTTTTTTGAGTTGTTTGTTTTGTGAACTGTCTACGGAATTCGCAGTAGGTATATGCCACCGGCGCGCCGGGGCGCCACCCTTATGCGTCTATGCACTATTTTAGATGATTTCGTGCACCAATAGCTTGCATTCGTTCATGGTTTAAAAGTATCAGGAAATGTGATGTTATTAATTATCCTTTTTTAGTAATTGAATTTTTTATATTTTATGATTTCCAAGTTTTTTTTTGTTAATACATTACAAGGTACCGAGTATATTTTACTTTATAAACAGTGAAAAAATTATTGTTTCAAGTATCATCATCATCATCATTCTTGGCACTACAACCCTTGGTGGGTCTTGGCTTCCTCAATAATTTTCCTCCACTCATCTCGATCTAGTGCCAGCTCTCTCCAGTTTCGAAGCTTTAGGGTAGAGATATCTTTGAGGACGTTGTCACTCCACCTTAGTTTTGGCCTTCCTAAGCTCCTTCGCCCTATTGTCCTTGAGTTCAGCAGCGACTTTGGTGCTTGATGCTCGGACATTCTCTCCACATGACCCAGCCTCCGAAGTCTTCCCAGTTTTATAAGTTTTGTGACGTTTGGCTCCTTAAATAGAGTATAGAGCTCACTGTTGTAACGTCTGCGCCAAAGTCCATTTCATTGTTTCCATTGTTTCAAGTATGTAATTAGAGAATTCCGAAAAATCATTGATTTAGCTGCAAAAGTGATGTTCTTTAATCGTGGTAATCAATGGGTTATCTCTACATCAAAAGTGACACGTAATACGTCAGTTGACATGATTTTTATTACTCTTTCTCATTCAATGGGCGAATTTGAATGAATTTGCTCGCACAAAATGACCGCCCTCGCATCCTGTCGGCTTTGTGTCTGCATTATATTTAGCGCACTCCGAATGTGAATGCATTTTTGCAGTCGGCCGTGGCGTCGGCCCCGGCGTTGGAAGGCTTCGCGGCAACGCGGCGCTTGTTCAGCGGCCACACCAACAGGTTAATGCCAGGTGGACAGAGTGACAGGCCCGCGATCGAAATACCGCTTGAAGCGCGCGAGTTGAAAACAAAGAAAATGTCACTGTTTTAACAGAAAGGGTTAACAAAATATAAAATAAATTACTTATACAATTTTTCACTAACCTAAGCTTTGAGCAAAAATCTTCACAGCTGTAGTATTGATTCTTACCTGGAAAAAAAAGAAAAAATATTTATAAGACAGACTTAAAACAATATTTTTCATGAAATACGTACAAGATATTAATTTATTTCGCAATTAACTGGCAAATTTATTATTGTAACTCTCAATAAACTAAACATGTTATGTTACATATGTTATTACTTAAAACCAAATAAATTAATCAATTAGAAAGACATACAGAAAAATCTAATCCACGAGAAAATATTTGGCTACTACCGGGATTCGAACCCCAACCACCTCCTTTCCGGGGCCGGTGCTCCAGCCATTAAGCTTAAGGAGAAAATTATAATAAATTATATATATCCAAAAAATTTTCACAGAACTTTGTTCTGAAAAATTACAACTTCACAAATATGAATGTGTTCTTGAATATATTATTACTGTTATGTGTTCGATAGGGGCAGAATTTTTGTGATTTACTTAAATCTGGGTGTTTTTGTATGTTTAAATTTTTTAATAGAGATGCGTTGAGAGATGATGTATGCTATGAAAATAGGATAAATTTATTTAACCACTGAATAGATTACTAGGCGAGTGTTTTAACCGCTCATTGAGCTCCGTGGTGTGTTTTAGTGTTAAAAATTCAAAATATATTTAATATGCGGGGTATAAATGCGAAGGCAGCTATACCCCCAAAAAAAATAATGCAGTCATCGAGGATTACTGATTTGTAATATACGGAATTCGAAATTTTATAGGAAACATAGTCTATACATTGGGAAGTGATAGATACATAAAATCTAGAATTCGGTACATTTTAAATGAGTAGTTCTCAGTGATTACATTCAAAATATATTTTAAATTTTTTGGATATTGCTGCCTTTGCTTTTGTACCCCACATATAATAAATACCTAATATTATACGCTATAAATAATTTAAAAAATTTTTTTACTAAAAATATATCTGATTGGATATTTGTTTGTAAACTTCACTGTTCATACTTACAGATTAAATACAAGATTTATGTTTTAATTAAAGTACTTAACTTTTCCTTAAAAATAAAAATAAAATAATGTGTTTCCTACTTATTTATTTGATAAATGTGTCGTCCGATTAGATGTGAGCATCTGGACATCAAACTGGACATTTTAAGCAATTCCTGGAAGTAAAGAGAGTGCTATACGGTCGCAGCTTTTCCTTTGTAACGTCTTAACAAAATGAAAGTTTTACGTAAATAATTTTGTAGCTGCGCTGAAAGCTGTGGGCCTAGTAACAAGCTACAGGTTAGTTATAATTATCAAAGTAAAGCCTAAATGTATACATTGTATGTGTACTTACGTACGTATTCTGGTTCCATACAAATGATGAATGAGTAGACGATCAGACATTACTCTATTGAGAGTCACGATTGCCATGAACAAAAATTATTGCAAGTCATAAATTCTCCGTTAGCCTTATTGGTTGCAGTACCCTACTTTTAACAGAATTACACGGAATCGTGAACTATGCTTAATGTTTCTGAAAGATTTTTTCAATATTAATTAAAAACGTTCAAATGTTAATTTGTCTCATATCTCTCTCTCTACCAGTTTCCGCTATTTATGACATAGGATTAGATTGAAAGTGAAATTGCGTTGTATACGGTTATTCTAGTGCATAATTACTTCATGATTATCTTTCAGATAAGTTCGCATTATTTGTTTTGGTTAATCTTGGAATCCATGCATTTTGTATCCGCACGGTAGCTTAAAAATACTTGTAATTCTGCTTAATTGGGATGTAGTAAAATTTTCTAATTTTAATATTATAAAAAGTGTAATGTATAGGTATTTATGATTCTCCTGTCATTATATGTTTATATATTTTAATATATACAGGGTGTAAAAGAGCTAGTCCTTAATACTTTACAGGCAGATTAACAATTTCAAAATTTGCATTACTGAATTATTTTCTGTAAAACGTTTGACTATAATTAAAGTAGATTAAATAATAAAAATTCATTCACTTTAATACACGTCAAATAATATAATCAAAACCTTGTCAAAATTCTAGTTCAAATTTCTGCCACGTTTTAATCATTTTGTTTGATTTGTATTCAGACAAAGTAATTTTAATGATAGTTTAACGTTGAACAAAAGATAACTCAGAAATATTGAGAAAAAATGCAAACTTTGAAATATTAGGTGTACCCATAAGTAATCAATTATTTAAGTGGCAACAAAAAAATAATTTAACTACATTTAATTTTATTTTTAATCGATTTAATCTCCATCGTTATCTAGGACCTTTTGCCATCTTGTTGGTAGACTTTTGAGACAAATATGCTTCTAGGTGTTTTTACAGCGTCATTATCAAACCCTACGGGCGCCCACTTCGATCGCTATCAGACAAGTCAAAATCACCATCGGAAAATTTTCTAAACCAACTTGGAACTTATTTACTTTCAATACGTCTCCATACACATCACGAATTTTCTTTGTTGCAACCCTTGCATTAACATTAACGAGATTTATCTAAGAATTGTGGATCATCTGTTACACCTTGTATTGTCATTTATAATATTCTTAATTTCAGTATCATCATCAGCATTGGCTCTGCAATCCCTGGTAAGTCTTGACTTCTTCGAGTATTTTCTTTCATTAAACCTTATTATGAGCTGTTTCTCTTTTGTCCTAAATTTTCAAAACAGATTCGTAATTGAAGATGATGTTGCTCCAAAATATTACCATCTTTTTATTGCATAAACCGCGCAGTAAAAACGGCGTGCAACCCATTACTAACGACAAATATTTGCGAGTGGTCTCTGTTGCTCTTCTTGTTGTGTTCTCAACATGGCAGCGCTCCAGGCGCCAAGTCATAGAGGTTGGATAAAAAAACGAGGAATTCACGTATTCCTCTAATTTTGTTTTTAAGTATTCAATAATTTTAATTTTATTTTACTTTATTTGGGATTCAAACAGCTTGTATGGTGTAATCATAGAATATATGATATTCAAACAAACGCTGCAGTAAATTTTTTATCCGCATAGTAGATTAAAAACGTTTTAAAAACGAATATCCGATAATTACATCGTTTTTGCAATAAATAATTTTATAGAATATCACTTCACTCTCACAGAATCTGATAGCTGACAAGAATTATATTGAATATGGCGTCATGTCGCTATTCAGGTATAGCAGTTCCGCTAGGTACATGCTGCGGGCGCAACTTCCGTTACAGTAAAAAATTTACCCTGAATGCGTCAAAACAGGTAACTTCAAAAATGTAAAAACATTGAAGTCGCATATCACCGTATCTATTATACAGCCATTGATGCTTCAGCATTTACGATTCAAAAGGATGATGGGAAAATTTCTAAGATATCTGGGCGTAAAAAAACAGAAATGTAACTACTATTTATTGTTAGGACTTAATACTAGAAATGTATTTCCATAAATAAAACTACCAAATACCCCCGGGTTTGCATGAAAATGACCAGAACGAAATGAAACACAAAAACTATTATTAATTATGAAATTATTATACCTTGATACAAAAAGTCATTCATCAACTATTATATCCAACAGATAACGAGCAGGGCCTCCCTGGTGTCTCCTTTTGTTATTTTTCTACCTGGCATAATGATAGTGGTACACGAGTAAACTAATAGTGTAATTTCGTCATGCACTTACACTATTTTTATTACCCTAAAGTGTTGTTGAATACTATAGAAACTTTTAATATACAATGACTTCCACCTCCGTGTTATGGTGTATTTCACGATTGTTGTCGTAGTATGAAATGAAGTACTATAAGACGTACCACTATAACTTGGCGTGCGAGGGAGGGCGTCCCTGTCGCGTAACATAAGTTGTCAGGGTGTAAATTTATTACACGATACATAATGTACAGAATGTCCGGTGTCGTATTATACAGAAATTTGGTCGAGCAGCACTAAAGAAACCATGCAGTAATGGCGGCCGTTATTCGCTTTTTCAGCTTCGCAAAACTTTAATACTTCGCTGGCAATTGTTCTTGCACCATCCCGGACTGTTTAGGATGTTTTAGACATAATAATTCAGTGTATATTGGTAATCAAGATGACACAGCTCCCGACCAAATACAAAATTGTACTAAATGACAGGGCGAGGGGTAACCGCCGGGTGCGGGCAGAGCGGGTTTTAGTTCAAATTCGCCGCACGCCAAGTTACGTTGGGCAAGCAGTAGTATTAAACTTTCATTTAGAATACATTTTAATTCTGTTGTATTTACGCCCATTTTGACCATCGCCCTTTAGGCAGGAATGCTTTCTGTCAAGTGTTGCGGACCAGTTCCATTACACCCGCATAACAAAATGAATTTGCTGGTCGTCGCAGACTGGCGGAGAAGTTCCCCGTCCATCCACGTTGAACAAGCGTCACCTGTCCGCGACACGGAGACCGCTGCAGACTGGCTGCAGAACACGGCATGACTCACCGCTATTTATAACGACGAAAGAGGAGTGCGTCGACTCCGATCTCGCAAAAAGTTGAACTCGTCTTATCTGGCAAAACGGACGCCCGGGACGAGCGCCGGCGCGATCGAGAGCACAAAGGAATGCACTCCCGGCACCGCGCCGCGTTCGCTTCGCTTCAATAACGACACCTTTTTTACAAGTGTCCGCTGTACTCGAATTTAGATGAGCTTTTTCGGGCCAGTCTTCACCCCCTTTTGCACTGATTTGGCCTGGTTGGAGACGTTTGTTTGTTTTCGCCTTCTTTTTGCAGCAGTCTGGTGTTTCTGATGCACACCGGATACGTTTCGCAGAATATCGCGTATAAAAAAACCTCGTAAAAAATACGGCAAATCAAAAAAATTGAAGACATGCTCTTATACGATTTTTTGCAAACATTCCAAATCGATTTTTTAAAATCACCATGCAGCATCCAAATACTAAACACGCTATTTTAAAGCTTCTTCAGCTGTTTCTGCTACTCTTGCTTGTGAGTGATGTGATTATTCAGTTTTGTGGAAATAATGATTAAATGATATCGAAAATGATTTAATAATGTATAGTCTCCACTTTACATAAATTTAAAAGTTACAGAACTCTGGAAAAATCAATTATAAGATTCCACCACAGCAAACAAGCAACACACAAAGAAAATTAAATGATAGCATATAATAATGAAAAATGAGAGATTCCTCTTATGGTAAAAAAAATAAATGTTTTGATATGTAAATATTTTATTTTAAGAAATGTCATGTTTAGGTAATCGTAGTAAAATGTATTCTCTCTCTACTAGTGATGGTCAAACCATTATTTTAACCGGTTTCTCATGGTAAAGTTATTTGAGATTTGCGTCTGATTGAATCGATGAATAGTAACTGAGATATAACTGTTGTTTAGTGCCGATAATATCCCGTCAAACTGCGACAAATCAAGTACCAATCATCGATACAATCAGATCAGTCTTCGTAGTATGACACTGGCTTCTCACACTGAGGGTTTCGGTTTCGATTCCCGGATTCACAATTTGATTCGGATTTACAATTAATCTATGCGATTTACTAAACCCTGAGTGTTTTATAATGTGTTTCGCTTCTGTAATCGGGCCCCTTGGTCTGCTGAAGCACAAAATAACAAAATTTTAAATAACGGTTATTGTGTATCCGGTGAAAATAAAATCAGAATTTTCTATCAGACAATAAATGCATCCGTTTACGCAAGTTTGGTGCGCAAACACTTTCATTACTTGGGATGTTTAGGGATGGTGTATAATTTCGTAATAAGTTTTCAGGTTTTCTTATTTTGCAACTAAGTTCTCTAGCAACATACTTGCATTGAAAGGATCAACATTATGAGATCATGTACGAAATAGGCATATGATATGTACAGCTATTAGGCATGTACAGTACAAGTGACGAACAAGGAAACAAAATAAATCGGTAAGAATTATTGATGTAAAGAAACTATTGCAAATTTAAGGACGAGTCTTGCGGTATAAAAATATTTGCTATTTTGTGTTCTAGGGGTTCAGAAGAAAATGTATGTTATGTAGGAATGACTTTGACACACCTTTAACATCACCGTCAATGTAAGGGTTTGGTTATACGTACGACACATTCTTGTAATGGGAGAAAAATAACTAACATTATACTAGGATGCTGTCTTATTCTGATGAAACCTTTTTTTTTATCATCTGTGTTATTTTTTTACCTGGGGTTAACATGAAAGTTTATGTCAGAGAAAGAGAATCAATAGTACTGCAACGTCGAATATTTGCAATCGTGTTCTTCACTCCAGTTTGTGCATTTTAAAAGAGGAAGACGTTCCTCATAGCTGTGAAAAATTCTGTAATTTTTGTGATATATGTTGTTATACAATCAGGGGAAGAGAAAAATGGTCAAAAACAATAATGTATTGGTTTACAAGAGACAAGAAAAGGAAACGAGGTAGGCCTTCTAGAAGATGGGTGGATGAGCAAAAAATAGGGAGGAATGGAGGAAATCTGAGGAGGCCTTTGCCAAAAGGCATACAGACGGAACTGCCACGATATGACAGTCTAAATGATCACATGATCACAAGCATGTTGATGTCTGAATAAAGGCTATTATTATTATTATCATAATTATATGTTGTTATATATATAAAAATATTCGAGTTCGGAAACAATATTTGTGTCTCCTAAATTTTGCACCGCGTTATATCAAAATCGTGTAAAAAAAGACGGCGTAAAAAGAGAATCCGGTGTATGTCTGTTGTGTCTTTGTGGGATATCTTTGAAGCATCTTTCGCCCGTAGAATTTTCAGACTCCTGAGTGCATCGTGGTCATGTAGCTGTGTGACAAAGACGGTAAGTCTTGAGTTGACGGAAGCGACGTGTCGTGTTTATGGACCGTGTAGTGTTTAATAACGCACTGACAAGCATGTTGCGCACATTCCATGATTCCCTGGTACAGAAGCGTTTTTAATTGCATTAATACGGTAAATATGAAATTACCACACTATACTCTCGATTATCCGGGGTCCCGGTTTGCGTGTCAACCGGAGCAGTAAAAAATAATCAACTTATTAACGGTAAAATATATTAATATTAAATAATTTTTTTTAAAACCAATTTTAATATTTAATTAAAAAAGGGCCGCTCAGCTGGTTAGGGCATATTGAGCGAATGAATGATGAAAGAATGGTAAGATAGGTATACAATGCAAGTGTTGATGGCGCCAGAAAGAGAGGGCGACCACAGAAGACGTGGCATGACCAGATTAACCAGATACTGGAAGATGGTCCTGTTAGAAGCCTGAACAACCGTCGAGTTTGCATGCGAAGATGTATGAATGTAGACGAAGCGGAAGTTGTATGTCAGGACAGAAGAGTATGGCGCTCTATCCTCTCTGCCTACCCCCACGGAAAACGGCGTGATGGTTAGTTAGTTAGTTTAATATTAAAATCAATTATAAAATCAATTAGAAAGACATGCAGAAAAATCAAATCAACGAAAAAATATTTTAGCTGCTACCGGGATTCGAACCCAGCTCGTCTACCAATTATACCACATCAGCCTGATACTTTTTCCGTCAATATATCGACCTATCTGTAAGTTTCATTTATTAATTGATTAAAATATATTATCCATTTTTAAGGCAATCCACTTTTTATGGATTTAACGAGATACCTGCAGGCAGTAGACCTCCAGGAAGACCACAAAAACAATACAGGGACAGTTGGTCATCCGTATCCCAGGAGCAGGAGCCGAATAACAACAGGACACAGTCCTTACACAAGCAGAAGAAGAAGAATTACTTTAAAAAGCCCTAATCTACAAGGATATATAGAGAATCAATATTTAATTAATTATTTCCACTGATATTGACACAGTATGAAGACGGGAAAAAGAAAGTATGATTGCTGCGTTGAAATCACTCGGAGAACTGGTATCGAGTTTTCTTATTGGAAGCGTCAGCTTTCGGGATAATGAAGTTTGATGGGTCAATTAAAGAAGAGACATATTTTTTAATCGCATACGATACCTTAATCAAGGAAAACTTTAAGTGTATCATTTACAATTATTAATGATACGTACATAGTGATGATTAAAGTTAATCACTATTTTTTATACCAATTGAAATTCCTCATGGCGCTGGCATGCTTCGTAAATAAGTGATACTTGGATTATTATACGAATATTATTTTAATTCGAGAAAAATACACTATTTAAAGTATTTTAACGAAATTGGTATTTTTTATTTATTTACGCCCATCAAAGACTTTCATATAAAAACATGTTATAATAAGTATATAAAAAAATATCAGATATAAGCAGTAAAATATAAAATATAAAGAACATGATTTTATAGATGAGTAAAAAAATTGAAAACAAAAAAATAGAATATTTTCATACTAATTCAAGATATATTTGCATCCATATTTACTTTTTTTTAACAAAATAAGCAATTTTACACAAATAATCAGGAGCTACCAGCCAAGGGCTAATTGAATGGAAATATCCAATATTAAAAAAATGTTTTGAAAACTGTATTGAAATGTAGTAGTTACCCATCATAACCTATCACTAACTAATCTAACCTAACCTAATCTAACCTTACCTAACCGATCACTAAGATGGTTTGGACGTATGGAAAATCTAGCACCAACAGGTAAACCAGATATATTGTTGATGGATTTGGCGTCAAAACTGTAGAAATAAAATTCATGATAATCATTAAATTGGGTGAAAACTTTAAAAACGTTACGTCTACGTGAGTTTAATAATATTTTTTATTTTACTAAGTAGTAAAATAAAAACATTTTAAACACACGGACAGGCAACATAGTTAATATTTTTCACCCAATTTGATGATCAGCTAAACCAGATATTGAATGGTGCTTCAACAGTCGACGAGCATTCACGATAATCGAGATATTTCTGTACAGAAGAGTGTGACCTTCCATCGTTTCTACCCACCAGGAAAACAGAGTGATGAATAATTAGTTTTTAAAGATATTTTTTATATTTATATTTTTATGTCTGCAAAACACTTTTTATATACACTGATCTAAAACAAAGTTCACGGCTAGATAAAAAAATATACACCCATTAAGCTGTAAACATAAATAGTAAATAAACTATCGCATAAACGATCTGAACCATAATCGAAAGAATTAAAATCATAAAATAATGCACAACCGGTTTTTTATGGTACAATCAATTCAAAAACGATCGAGCCAGTCTATTAAAAAATCTAATGATATGCAGAAACAACAAGTCGGGAGCCATTCATTACCGAAGTAAAATGTAACATAAAAACGTGCAAAAAGATCCGTTATGTTATCCTGGTAGCCCCACTAGCCAATAAAATATGTAAGTTGAACAGTTGTCTGCAATTTTAATTCTCTTTCTAGCCACTCGGTTAGGAACGGAGACCATGTTGTATCTATTGGCGAGTGTGCACTATTTGTACACTACTTTTTGCCCCTGGCAAATGCAGTTAGCCGTCGAAGAATAATAGGGCAAACACTCGAAAAGAATTACAATGAGTTTGGTACCAGCGCAAATTCTTCAGTATTTAAATATTGTACGGTTAATCCAATTTGTATGCTGCAAGAATTATTTCGGATACGGTTGAGCGTTATGTAAATGTAAGGAGTATCTCGGAATCGAGAATCAGATATCGAGGGTACAATTTGATCAAGGATAATGAGGAGGTCATAGAAGGTAGAGGATTGCCGCGGGAAGTAGAAACTACTTTGTATTGCTACCAATGTGCACTGAAATCACAGCAAAACAAAGTCAAGTCAACTTTATTAAGTTATCATTTGTCCTGTGAAGAATGAATGGTTCATCACACAAGCGTTTACTCCTTAAGGCCGGACCAACACTGCGCGTATCTTCCGCCGCGTCTTTTCCGTCGCATAAAATCAGCTGAGCAATTAAGTCGACTCATCATTCGCGTAGTGTGTTTGATGAGCGCATATTGTATGGAAAGAAATGTAGCGGCATTCCACGACTGAAGAGACGATGCGGAAAATCCACTTAGTGTGGCGTCGGCCTAAGGGGTTACATCACCTCGACATTTTCAAAAAAATGTTTTTTTTGTTGCTTTAACTTATAGTTTAAAGTTTTAAGAATAATATGAGTCATCATACATTAAAAAAATCCAAAAATAGTCATTTGAAGCTTTAACGAATTTCATTTATTTTCTTTTACGCTTTTATCGAAACTCCCCCTTTCAGACTTGTGTATAAAATATCTTAAAAATTATTAGGTCGTCTACGATGTAGCATAAGATTTTTTTTAAATGATAATTATTTTCAATCTACTCTGATTTGCACAAAAATATAATTTTTTCAATATACTGCATCAGAAAAATTATATAATTTAACAAGATAATAATTGACTTTTTCATTTCACTCAGTTTGAGTGAATTGCGACACGGTTATTTCCATCAGCTGCGCACGTCACGGAGAAGCATCTTTATGGGACAGTACATAACTCTGCCATTTTCAATTATTCAAAATATTTTTTTAATGAAAAATGTGCCACGAGCAGTAATAAAAATGCATTTTGTGTGTGCTAAAGTCAAAAAAATAATTTAATTCGAATTTATTTTTTGATGTCCTAAAATGGTGTAACCCAATTAATGTTTGGGGTTTATATAAATATACTTTAAAATATTAGCAGGTTACTCGATGGATGAATAAAATTGTTCACAAGAGTTTCTCGTTTCACTGAATAGGTCCGAGGTTCTCGATCTGGGCTCCACGTCGCTGTGCACACTCTTGCTTACATGGCCTCGGGTCGTAAGCAGATATCCTCTAGAGGTTGAGGGTTTGTTAGCGCAACATGGGGCTCTACTGTTCTAGTTGTAGGGAGATGCTCCGTGGGTCAATGTCCTCTCCTTTCTACTGGTGCAGCTGCAGCTTCCTCTGTTGAGTACTCAGACCAGATCCCCTGCGAGCTACTTGTCAATGTATCAGTTAGCGAAGCCCAAAGGCTCGGACTCAAGATCGCTAACGATCTGAACACGATGATATCGTACTGAACAAAACAGGAACATCACGTCAGCAGAATCATCATCAAATTGGGTGAAATTTTTAACAGTTTTGAAAAGAAAATGCCGTGGAGAATTTACAGACATGCACGGTATGGGAAGTTTAAAGAATGATGAGTAACGCAACATTTATCAGCCTCTCCATTCGCATGAACTACGATGCTGGGTAGGTTATGATCGCAGGATGCAAGAAGTGCGGACAGCACAAATAATCCTTTGTGGATACCCAGTTAGTAAGAGAAGAGTAGCAAGACCCTGATTCCGCTGGGAAAAAAGCTTATAGAAGTAGGTGGTAGACTACTGCAGAATCAGATTTGGCAGACAGTCATCGAGAACTGTAGGCTTCGGAGGCGAAGTATTCAGGTCACTTCCTTTATAGTACTCCTTTTGCGCTTCTATGTAAAAACTGACTAAGACGGCGTTTGCATTTCCGGAAGCATGCCTGCAACTTATTTTCCGAAATACTCTTGAGTAGGTACCTGACTCATATTCTGTTGTATATTAGTTATTTAAAAATCTTCACGTCTTAAGTCCAGCGTTTAACTTTAGGAACAGGCAGAAAAGATAAAGAGCTATATAAAGCGAAATTTAGTTCACGATAATCTAAATTTCGATCGCCCACATTTTTTTTCATTTCATTTTCATCAGGAGATTTCCGTTACCTTCCCAATATCTAATAACTGTCTCAATCAGCTTGAAATTAGTTCTAACACGAAAACTTGCGTGATATCTATTCGATTACAAAACGGGCTATATATACTAGGCGGCTTTTCCAAGGACAGATTTACCGTTGATTTAGGCCTTTTGGAGCTTCAAATAATATACTGTTAATATAGACGTTTATATAACTGCCACGAAAAAACAACCTAATTGTCTCGTTTTCTGCCAACACGAGCTGGTTGAATTAATAGCCATGAATAATTATAACATACACAGACGCGTACATATATATCACGGGCAATTAACGTGTTTTTTTTTGCAATCTGACCATGAAGCAGTCATGATCAAATTGTCCAATCATTTGTGTTTTATTATTATGACCAATTATGATACATTTGTATGCATGGAAACCAAACGAAACATGAACAGGACAGGTACAGTGACCACATTCTGAAAAGTATTAGTCATACATATTTTTAACGTCCAAACATTATGCAATATAACATCGTTTTTAATGCTGTCGATACTTAGCTCGCAAAAGCAGGAAGCAATTCAAGTACTATAAAATGCTGTTAATAAATCAGCGTTTTAATGCCACCATGAAGAAAAAGAAATTAACCTTTAACTGGTATGGGAGATTGCATATTGCAGAGATCACCTATTTGTTTGAAAAGTTACAATGTTCATTTCAAAGGCTTGGAGTTGTAAAAACGGCTTCAGTATCGGAAGATCTATTACCACCCTCAATGTCGATATGGAAAAAGATATATGGAAATATTAATCTTTTTCAATAAATGCAAAACGACTTTGTGTTTATGATAATTTTTACAGCGCTAGCTTTGCATGAAAGACGCTTCAAGGGCACTTTATAGATGTGACATCTTGAAGAAGTGAGTTTTTAGTCTGTTCTTGAAAGATTCTTGATTTTCCACGGATCGCAACACTGGATGCAGCTGATTCCAGATAGATGGGCCTGCAGTGCTGAAAGCATGTTCCGCAAACTTGGTAGCTCCAGGTCTCCTTAGTAATACCAGCTTGCAGAGTGTCTCCGATTTAGCTGACCTCAGCGTGAGCCGCCTTCCAGTGATATTGTCCGGGGTACAGAGGTCCAACAAATATTGTGGTGCATTTTTTTGGAGACTATTGTAGACTATTAAAGAGAGTGTGAAATTTATACGCTCCGGCAGGCGAAGCCAATGTAGCTGCTTCAGCACTGAGAATATCCGCGAGAACGTTTGTTGAGAGGTAAAATTATTAATTGCAGGGAAAGATTGCCGGAAGTCGGGGCCCTGGAAGAAGGAGGACTTCATGACTGAAAAACTTGAGACAGTGGTTTGGCCAGTCTACTGTGGAGCTGTTCTGTGCCGCAGTAAACAAAATCCGCATAGCCAACATGATAGCCAACGTCCGGTAAACGGAAAGGGCGCGAGAAGAAGAAGAAGAAAATTATTAGAATAATTAACAAGAAAATACTTAAAATAAGATAAATTAGAAATTTTTGAAACATCTTTGCATGGACATAAAACTCGCTATTTGATCAAAAATATTAATTTTTATCAAAAATTTTCGTATTTATTCATCAAAATTAATTTTATTCCTTTCAAAGAACTCTCCATCAGATAATAAATAATACATAATCGTGTCAACGCTTTTCACAACCTTCGAAGCACTTTTGGGACGCAATTTTTGGAATGGCGATTAGCTCCTACTGAGATTTTGTCTTTATCTTCTCAATGTTGGCGAAATTCGTCTTTTCATAGTTTTTTTAATATTCTAGTAGAAAATTTTCATTTTCGATATAAATATAAACTAAAAGTACGTATTTTTTGACGGATTATATACATACAGTTAGAATAAGTCATACATCATAATGCACTAAATGTTAGCCAATACAAAATACCTAAATAATAAATATTCCTTCATTTACGGAACATGTGTGAGGGTGGATAATCCTAATTGGACAGCAACCATTTATTGAGGCAATTAATTAATCTGCGTTCGACAAATTACCTGTCAAACTCACCTACAATACCTGCGCCCTGTTTCGATTCTAACGTGGCAGTCCACCTTAAACATGCTCCCACTAATCAATGGGCCGATTGTTAATGAAGGTAACTGCGTCCGCGTACAATGGAAGAATACCTTTTCGGTTTTGACATTGAAACAATGCGGTGTTATTATGATTCGCGCCACGCGCTATGAACACATGTCACTATCCGTATGCGCCGTACGCCAGTGTTTCCCAAACTGTGGGTCGCGGCCTACTGGTGGGTCGCGAGCGAATATTAGGTGGGTCGCAGTCACAACACCGCGCAACATGTCATGTTTATTATAGAAAACGAATTGCAACCAAGTGTCAATGTAGTATCTAAATTGTCACTCATTTAACAGAGTTGAAAAATAACTTTAACGCTTACTTCGAAGAAGGGATAAAAAGGTCGACAGGATAAACTGTAATTTTAATCCATTTCAAGACAACATACCAACCGGAATGTCAACAAAAGCAAGTGAAGAGCTTATTGATTTAACGAAAGATACGTCGCTGAAAAATACTTTTAATCACAAGCAATTAGCAAAATTTTGGTTGCTGACACTTATCCCTGCTTATCTGACGAAGCCATGAAAGTCCTCCTCCCCTTCACTACCAAATACTTATGTGAAGTAGAATTTTCTGCCATGGTTTCTATTAAGATTTCTATTAAATAGATAAATAAATTGGACGCATCGAATTCACTGTGATTAAAAGTGACTGAAATTGAAGTCGACGCTAATGCTGTTATGACAAGAAATAGGCAACAAATGCACCTATCCCATCAAAATATCAAATACTCATATTTTTCGTAATGGAAAATTTCGATTATATTTGGACGTTTTACTTTTTTCTTAATTGAACAGTCTTTCGCATGGCTACAAAATGTATTGGGAAAATGTGAGGAGGTGGGTCCCGAAAATTGAATTTTTTTTTTGGTGGGTCGCGGTCCTGTCAATTTTGGGAACCACTGCCGTACGCGATACGCGACCGCCGCCCGATACGGCACGCGGACAAAACACGGGAAATACATATTTAATACGGATAAAATAGCCAGGCACAATGCGCCTGCCAAACGAGCCGGGACTTTGGCACAAAAGAATTGACAGCTAGCGCGGAAACGCCGCGCGAATTTCGCTTTGATTGAATGGAAAAAAGGCATTAAAGACAAAAAAATGTCGACGAAGCGGACACGAATTGCATTGATTTGAATGCTGTGGAATGGATTGCATCATGTTTAATCTAAACCCATACCATTTTTTTAATTGAATATATTATTAATGGATTAGGCGTTAAAGTTGTATAGATTATTGTATTTTGTACACATGATTTGTATGATTATGATTATTTTTTATTTTTTTCGACGCCCTAGTGGGGTTTTACGGTATATATAAAGTTACAAGATTGTTTAAATAAACATAAAACACGTTTTAAAAAAATAAAAAAAACAACAAAAAATAATAGAAATAAATTCAAGAATATAAAACATATTAAATTGGTTGAAAAACATATTTTTTTAAATCTGAGTTTAATTATATTTTTATATAATTATAATTCTATTTAAGTTTCAAGAGTGAATCTCTCATCAACAGGTGAAGTATTAAACTCAACAGTACTTCAGATGTCCATGAAAGATTGTTAGAAGTCTCTCTCGAAACTTAAGTAGTAAAATATAAAAATATAATTAAAGTCACGAAGAGGAAACAAAGTTAATGATTCACCTAATTTAATGGTCATGTTATATTTGTCCAAAATGTAACAATTAAGATTATTTTTTAAATTGCATATTCTTAATGAAAAATATGTGATGAAAAAGTGATCACACAAATATCAAACAATTTTTTTTTCAATTTTCAACACTACAACAGGCCAAAAGGTGCAATTACTGTAGCGAAACAAATTCCGAATATCCAGGATTGTTAAAAACATATATACATTTTGACCACGACAGAAATCGAACCCAGAACCCCCAGTATGGTAGATCAGTTTTTTGCCCACGAGGGCCGCCAATTTTCCCCATTATCATGATTACGACAAATTTTATTTTACAATACACTGTTTGTAATATACATTTTATTATTATAAGTAAACCCTATTAATCAGTTAACGCAGTTATTACTTGCCCTTTTTTCTGAGTCTACGTGAAGGAGAAAATATATCTTTCTTCTTACTCACAAGAATAAAAGATTTGTTGACAAACATTTAAGTGTATAGTTAGTTAGTTACAGTAAATAAAAATATTTGCATTGCAGTGTTTTCTATTAGTTGATATTTTTATTCTTTAACATTTTATATATTATGTTCAATGTACTTATTTCAATGTATATTATGGTGGATTAATTAGATTAAATCCTACTGTTTATGGTAATCGATTTTATTTAATGATATTTCATAACTTCCCTCCTTCCCAATCAGTTGTATACAGTATACATAACATACCCACATACGCGTGCAAGTTTACACATTACCAAGAAATTACAAATTTCTAAGGCAATTCGATATGTAGTTATTATAATAGAGTAAAAAAAATTATGCCGATTAAGTAATAAATTTATATATGCTGTGGGAACGTTGTAATGTTTTTGTGAATTTCTTTAATTAATGTTTTTGTGAATTTTATTAACGTAATTTTTATGTGATGTGATTGAATTTTTTTATTTTTTTGCCTATAATTTGAGGGGATTAGAAACAAAAGCGCCACTTTATATGACGAAAATACAGATCGACTTATCTGGCAAAGAGTGTCAATTTCACAATTAATAACTGATTTTGAAAGCTTGTCTGTGTATTTTAGAAGCATTTTATTAAAAGCATATTTATTTAAAATCTCCGGTCTGGTTGTTAAGCATTCATTTATATTTCGTATATTGTATAGTGAAGCTATTTATTCTAATCCCTTCATTTTTGGGTCTCTAAATAAAAAAACGAAGTATTGTCCGTAACAATCTTTGTCTATATTAACAAATGACCAAGAGCTTTATTAAACTGTAGAATTAAACACTTAGAAATAAATAGAGAAAGTGGTGATGCTAATAAGCCAAATCGTTAAGAGATTGATTGCAGAATCGGCATATGAAATAATTGAACAAAGCCGAGATGGCCGACTTATTATTTGCAGTTATTTTTTTATTAATATCCCTCGAAGGTAGCAATTTCTCCAACTTTCACGTACGCATTAATACTGCGGGCTGATAATAGACATTATGTATAATTCAAAATTGCGAGCCAAAAGTACATACTATGGACACGACTTTTAGGAACAAAGCCACTAATCGAATCGCAACTTTCGGTCACTTTCTAGAACGTTCAGCCTGCATAATCATCATTAAAAATAAAATATAAAAGATCTTGCACTCAAAGGTTTAATGAAATAGAAAAAAAAAAGTTTTTTTCATCTCTCACCGAAACGTTAATGACGGTCAAAGAATAGTTTCAATTACCAATAATTGATTTTTTTTAAATTAAATTATATCTTATTCATAATTAAAACAAATTTACAAAAAAAATAGTTTTGACAAATGTGTGCGACATTAAGTAATAAAAGTGTGTTTTACGACTGTAGAAAATTCCGGCGGTGACAACATTTTTTATAATGGTGATATGTATTAATTTATATTAAATAATATTATTATTTTTATTTAAGGGTCGCCAACCAGTGTACATAAGTAACCAAAAAAACATGTAAAAAATGCAAATTTAATATATCAGAGCGAAGAAAATCATTTTAAAGAGAAGTAGATACTTCAAAGGAGTTAAGCAAACCACAATGATTTTCGTACAGAAAATTTTAAATTATGGAATGCCAAAATAATTCAAAAATAATATACAAAAACAATTAGATGCAGTCGCCAAGGATTACATATTACAAAAAATAAGAAAGCAATAGTACAAAGTAATAATACACACCTCCACGAAATTTTTTTGTGAAATTAAAATATTCACACGTGCTTATTTTTAATTAAACAAAAGTAGGCATCTACATGAACAACGCGATTTTTTATATACTACTTATTGTGCTCTATCCATTCCACGTCCCGGAATAGTTCTACAGTAAACTGACTAAACCACCGTCTCCGGTTTTTGAGCATAACGTTCTTCCAGGGCCTTGACTTCCAGGAATCTTTCCCTGGTTTATCAGGTGCAAGATCTCCTACCACTTTGGATTTATCGTCCGAGGTATTGAAGTTTTGGGATTTTAATTGTTTTAATGACTTCGTATTTAATTTTTATTATTTTTTTAATACACGCATTCGAAAACCTGTTTAATTATGTAACGTATTTTCGGCTTTAACGGACACCCCGTTACAGCGTTATTTTGCTGTAATTTTGTTAGACTACATTTTGTTTGGTTTGCGTTTGAGCTTCAGATTGAGGCATGATAGCTGTAATGCTAATAGCTGGTGTTGTGACGTTAGCGCTAAAACGAGACGGGATCAGGGTGCGAAGCGGTCGCCGACAGTGAGGAAAGATATGATCCGTATTGAATTGCTGTTATCTGGATAATATTCAATTTCGTTTCGCACGGTAAACTGTCGGGAGGCCGTCGTAAGTTAACTTCCCAATAATTTCATTGATAAAACCAGTCTTCGAGTGGGCGGCCGCGGGGGCGGGACCTGTCGCGGGGTAGGGGAGGGCGGGGGGCAGTGCACCGTCTGCGCTGCAGTTCTGGGCACCGTCCTCGTGACGATATATAGTGCAAGTAATGGGATAGAGAGGAATAATATGTAGGCGAATACATACATACTGCGCTCGCGGCTTGCGAATAATGCTCGGAAGAAATAGGAGACGACGTTAGTTGTGTTCTCCGAAACAAAATAACAGAACTGTCAATAAAAAAAGTCTAAGAGAACAGTGAGACAAAAGACAAAAACAACGAAGACACAATAAACTTCGACACATCAGAAAAAGACATCGACATATGCGTCCACTTAAACACAAAAATATAAATAATCCCGCTATAATAGTGAGTAGTGTCTCGAAGAAAAAAATAAGATTTTATTCAGTGTTGGCAAAAAGAAACAAACACCTTCTAAGCATAAAATCACATTAATCAACATTAGTACCTACCAACATATCAAAAAAATAAAAATACTAGTTTTTAAAAGAAAAGTATTTTTAAAAGAAAATATATCATGAATGAACATGAAGATGTTTAAAACAAATTAGATGAATCATACATACATTAAGATCTATTTAAAAAATATATAGATTTCATTGTTATACAGAATATATCAATATTTATTATCGGCCGTTTTTTAAAAATGCCGTTATAAATAACATCAATATATTTTACAATACGTAAACAAAATCAAAACGTATCGTGTAATATTATCATTTGGGGACGTAGTCACCATTAACGTCAATTATTGCTTCCCATTTACTTGGAAGAGTGTCCGGTGGTAATTCTTTCTCTTCCAACTGACCTGGTCATCAAAATCCGAATATTGAACCTTTTAAGGATTATATTACAGTAAATGTCAATTAAACATCAAATTCAAATAACAATAGCCGATAATTAATCAACCGAATATTTTTAAACGAAGTTAAACGTACGTTCTACAAAATAGGACTAACTTGGTAGTCTCCTAGAACTAGGCTCAAACCCCCGACCATTTTAGATTACTAGGCAAGCTTCTTAACCATCAGACTAACCAGCTACTTCATGCAAAAAAATATTAAATTATGAATGAAGAAGTCAATTATGACTATAAAACATATCTTCTATAAATGTTAGAGGTGAAATGATTTTATTCAGAATTAAATCATTGAATGTCATCGGATAAAACGATATTTTCATCACCGAAAAAAAAACATATTTCGTATACATTAAATACAGGTTGTTTGGATCAAGATTGTACTAAATAAGGAAGGATAAATATGCATGAGTTAATATTAGATACTTATAAATTGAAAAAAATATGGCTAGAACCAGATATTTTTTTGCAATCGACCTATACACACAAATAGAATTTATAGTGCAAGGCAGGTGGCTAAAGTGTGCGCAAATATTATTTTGAAAATGCACAAACTACTCGACAATCGCGGATGCGACTGCACGCCCTACCGTCCTAAAACCTATACAGTTGATTATTACACGCCATAAAGGTAAAGGATACAAAAAGGTCGTGCCATAAACCTGTGCGGGAATTAATTTTTAATTCAGACTTATGCCACTCGTAAAATATTCAAATTTACGACTGCAGCCTCGCATAAAATCGCATTAAACAAACGGGGCGACGGCATTAATGTACGGAGCGACAGGAAACGCGAGCGGTGCGCAAAATAGGGTTAAAAGCAAAAAAGGCGCAGCATTAATCTGTTGATTGCGATTGGGTTACAGAAATGAGATGATTTATTGGTGACGAGTGCGGGAAGGCTGCGTGCGGAGGCTCCGCAGGCTCGAAGGGCAGCGCTGGCAGTGGCGTGGGCGAGCCCCAACAGCGCCACGAGAGGTAAGGGCAACAGAAGCAACGCGGTATGGAGCTAATTAATGTCTTTGGGCGTCATCATTCGAATAACAATTAACAACCGCCCGAGAGTGAAGGCAAACATGTATCGTTTCAGGCTTTTGAGATACACGACATAAAAACATTTTAAACAATTTAAGCGTAAGTAATATTCGATAAAATGTATACGGTAATTCAGAATGACCTTCTGTATACCTGTGTGTAAAATTTCGTGTGTATTATAATTAATTTAGTATGTTAATTCCATATGTAGAATGTGAATGTGTTACTTATTTGTTTGTGTGGTGAGAAAGTTCACCTTTAGCAATGAAGTTCAATTAATTTGTGGGCGTGTAGCCTTATTTTGATCTAAAAAATGGATGGAATAAATATGTTTGGTCTTCTTGAGTTTCATTATACATATATTATTTTGCTCGAATTACGAGAGTAACAGAACCTCTCTGATACATTAAACTTACTACATTAAGAAATGGAAAACTTGGCTTAGGTGAAAATATTTTTAATGAATTAGGTTCAACAAAAGGTGGACAAAAGGAGTCGGAGTTATTGGTGTAAGTTGTAACTAAGTAAACTGCGCTAAATTGATAAAAGTAACGAGATGCATTAAAATTAAATATAATTAAAAACTGCTATATCTTTTAAAATCATTACTAAAAATGCTATTAACTGTATTATGAGAGACATCCATAATACATAAAAGCAAATCTTCTTCTTCTTTCGTATGGTGGGGGATCAGAAGAGAAGTAAATGAAAAGCACGTATCTATAATAATAACTTGCAATAAAGTAATAAAAAATATTCCTGTTATAGCAAATGTTATAACAAAATGTTAACTTCGTTTACTTTCACTTTCTTAATGACCACGCCCACAAACCCACCCGACTCTATTCCTCATCCCATCCCTCACGTCGTCCTTTAGTCTTAAGTTTAGTATAAGTAACAATGCTGAAGATGATACGGTAGCATCGAAAACATTGTAATCGTTGTAAATAAATAGTGAAAGTAAACAAAGTAATCATTTTTTAAATATAATTTAAAATGGCCTTTCACAAAGTTACACAAGAAAACTTCGAAAATTATAAAATAAATCTTTATTAATTTTTACTATACATAATATTTAATTACAATGACACCTAGAAAATGTTTACAATTCAATTTTTTTTGTACGTATATACCTCACCAAAAATAATTTTGCTTCTTGTGTGTGGTGAGGGATAACCACTTACAATCATATAGGTAGTGTAATCTGATTTAGTAAACAATAAGGAAGGTAAAAAAATAAAATAAAAAGAAAGGTTATCTCGAATACTTTAAAAAATGACGTTCATCATTGTACTACATTACGTTGTATATTTTAGTTTGTCAATGTAAAAGTATTACCGAAAGATACATGAGTGTCATTTATGTTTTAAGAATAAATTGACATGTAATAGACTATTTTGTTTAATATCTAGAAAGCAAAACTTGATAAAATAGAAATGCTCCCGTCGAAATAACGGCAGGATTCAAAATAACCAACGATCCGTTGCGCAACGCGTCCTGGTGCTAATCATTTCGTATTGATTCATAGTTTTCCACTTTCCAATTTACGCGGACTGATAAATACGTTCGTCCATTCGACAACGATCTTAATAGTCTTTTTACACACCGAGTTATTAATTTAGTATCCAGAAAAGGTCCGCCGCCAGCTAACGCGCTGCCCCCGACCGGACTGGTCCGCCCACGGTCCGGCCGGCCGGCGGTGGTTGCGCAACCCGCCTTGTGGGAACACCGGCGATATTTTGATTCGAGCTGAATGAAGGCGAGTAGCGAAACCAGAAGACACGGCGACGCCAATAGACCAGACATAAATACTGCAAAAGCGGATAGCGTGTCGCACAGACAACGGTATGAATGAATAATATGGAGATTCCAGGCGAATGTAAGACTGGCTTAACCCACGTCATCCTGCGGCGTATTCGGTCATCTCAGGAATATAGGCAGATATATTATGAATAAAGCGTCTTTTAAGATGTCCTGGACCGTATTTAGAATGGACAGACTAAGAATTATGGAGTTTTCAATTTAATTTAATTTTTCAAATATTTTAATGTAGAGGTATCATTACTAGCTGGAAAATCTGTGTATACCCTTGTAAGTAGTCCCTTTAAATATGTTAATGATTCCAATTTGGAAAATAGTTATTTTTCTCACATCACAAGAGTGTGTCGTACATGCCCACTCTATACATATTATGCCGTAAAACTGCTGTGCAGTTTGGCATATGTTTAATGTAATAAATATCCACAAAAAAAATTAATAAATATATATAAAAAAAAATTACAATATATAATATGTTGAGCTTAATTTTGATGTTGATATTCTTGCAGACACCTTATGATCATTCAAAATGTTACTCCTACCCAACAACCATTTTCTTGACTATAACCCAAACCCATAGAACACATTAACCTATTATTTAGTTACATATTTTTACATGTTCACATTACATTAATGCTCTAAAATATACATATGCATGTTTATGCTAGAGCAGGTCGAAGACACTTGTAATTGGGATAATGGTCAGTCTTAAACAATTGTTCTTTATGTATCATGTATTCATTATTCTGATAGTATAATAAAAAAAAAAACATTTACACAACTTTCAAAATTTGATAATGTGTGGATGTTCTTGCAGGGCAATTTGTGAACATTGCATTGTGTAGAGTGGTCACTTAAGACAGCTCATACAGGTTGTACGCCCTGGGTCTCTGTGAGACTTCCATAATTTATCTTAATTAAATAATAATCATTCTATGGATAAATCCAATAATTGTGTTGAACATACAAATAAAGATATTGTTCATCATATTTGTTACTAGCCATTTCATTTCACGTCAATGCATTTAGTCAAATGTTAAATGCAAGCTGCAACTTCCCACAAAATTCTTGGTTAGCTGGACTGTCGGTAGATAGTGTAATGTAATAGTAGTTACTGTAATGATAGTCCAACGTTTTACAAAAAATAAGTCAGAAATATTGAAAAAAAATGCAAACTTTGATGTTGCATATCTCCTTAACTATTGATATTAGGTCACAATAGCTTGAACATTTTCGACTCATAATCAAGGGAGGAATATAGTCCTGCGAGGTTATTAATGTTTTCCAAATAACCCTGTATATGTAACAACTTGTGTATTTATATAGCAGACCATGTCCTGTACTTGATTACGCTGGAAAAAACGCATTATTATTATTAGCTGTAACCCGTCAAAAATGACGGTAAATGTACATGTTAGTTCCTAAGGAATATGTATGTATTTATTTTATTTAAAAAAAAAAGGTTCGAAAAAAAATTTTTTGGAAAAAAAATTTTCGAAATTTTTTTTTGCGGTCAGATGGACGGACGGACATTCGCAGAATGAAATTATTATAATTGGGATTATTATCAAGGCAAGAACTCACCTGTAAAGTTTTTGCTACTATATATGAGGCATCCTGTATGTATAATTAATATCCGCTAATGATAAAATAATTAAATTAATTTATCGATTTTTTTGTTCATTCATCGGTGAAACATCTAAATCGGGCCAGCTCATCCGACGATGCATAATCGCCCTGCCGGGTGAGAAACCCTAGTCCGCTTCGCGTGTGCAGTTAGCAGACAGAACACGGTGGAAGAGTCAATACAATGACGCGGAGTGGTCTAATGGCATTAGTGTGGTCACGGGCCGAGGAGGCTCCGCTCGTAGGAAGCGCTGCCCGCTGCCGGCCGCTTCCTGGAGAGCTGTGCAAAACCCAGATCGACCGTTATGTTTGCATTTACCAACGCATCGATGACGGTTCTTATCACTCCAACATGATTTTTAACGGTCAGTTAAGTTCGTAAGAACGCTACATTTACGGTAATGAAGTAAAAAAATTGAACGTAATTATGCAGAAAGCAGCCGTGATATAAATAAGATTTATTTATTTATCATGATATATAGAGAGACGGAAGTCTTTTTACTTATAAGGCTTACGACCTATTGTATTGCTGGCTTAACAATGTAACTTTCACCGATACCATCCATGATAGACGAGTACATCTATTAAATTTTGGAAGTATGTATGTGTATATGTATATGTCAACTTTGCATACCTTGTTCCATATGTGAGATTTATTTTCTGTTTGGTTTGAAATTTTTTCATTCCTATAACTCAGTATAGATGTCGCAGTCGGTATGAGACAACTATATTTTGAATTTTATGTATATGAGATTTCGAATTAATAACATTTATACTAGAATATGAAAATTATTTAATGTATTTATTTATTGGTTATTTTTACATAAAAATACAATAAAAACAAATAAACAAATAAACTTTTTTCTTACCACTCTATGAGAATCAGAGACTCGTGTATAGAGAAAAAAAAGAAATGGTAAATAAATTATTAAATTAAAATATGTTATAATATACTAACTAGCATTCCATCAAGTGAGTATGCAGAGCGCATATAACGCCACATTCCTGTCTTGGTATGCCCGCCCTCCAATATTTGATCATGCCAGGTCTTTTGCGAACGCCCTCTGTTCCTGTTGCCTTTAACAGTCACCTCATATTTTTTCTGCATATATTTTATTTACCGTCGTCTCCTAGCTCATGTTTCACATTTCTACTTCCTTTTTTTCCAATTTAATTCCATTGGTATCTTCTGCGCCTTGAGTCGAGTTGTATCAGCGTGTGAAAAGTGATCCCAATCGCGTCATTTACCTTTCGGCCATTACAGTATTAATGTGTCCACTCTGCACCAAGGAGAAACAACGGGCAGCCGTGCGATTTCCTTGGTTGAAAGGGACTAAAATTCATCGAAGACTTATATCAAAATATGGGAACAGTGCTTTATCACGTAAAAGTATTTTTTTGTTGATCGAGAAATTTTCAGTAGATAGCTGGACGAGTGTGACAACTTATTTTCAAAAGATATTTTCAAGACACATTATTTTTGAAATGGTATAATGGGCACAATTTTTTACCCCTTCGAGGTAGGTATTGAATACTAACAGATACTCTTTATACGCTTCCGTGGGCGTACGTTAATCTGAAGCCTTGGCTTATATAGAAAAGTAAACCAGCCTGCTGAGGTGAATCCTCACAAGTCGCGCTGTCGGGCCAAAAGCCTCTTTCACACGCTGTTGAGTATTTAATCAAATTACGGGGCACGCGGTAACAGTAGAGTTCTCATCATATCCCCGAAGATACCACCACTAATGGACTTTTTCAGGCAGTCACCTCGCATTAGTGGGAGCTGACCGGACGCTTTGAAAGCCCCGATTGTCGCCGAGTCAAAGTGTTAAGAGTGCCCACTACAAAACGGTCGGTAGGTGGTAATGTACTTCGTGACAATGGCACTTTGGAAGTGCGAGGCCCGCCTACAAGAGCAGAAAACATACCTGGGTTTGACGCCAATTGCAGTTGTATATTTATGTATTTTATTGTTTATTTAAAAAATAAAGAATAAAGGAAACTATAAGTAATTACATAAGTGCCTGTTTTTGTTCAACATAAAAATGTATCGAAACAAAAATACAACAGAAAAAAGAATCCTTCTTCATTAATAGGAAATTAACTTTATGGTAACATTTTTATCCTAATAATAATAATTTTGTTTTCTGTTTGTCCCGTAAGTTCTGTAAATTACTGTTCCATTTTCAAAATTAATATTAATATCGCTTATTAAAAATAAAATGTAAGCAATTTTCTGTTTTCTTGATTTACACTAAATTGATCTTAAATTTATCACAACTATAGTTTCGAGAGGAGCAGTCCCTCATCATCATCAGGTGTATAGAAAATCAAAATAATCATGTTGCACCACAAAGTAGGTAACTGCCATATCAATCAATAATATGCCATTATTTTATTTTCAAAATTTCAAATATCATGGTATCTACACATAAAAGTTTACATTTTTGGTTTAGACTGATAAATATACCTATAAGTAAAAATTAATTACTTAATGCCAAGTTGAAATCCAAAAATAAAAAGTCAATCATTGATGACGGGTTACAGTTAGTTGTTAATAAAAAGAAAATAAATTCTGATGAATGTTATATACACAAAAAACGAATATTGCTTCATACTCTAGTCAAAAATAGGTATCCCATTGCCAGAGGTGACATCTATATACTGGTTCACGGGGATGACAAATTTCAACCACAGATGGTGTTAGCAAAGTTACAAGTTACAAGTTGTATAAATAACATATACATATAATATAAGTATAAAACTTTTAAAATATTATGGATGTGGTGGACAATCTTGTGTGGGATTGGTGAATGTTACATTGTATAAAGCGAACACTTAAGCCAGCCGTACGATAGGTCGTAGGCACTATGAACACTCAAAACCCTGGGGATAAAATCCAGTATTGTGTTCGTGATAAATTTGAAAATACTCAAAATATTCTGCCCATTAAATTTTAAGGTTGATGCATAATTTTATCCACCGTTATTTTCGCGATTTTTTTTAAATTTTAAGTTTAATTGATATTTGTTATAATATAATTCATTAATAGGGTTAGGAAATTAAATGCACTTTCACGGTGAATGTTACATGGTAGTATAAAGTGATCACTTAACCTATACGCCAGCCACATGATAGGTTGTAAGCCCTATAAACCCAAAGACTTCCATACCTACTTTCCCTTATAAATAACTTCCCTCTATGAGACATCTATAATATATCTTGATTAAAACAAAATACTTCGCAAATAGTTACATGGTTTATTAGTTAGTTAGTTCATAATTAATAATTTAACTGCCTTATATTTATTTTTCGTTTTTGTTTATAGGCACTTTCAGTTATAATTTTTAATACAAAAATATATTATATGTATATAATAATTGGCCCCAAAACATGTTGATTAATCAAGAAATGGTGGTTTTAAAAGTACTCTCTTAAAAATAAAAATAAAACACTTCGCATAAAACCTATTTATTGAATTATCAGCATGTTGCCAATTGTCCCTTCATGAGGATACAACGTATACTAAAAATTAAAAATGGATGTATAAATATTAAGGGAGTTTAATTATGAAATAATGTGAAAACAAATTCAAAAGGTAACTATTTCCAAAAGGTATTTGTTTAATTATAATATTTAATTAGCTATTAACACTATTTCTAATTTCTAAAATATCAAATAGCGTTTAACTGTAATTCTCAGTGTGTGGCGTTGTAAATATGTTTAGAAATGTAAAACTAAAATTGAAATGACAAGCCTTGTTGCTCGGAAGACAGACAATCGTTGGACGAATGCAGTCATTCAGGGAATTAAAAGGCCGATAGAGCGTCTAATGTACGCTGGACCAAGGAAATCATAAAATTCTATGGAAATTCGTCTAAGCGAATACCAAAGGCAGAGAAAAGTAGAATCTAAACAATCTAAATCACTAATTACACTAATTTTAAATAAATCAATCGTTTTTTTAAATATTGTAAATCTTTGTTAGTAAGCCAAACAAAAGTGAAATACTTGTGACCAAATAAGCGAGGTCAAAATTGGTTGACAAAAAAGTGTTAAAGAACCTATTAGCTGTTAGACCGATTAATTTCGACTGCCAGTATTGACGGACATTACTGCTGTACATGAATGTCTATCTCGTCTCAAGGTGTCCACTAATGTCAGAACCGGTAATAGATGCGTAATTAGATATACAAAATTATGCACAGCCACACGCACACAGACAGCATTATGAGAATACAAATTGCGTGTATCTGTGTGTTGGCTAATTTAAATTGATCTCATTACGACATAGTTTCTCAATTTAATTTAGTCACGGTAGTAATTTTTATTTTAAATAAAATTAACACCTTGAATATTTTTGCACGGCCTTCAAAATGGCTTGAAAATAAAGTCAAGCTTCGCGGCCAATGTTTTTCCTACATTTTTTTATTTAATGTGAATATAAGTGGTCTAAGACAGTACAATCTTACTTAATAGCGCAGTCTTAGCATACAAGGTGATTTGGGTTTCTAGATTTTATAGTTTTTTTCCTCAGGAAAGAAACTAGATATTTAAAAAAACTTAGCGATTAATAGTAACAAAAATGTAATCAATATTCAAACTGCATCTATTACGTTTCCTCTTCTGCGCCTAATGACCACGCCCACGTACCCACCGGACTGCAATTTCCACCCCACTCCTTAGGCCGTCCTTTAGTCTTAAGTTGAGTATTAGTAACATAACTGAAGACGATGCGTTGACATCGAAAACGTTCTAATCGTTATAAGAAAATAGTGAAAGTAAACAAAGTTAACATTTTTAAATATATTTTTTTAAATGGCCTTTCACAAAGTTGCACAAGAAAATTTCAAAAAATCGTAACTTATTTACTTATAGATACATTAAATCATTTAGGTTGAGTAATTTTTTCATTTAAAGTATTTTTTGCAATATGATTATTGAAAGGCGTTGGCTGTAACCTAATTTTTAATAGTTTAAACCAAGTGATTTGTGTTTAATTTAATTTGCAATGTATATCCAAGAAATAGCTGTTTACAACAATAGGTATATTTTTTCTATTTCTATACCATAAACAAAAGATGTTCAACGTACTTGACAGTGGAAAATATAATTTATTACAATATAAGTCATACGATTCCTTATATTTAAAATAAACGCTAAATAGGTGTTTTTTCTTGCTGGTAATAAGGACAATGTACGCTTTGTAAGGAGACAGTGTTGGATTTATATAATATAATGATTGACTATTGGACAGATTCTTTGTATATTAATTAATAAGCAGAAAGTATTTTTTTTGTTAAATTCTTTTTATATACGATTTAATTGACTATAACCATATCTGTATGTCTGGAACTGCATCAAATCATTATCTATACATCATTTAGGTTCAAGAGTAAAGTGAATATCTAGTTTCGGACAACTAGGTGGTTCGTTGTGCGTTTACTAAGTGTTGATTGAAACACTTAGAACATTATATTATGCTTTTGTACAATCTATATTACAATACGGAATAATATGTTGGGGGGGCTCTTATAAAATTATCTTACAGACTCTTAAAACAACTCAAAAATTAATTATCAAAGTAATATTAAAAAAACATAGAATCTTCCCTACAGATTTATTTTATAAAGAAATTAATGTACCAACATTACACAGATTATACAAAAACACCTCAATTTTACAAATACATAAAAAAAAATTCACTCAACAAAATATAAATACACCACAAACTCATAATACTCATAGTCATAGCCAAAGAGCGCAAATAATGGGATGCTCAAACTTTCCTAAATATAACAAAACAGCCACACAACACCATTACACATATCTAGGTGTCAAATAATTCAATAACTTACCAATGAATATTAGAACTGAAGAACACTATACAAAATTCAAGAAACACATAAAACAAATAGAATATACACAATTAAAACAAAAAATAGTTAGAATTATAAAAAAAACGATACTCCGAAATAATTAGTATACTTGAGTCACTAATATTTATCTTATGATGTTTGTATTTCTTTACACTGTTCCATTATTAACTTATACATACTTATTCATTCATGCTCTTATGTATCATATTCCTGTCACCAAATACAAGTATTACTTTACTGGGGACAGTTAAGCATGTATAAAAAAAATGTAATATGTATGTAATATTTTTATTTCCAATAAAGAAAATTCAATAAAAAAAAAGCATTTTAATTTTTTTCGCGTAACCCTACGACGCCGGGGCACACATTTGAGAGAGGCTGCATTACGATGACAGCAGAATTTAACACGTCTCGAATGTTCTCGACGCTGATGATAGGATTAAAGCTTCGATACGTCCATCAAAAAGTGTGGTAAGATTATATTTTAGCAACGGATCTGAGAGGTGCGAAATTGATTCGATAAATATTTGGAACGTGATACTTGACGGCCGAAATGTCAGACCGCGGCTGAATCATATTTCGATTCATTATTATTGATTTTTATAACAAATGTTATGGATACACCTCTGTTTAGTTCTTTATCGATTATTATTTTTAGACGGAAGATGCATGAAGAAGTAACATTATAAAACATTATATTTCTACGAATGATAAACAAACACTCTGGTTGGTTGTGAAATGACATAGTAAAAAAAATGACAGAACATTGCTTCGCGTCTTAACTATGCCCTAGTATGCATTAATAGTATTTTTGGCGGTCCACGGGGAGGCGGCTTTAGCAACATGATGGTCCGGGGTTCAAGGCCCATCTCCGGCCCTTAATTTGGTTTTTTTAGCCGTGAATTCGAACAAAAGTACGGTCGTTACACGAAGTTACGGGGACAGACAGACAGATAGACAGACGGGCGGACGGACGGACGTACGGACGGAAGGACGGACAAACGGACAGACAACGATATCATTGTTTGATTCCATTTCTACGAATGATAAACAAATGACTAAATTATTATTAAGATATGGTTATTTTAAGATTGTTATTTTTTTAAGGTTTATTATATTAGTGACTGCATCAAAAAAGTCGGTAAATTATGAAATTTATAAGTCCAAATTTACTGAGCCGCTCAATATATGGAGGTGTTTGAAACTCAACACGCGTATATTTGAGGTGTTAATCACTTAAAATATTGCGGTATTATATCGTATAATCCAGCAGCATATTATGATTTAAAAGTCTTAAACATTTATGTATTTGGAAGTGAGTGCTTATTTCTGAAGTGTTTTGGGACGCAACATTTTTGTGTTTTCTATTATTTGACATTTGAAATACTTGAAATTTGAACCAGTCAAAATAATATATTTTTCTACATAAAACTGCAATAAAAATATTTGTTTCTTTTTAGATAATTATTAACATAATGTGTTGACAATTTTAATAATTTTCAAGCTTCATCATGTCACAGTACAGAAATATGATCATTTTTGTTTTATACAGAACCGAATCGTCCTGAAAAGTACCGGATTCTGCAAATATTCAAAGTACAAATACTTTTAAATCCCACATCCAAGATTATTCGCTCATTCGCTGAACAGACTAGTAATAGAATAAAAGAAAGAAAGTATGAATTATCAGCTAAATGTTGTAGCGTGTCATCTTTAAAACGCGTGTCATGTCAAGTCGTGTCAAGTTCGCCATCTGCTTTCTGCCTTCAAAGATCTAAAACTGGAAGAAAACTGTGAGGAGGTCAAGAGCCAACAAACGTCGCACTGCAAATTATGATGATGATGATGAATACTAAAATTCAGTGAATGAACGATAATTTATTGACACGGGACGTGGATGTGGGAAAAAATGAAAACACTGGAAACTAATTATCGATTTATTGATTATTTTACTAAATTCGCTCACCGCTCCGCTGCTAACGTCGCACCGGTAGAAATGTCAAAAACATAATCAGATGCAGCACTGGTTCCGCTTTTTATACGAAATACTTTGGTTTTTCGAACCTCCGAAATTATTCTACGCATATATAGTGTTTGCGAGAATGTTGCCGTCGCTTCCAAACTTTTCTAGTTCTCTCCAAATGTCGTAGATAATTCCAAAGTATTGTAGGGCGTTCCGGAGGATTCCATAGTATTATTGTCGTCGACATATTACGAGGGATTCTGACACTCAATTCTTTGTTTACCATTTCGTTAAATAATGTGAGATGAGGTTAGGTATATGATTATTTTACACAATAGGGGAATGCCTAAGTCTATAAAACCGTTAGGTCTTCAATTACAGAAAGTTAATAGTTGGTAAGATCACAGACTCAGCCGTAGATTAACGACGGATCGCATTTCGCTTCGCGGTTACTAAAAGTAAAACGCGCGAGATATGCTATTATGCAACTCTACGGCCGTGAACGTTTTGCGGTCAAATTAATAGTAACGACACAAACATAAATAAATTCACACAATGGCTGCGCTCTAGGTACTCGTTAAAATAAATAATGTACGCTATAAAATCAGTATAGCCCTGTGTATTGACCCAAATTTGCAGGTGTGTTGGTACTGAATATGGCGAAAGGAATGGACACCGCTTGTCATAAAATGAAAACCCGCGTTCCGAGTGTAATATCCGAGTGTATACTTTTCAACTGGCTAGATTATTGTTTGTTCAACTCATTCTTCGAAGAACTACACGTACTGTCGAGAGCAGTTCATGACATACCACCTGACATCTTTTAACGCGTTTCCGTCGGATACTTTGGCGAGTGAATCTAAAGTACCGCGGGTAAAAAAACAAGGTTTCGTGGAAAAAAAAGGTTAATTTTCCATATCTCAAAAACCGTTGAATATTTTTCAATAAATTTTTTTTAGACGCAGTTTTGGGTATCCTTGATAGATATCTATATAATAAAAACGATAGTTATAATTAAAAATCCATAAAACATCGTATTTCAACTGGAGTTCTTTGATTTCCTAAACATAAACCTTTTAAATTAAGATAAATTATAGAAGTTTCAAGACAAGGCTATTTATATGAGAAACGTGTATGGAATTGTTTTATACGATGACGCAGGGCTTACAATCTGTATGAGCTAGCTTAAGTGATCACTCTACATGAATCAACGTTCACCAATTCTATCGTAAGAACTTCCAAACATTATCAATTTTTTGAAAGACGAACGTTGCATTGTGTAGAGTGATCACATAAGCAAGTCATGAGCTATCGTATAAAGGACTTTCATACATATTTTTCCCATAAATAAATTCGCTTCTGTGAAACTTTTAAAATTTATCTTAATTAAATAATAATCCCGTTGTGGACAATTCTATTGTAGTAATTGCGTTCTCGGAACATAAATATAAAAAATATTGTTGTAAACCTTTTTACCTACCTTACCTTATCGTTTTTTAAACTTTCCATATTGATAAAAATACAAAAGTGTACGTATAATGATAGATTGGCGGCAAAAATACATTTCTTACACAACACCGCATATTCTTGCACAGATACAATTCCGAGCGGCTAGTTCATGGGTGCCGATAATACGCGTATCCTTTTTGTAATAAACACGAGATTGACTTTATTGTAGTGTTATAGTACCTATTTTGATATTTGTCTCACACGATGAAATATGACAGCTAAAGCCTATCACTGTTATCACAGTGGTGTATTTTATTTTTTATTATTTAACTACCGGTTCGCGCAAACCGGTGTGAACTCGTAGGTGTACACCCCTGGCTCGGACCATATACAATAATAACCATAATAAATGATGAGGAATGTTCTGGTTTTGCTATGAGGACATGAAGAATACACCAGGGTAACATAATATTCATGGAGAGACCAGAAATGTCTACAAATGACTCTTAAGTCAATGCGAGGCAGTGGTAGTAAATAATAGAGAGGCATTTGTTATGCTAAGAGATTAATGAATAATAATTTAGATTTTGCGCCACGCAGTGAGGGAAAAATCGTTAAAGTCTAAGTTAAAGCCTATGTATACACACATATATAAATATTAACTAAACATCAGTACTGACTGTATCACCGAAACGTCGACACCTAAATAAATAAAAAATCATTAATTAACATGGAAGTAATTTTGCGGTTCAATATGAATCGAGATACACGATTATATTTGATTCGATTGTTATTTACACCTTTTAATGAGAGGGACGGTAGCTGTCGAGACCAATATTTTATATCACTATCATATTATGATTTGTGTGCTGGGGGAGAAATTAAGAAAAAACATTACCTCCAAGTGTAAGGCTTTTTTGAGACTAGACATTTAAAATTACTATATTTATTTTTGCATGTTTAATTATTGACTCTTTTGAAAACGGAATGAGATCAGCTATTGGACAGGGTTAAGAAAATTAAATCAATTGATTTAAATCGCGATTAACTTAAGGTGTTTTTTTAAAAAAAAAACAGTGATTTAAATCAATTCTTTTTTAACTGCCACCAAATCAGCCAAAAAGTGTCAAGGGACTTCCCCGGGCAAAAGGCTTTTACTGGAGTATTAGTCGATAAAAAATTCGTACAGAAAACCGCCCCTACTGATTGGTGGGTAGCAATACAATTTATGAAAAAATGTATAACCGAAGAAGAATTGCGTATAATCAAGCAACTACTTTCTTCCGCTGCGGTCGAAAAATATTTTCGGCATTCAATTTGGTGCACAGAAAAATAAGAAATAGATTAGGCACTGAGAAGGCGGCAAATTAGTCTTGCTTTAAAAACTAAATTCGAACAAACTACAAAACCAATAACATAACATAACATCTAAGTTATACGTGATATATGTACTAAGATATAGTGAAATCCATATGGTCTTACGGTAATTTATTAATTTTAAGTATTTTTTATTTTCCTGGTAATTTTTTTGTTAAATATGATAAAATGCTACTGTGTTTTTTAAAAAATGATCGACTTTTAGAAGAACTTCTTGATTTTCGTTAATTTTATAATATTTTTTAACAGATAAATACGCTACAGAGTTTTTTAAAAAAATAGTGATTTTTAGAAGAACTAATATATTGATTTTTGTTAATTTTACTGATAATTAAAATATACAAAAATTATATTGTATATTCCTCATTAATAACTGACTTCAAAATTTTAAAAAATCATTATTGGATATGAATTTACGGATTCTTTTAAACTTTTAATGATTGATTCACTTAGCTAACTTGAAAAAAAAGAAATGGATTTTGTTTTGAAGCCCTGATATTATATTTATAAAAATACGGTTTGTATTTTTACAGATTGTCTAAGCGATACCCTATAAAGATGGCTGCCTACGATCTTGAGATTCGTGATAGTCTCATCAATTGAAACAAACAATATGACGAAATTGACCGGATAATAAATGCTTCTAATACAAAAAAGTGATGGGCCCCGGTTCCACGAACAAGGCCATCCATCGGCCGAGCGAGCTGCAATAATTAATCATCAGATCTGTTGATGAAACAATAACGGGGGTCTTCGAATGTGAAAGTTCAGCGTTCGCGAGGGCTTAAAAATAGATGAATGGAGCTTCCGAAGAACACATGGTCACCAAATTCCAACCGCCTTAGAATTTCGGAGGCAAACCTGACTGACACGCGGAGAATTAATGGAGAAAACGGATCAGAACCAAAAAAATATGCGAGCGCCGCGCGGGGATTCATTAGCGATTGTGAAAAACGATAACTTAAACTGTTATTAATTATTATTGATTATATATTGAATGCGGTAGAAATGCGGTCACTAAGAAGCTTGTGTGGAAAATCTTTGGTCGATAGAGTAAGGAATGAACAAATTAGACGTGAATGCAATGCTGGCTACAGTATGGTAGATAGAATAAAGAAAGGAGTGCTGAGATGGTTTGGTCATGTAGAACGTATGAACGAGGATAGGATGGTTAAGAAAATATATGAGGCGAGTGTCCGCGAAAGACCTGGCACGATCAGATACAACAAGTGTTTGAGGATGGCCCCGTTAAAAGCTGCAACAACCGTACAACTTGTATGAGAAGATGTATGAATGTGGCCAAAGCAAAAGTGGTGTGCCAGGATAGAAAAGTGTGGCGTTCAATCCTCTCTGCCTACCCCTGTGGAGAAACGGCGTGATGGTTAGTTAATTAGTTAGTTTTATATGTATGGTCTACTTTTTCTAGTGGTATTCTAGTGGTTCCCAGCATACTTCTTTACATACTACTGTTTTTTGGAGCTTTTGTCCAAGAAAAACGAAGAATGTACTGGTCCAAGACTCTTCTCTTAAGACTGAAAGACCACATTCAATCTTATAAACTCTAGCTTTGTTTTGATTTAATTGCTACATCTTTCTAAAGTCCATTTGGATATTCTATAGGGTTGATTTTTGATTAGTCTGTAGGAAGTTTGATTAAAAACTACGTGAAATTTTTGTATATTTCAAAAAATCCTTATTTATCCATATTATTATATCCCCTTCAAAGTAGTTAGATACCTATATGTTGTTTCAGAGCTGTTTCTAATCTCCGAAGAACTTCTGGTATGCAATTTTCGACATGTCTGTCATATTCTCAATATAGGCAAAGATCCTTTTTTTCATAGTCGGAAATAGGAATAAGTCGCAGGGAATACGGAGGCATCATTGTATGTTTTTGGTCAGAAATTTTGAAGTATTTCTTCTATTTTTTCATTCAATCATCATCAAACACTAATGGCGTATAATTATATTTCCAATAAAGCCAATACCATGACCATTCCCATGACATTTATGTGTTTTATTTCATTTTAACATTCTATTCCTCTAAAAAAAAAACACCGTATACGAGTAGGTATGATATAGCCGGTAAAATTCGAATATCCAGCGTATTTTTTTAATCAAACTTCGGGTTATTTTTGTGGCCATAAGTTTCCGATATTCTTGTTAGCTAACCTTTATCGCTATTCCAGCCGTGCGCGATCACGAAACACATGTGATGCCCATACAAGGAAGCAGGCCCTCGAAACATTGGTCCAGTCGACATCTGCCAAATGTGGAAGCGACTGACGGCTCCGAGGCGAACTGCAAGACGACACCTACGACGCCCGTCCCGATAAATATCACGCAAATGAAATATTGGGACACCGAGTTTGGGGTCGACGCCGTTTCGTGTTTGGCCCGCTCGTGTCCGTTTCCAGACGAGATTTATGGTCGAAAATTAAAAACAAAAGGTTTATGAATCAGGCCCGAATTGAGAAACGATTGTTCGGTATAACTAGAGGCACTTGCCGATGCTTGATTTATTTGGACGCCGCGAATGTGGAGCGGAATAAATCGGTTATGATTATAAATCACTTGCGGGATTGAGATTTAAAGATACAGGGTGATTTTGAAGTGCTTTGACAATCATCGAAAAACGGTGAGTAATTAATTACCAATAAGTTACACCCTTTAAAAAAAAGCATTTCATTCAATAAACATTGCAATGAAAGCTAATAAACTTATGGAAATAAGTATTCGGTACAAGGAGCGTACATTTGAGTGAAAGGGAATAAGTGGATTAGAATTCAAACTATGTACGCCTGCAAAAGGCGTATGATAGAGTAATAAGACGAAATTTATGGAAGGATTTGTTGGAGTGAAGGGTAGGCTCATTCAGGTAATTGCATCCATATGCTATTGAAGTAGTGTACGTGTTAGAATTAATAGGGAATTCACATAATGGTTCGATATTACAAAAGGTTTCACACAGGGATGCGTAATGTCATCATGGCTTGTCAATCTATATGCATAAGGATATTTGTATGGAAGAACTAAAATAATTAGAAAAAGGAATAAAAATGGATTGATCCACCATATTTAACCTGTTAAATGCAGACAATGAAGTAATAGGGAAGTTAATCTGCAATGCCTGGTGGCTAGAAACTAGAATGTCCATGTTTGCCTGGATAGTGTACTTCTGATGAATGTAGGCAAGTCGAAAGTGATGATGCTTGACGAAAGAGTAACTAAGTGTGATGAAAAAGTGCAAACATTGCTGTTGGTTACTCCTTAACTGTTGAAATTTCACACCAAGTGCAAATATTATATTTTATTCAAAATCGAATGAAGGAGACTCCCGCAAAGTTTTTGCTATTAATTACTTTCTTACTTACCATCACGCCGTTTCCTCGTGGGGGTAGGCAGAGAGGATAGAGCGCCACACTCTTCTGTCCTGACATACAACTCTCGCCTTATCCACACTCATACATCTTTGCATGCAAGCTCGCCGGTTGTTGAGGCTTCTAACGGGACCATCTTCCAGTATATGGTTGATCTGGTCATGCCACATCTTTCGCGGTTGCCCTCTCTTTCTGGCGACATCAACACTTGCATTATATATCTTTCTTACCATTCTTTCCTTATTCATTCGCTTAACATGCCCAAACCATCTGAGAAACCCTTTTTTAATTCTATTAATTATGCTAAGATCAGCTTTACATTCATTCCTAATATCTGCATTCTTTACTCTATCATAAATTGACTTAATTATGAGACACCCTGTATAATTGAGTTTAGACTTATTTCGGAAAAATTACGGTCATGCACAGCCTTTTTGATGGCATATAGCATACGCCCCTGTATATACGTAGCATGTAGTAATAGAAACGTATTCAAACCTTTCTCGTTTCGCATACATAATTAACGCTTCTTCCGATGAACAATCAAATACAAAATACACCAACACAAATATTGTTATAATATATTATGGTACATTCAAATTTCCGGATCGTAACCGGATCGGATTTAGGTGATCCGTGAAGTATCGCTAAATCTATACCTGCACCATGATTTATGGTGATTGCATTATCGACAGTAGTCGGAAAATACCGTTATTGTTACATTTCGAGCCGAGAATACATGTTACTGCAACACATCGGGCGATGGTACTAACGGATAATACACAAAAGAGGCGATAAATTGATTCCATGACAATCAACATGTGATGCAGGTGCACATGCAGGCAAATGCACCCAAATACAAATTACTTTTAATTAAATATTAAATAAAATTATCATAATTACTCTAAATTATTTTTATTATAATAAATATAAATCGACCATAACGAAAAGTGTTTCACGACATTTACGGAAAATTTTGCACGTAATTAAAATATTCGCTTTGGAACGCAGAGGACTGAAATTGTTCTTTAAATCATTATTCATAAAAATGTAAAAAAATAAAACACAACTTGGTGTACACCACTAAATATTTCTTTATTCAATAAAATATTAATAAAATGCCTAACATTATGAGAACGAAGTTCTCTTACTCAGGATACAGTGTTATACTCAATGTATATAATGTATGTATCTTGTATCTATACTACATTGTAACTAGTATACATTGTATCCTCGTGAGGAAGGGAATTAATAGAGGGGTTTTATTCATATTTCATTGAATAAATAAAACTTTAGTGGTGTATACCAAGTTACGTTTTATTTTTAACTAACTAACTAACCTTCACGCCGTTTCCCCGCAGGGGTAGGCAGAGAGGATTGAACGCCACACTCTTCTATCCTGGCACACGACTTTTGCTTCGGCCACATTCATACATCTTCTCATACACTTTCTACGGTTGTTGTGGCTTTTAACAGGGCCATCCTCAAATACTTGTAGTACCTGATCGTGCCAGGTCTTTCGCGGACGCCCTCTATTCCTGTTGCCTTCAACACTCGCCTCATATATTTTCTTAACCATCCTTTCCTCGTTCATACGTTCCACATGACCAAACCATCTCAGCACTCCTTTCTTTATTTTATCTATTTCTATTTTATTTTTAATTACTAAATATGTTACAACAAAGTAAAAAATCGTTTATTCAAGAAATAAAAACGTGCATTCTATAACATATTTAAGGGCGAATGGTCCTGAATACGTCATATAAGGACGTGTGCCAAATCGTAGATGATCGCAATGATACATTAAATATGTATTAGGATTTTGCTAGAACGGTCCAATGATACTTGTAATTTGATGTAGGATTGAGTTTGAAACAAAATAATGTATTGTCTGTATTTTTATGTATTTTTACCTTTTATTCTGTTGGCGTCTCGTTTAAATGAAATAAAAATAAAATAAAAAAAAGTCGATGTTGAAATTGCCCAATCTTTTGATAAAATCAATTAATTGATCGCGTTTCGTAAGATCTCCGAACAATATGGACCGATGTCGCAATGTTCCCACTCCGTCAGGGAGTGCTACCGAACGGTATCAAGATTCGACGCCTCGCAGCATGACTTAATCTCGGACATATCCCGGATCGGTTAGGCGAGACACCCACACACACATTTAGATTGCAGCCCGGCACCGCCGCGGTGACACTGCAGTTTCATTTACCGACAGAGCCGTGGATAAAATGAAACGGGACGCACTGCGAGACGTGCGGCATCATCTGCCCAAAAAGGACTTCGAAAACCAATCAGTTTAAAAAAAATTGCTTATATAGAAGTAAATATAGAAGTATCATTACCAACTGCGAAACCTATATATACTGTTTCATGAGAAGAGACAATAGATGTCACTAGCATAGCCCCTTGAACTATACGGATAATTCCTAGTTCTTTTCTTTAGTTAGTACTTGTTCTTTAGTTCTTACGATGGAATTGGTTAACGTTGCATTGTGTAGAGTGATCAAATAAGCCAGCTCATATAGGTTGTAAGCCCTGGGCCATCGTACAAAAAGACTTCCATACATGTTTCTCACATAAATAGCTTCGTCTCTGTCAGACTTCTATAATTTATCTTGATCCATCAATTTCATTGGCAGCTTATAACCACCCAACTAACATTGAGTGTGGATTTTCTGTGTCAATATTCTCTATTCTATTCTCATTAGTTTGTGATATCATTACAATTATTAGTGGATAAGGTTAGTAATATTTTCAATGTATACGGAAAATACTTTCAACGTAGCATCGGAACAGTGCCTGATAATAATTTACTTTTGTTGACTAGATATGAAGATTTTTAAATTTTTCCCTTTCCTACATTAACATATTCGATGTACTTTTTCTCTTATTTTATTTTCTTATTTTCCATTTTGTTCGGACAACAATCCTCGGTAGTTTCTGGTCGGGTGCTTTATAAAATTATCTATGAGCGCGGAGTTCTCTTTGTGTGACAGTTGCCGCTAACCATAGATTGCTTTGGCATCTCGGAACCAACGGCTGGTTTTGCGGCGACAGATACAATGTGTCAGATATAATTTTATTATACTAAAAACTTTCGGTCAGCTAAAGTGGTGCAGTCAACGGGATTCGCAGCTGAAGCAGGACATTGGACGAAGAGCGGGAGTCGCCTGCAGAAATCTGGTAAATGGTTTGTGTTTCATATCTAGAGAATTTCGAGTTCAATTGTTCGCTGCAGAGAATCCGAACCAGAGTAGAAAATTAGGGATTTGCTCCAACACATTTCATCACATCTATTTAAAAGGTTGGAATAATCCAAGAATATGGTCCCGTTGTTCATACAATGAAAATAAGTATTTCACTATATAATTAAATGTTCTGTTAATTTAATCTAACTAAAATAATCGTAATCCAAATTAAACAAACCAAACCTAATAACCTAACCTAATCAAACCTAATGACCTAACCAAACCAAACCTAATAATCTAATAATCTAACCTAACCAAACTAAACCTAATAACCTAACTAACTAACTAACTAACCATCACGCCGTTTACATGCAGGGGTAGGCAGAGAGGATTGAACGCCACACTCTTCTATCCTGGCACACCACTTTTGCTTCGGCCACATTCATACATCTTCTCATACACGTTCTACGATTGTTGCGGCTTTTAACAGGGCCATCCTCAAATACTTATAGTACCTGATCGTGCCAGGTCTTTCGTGGACGCCCTCTATTCCTGTTGCCTTCAACATTCGCCTCATATATTTTCTTAACCATCCTTTCCTCGTTCATACGTTCCACATGACCAAACCATCTCAGCACTCCTTTCTTTATTCTATCTACCACACTACAGCCAGCATTGCATTCACTTCTTATAATTTGTTCATTCCTCTCTCTATCGACCAAAGATTTTCCACACAAGCGTCTTAGTGACCGCATTTCAACCGCGTTCAGTCTACTTTCATTCCTCTTTTGCCAATTCCAGGCTTCACTTCCATACATAAGGGTTGGCACTAGAACGCCATTATGTACCGCTAGTCTTGCTTCTTTTGACAGATTCTTATTGGCCATAATTGCATTTAGTGCACCATTAACTTTGTTTCCCGCAGTTACTCTCCTTTCGATATCATTCTCAGCCTTGCCGTCTCTACTAAACATACTTCCCAAATACACAAACTCGTTCACTTGTTCTAACCTAACCTCACCTAACCTAACCTAACCTAACCTCATATATTGCCCATGAAATGTCAAAATATGCAGTGCATTTTTCGAAACTTTAAAGTGTAATATCTTATTTAATACCTACTTTTTAAACGTAAATTATCTTTCATTTTGTTATTAGTACATTCAATAATATAGTGAAATACTCATTTTCGTTGTATATGCAATGGGACCATTATCTTGAATTTAGCCAAAAGGTTCATTTCATATTTATGTACGTAAGTATACAGCTTCTATGAGAAATCACAAGATATCTGACAAATATTATTATTTGTATCATTATAGCGGAAATATTGGTTTTAATATAATAATCATATACTTTGGATGTAGAAATTCGTAAATGTGTGAAAGAAACGGATTTCTACTAACTTTTAAAATAATATTAGTACAGTAGCCGGCAAACGCTTGAAATTTTTCGACGTAGTGAGGAAAAGTTTGCGCATGTACCATTCCACCAACGAGACCCAAATTTTGTCTTCTGCGCATTCCCCCACTACGCCAAAATTTTTCAAGAAGTTTGCCGGCAACTGTACTTATTTTATATAATAATCTTCACTTTAAAAAATGTTGAAGCGTGCAATGTTATACGTATAATACCAGTCAAAACATAATTGTTGCGATAATGCAAACCAACGGATGTATGTAGACCCGAATGACTGTCTGATCGTCTACTATAAATATTCATTAATTTCTTAGTACAATATAAGATTTCATTTAATTTCAGTAGGTACCTATACATCGTTTATTGGATACATGACATTTGATTGCTTAATACATACTCGTACACACATATATACATAAAAAATGTTGTATAATATGTAGCAAGCCTCTCAGCCACTACCTACCTCGCTAGATATATATAAATACCTGTTCTGAGGTAGGTAGCTTTTTTTATCATTTTGCCACCTTAGATCAATACCTAATATCTCATTTAAAAGAAAGTACAGTAAAAATCACGAATAAAAAATATTAAGAAAAATAAAAGTAACATGCGAGATGCAAGAAAAAATGTAAAAAAAATATATTATAGATATATTATTTGTGACAATATATTTCTTTTTAAGTTGTAAATGATTTATGTGACAGCCCTGAAATTTTTAATCGAATTGAATTGAAGCACGTGACAACAATTCACCTTTATTACGACGGCATTAATTTAATTAACTTTTGACTTGAAACAGGCTGTAAGATATTTTTAAAAAAGCATTTAAAAAATGCTTCTGTTTCAGAGGTAGATATCATCAAAATTGAATGTTTTACAAATTAGTATTTATTTTATTTCATTACTACATTAAAAATTCATTAATTTTAAGTGTAGTTTTACTATGCGCATCTCTCTAGAAAACTCTGTGTTGAGACAGGCAAAGTTTACAATTTACATTTAAAACTGCGTATTATTATTATATTATTATAGTTGTAATAAAAACTATGTATTATTATTACAGATTTAATAGACTAGTGTAATAACCTGTATTTTATATTAAACAAATAAAAAATAATTGACGTAGATTTGTTCGAATGACAGTGAGTTTTAATTTTCTCAGAGGAAATATTTTACAAAATTTTATAATAATAATAATCATCTTGTAATAGTGCAAGCCAGGCGATGAAAACATGTGACGTCGCAGGTGACGTAGTGTAACGTTGCAGGCGGCGAAGTACATAGAATAAATGAGCAGGTGATGCAATAAGACAGGATGTCGATATGTACCTACACGAAGTACCATTACTCTCAATATAGTTTACACTAAAATGCTTTTACAGCCAGGCTCTGCTTATGTTGACTTATTGGCTGAATAAATAACCTTTCTCCCTCTCTCTTTCAGTGTTGCGTTCCACGATGGTGGTGCTGCTCTATACATAATTACAAGTGAATTAATAACTAATTGGATTCATTTTATGAGTCACTCATTTGTGATTTGTGTTTGTAAATACATACAATGTACACGGGGTGCCTCGTAGATTGTAGCAAAAACTTCGGGGGAGACTTCCTCTATACATAATTACAAGTGAATTAATAAATAATTAATTGGATTTTTATGAGTCACTCACTCACATTTGTGATTTGTATTTGGTAAGTAGATACATATAATCTATACAGGGTGTCTCGTAGCTATTAGCAAAAACTTCGGGGAGTCTTCCTCCTAAATTTTTAAAAGAAAATAATGTTTACACTTTGAATGAATGTTGACAGTTACGGAAATAAGTGACATCAAGGTTTGCATTTTTTTCAATATTTTTGACATGTTTTCTATAAAACATTGACGATTCTTGAGGCACCTAACAGGACCATTCTCCAGTATCTGGTTTATATATTAATTATATAGTATATTAATTTGGTTAATCTTTCTTAACCATTCATCATTCATTCGCTCCACATGCCCAAATCATCTGAGCGACTCTTTTTTGATTCTATTAACTATGATCAGCTTCACATTCGACAATATTGTTTTCATCGAATTGATATTTACCGTTTTATTTCTTCTTTTATAATTTATTATATTGCCTCGTATATAAAACTAGCTGTGCCCGCGCGGCTTCGCACGCGTAGATTTTTAGTAGGTACACTGTTTGGATCATCACAGAACTTTCGCGAACCTTTTAGAACATTCTCCTTCCAGAACTTTCAAGAATTTTGTTGAATGTATAGGAAACTTCTAGACACACCGACATATTCCGCCACTCAGTTTAGAACCTTATAGAACTTTCGGGAATTTTATAGAACCTTCTCCTTCCAGAACTTTCTAGAGCAGGTTTTTCCGGAACCTTCTGGACTCATCGAAACAGTCGACGCGCCTATTTTGAAACAATCTGAAGCATTTGCGAAAGCATTTGTGCCTTCCATTAACAAAACAATGTGCTAGAAAGCACATTTTCGTCGCCCACTCCCACCCACGCACAGCCACCCCCACAAAACTCGCATATTTTCGGTGTGACACCAAGGGCTATCTACCACCATAACCACCGGTGCGTGGTTGTGGCTGGTTGTGGAGAAAACTTGTCGGGTAGAGAAACACAATATATATATATATTGATTAATATTTTTATTTCTGATTTCATTGTATTGTTTTATTATTTTATTTACTCTTTTAATATTACATTTATATATCTATCCTCATATTGTTCTTGTTTATGTTTTTAAATAATTAATGTTTACATTATGTTAAACAAAAAAAAAATTAATAACGTTGTACTGAATGAGATAAAACAATATTAAGCGAGTTTTATTAAATACAGCCACGATCCAGGTATCCTTTAATGTAGTATTTTTCACTGCATCTCAAAAAACTCCCCTTTTGAGGATGAGGTTATGTACTTGATTGTTTAGCGGAGAAGTCAGTTACTAGCACATGAGCAGCCAAGCGTGCAATGGGCGTGGACGTCATGTGTGGCAAGTTATATCCAACTTCACCACGGTCAACTTGGACTGCGGTGTGGTATTCCGCAGATAATTTATGCAGCTCCGAGTTTTATTGTAGTAAATTTCTACACATACGCTGTTGCTAAACGAACAAATGACTGTATTTTTGGTAACTCCATTCTAGACAAAGGCTCTCCACACCATGCAGGAAAATAATTCTTTGGGTATGATACAAGAAGAAAGGGACACTACCCGGAGAAATTGGAAATTTGGTCCTACGATAAAAGATACACGAACATTTGGCCCAAGATAAAAGCTTCACGGATCAACGACAAAAGACCCATTAGATTCAACGACAATGACAAACAAAATTTTAAAATGTTTTTTTTATGAAAGAGCCTTAAATAAATTAATGGATTGATAATGGTGACGAAATCATTGAATATATATCATTGCGAATTCGTAAAAATAGTATCCGATTAAATTAATGAACGAAAATAATCAATATTATGACCTTTCGTGAATTCAGCCCTATTTAGCAATTGTTACTGCCTTAGGAAACAATAGAACTAGGATCTTATATAACTGTACTGAAGGCACACACTGCACTTTTGTTAAGCCTAGCCTAACCTAACCTAATCAATTCTGATATGTTTATTTTTTTATAATACCCATAATTTTTCTCAATTTCCGGTATGTAACAAAAGTCCACAAAAATTGTATTCATTATCATATTATTGCCCTAATTGCTTTAAAAATATTTTTGAATTGTACCTTAATATCATACTAGAAATATTTATTACGGTCGTCGACGTTCTTTGATAATCTGTACATTAAAAAAAAATGAACTAGCAGATTGCTTTGCTAGATGGTGTTGTATGCGGTACGGTCGAATACTGACAAATTTGTAGTCAATATGATAACAAATATGACGTATTTTATATTGGTCACATTGGGGTCATTTATGTTTATCATTGCATTTACATTGTATTTTTTTTCATTCTAGTACTATCTGTCAGCGTCATCAACGGATTATTGATATAATCTGTTTATTACAAATAATAGTCTATCGAATTTCTATGAACGTTGTTGTGTAAATATAACATCGCACGTAAATCGAAAATCAACAGGCGGGATGTATGAACGTCTAAATATTCATTGATGAAGACCAAATGTCAAGAACATTAGTCGAGAACAAGAATGGTTACCTACCTGTACGTTTTGGTAAATATTGACAAAGCTTAGACATTGAATGCTACCCGCGAAATTCTATATATTTATGTCTACAAAAATGACGACGGTCCATTCAATAATTTCTTCTTTTTTTTATAAAATTAATATTCAGATTTATGTAACGTGAAATAATATTTGCAAACTTCTTTGGAGTTCGGCGCGCCGCTTATAGCTAGAAGCGGAAAATTGCCGAATCAGCTAGCCATGACGACACCGCGTCTCTTTTTTGGAAGGTTTTTGGAGGTTGATTCTCGACATTTCGAGGACATGTTTTGGACTAGTAATTGTTCCCATAGTGTAACATTATCCTGTTATCATGTCGGTCTTTTGTCTCCCCTGCCCCCAGAATCCATGGTGAAGTATTAAACTAACTACCTGCATTAAAGTATAGAAATCACGGCTTTAGGTGGTAACACAAGTAATGAATTAGGTACTGACAAAAGGAGCCGAAGTTACTAGGGAAAGGTGGAAAGATGGTGTTGTATTGGAAATATTAAGAGGAAAGTAGAAAGATTTGAAAATTTGATATTGTTAAGCAAATTAATATACCTACTACATGTTCAAATTTCTTTTCATTTATCATTCAAAAATATTCATTTAATTACTTTACCAGGAGACGGGATGAAAATATAGATTATATTCCATGATGTGTTTCGCGAATTCAGAAAAGTTATTTATAGCTGCATAACGACGATACTTTTTTAGTCTAATGTCGAGATATCTAAAAGTTTGACCTGTGTATTTAATATTTCAATCTCATTATGTCACTATCGAAACTCTAGTGGAATAATGTATGATATACAATTAAACTCAAGTGGAGTCAACTTATTTTTATTTCATCGATTTTAATCATATAATTCATCATTTTATCTTAATGGAAATGGATATCTGAACTGCTGGCTTTAGAAAAAGTTGATGGAAAATCATCAAGGAGATCAGCAGGCTACAGTCCGATCCTTGGTAATGTTTACCAATCACCGAAACATTCACACACAAATCTCAAATAACGTTTATTGTATAACCAGTTAAAAACGGTATTAACTATTAATTATCAATAATTTGGACCAGTCTTATAGAGAACTTTTTGAGACCGTAGATAAAATGATGATAGTGAACATCCGCTGAACGAATAAAAACGAAAAGAAAAAGAAGAATAAAAAATGTGCCTTTCGACATCCAACACTTTTTCGATTAGGAAATTTTTTCATGATTCAATCGTAGAGTTCAGAAGGTTATTCAGAAATTAAACTGACGGATTTAATCTCAGTTAAGTCTTAACTCCAACGAAAATACCAAACCACGAAACAACTCTGTCATATCGTTCAACCATATATTAAGCAGCGTTCTCTTTGTACGTGGAAGTATGTAATTTAACGCTGGATTTTTTTAGTGGCGCCGAAGCTATCTGTAATATCATCGGGTTATTACTGCAATAATTACACTGATTGAATCTCAAGTGGTCGGCTGAAGGACTCGAGTGTATTGGCTGTGACAGGAGTTCTCCGCCTTTGTCAGATGAAATACCAAACCATTTATTTGGACCAATCCTGACGCGGGGATTAACGCTGCCATTTCAGCTGCCACACAAAAGAGACTCGATCGCACAAAAGCGAATTGGAAAAAGTGCCACTCGAGACGCACACACCAAAATCAGGGCCGGATCGGTGATTTTTGACCTCCCAGAGGACGACAGGAGTAAAAGCTGTATTTTTTTAGCTGATCTGTCAAATGTCATCGTGTCAAAACTTGACGAAGTGTGCAATGCTATATGAAAGCAGTCAAGATATGATTGTTATGATGAGAAACCAAAAAGAATAAACAAGTTAATCAATGCTGGAAATATTGTCCAAGTACAAAAATTCACATATCGAGATTATGATAAGATAATAATATTTAATAATTTTTTATTTCTTTATTAATATATAAATATGTAATTTACGATTTTGTTTAAACTATGCCTGTATCACTAAAATAATATATCTTGAAACTGGCATAATTTACAGTTAGTTGTTTATTTTTACAATATAGTATTTTTTACAAGTGATATAGCTACAGTGATTAGGAAATAGGTTCATACAATTGGTTGTAGTGATGGTTAAACAGTTATTATAACCGGTTATTTTCAGTACTTTCAGTAGAGATTTGTATCTGATTGTATCGATGATTGATAACTAAGATATTATTGCTGTTTGGTACGGATGGTTGCCCGTCGATTGTATCATCGACGTAATCAAATCTCAAATAACGGTTAGTGTGTCACCGGTTAAAATACCATCACCAATTGGTTGATTGTTTCAATTTTGAGTACGCCTATATTTCTAATCCAGGATTTTATTTCGTATTTTATATTTTTGCTGTAATTTATCTCAAGATTTTATTGATTTAAACATTGTAGCATAGACAACTATGCGTATGTAAATTGCTATTTATTTTTTTATAAATAATATACTCGTGAAATGTAGGTATGTGTACAATGTTGTATTTTAGAAACCTTAAAGAAGTACTCGTACAATGGATCATTCAACATGTAACCATGGAGATCAAAATATGACGATATTCATGTTAAAAGAAATGCCAGACGCGAACTTAGTCAATAAAAAGCTATGTCGTTAATTTATAAACATTAAAGCACTTTAGTGACTACGTGGTTGAAATGTACTTCGGGGAATATTTAAAATGGTAAGGGTTGTGTGCGGTGAGCGAGATCCTAGTTTATCATATTTAATTCTTAAATAAATAAATAATAATTTTTCAATAAATAAGTGGTTTAAACAAAGTTAATTTATATTAATTTTAATTCTTAGTGTTCCCGACGCGAATCGCCGGGAATCAAGAAATGAGAGTTACCGGGTTGTAGAAAGATACAACAGAAATGAGAGTATGGAGCGGTATACGGAACGAAAGTACTGTATTTTTGAAGATAAAAGGGCACAAATGAAATAGCCAAACTCACCTGCGTACCTTTTTCAAGTCTCTTTCACTATCATGTTCGATAAATTCGAAGGCACGACTGTTCTTTCGAAAGGTTACATCGAGATTTTTTACATGGGTGATTGACACAAAACGATACACTCCGCTCGACGATATATTTAGAATAAGTATGGAAGGTAGGGTGAAGAAGAGGGAAAAAGGTCGTGACGTAAATGCCAGATTCGTCGCGCGAGAAACAAACTTCTAGAAACGCAAATACTTAACACTTAGCAAATAATGTTTTTTTTTAAATACATATCACTCTTACACTTAAAATAGGTCTATATATAGAGAAATAATTTTTTTATTGAGATTTCTTGCCTCGTCTTGCTATTTGTACCGTTATTTTGTCTTCTTGGAGTCATTGCGCTCTCGACGGTTACCCGATTTACTATGCCCTTGAGCCAGCTCTGATCACGACAGGAGGTTTTAGGACACGTCAATCCATTTTCTGTCCAATAATGTACGTAGCTGTATTTTCTGAACCGTGTATTGTATTCCATGTCGAGTTTCGTAACCCGGTATTCGTTAAAAAGCTTATTTTCAACATGGTGGCAACCAATTTGATTACTAAGCATTAATACGCAGGTATTTAAACATAATACTTTAATATTCATTCCACAAGGTATTAAATAAACTTGTAGAAAGAAATAATATAATTCTGAATAGAACTATCAGCCGTATTCTGAAAATAGCAATATTGTGATCTTAAGATTACTATCTCAACACTTAAAAGACGAGAATAAAAAAAACGATACATGGGTATTTGTTTCTTTCAGTTTCTACTTGAGAGAGAGAGGAAGATAACAATAATATAGTGAGACGCGAGACATGATGGTTATCTATCAAACGTCAAAATATATATATGAGTCCAACACGACAACAACAATTTTACTATAATTTTACATTAGAACGCTGTGGGAGAAGAAATTAATAAGTGCATATGAATTAATATTTTTCTATAAGCTTTAAATACAGCATTATTCACTTACAGCTTTACTATAAATGCAGCATTATTATATACAGCAGTATTTATTTCATGTAATTTTAATCGAAACATGAGATTTGTGCGTTTACGTTTGCGATAAGTAGACCTCTTTCCATTTAAAAAGACAATCGAATTAATATGTATAAGCCGTGCACACGAGGTACATTGTTTCTTTGTGTTGGTGTCTATACCCGTAAACACCAACACAACGAAACAATGTGCGTTGTACGCACGGCTTACACATACTAATTCGATTGTCTTTTTTAAATGGAAAGACTATACCTCGTTAATCCATTTGAAGCTGTCATACCGGGCCGCCTGGATAAGAATGCATAAGAAGGCGTAGAAATCACTCTTTTACAGAGATTGCAGACGTCGGACACCACCAATAAAGGTATTTAATTTAGAGAGAGATATGCGAAAATATTCAAATCTAATTTGGGTACGTCGAATACCCAGCACAGACGTATATCTATACCCACATGTCGTTTATTTTTATTTTCGTATATTAAGTGTTAGGATAACACAAAGTGAGAAATAGCATTATATATAGTGTATTATTTAAATTAGTGTAGTGCCATATGTGGTGAAGATATTCAACATGAGCGTTAAGAGTAACAGAAATAGAGAGAACCCGCCATGATCAAGTACACCATATTGGAAGATAGTCCTGTTAGCAAGAGCTGTTTGTCAGGATAGAAAAGTTTTATTTCAAAGAAGATCGGGTGATCGTGAGTACGAAATATAAATGCAATTTCGATCTAAACCATAACTTTATAAAATTTAAAAATATATCGACTTAAGTTCACAGGAACAAATGCAGAAAGGTAATAAGTGATCTTTACATCTATAAGAATCGTATATTAAATTATAAGAAAAAAAAAGAATAAGAAGAAAATTAAAATAAATAATATAAATCGTATATTAAATTTAAATGTATCATGCTACACATTATGTTGAATAAATAAATTATATCAAAATAAACAACATTTACCTCCCGCTGATCATGAGCATAAATCTTTGGAACTGTAGTTTTGATTCTTACCTGGAAATAAAGAAAAAAAATCGTAAGACAAACATAAAAGTTAACTTTACATTAAATAAATATAAATTATAAATTGATGCGGCAGTTAATTAGTGGTGCAATATAATTATTTTAATTTGCGCTAAATTAAACAAGATATTTTATTTTATGATATGTTTTAATTCACTTTGTAATACACACACACAATATAAGTTATTAAATTACTACTATAGTTTCGAGAGGAGCAGTCCCTCTCATTATCAGATACAGATAATAAGTTATTATCATTGTCATCGACTTTGAGTCGATGTGCAAAATTTCAGCTCAATTGGATGACGGGGAGTGCGTTAATTTTCACTTCCAAGATTTTTCCACAAGAATTCAGGATCGGTGGTGAACGTAATACAAAGGATTTAAAAATATGGAAGAGACCTAACGTTCAAAAGCATTTATAGTTAAAAATAAAACGATTAAGTGTTTCCGCAAAACAACGATTAGAGTAATTTTCAATGCATGCCATTAATTATATCTAATAATACATGACAAGATAAACGCCACTTCAGGCGATGTAGACGGCGAATAATCCTTGGAACGGCAAACAATGTGAACAACCCTTGACCCTCCGCTAAGACGTTATAGACAACACGAATACCCCAATACGAAGTGGAGATAATTATGTTACAACACAGTACAAAAAATCTTTAAAAGATAAAGCCCAAATTCGGTTGAATGGTTCATATCCTCGCTAAGATAGATGAGTATGATCAGTCGCTCATACTGACCAATTTATTTTACCGAGTCGACGATATTTTGGGCTTCGTTTTTGAGTAAATCACCATTATAATCATTCATCAATGAATGATTTGAATAGTCAGGATATATTTGCATCCATTAATACAGTCATCTCATATTCTAAATTTCAGACATTATTTAAGAGTTTAAATTTACAATGTACAATTTGTTACTTATTAAATAATTTACGCTACCGGTTTCGACACGTCCGTGTCATTAACGAGCGTTATTTAAACTAATCTAAAATGCGAAAGTACTGTATTAGGTGTCTTTAGGGGGCGGGGGTGATTTTTGGAGTGGGAGGGGCGAGGGAGGGAACATGGTTAATAATGGTGACTTACACGGGGCTATTATTTTGTTAACGATGTTAATATTAGAATTTAATTTTTTGTTTATTTCTAAAGTTTCTAGAGCGGATAATTTGAAAAATTTGTTGATATTAGTGTATTTAAATTTAGATCTATCTTTATTAAAAGTGTGGCCAGTTTCCAAAAAGTGGTTAGAAAATTCCGAATAATTGTACATTGTAAATTTAAACTCTTAAATAATGTCTGAAAGAAATTGTTACATTGTAAGTGCCCAAGAAATACAAAAAATATTTTAAATTTATTTTGTATATATTTATATTTTAAAATACACTAACAGAATGCTGGGTATAAAATACATTAAAAAATAATTCATCACTTATTTCAAACTCAGCCCGTATTTTCGATGCCAAAGGACTTCAGCTTACTCTAGCAACATACATTATAAACATTATAATTTCGTTGTCTATCAGTCCGTCCATCTGTCTGACCGTCTGTCTGTCTATCCGTCTGTTTGTCTGTCTGTCCCCGTAAGTTCGAGTAACGTCCGTAATTTCGTTCGGATTCACGGATAAAAAACGAAATGAGCGGATATGGGGCTTGAACCCCGGGCCAGCAAAACCGAAGGCGGCAATTTGGCATTTTGGAATAAACTTTACAAAAAAAATACTTTTTAAATTTTTGCAAGGTTTTATCATTTTGTTAGACTTTTATCAAAGCGAATGTATATTCACTATAAATTAATTTAATGATTATCTAACGTTTTAAAAAAGACACGCCAGAAATATTAAAAAAAAAAATGCAAACTTTGATGTCTGTATCTGTCAACAATTTACCCTAAGTGTAAAAAATATTTCTTATTCATTTATTTTTTTAGATGGGAGTTGAAATTATTTTTGACCTTGCTTGCTATGTACAAGGCTTACAAAGTACCTAATGGGAGTTAAGGTATTCTACTCTAACTACTATCAGCTTTGTTGGAATGGGAGGGATTTGTCCGTGGAGCATGGAGCTCCTTCGCATTTTCCATTGAGGAGAGGGATCTACGGGATTTCTCTCTCTCTCAGAAGGAGTCAGACCTGTGAGGACTTTCCTATATGTTCTTACAACGTAAAGCTTTTGTTTTATTCATTATTTATTACTTTCAATGTCCTGAACACATTCTGTATACCACCTACCAATGTTCTTAGGTTTTCACGGCCACTTAGAATCTTCTGGTTTGTGTCTTCTGGGGTACTATGCCGTGTTTTTACGATCTTTCTGGTCGAACAAAAAGGTTGTAAAAACACAGCATAATAAATACCCCAGAAGACACAAACTAGAAAATATACCACATATTCAAAGTTGAATTAAGAAATGAAGACGACTTCGCCAAAGATTTTGCTAGTAGCTATGAGACACTTGTATAGGCGCATTTTTTGACCGCTGATGCTGGGCTCGGCGGAGATTTTTCAATTCGACCCGCGCGTTTTCGATTCACATTATTTCTGTGGAGTGGACCATCCAGTTCGAGCCATTTAGGGCCAAATGGTCCGTTCTTCCGGCCCGACTGAACTTTCCCATACAAGGTGATATTCCCCGCTCCGGTCGGGCCAGCCCTAGTCAGCGGCCAGCCGAGAACTTGCAACCAGTTGCCGCTCTCGCAGGTAACTGTTTTACGGCTTTTTCTAGCGATGCGTGCAAACCGACGGCGCTGATAAGGCGTCCGATCGCGCACAGATAAATGGGAAACTGTCTCTCGACACCAGACAAATGAGTGATGGAAAAGAAGCGAGAAAAATGTGAAAATAAAGCAATTTTGTAATGACAACAGCAGAATAGATAATAGGAAGTTACAAAAGATAGGCGCAATCAGAAGCGTTGATGCACTTTCAAAAACAATATTAGGTAATTCTTTATAAAAAAATAATATTAGGTCCTTACATATGAAATTGACGTTTTACCGTACTGGCAAATTTGATCTCAAATATCTTCTCTTTGGTTAGGAATTCCAAATCCAAATTTTTACAGCTATTTACTCATGTATTTGTGTTTTGAAAATTATAATTCATTTGTTTTTTCCTCAATTGTTTTTTTCTTTGCGAGACTCAGTTTACAAAATGAAAAACTTGAAATATCGCGTTATTTACGAGTACGAGTTCCACCGTGGCACCAGTGCTGCAGAAACGGCTCGAAGGATTAATGATGTGTATGGCGACGGTGCCGCAAAAGAAAACACAGTGCGTTTTTGGTTCCAACGTTTTCGTTCTGGAAATTTCGACCTGCAGAACAAGCCCCGTGGACGGCCGGAGACCAAAGTTGATAATGAAGAATTGAAGGCTATTGTGGAAGCGAATCCATCGCAAACCACATCCGAGTTAGCTGCAGGCTGCGGTGTTAGTGATAAAACTGTTTTAATCCACTTGAAGCAAATTGGTAAGGTGAAAAAGCTTGAAGGGTGGGAACCTCACGAATTGAGTGAAGCAAATCAACAAACGCGCGTTGACTGCTGCGTTGCATTACTCAACCGGCACAATAATGAAGGGATTTTAAATCTTAAATCTGGCCAGACGATTACGGCAGATGTCTATTGTCAGCAACTGCAAACCATGATGGAAAAGATAGCTGCTAAACAACCGAGGCTGGTTAATCGCTCTAGGCCACTGCTGCTTCATGACAACGCTAGACCACACACTGCACAACAGACGGCTACCAAATTAGAGGAGCTTCAATTGGAATGTCTAAGACATCCACCGTACTCTCCGGACCTTGCCCCAACAGATTACCATTTTTTTCGAAATTTGGATAACTTCTTGCAAAGGAAAAAATTCAACTCCGATGGGGCAGTCCAAACCGCCTTCAAAGATTTTATTGATTCCCTTCCGAATGGTTTTTTTAGTAAAGGGATCGATGAACTACCTATGAGATGGCAAAAGTGCATAGATATTAATGGTACATACTTTGATTAAATAAATATATTATAATAAAAAAAAATCGACTTTATGTTCCTCCCATACTAAACGTCAATTTCATATGTAAGGACCTAATATTAGTTAATCAAAGCAAGGATTTGTAATAGTTTTTTGAACTTGACATTCAATTGATAATATTCCGTATGACATCTAAAGTCTCAAATTAACTAACTAATTAACTAACCATCACGCCGTTTCACCGCGGGGGTAGGCAGATATGATAAAACGCACTATTCTCTATCTTGGCACACCACTTTTGCATACAAGTTCTACGGTTGTTGAGGCTTTTGACACTGCCATCCTCAAATACTTGTAGTATCTGATCATGCCAGGTCTTTCGCGGACGCCCTCTATTCCTGTTGCTTTCAACACTCGCCTCATATATTTTCTTAACCATCCTTTCCTCGTTCATACGTTCCACATAACCAAACCATCTCAGCATTCCTTTCTTTCTTTTCAAATTAATTAAACAAAATATGAAAAGAAAGTAAGTGTTTAATGAAAAATTTTACAAAGCCTTTCGAAGAATTTTAACTGATATTGTCAACATAATTAATGACAGTAAATATAAAAAATTCAATTCAAAATATTTTGATTATAAATACATTACATTCAATTATATATTCAAAATATTTAGATTATAAATACTATAAGCCTTGTTACCTCTAAGTGAGTTTAATAATCTTTAATATATATTTTTTTTTCACAACTTAAATTTGATATTTCACCTGTCACTGAGAGATTTTGTTTCCCTCGAAACTTAAGTAGTGAAAAAAATATAATAAAAGATTGTTGAACTCACGTAGATGTAACAAAATTTATATATTTAATGATCAACATGAATAATCTCTACGACGTAAACGCCAAATCCATCAATAATATTAAAACATTTCGATGAAGACGATGCCACAATTTTTAATTTTAAATTTTAATTTTTATATTAATTTTTCTTTATTTCACTTACGATGAAAATCATTTGCCATGCCTAACTATTTGTTAGCCAACTAAATTAAGCTGATTCGTTTATGTTCGAACTAAAAGTTATAAATAACATGTTGTAGTCTCCGTGGACGAATTTTAATCGAATGAGATTAAAATTTACGAGTCGGCAAAGCAAAAAAGCTATCATTATAAATGTAGCGCGCGACAGTAATCTTTTAATACCAAATTGATGAATGAATTAATTGAATTAGTGCTCATTTTGTGTTCACACCATTTCAATCTATTTATGTAAATAAATCAAACAGGATTTTCAGGGTTGCTTGACAGTTTATTGACGACTACAGCACTTAATTAACAAATTATGAAATTAGCTATTAGTATTTTTGGGAATTTAACGCGGATCAGCTGATATATTTTAAATTTCAAACTCTAGAGGTACACAACAATTATTACATAATTAAATTGGTGAAAAATCCATTTGCGATAGAGAAAAGAATGAACAAATTAAGAATGAAAGTAAAGTTGATATATTAGCAGAGTGAATTGGATTAAAAAATAGTCGCTTTAGTGTTTTTGTTATGTTGGATGAATAGTTGAAGAGAAATATTAAGAAAGATTTATTATGTAGTGCGAGTGTTGATGGTATCAGAAATAGAGGATAACCACGGATGACTTAAGTGATTTGATAAACCAGATACTGGAAGACGGTCCTGTTAAAAGCCTCAACATGGACAAGCTTTCATGAAAATATGTATCAATGAGGCGAGAGTTACGTGTCAGTACAGATAAGTGTGGCGCTCCTTCCTCTCTGTCTATCCCCGCAGAGAAACTTGAGATGGTAAGTCAGTTAGTTAATTACATTGACTCTCCGGTGTACTTACATAATGTAAATTTTGCTGTGACGATTCGTAGACTGAGGAATTCCTTTAATCCCATCTACCAGTCTGTAAAACAAACAACATTTTTTAACCTTTTGTCAAGGATGTCGTTAACTTTAAGGACCATAACAATGGCCTTTAAAATTAACAATTTATAACAATTAAGATATTGATATTTTCTCATTAGGTTTGCCATCTTTTTTATAGGCTGTCACTTCACTTTTATACGTCTTAATTTATATTGACCTTGTTACAATTTATTTTTACAATATTATGTGGTAACTTTTCGATACTTTTACTTATTTTTTCAGATCTCGATACCATAACCCACTGGATATTACTCGTTGGTCTAGTCGTTAAGCATTCGCGTAGTGATCGAGCGGTCGGGACCAGCAATTCAGTCATATTTTTAAAGCAGAAACGTTTATTTATGTCTGAAAATAGTATATAATCGTAGGTTTCCGAAGTCTGGGCATTTTAGAATGATTTAGAAAGATCGAATACGCGAATATATACCAGAAAATTCGAGAAATTGAGAAAAGTTGAGAAAAGTTGCGACCGCGTTGACCATAGATCCGGCCGAATAGATAGCGAAGCGTGTTTCATTAGGATTCCTACCGCGGCAAACCCATGACAAAGGTAGGTAAATAAATGCGTTAATAAATGTTTTATTTTAACTTAAAAATTCCAAAAAAAAATATAGATACCTCATTATTAAGGGCGAAATCTGTACTAGTTTATATGAATGACAAATTTTGATCACAGGTGGCGGTAGCAAAAATATAACTCACATATATATGAATCAAGGTATGAAAATTAAACATATAAACCTACAACATCCAAAAAATTGGACATATGTAGGTATGTGGTAGCCTATCATGGTGTAATAGGTGAACTATATTGTGTAAAGTGATTACTTAAGCCAGCAGTAGGATAGATCGCACTAAAAAGACTTCCATATATACTTTACCATATAAAAATAGCTTCATCTCTATGAAACATTTATAATATACTATTTTAATGTCCATTTATTTTATTACAACCTATCATCTGTTTGCTTTCTAAAATAACATTTTAAAAAATAATGAAAATAGTTGTATTTCCTTGCAGCGTATAAATCCGGTTTTTGATAAACGATAAAACTATCCAATGGCATCAACGCCTCGCAAATGGACAGGAATGAAACGAGATCGAGGGACGTCTTCGTTTCCCGATAGCGATCGACTTCTAATATCCACCGCGACGTTGCAATCGGCACATCTCACCTCTCCGCCAACAAACGAGCGAGGAAAGCGCAGCCAGTCAAGTTAAGTAGAGCCATTCAAACTCATCAGATCAACGTGATTTAAAACTGTGCTAAATGCTTTCACATTGCAACGGTCAATATATAGGCAATTCAGAATATTTTGAGTTTGTTCAAATCTTTCAGAACAGTGCTGGATTTATGTCACAGGGACATTATTAATCAATTAATGTATATTATAGATATCTCACAGAGACGAATCTGAATTTATTATGGGAAAGTAGGTATAGAAGTCATTTGGGTGTACATAGGACTTATGACCAATCTTTATGGTTGGCTTAAGTGATCACTTTACACAATTGTAATATTCGCCATTTCCACCCATGATAGAATATACCATGCTTATTCATTTTTTGAAGTTGTATATATTTATATGTATACGCAATTTTAACATATATACAACATCCAAAAAATGAATAAGCATGGTATATTCTATCATGGGTGGAAATGGCGAATGTTACAATTGTGTAAAGTGATCACTTAAGCCAACCATAAAGATAGGTCATAAGTCCTATGTACACCCGAATGACTTCTATACCTACTTTCCCATAATAAATTCAGTTTCGTCTCTGTGAGATATCTATAATATACATTAATATATAGGTAAGTTAAATAGGTAAGTCAATATAGCATTTCAATATAGGTACGTAGAATATACACCAACACGAATCTGAACCATAAATTAATTAATTAAAGCTTTTGCTTTCATTTTTTGTTATTTAAAACAATTAGATCGTTTTCGGTGCTGACGAATCATCTTAAGTAATATTAATATTAATAAAAATAAAAAATCTTAGATTAGCCATTATAAGTAGCGATTAATTGTAACAAAAATCCTATTTTAATCCCGCCCCCCCTCCCCACTCCTCATGTCGTCCTTAAGCCTTAATTTTAGTATTAATAATATTGATGAAGATGATGCATCGGCATAGAAAACGTTACAATTGTTATAAATAACAAAAGGTGAAAGTAAACAGTGTTATCATTTTTTAATATACTTAATTCAAAGTACCAAAATTTAAAATTAGATTTGCAAAACGATACCAATCTACTTAGACCCGTATATCTACAGCAATATATTATAAAAGATAAAAAATAAAACCTACTATTAATTCAGAGAACAAATGACAGTAGGGCTAACAGGATTAGACAGACAGAAATTCTATAGTATTATTAAAAACATGCAATAAAATATTATATAATAGCTCGACACTTCTCAAGGAAAAAAATTAAAATGTAACAGACTAAAAAATAACTTATACCTATGTTGAAAAACAGATGAACTATGTAACTCATATTATTAAGTACGAAGGAAACGTAGTATAGAAAATATATTTCACAACATAGTGTAATAAGAAGCGAAAACAAACAAAAAACGATATTATTTTTTTTTTATGTTAAACTTATCTTACTCAACTTCATACTTAAATTATAAGTTACATGTAAAAAAAAGTATTGTATGAAAAAGAGTTTGTTTAAAATGAATAAGAAACGCCGATTCTTCGGCAATGAAATGAAAAATGAAAATTAAATGAATCCTTCGGAGGATTAACTAGCTAACCCGTTTCCTTGAGGAAAAATACAGAAAGGAAAAAGGCACAGAGCCTTGGCACACAACCCTCGCCTCATAAACATGCACACATCTTCTAATGCACACCTTCAGTTGTTGAAACTTTTGTGGGTTTGTGTTGCATTCTATTGTAGTCAGATAAATTTCAAATGCTTCAAAATTGGTTCAGCCATTCTAGCGTTATAAAGTAATAGACTGACAAATTATGTATAAACTCGTAGAGATATTATGTAAACAGTACAATTACTCCGTGCAGATAAACAATTTACCACAACAGTACACGCGATAATGCTCTCCTGTTGGTATTGGTGAGTATTGGCAATACGTGCTACTTATTCAAGAACTTGTACAATTTTATACGGCAGTTTTAAGTGTACGCCTAACGCACAATTTTATGATTATTTTAATAGTAGAACTTACTTGACTCGAATGGTGATTGGTTTATTGACATTAAAATTTCTTTAAAGTTCGTTGCAATGCCGTTGCAAACTCCTGATATTTATGCGTAGAAGAGAAGAGAAGAGGAGAAAGATACAAAATCAACTTTATTTTAAATCAATTTAATTGAATAGGAAGATATACAGAAAAATCTCTCTATTGAAAAAATATTTACCTAACACAATAATAAATTAATACACAACACTTTATTCCACTTATTTGAGTTATATAAGCCTAAGCGTTTTCGATGGACTCAATCATCATCTTCAGAGGCAATATTAGAAACAATTATAAATCAATATGGCCGATAAAGGGAGAATACAGGGGGGAGGGGGTAGTAATTTATTGACATTTACAACAGTAATTAATTTTTACATACAATAATACTTAATGGGAATGACGCAGGTATTTGATGTTTATGAGGTTATTTTTATTTTTGATTGCTTTATTAATTTATAGTTTACGACCTTTCGTCTCTAGATGTAGGACCCTAACATTACTTTGGTCAAACAAGTGATCATGTTCAATACAGTGGACCGCCATCTCAGAGTATCCAGATAGTTCTCTGAATGCTCTTAGATGTTCTTTTATTCTTGTGTCTATATTGCCATTGTCACATTGCCAACTGCTTTATTTTTACTTATGACGGTAAGTTAGTTGCTTATAAAATAAATTTGTGAATTTCGCAAATAATAAATTAGACTCACTCATACACAACATCCATTTTCTAAACGATGACCTGAATCTACAGATCCATTAAATCTAACTAACTAACTAACTAACCATCACGCCGTTTCCCTGCAGGGGTAGGCAGAGAGGATTGAACACCACACTCTTCTATCCTGGCACACCACTTTTGCTTCGGCCACGTTCATACATCTTCTCATACACGTTCTATGGTTGTTGCGGCTTTTAACAGGGCCACCCTCAAATACTTGTAGTACCTGATCGTGCCAGGTCTTTCGCGGACGCTCTCTATTCCTGTTGCCTTCAACATTCGCCTCATATATTTTCTTAACCATCCTTTCCTCGTTCATACGTTCCACATGACCAAACCATCTCAGCACTCCTTTCTTTATTCTATCTACCACTTTATTTTATCTCCATTAAATCAATTATTTATTAAATATTAATCGCACTACATTCAAACACTAAATATACAATACACATAAATGTACATGTAAAATATACTTAAATGCAAAAATACATGTTACTAGAGCGTGCCGAAGACACTTGTAATTGGGATAATGGGCATAGTATTAATTTATAATATGTTTTATGTTTTATTATATATTATTAGAGTATCATGTACCTATTATCCTGTTAGTGTCTCTAATAAATAAAATAAAAAATATAAAAAAGACTCAAATGCCCCTTGCGTCAGATACAAAGACGGGAAATGTCTTCGCAACACTTTACAGGAAACTGCTTTATCAAGTGAACCTTTCACCCCCAAACAGAGTACACAACAGATAGTTAGGCAAATCCGTGACGAATTGAACGATGACATTTTTCTTACTAAAATTTGTATGCAAACAGCGACTCGCTCGCGACGCGCACCACGCGTTGCTCCATTGATAAAAAGATCACGACGCGCTTGGACCTCATTATTCGGAAAAAAATATGGATGTCATTTACGCACACGCATCGGTCCATTCATTCGGTACTTGAGTACGGAAATACGTACTGCGCGCGTCGTGTAGTATGCATGTTCTTGGAGAGAAACGAGCGACGCGCTATCTCGCGCGGCCGCCATTCATAAAGCCGGGCCGGCGAACGCACACAGCATCGTTCTCCTCCCACGCATGCGCACGGGAAATAATACATCAACGGCGAAATGTCCGTAAATAATAATAATGCATCCAACACAACTTGTCCGATTTTTCAATTTGAATAAAGTTTTACATTTTTTTACAACGCGTGTGAACAACGCGCATTTTTTGTTAGACAATACTGCAATTTGCACATTCTTAAAATTATGTTTCACACGTTGATTTAATCAATATTAAAACACGAAATAATTGGCTGGAGAGGATTTGTCAAATACAGCTCAAACCCTTCAATACAACTAAAAATATTTTAATAAAACTAATTCACAAAAAGGCTAAAGATTATCTAACCAAACAGATTTTTAAAGAGTTTCGTGTTATATATTTTTTTTGTTCTCAGATTTTATTGTCAGATTTAGGTAGTGTTTAATTTACTAAAAGAGTGCAAAAAGCAAGAGATAATAATATAAAATATTTATTATACAGAATGTCTAGTATCTAGTAGAAAAAACTTCAAAGTGAAGAATACTTTTTTCAAAATTGAACAATGAAGACTTCCCCGAAGATTTCCTCGAAGAGGAGACTCCCGAGCGGTCCTCCTAGCCTAGTGAGCATGACACTGGCATCTCACACCGAGGGATCTCTATTCGATTCTCGGTGAGGTCATTTTTAACCTATGTGATTTACTCAAGCCTGGGTATTTTTATGATGCGAATACTCCATTTTACGCATCAACACGGCCTTTTGCTCTGTTGATGCGTAAAAAAAATATATAATATACTACACCTTAGAAAAAGAAAATTAGATGAATATGTTATTACGGAATATATCTAACATATAATATAACCGCGATTTTGAAATACATCTTTCATTCATTAGTTATTGCTGCCTTCAATGCTTTTAATCAGTTCATAATTCATAATTCGTATAAATCATTATTTATTCACAAGTTTTAATAGTTGTTATGTTGTTTGACCTGCGGCGCTATGACGCAAAAGGTACTGATTTGCGTACAAATAGATAATGATTTGCAATACATACATTCAATTCATGATACGACAGCGCTTTTGAGTCCTTTCAAAACATCAAATATTTCTGAGAAATAGATTCAACAACTGATTGCATACTAATGCAAGCGGCGTAATCAATATCGAGTAACGAGTGACAAAATCACAAAAATGCGTCATGCGTATAATCACCAAGAAATCGAGAATGTTTCCTTCAGATGATTTGTTTGGAATATTTAACGTTCTTCACCCGAGACAATTATACCTTAAAACCATACTTATAAAATTCCACAAGGACAAGGTAAATTTTAATCGTACACAACAAACACGGGTTACAAGGTTGGCAAATACAATTAATTTCGAGGTACCTAAAAGGAAAACGTCTTTTGGCCCCGTTTGTTTTTAACAAGTTACATAATGAAACTAAAGAAATAAATCTACACAAACCTTCTAAACAACATATCAATAAGTTTATAAAAATATCAGGTAGAAGGTATGCTGAAGAAGTGATCCGCCCTTGACCTCTGAATTGGCAAAAACTATTTATATAATTTAAAGTATACTATAATATAATATTTATTTTTGTAAGTACTTAAATTCTTATCTTAATTTTGTATGTGTATTTTCTTTACTTTTCTCTTAGATTTAGGTATTCCTATGATTTACTTTAAATTCTTATCTTGATTTTGTATGTATATTTTATTTTCTTTTTATTTTCTTTTAGATTTAGATTCTTTAATTGTCATATTTTACTACTACATAAATACCATATGAGAATAACTGCCACAGAAGAGGTTTTTACCTAGTGTGGCAGTTATTAGTATCTTGTATTAACTAATGTAAATGTAAATAAACAATAAATAAATAAATAAAATTATTTCTATTCGTTGCTAGCTGTATTCGAAAGGTCAAGGACTGAAGTGTATCGTGGTATCTCCGCAGGCAGAAGCTGCGATGGATCCCTTATCTGGCAGCTCTTCTCAAAACAAATATAGATATCACGAAGTAAGAAGTGTACTACGGAAACACGAAGTATTTACTGAGATAAACGTACAATTTATGGAACATGCAACGCCTTTGAAGCAAGAAAACGCACTTTATCTATGTAAGTGCCGAACACATTTTTGTTTTGGTGTAACTGGATTAGATAATATTTATTTATTTATAATTTAACGGCTTAATTGAAATCTTTACTCAAAACATTATTTTGAAGAGATATACTTTGTATATTATGAATATAGTATTAATTGATTAAAATTGATATTTATACAAATAAATTTACTCTTCTTGAGACTAATTTTAGATTATTATACTCGAGTTTCGAAGGTTACAGAATCTCTCATCGAATGCAGTTATGGTATATACCTATATTACACATGTTTAACATTTCAAGTGTCGATAAGAGTCCGTCACTCTCGAAAATCGAGTAGAATAATATTTTATATGTAATTAAACTCAAGTATAGTTAACATGGTTTTATATACACCTATTTTATTAGAATTAGAATAATATTTTATATGTAATTAAACTCAAGTATAGTTAACATGGTTTTATATACACCTATTTTATTGGTAATTATGTATAATCTCTTCAAAGTTCATGCCGATTCCATAAATAATATTGTATTAGCATTTCAAAATGTTTAAGTAAAAAAAAATAATGTTGGATGAAAGCAAAAGTAGATGATAAAAACAATAAATATAAAAGAATATATATGTATTAAAATACTATATCAACGAACTGTATGATTTATATAGTTCTTTTCAGGGACAACGGGAAATAATATGTCAAATATATATCAAATTATCAAAATATGTATTACGTATAAAATGATTTAAAATAATAATTATCACCAAATACTTGCAAGCTTCAAATATGTGATACTGTAAAAATGAAATATTAGATAGTGGAAAATCAAATAATACGTAAAGAGATAAAACGAACCTAGATGTGTGACACTTTTAATAAAATATTCCGTTGTTTAAAAAAAATACTAACTATTCGATACTGCATCCGGAATGCAGAGTCTTCATCAAAAATATATAAAACAGTTAAATATGTTAAACATTTTCTTATCCATTAATCGTGTCGTAAAATAATTACACAACGCTTTTTTTAAATAACACTAAAATACACGCTTCGATATGTCATAACATGTCCTCGCTCGTCGGCTTTATCGAAAAATAACGGAATTAATGAGATTGACATCCACAATGTTACTAAAGCAGCACGAACATTACACTTATTGTGGCAATTATGATAACTCTGAAGTAAGGGTTTTTGCAAAGGAATTTAAATTATATTAATACAAGTATCGTGAGGCTCTTAATATAGTTCACCAAGGGTTATAACTTTATTTTTTTCATTTTAAATTTTATTTCTTTATAACAGTGCACATAATACATAGTATGAGATATTGTAATTAAATTAATTCATTAAGATCAGGCATATAAACTTATGTCTCTGTTTATATAGTAATATATGCTAATGTTTTACTGTGTAATATACATATTAAGTGACTTTTTTTCGCATTATAAAAAGTTTATTTAATTTATATTTTTTAATTAAAAACTTTTTATAGTAATTTTAAGCTTTGAATTTTTTATTTTTTTTATTCATTGCTTTATATATTTTTTATGTATATTTTTAATTAAATGCTTTTTATAGTAATTGTAAACTAGCCGTACACTCGTGAAAAAGCATGAGAAATAATAATAATTAAAAACGATCCTCGCGTGACTACGCAACACGAGCCGCGCGCGGATTGCGTGTAACACACACTAATTATCTAAGGTTGTCATACCAGTAAGTTGAGGATAGACAACGAAATTATTAAATTTAGATTAGATGAGTACTGCCTTTGTGATTGTTATTGTATAAGTGGTGAAATTAAAGAATATTTTTATTAATTATATTTTTATTATTTACATTTCTACTAATTTTTTTCAATGGTGCTACGCGCATATGCACACATATAAATATATGCTATTACAATCGAAACTGTGTATGATAAATTCAATACATTATTGTTGCTAATTTGATTAATAACAATTTCTCTTTTAATTTTTTATTTATTTAATTCTTTCATTATATTGAAGAGTCTTCTTTTTTCATTTCTTTAGCACCACAAAACGGTAACCCTTTTTTGTAGACTCGAAATAAAACGCCTCTTACTAACTTCACAATGCCTGCGCGAAATTGAACTCAATTTCCATACATACAAGAAAATTTCGAGGTGCTTAGCAACTTGAGGCTAGAAAGGTATTTCAACATTCTCTTTTGTGTATTTCTTTTTATAGTAAAAGAATCCCGCTAATATGTGATATTTGAATTCATCATTAGGAAGTTTTATTATTATTCATTAAGGTGTTACTTCATCTTGAAGCTGGAGGGATTTCTCGCTGAGATTGGCCTCCAGTCGGTCTTGACCCAGGTAATGTGCTACCGATCATCAAACGCCATCGGCTAAACAACTTTAAACTTTTATTTATGATGGATCTATATCTTCGCATAACAAAGAGGCTTCCTTGGGTGGATGAAATTAGCACCGGGAAGACAACAGTGTCGGCGATCTTGGGATATGAAGAAATTTGTTAAATGTTTGGATATTTATTATGTAGGGCTTATGTAGGGCTCGACACAAAATTTTTGAATAAAAACTAAATATTTATCCTGCGATACTACAATATCACTTAATAAATTGATTAATGACAATGATGTTTATAGTATTACGATAAAAGCTGGTACAAATCCAGCACTCATACATACCTATGCATTTTTATTAATATATAACTACCTAATACCTATTTAATACTCGCGTCGTTTGTACCAGATTTTACTGTGCGACCTAAATTAAAATTTACTCCGAATAACTAACTATAACTTGCAATATAAGTGAAAAAATATACAAGTAATAATTAATTCATTTTTGATTAAAAAATGTTTTCAAAATAATGAACAGGAGCTGTAATTGAAATTGAAAGAAAGTCACGTGCCGGAGCTGTATTTGCGAGAATTCGACGAAGCTCCAGAACACTTAAGCATACACATCTCACATCTCACTAAAATCTGGTAGGTAGGTAATCGTTGCCAAGTCAACAAAGCCTGGGCAATGGTAAATGAATGTGATACATATTATTGATGAATTTGGCGTCAACATTGTAGAGATTATTCATTACTAGCTAGCTAACCATCACGCCGTTTCCACAAGGAGGAGGCGGAGAGGATAGAATGCCAAATTCTTTTATCTTGGCATGCCACGTTTGCTTCGGCCTCATTCATACATCGTTTCATGCATGCTCTAGGGTTGTTGAAGCTTTTAACAGGACCATTTTGTAATATTTGTAGTATCTGTTCGTGCCAGGTCTTTCATGGACGCCCACTATTCCTGCTACCTTCAACACTCACCTTATATATTTTCTTAAATATACTTTTCTCGTTCACGCGTTCCACATGACCAAACCATCTCAGCGATCCTTACCTTTTAATCTATTTACCACGCTACATGCAGCACTACATTTACTTATAATTTGTTCATTCCTCACTCTAATCATTATAATGGATGGAAAACCTAAACTATGTTATATCTATTTGTATTTATATTTTTTTATAAATATTTCATTTGACTATCGAACATTTGAATTTGCCGTGCAAATTCATAAGTAATTGACAATTGACGGTACGTCATCTGTTGCGTGAATTATTGAGATAATTATGTTTGTAATAAAATACTGGTGAATGTAAATATAACATAGTTTGTTTTACATGGATTTTGATGATTGTATCTCTTACATTTATCGATTAATTAAAATGGAACGTAGTTAACAAACATAGTTAAAAAAGTTGGAGTCGGTCGATTTCTATCGATTCGGACCGGAGTCGGCCCTGAGTTAAAAAAAAAATCTCAGAGGATGAGAATTCGACGATTGATGATTTGCCGAAGACATAAATTACCAATAGCGTGCTTTTAGCTGTTAACGGCGATAATAAAACTCGTTCTTTTAATACCCTTTCAATACGACAAGAATCGCGACTGTGAGGCCCGCGCCACAATCTCCCATCGCGCAATTATTATTACGCCGCGCCATTTTTCACGCGGCAATAGTGTCCGGGGGAGTCTCGCGCGCCTTTTAATTTCGATTTGGCGAAATATATATTTTTATTTTCTCTCGCGAAAGCGGCAATTGCCCCTTATCTGATTAATCTGCGAGGCTTTCGCCGTCACGGCCCGAGATGAGTTATGCTGCGGAGCAGAGCCGCATCCCGCGTTCCCTGCGCCACGGCCGCCATCAAGATTCGGGGCTCTTCTGCCGCGCGGGCTGCACTAACATTAGCGAAGGGAAAAACTACATTTCAAAATGAAGACTACAACACATACACGTTCACCAGTTTGGAGACTACAAAGTGTACACAACAATCGTAGTAAAACTACTTGAAGTGAAGTAATTGTAGTACTAATGAAGTGAAGTAATGAAGTAATTGTAGTATTAATGAAGTGAAGTAATGAAATGAAGTAATTGTAGTATTAATGAAGTGAAGTAAAGAAATGAAGTAATTGTAGTATTAATGAAGTGAAGTGTAATGAAATGAAGTAATGTAGTATTAGTGAGTTAATGATATTTTCTCCAAAGTAACATTTGGCGACGGTCGCCAGCCAGATTTCGTCATTCGATTCCAAAAAATGACCAGCCAGATTTCTGGCTGGCGTGAAACCATGGGGGGGGGGGGTTGTTACAGTTTCCAGAGATTTCTTCATTTAGCTACATCAACTTCCCAAAAATTTCACGTAAAAAATGAATGAAGTATATGTACTTTGTAGTGTTCGCTTTGAAATGAAGTGTACTGTTTGAAATTTATACTTTCAATAACTTTTTTGTTTGTAGTTTGTAGTGTCCACTACACATCAAAACGTGCGAAGTGTGCACTTCAATGTAATGTAGTACTACATTGTAGTAGTGAGTACAGAGCGGACCCATCACTAACTAACATCCATCCAAATATCGCACCTGAACACGCTTTCTTAGGCTCGGTTGCGCCAGCAGAAGTAAATTTGGTTCGAGTAACATTGACCCGAGTAACTTTTTTAACCCTCAGCTGAGAGTAAACTCGATTTCGGGTTGCACAAACGTCCTTTTTACCACTGTCAAACCAATAATAAGGCCAATAGGGTGCCAAGCGGAATAAACCTCAAATACCGCATTTGTCTATGGAGTTTGATTTATTTCAGTTTTTCACCACTGGCAATACGTAATTTTGCGGTTCAAAACCAGTTGAAACAAACCACTTTATTCTATGAAACAAACCAAAAAAACGTCAAACCATCGCTAAAATAACGCGAAATTAAAAGATTCATTTTAATGTTTACAAATTTCAATACGAAAATGACAGCGACAAAATTCAAATGAAGAGTACCTATATGGACAAATGTCACATTTTCAAATCAGCTGTGAGAGGACGGCCATTTTTTTTTACCAAAGTTTTTACCTTTACCCACCTATCTTGGAGAGTATTTACATAAGATTACTTGTGTATGTACTTCGGCGGGTTAAATATTTTTACCATAGATGGCGGAATCCGTTTTAGTAAAAAAAGTTACGCGAGTAACTTTTTTTACCTTTACTTTAGATGGCGCAACCGGGCCTTATTCGTTATTTCCTCGCTAGTAACGGATGGTGATTTTAATCAAACTGCTTGCAGTATAACATGTATTAGGTTTACATAGAAGCCTCAACAACCGTCGAGCTTGCATGCGAAGATGTCTGAATGTAGATGAAGCGAAAGTTGTATGTGAGGACAGAAGAGTATGGCACTCTATCCTCTCTCCCTACCCCCACGGGAAACGGCGCGATGGTAAGTTGGTTAGTTAGTTAGTTGGGTAATAAGTAAAATCAATCTCGAGCATACGCTGTTATCCAGGGATTTCTAATTCTGTTGAGCACAGGATCAAGAATTATCCCTATATTAAAAATAATTATTAGCCATTTGATAAAGGCTTTGTTTTTTGGTACTTTATGTACTGTAAATTTATTTTCTGATTTAATTTGGTTGACTTCCTTTTCGTTACTTTCTTCATCTGTTGCTAATTTTTTAAATGTTAATTTTACTTTTTATTCCATTATTTTTTAACCCCAGGATACTTCAATGGTCGCATAAAGATAATATGTTTAAACACATAATGTATTGAACAGTCTCTACTGTTTGTTTTCTTAAATAAATAAATAATTAAAATAAAGGCCAAATTAATTAAATTTATGAAGATATTTTGTATTTCAGTTAGTTTTAAATAAATATGTATTTGATAAAAAATAATGTTGTTCAAAACGTAAATAAAAATGAAAGACTGACAAAGAATACTAAGATATAATATAAAATTTAATATCCAGAATCGCACCAGTTTTGGAATTTTCTATATTTATTTCATGTACCCTAATTTAAAATTACTTAATTAAAACACGCAAAAAAGATAAATGTTGAAATTATTTAATCATATATTATTCAAATATGATTAATTTGTAGTTTAGCCTAAAGAAGCAACGGTGGTTTCGAAACCTGTTGGTGTTGCCAAAAATAAAGTGAATATTTTTGTTTAACTGAATTAAAAATGAATAACCGCCAAGTAATTAGCTGATAATAATAGTAAATATTATTCATTCATAGTGACATTTTCAAGCTTATTTTCTTAATGTTTTCATCAAAAACTAACTAAATAATTTCTTCTTCAAACACAGTAAAATTATTTTGTGGTAACATTATAATTATAATTTTTAGAAATTATAACTAAATAATTGATGTATGAAACAGATAATATTGCATATTGCTATTTTTTTCGAAAATTTGCTCGAAATTTATAAGCGCCATAGCTGATGATGGAAATGGCCTTACGAGCTAATAATAGCTTAAGCCAGAATGAGCTGTAGAAATTTTATGACGCCAGAGTCCACCGTCTCGAGTGTTTTTGCTATTTTTCACAACAATATTTTCTGTTTTTTAATTAAGATTAAAACAATTATATAGTTTTGAATAATATGCCTGAAGCAATTACAAATTGTTTACCATTTTTTCTTGATGTTATTTAATATTACTCAAAAATATTAATTATTATCAATTTTCTTGTTTTTTATTTTCATACATGCAATTTCTTTAAGTATAGTTCTCAGTCCAGTTAAAAAAATACCACGACAGAATTTTCAGATGAAATTACCTAAATAATTTTCTTCACCAATCAGAAAATGTACGGACGACAGCAGAAAGTGTTGGCAAGTCTGGTCACGTCTGCATCTAACTGAGCGAGCAAGTCTCATTTGCCATGACTATCCAATCTATCTTAACCCTTCACTAGTCATGCAGTAGTAACACAGTTATAAGTTCTACCGAGTCAATTAAACCTGTAATTTTTTCGTACACACGCGTAATATAAAATTAATATTTTAAATTACCCAAAAAAAATGAATGGAAAATTAATTATTTAAATCCAAAGTAAAATTGTATGCCGTTGCGCTAAAAAATACTATGGTTGTTGAGGTCATTCGCGTTGAATCGGGTCTTTTAATGATAATACTTCTTGATTGTACAACGTTTATTCTCGAGGCAAATGTCGACAGGTCGCTTAGGTGGACGATGAGAGAATGGTGGCCCGTCCACGCACGCGCAATGCCCCGAACGCCGTGAAGCGGCATTACGGTACACCACAAATACCATAAAAATAAAAATCATACATTGATTTCACAGTAAAAAGATTAACTAATATACGAATATAATGATGTCTTTCTCTTTTACTTATTAATTGAAGGAGGGAAGTTGGATGGAGCTCGATGAACGCGCTGAATTAATAGTCGCATTGATTATTTTTTCCCCTTTTAATGCAAAATGTAAACTGTAAATGAACTATTTTAAAGCCAGTAAAATATTTTATTAGTTAAAATCTAAAATTTCTTGCGGTAACCCGGGTTAAGGTTTAGGTGACTACTCTAAATCGCCTAGAGGCGTTCGAAATGTGGATACATCGTAAAATGTTAAGGATATCTTGGACTGACATGACTAGTAATGTTGAAGTTTTACGTAGAGCAAATACAAACAGACAGTTACTCAACATAGTAAAGCTTCGTAAAATTTCATACTTTGGTCACATAATGAGAGGCGAAAAGTACACCATCCTTCAGCTCGTCATGATGGGGAAGATTGAGGGTCGCAGAGGGGTTGGAAGGAGGCGGCATAACTGGCTTCGAAACATTTGTGAGTGGACCGGGATAAGAAGCGTGGAAGAGGTGTTCTGCACTGCCCTGGACAGGGAAACTTTCTCCCAGATGATCGCCGACGTCGGGGGGACCCGACAGGGCACATGAAGAAGAAGAAGAAGAACCCGGGTTAACAGCATGGCAGTTTACGGATATTTTCCATTACGGTATGGTAAAGGTTGAATACCTCCGATACAAAAGGATATAATTATTACAAACGAATTTTTTAAAACTCTAAATGAAGTGGCTTCAGTGTTGGAATATTTTCTTCAACAGTATAAGTATTCTATTTGCCGAAAGCCTTATTTATCTCCGGTGGATAAGTCTTACATAAGAATGAAATTCTTACACTCAAAACAAAGTACCCAACAAATCCCTTAAGTATTTACCCTAAAAAGATTAACTACCTATTCCCTTATTTGAAATCAGTTATTAAGAATAAACTCTTGGCCATAATATTTTTCAAAAAGGCACTACAATTTAACGTCAATACAACACTTGAACATTATTTTATGAAAGCAGGTAGAAAATGAAAAAGGTTTGTGCACAAGTAGTATTTAAATAGATACCATAAATCTTCCTCAAGTTATGATCAATAAGTTTGTTGTAAGAAGCGAAATCCTATGGATATATTAGACAGTAAAATATTGTGTATAATAAATTACATTTAAAATTTATTTTAGTACATACGTATGAATTTATTACGCATTTCCACCTCAATTTTAACGTTTTCTCTATAAATATTTTCAATTCAGCGAATAAAAAATATAGTGTACACAGAAATTAGCACAAAATTTAATATGATACTAATAAAGCTAAATAAAAATTACCCAAATTAATAATATGCACAAATATATGTTATCTATACTTTCTATATATCGTGGGCTTGATACTAGTATTAGATAACTTGAATTTGGCAATTTAGATCTACGCCAAAAAATCTTATTTAATGCTAAAACTGGATAATTTGTACCTCTTATTATAAACAAGTTATTAAATTAATCATCTACAAAAAAAAAACACTACTTGGTAATATCAATTTTTTCATTATTTCATTAATCTATCTCAAGAATTCATTTTAATGTTAGTGATAAATTATAATAGGAAAAATATGTATTAAGGATTGATTAGTAGGTAGAAGAAGTTCTTTAATAAGCTTGAAAATCTTAACCGCAATTATCTCATAGCAGTATGTTTTCAGTTATCTAGTTCAAGTATTGAGCCCACAATATTATGTACAAAAACTGCAATAAATAATACGAGATAGTATTGTTTAGACAGATCGTTCAGTACGAAGTGAGTCGCGGACGTCGGCCATGCACGCCCAGTAGCGAATTGCGAAGCGACAGATATCCAGCGACATAATCGGGCGAGTACTTACATAAGTGGCGAAATTTATAAATGCGATAAATGTTCTACTAGTGATAAGTATGGTATTAGCCAGCGATAATAAAGTACCTACACAATATTCAAAATTCCATCTATTACGTCCCTTCTTCTACGCCTAATGACCACGCCCACATATCCACCGGACTCTAATCTCCACCCCACTCCTCACGCTATTCTTTAGTCTTAAGTTTAGTATTAGTAAAATTACAGAAGACGATGCGTTACCTTCGAAAACATTCTAATCGTTATAGACAAAATCTCTTTGAAACAAACCGTGAAAATAAACAATGTTTACATTTTTAAATATTTTTTTTAAAAAGGTCATTCACAAAATTACACAAGAAAATTTTGAAAAATTGATAATAAAGTGTTCATATACGAGAAATACATTACGAAATGGTGTTTTATTTGCCTTCCGCAGCTACGACCTGTGACAATATCAGAATTAGACAAAATGTGAGAAAAAATAAATTAGACAAAAATCATATATACAGAAAAAATGAAAGTTTGTGTTACGTAAAGCTAAGCAAAGATAAAATACATACATACAACCTCATCTCGTCAAGAACGCGCATAATGCTTCCGAGACAACCCGTAACATTATATTTATATTTGTTATTCAGTTAGAAAAATCATTGGCAAGGACAAATATAATAATATCGTATTGTGGAGAATATTTTTTTTTTTCTCGGCCAAAAAACGGAAACAATGGCGGCTCTCAAATATCGACCTCAATCCAGAAAATGTAATTCGATCAAGGCTCGGCTCGGCATAGCGGGTTCTAACAATTTAATAAAAAAAGGTCTGCGTCTGTGATATGTGCACTGGGCGATAGACATCCGATCTCACGAGTCCCGAAAGGAAACACGACATGTGAAACATATGATAGTTCACACATGAGCAACTACGGCATCCTTCTTCTAGGTTCGTACGAACGTGGGTACGTATACGCAGATAAATCTGTTGTGAATAAAGATGCTGGAACGGTTTCCATGCCGAGAATAACTCCTTTCAAGCACGTACATCTGTAAAAGCAACCGTGTACCTGGCGTTATGCAATCCGCAAAGCGTAGAAGGTATGCAATGTATGAAATGCATAATAGACTTTCTATAAAGGAAGCAAATGAAATAATTTATTTTAATGAAACAAGTTACACTGATCGTCACCAAAATCATACCGTTGAAAACATGCCATTAGTTAATTGAAATCATAAACAGAAGAACCTTCTTGAAATTGTCAAACAATAGACAAACTGTAAAAAAATCAAAGATTTGAGGTTTATATTACGGTCGTTCAATATATTTTATTTTTATTTTTTTTTATTTAAAATATAATGGAAACCTAAAAGGTTTATAGATAACATTTTTACATGATTCAATATAAGAAATGATAATAAAATGATTTAGATACAAAGTCATTTTTTTTATAGTTGGCCGAGTTTTAACATTTTTGTCACATCTGTTTTGAATTTGTCAGTGGTCAGTTTTTTGGTCTGTTGTGGCAGGTCATTGTATAGTTTTAATCCGTTGCAAATTAGTCGGGATTGTCCTGTTTTTGTTTTGGCGTGTGTTATGTGGTAGTTTTGAGCCATTCTAATGTTGTGTTGATATTTTTCATGTATTTTGTGTAATTTTATGTCTTCATCTCGTATTTCGCCAATTGCTAGTCAGTGAATGATTTTAAGTGTTTCGATTTTTGTAATGCTTTCGATGTTTAATTGTTGTGTTTTACGGTATACAGTTTCAGTTGGTGTCCGGTATTTCAGATCATAGACCATTTTTAGTATTTTGTTTTGCTGTCGTTGGAGTCTGTTTAGGTTGGTTTTGTTTCCGGTTCCCCAGAAGGGTATCAAATATCATATTCGAGCATTTATTTAGGTATTGAAATAGAAAGATGTCACTAATATGTATGATTCCATTTTTAAAATACGACGCAGAAAAGCCAGAAGATATCGTCAGTGAGGTGGGACCCACTAAAGACCCAGGAACATTCTACGAGCAAAGGCTCCCGGATTGGCCCTGCACTTTTGCCGTTCAGTTTTGGCATTGTTTTAATGCTTAGCTCGCTATGCCGCTGATGAAGCAAAAGCACTCGTGCGAAGAGGCGAGGAAACTGCACTAACCACTTCACTGTCTGTGGATATCGTCCGTTCAAATTGCATCAATAACATTCTAATAAAGAAGCAACATACCTCCCTCCCACTAAGTCCACATAGGCCCGAATTCAGAGTCAATACTTAAATGATTTAAAGGTTAAGTATGCCTTAAAAGTGTAAGTTTGCACTGAAAATTACGTTTTAAAGGCATCTAAATAAAAATTAGGCCCGAATTTAGAGTCAATACTTAAATGATTTAAAGGTTAAGGTATGCCTTAAAAGTGTTATTTTGTACTGAAAATAACGCTTTTAAGGCATACCTTAACCTTTAAATCATCTGTATAAGTATTGATTGAATTCGGGGCTTAGTTATGGACGCGTAACAAATAATCAGTACGTTATTGATCCCCGCGGCGAGAGGGCACTCTCCTGAAGACGCTATGATATATGATATGACTGCAGCGAAACGTCGAGAATCGAATCTCTACACATCCATACGGTTCGTAAAAAATATCCGTTTTTGTATTAATTCAAATATTAATTCAAAAATAATAAAGAAAATGAATAATCATAAATAAGTTTTTTTGTCAGTTCACGATATTAATTATTACCCATATTGCTAGTCAAGCAGTCACATCTAGGGATAAGTTTTAGCCTATCCATAGTATTGAATTGAAGATTATATATAAGGTCAGATTTAGTTAATAATTACACCAAACTAACCGAGCTTACATAATCTAACCTAATCTTAACGACCTGGTGATTAACGAACAAAAATAAATCAGCTCTATACAATACCCTGCACTTTGTAAAAATAATGAACGTTGAAGGGGAGACATCTTTTGTCTCATAAGCTGTCGTAAATAATGTTGGGATCCTAAGAACAATATCTTAAACCATAAGAGGAAAACCCCTTATATATGAATAGGAAGAATATGTTAAGCCCTGTTAAACCTCATTTTGGAAAAAAATATTCATGTTTTATAAAATTCTTAGAATTTTTGTAAGTTGCCTTTCTCTTTATTTGATAACAAATACGACATGCAAACTGAAAATTATTCATATGAGTGCAATATATACTACTTAGTATGTATGTCATAACGTCTGAAAAAAATTGTGGTAACAAATAAGTTCTTTCGCGAATAGGTAAATATTGTTTATATTTACCTACCTATTTGTTTACACGTTTATGCTTATTTGGCAATAGACTGACTACCAAATTAATGTTCTGGCAGTTTTTCAATTCGCTGAAGAAGTCGTTGGGTAATTTTATAAGTGGCATAGGAATCCTAGAAGATTATCCTACAGAGAGAAAGGGACCACACGCCCACGGCCGTTCTATGAACAATAGCTCCCACATCGGCCCTACACTTTCGCCACCCATGTTCGGCATTTTTTTAATGCTAAAGTGGTTGTGCTCACCGTCCCGCTGACACTCATGGGAATGAGCGGGACGGGGAGGCGAGATGTTACACAGAGAGCGGAAAATATTAAAATCTGATTAAGCAAAATCTGGAGATGATGATGAATGTGGAATGTCAATTTCCAAGGGAGCTATCAGATTTCCGCTTTTGTTATGTTAGCAGACGAAGACTAGCATTATCATGCTGAAAAATCACTTAATGCCCGTCTGCCCGTTTGAATGAGTTTTCGGAAAAATCCACTAAAGTATGGTCACATTTCTCGAAATAAATTTATAGTTGTACATAATACTGCCCCACTAAGCTAAAACGCAGCATCGCTATTAAATAAATTACTGAGGAAATTAACAAGGAAATGTGAATGGAGTAATTTCTATCGTTCAAACGAATATTAATTTTTTTTTTCGCTCAGTAACTAGACATTACATTAATATCAATAAAAAGGTTATTTTATTATTATCTTAGGTATTTTTATATAGCTAAAAACTTGAAACTGCAAATAAGCTAAGACTATACAAATTTATAATTTCAAGGCGTTTTCAATGAAACAATTATATGGCATTACAATTACACTTATACATGTCAAAAAAAAAGAAAAACAAAATACTCAGGCTTGGGAAAAAAATGGTCTGAACTTACACCTATAGCAATTTCATATATTCACTGGTTATTTATACATTTAATAAATATATGACATAATGCGTTCTTGGGATCAATATCGATCAATTAATCGTAAAAGATATGTTTGGGAAAAAGTGTATCCGATATTTATTACCTGTAAAATAAACAGGTGGAAACGGCAGAAGCCAGTGAAATGGCGACAACAATGCTTTGTCGATTGTCTCACAAACTGAATTCAAGTTTTTCATCGTGAAACAAAATGATTTTAACAGCGCGGTGCTTTGGGTACCGTTGCTTTCTTTTTTAATGCAGGAAATGAGTTTAATAATACGGTACAGTACAAAGATGACGGATATACACGTCGTCGTTGAGTGTGCAATTTCGCGAATGCGCAAATGTTTATAGAAGAAAATAAAAAGAGGAAAACATTAAATTACTTTGCATTCTTCTAATTCTCTTTTCTGTCTTATATTTTAAATTGGTAGGGCATATCGCCGTTTGTGGTTAGTTTGTGTTGGAAAAAATTTAACGAAGAATTAATTTTTTTTTACATTTGCTGCTTACAATATAATTAAAATAAAATATTATAAAAAATTAATCAATCAATTGTAGATATAAATATAAAATATTTATAGAAAAAATGTAAAGATGTTATTGAATACAAAAGTAAATAAGAATACATGTGAAAAAAATATATTTATGTTTGTGTATAAGAAATAATGAATAAATACAGTTCAATGAACAAATAAATGAATTAAGATCTGTTTTCTTCGGTTGTGTTTTTGTGCAAATGCAGTTGATAACGTTATACATATAATGTCTTTATGAACTATTCCTACCTATATTCACAGATATACAAAGATTTTAAGACCCGGAGAGCATAAATCTGCGTATTTGTGATCGCAGACATAAACAAATTATATGATTCCACAGCCATACATAAAGCCTTCACGTTTAACTAAATCGAATATCATAAAACTATCCGAATATCGTGTTTACAAATTATTTCAGACGGGATTGACGAGGAACGACGATTAATGAGCCACATTTTATAAAACCATAAAGTTAGCTACGCGGTCGGCATAGAAGAAATATGTAAAACACGGGTCTTAATTGGTTTGACGTCCGACAAATACGCAAACGGACCGGTATTTGGTGTCTTTATGCTTAATAATCAATCACACTCATTAAGACTTTCAACAAAATGGGGTTCTTTATTGACAAAAACACGAGAGTATATTATTACCGAGTTCAAATTTAATACGAGTCGTGACATGGTAATTAAAGTGGCAAATGGAACGGCGAGAGGCAGAGTGAGACCTGCTGTGGCATAACAAGCCCGCTCAGACGAAACGTTCAACTCATTGTTTTGGCTAGACGGTATGTGCGCAGAACTTATAAACTTCATATTGATTTTCAAGACTGGGTGTATAAAACGATTCTTATGTTCCAACGCAATGCAATGAAGACAGAAAATGATAGCTTATTATTAGCAACTAGGCGGTAAACCTGCTCCACACGAATGCGCAGAGTTTAACTCACACTATACAGGCTGTAACAAAGCAAATTAGTTTCAGTTTCATTGCCGAGGATCGCATTTACTGTACATTTAAAAATAATATTTTTACTAGGGATGCGTCCGATACCGATACCGATATATCGGCAATATCGCGGGTTTTCCGATATATCAGAATCAGCAATGTTCATTTGCATTTCGAATTTCGCATTATAGATATTCCATGTATTAATGCGCCATCTTCGTGCTTAATTCAATCATGTTTAAATTTATCTACGCTCGGGGAATCCCCGCGTTTCATAATTTCATTTCGAACACGAAATACGACTAAATTGCTGGTGTCCTGGAATGGGGCTCGAACAACCGACCAGATCACTAGTCGAGCGTCACGACCACCACACTAACAAGCTACTCATATAATAATCTGAACGTAATATTCTGTTAAATTACAATTTTTAAAGTTCATTATAAAGTAAACATTCTAAATAAATATTATACAAGTAATTTCGCCTGTCTAATCTAAAATAATATTTTTTACACCCTTTGAAATCTTCACAGTCCGCATCGGGATCGGTATCGGTATCGTCGATACTTTTTATAAATATCGGTATCGGTATCGTATCGACAAAAGTGCGTATCAATGCATCATTTTTACATACAATAAATTTTAGAGTGTACATGTTACCTGTAATATCATTATACAATAAGTAATTGTGTTGAAAAAGAAAGGACAATTTTTTGTTTCGAGAATGTACACGCGTCTTATTAAACTAGTTGTTATCGATTATACCTGTTTTGTAACCAGTTGCTTTTGAGTTACACAGGTTAGCGGTTAACATTTTTTTAACATGAATTTTTTATTTAATCGAATAATTTTTTTTAATAGCCTGGGAAATAATTCATTGACCTTTTTTTGACAAGTTACCTGTTATTAGATAATATTTTACGTTGTTAATTAAGTTTTACATTTCTGTCTACCGTTTTTAATTATAGTTTCACATATCTGTCAATTTAATCCATTAGCCATTCTGTCAGTCATCAATTGATCTTAGTCAAGGGTTGTGATCTGTCCTTAACTCGATATCTATAAAAAGGGCACATTTTTAAGGAGCTACAGCAAATAATGTAAATCTAGTCTATCGCACCTAGTCTGTCTGTCTGAGAGTTAGCTGATTAACTGGCGCGGCGGAATACGTGTTTATACACGTGTGCGGCCATTTTGCGGTTGCCTTAATGGGGCAGTTTAAAATTGCGTTTCTTTGTAAGCACGTTATTGGTGAACGCTAACGTATAGCATACCTTTAACATGCCATCACAGTGTATAGCCTTAGTTAACCATTTTAAATGTAATTTTAATAATATGCATTGAAATCTGTTAAAAAAAAACCTAAATGGACACGAACTAACTTAATTCTTGGTTTGTCTTGTATATAAGAGTATTTCATGTGTCTCTCATTGCTCTCTCCTTAAGAACTAGTTAAGTTCACCTCTGCACCCATTTTATACTCCGTGGTTAAAACTACATGAATATAAAAAATTGCGAACAAAAAACTAGCTGGACATGAAAACAATTACGATCCTGAAGTTCTTACTTGTTTTTCTAAAGTAAGCCATTTTGCTGAATAGTTAGCAATTAAAATAAATTGCCCAGAAAGACAGATGATGCCGCTGGTAATAAGACAGTCTTTCCACTGCTACGAGAGAAATAATACAACCATAAATAAAATTTTAAATGATGTACGAACTCTGCTATAAGACGTACTGTGTTCTGGCCTACATTTTAATTTCTTTGGAATAATTTATTCGCAAAATGGCCGAAGGCTTGCGATGATCTTATTTTTTTATTGAACGCTTAAAGATAATGGATGCGAAAAACGAAAACATCACATCCAATAGCTCGAGCAGCGGATTCACCAAGTAATCGAGACACAGAGGTAAATAGGATGACTAATAATATTTTTGTACGTAGATCTTCTTCTTCTTTGTATTATCCCAATTTATTGCCTAGGCAGGCTGTTGGGGTCGGCTCTTCTCGTTCCCAGGCTGTATCTTTTCGGTTCTGGGTATCGCTTTTATCCAGGTCGTTTCTCTGTAGTATTTTGGAGCATTGAATCATCCAGGAGTTTTTTGGTCTTCCTTGGATGAATGTCGATGAAGCTCCATAGATTTTATTTTATTTTATTTTTATTTTTATTTTTATTTTTATTTTTATTTTTATTTTTATTTTTATTTTTATTTTTATTTTTATTTTTATTTTTATTTTTATTTTTATTTTTATTTTTATTTTATTTGGGAAACATAGAGTACAATTTTTTTTTTTTTATATAATATCAAAAAAAATATTCGTGAGTATGACCAGTAAAGTTTCCTCGAAGCTGGTAAAAAAAAACTATATAAAAAACAATGATAAAGAATATGTGATTAATAATAAATATTCCAAAGATTTAAATTATGATAATGCATAAAATGGGAGGGGTGGGTAGAGGGAGGGAATGGGATTCAATTAAAGAAGTATCAAATCAATAGTCATAAATGAGATTACGGAGTTTCATTTTAAATAAAAGCAAATTGTCAGTAAAAATGTCTAGATTATTTGTAGAATTTAACAGATTGTATTTTGAGGTACGATATTGCCTGCTTCACCTTGTGGTCTGGTAGTCTCCCATACCTCCTATTCCTCCAAGGAATGGATCAAAGTTCCTATTCCCCTAATTGTCGTTTTATACGTAGGTATTTTCTAAGAACACAGTTACTGGATTTTGTCTGCAGATGGATGATTAATTAATTAAGATACATTATAGAAGTCTCACAGAGACGAAGATATAAACATGGGAGACGTATGTGGGAGTTTTTTTGTTCGACGGCCTAGGGCTTACAACCTGTATAAGCTGGCTTAACTGATCACTCTTCACAATGCAATGTTCACCAAATCCATTGTAAGAACATTTGAAAGTTTTACAAATGCATGTTTAAATCTGAAAATCCTTCGTTTATTTTGATGGATTATGCTAGAGACATATTTAGTCTTTTCTCATGAACATTAGATATACATAGATTTCCAATAGTGATGTAACGAATACTACTTTCACGAATTCGAATATCAAGCCAACTAATCGCGAATACGAATACGAATAATTCAACAAGGTAATAAATAATACACCACTGTTCTTTCTTTACTAAGAGATTTAATAATTAAAATTTACCACCGGCAAATTTGTGTTCAAAGCGCACAACAATTATTTTATCAGTTTGTACATTCCCAGCGTTCGAAAATAATTATAACTTTTTTCACGCTTACGAGAGGTCATGTTATTAGATTTAATTTGAAATTATTTTATAAGATTTATAAGAGTTAACACACAACGGTAATAAAATGGAAAGAACAATACGTATTACAGAACAAAAACGACATGAAATGAGTACCTAACGTTATTAATAATCCAATGAAACTAGATGAAAGAACTCATGCTACGGTGCGAAACAAATTGCAATTGACAACTTGAGAACTAAACAAATCCATTCATTCAATTTTAAGGGAATCTCAGATAATAGAGTGCGTAGGTGTGTTTGGTTTGGATACATGGTGCACAGCCAAACCGTAATTTGCGTTGCGTTCAGTTGTAAATAGTTTGTTTTTAATATTCGTGATGATGTTCGTGATTATATTCGGTGAATATGAATATTCGGTAAATATCTACTATTCGGTAAATATCTACTATTCGGTAAATACGAATATTTGTATTCGTTGCATCACTAATTTCCAAACACGTTTCTCATATTTCATAGCTTCGTCTTTATGAGACTTTTAAAATTTATCTTAATTAGGATGAATAATGACTATATAATCGATAACATCTGTGCAAATCTTTTTTTGTTCAAGAAACGATAAGATAAGATTTATAATATATTCACGATAGCCTTTGGGTATTAAGGTATTTTTTTAGTTGGTTTTCTACCATATGATCTAGAAACGGCTGATAGCTTAAATTTTAAAATGTTTGGATTATTATACCTTTTATATGAAATATATTTAAATAAATCAATATTGTTTTAAATACTATCGGCCGTATTCTGAAATAAGCAATATTGCTATTTCGGTATCTTAACAGTTATTGTATAACGTTGTAATGCCACCAATGTTGAGGTTTAAGTTTGAAAGGTTTGAAATTAATGAATTCAATCAATCAGAAAGCTCTAAAACATCAACAAACGTTAATTTATTCACAAATTGCGAAAGAAATTTTGATTAATTTCAAACCTGTCAAACTTAAAACGTCGAAATTGGCGGCATTTCAATGTAATACAATAACTGTCAAGATACAGAAACATAAATATTGCTACTTTTGGAATACGGCCGAATGTTCGGTTTTGTTTACAAGTGCGCGGCCTCACATCCGCATACCTTAGAGGGAACATTGCTTGCAGGTATGACTTTATTATATTATATTATAGTTGTGGAGCAGACACCCACGTATTTTCACAAGAATTCATTGAAACGTGGTGAAAATGCTCGAAAGAAACGCTGTTCCCTTGGGAAGCCAATTTCACGCTAATAATTGTATTTGAATACTAGAAGTTAAGCAGAAAAAATTGCATTGTTCCCAACAAGTGGCGTGTCACTTGGTTGCGGCTAAGCGTAATACCGAAATGTCAGAGTAAGTTTGAGCACTAGAGTAATGCAATATAACAAAATATACACTTACAAAGAAACGTTGCACAACCATACTCAAGAGTAAAATAATTTCTCGGGTGTTTGATTTGATGTATTAATTTGTATATTTGTTAAATACTAGTGATGGGTCCGCTCTGTACTCACTACTACAATACACTACATTGAAGTGCACACTTCGCACATTTTGATGTGTAGTGCACACTACAAACTACAAACACCAAAGTTATTGAAAGTATAAACTTCAAATAGTACACTTCATTTCAAAGCGAACATTACAAAGTACATACACTTCAAAGTTATCGAAAGTATGAGAAACACATTTTAAATAGTGTATTTTTTACGTGAAATTTTTGGAAAGTTGATGTAGATATATGAAGAATTTTCTTTTTTTTAGGTCGCCAAATGTTACTTTGGAGAAAATATCGTCATTTATTTAAATATTTTTGTCGTTGACCTTTTTTTTTATTTGGGAAAAATACTTCATTTCATTTATAAATTTACTTCACTATTACTTCATTTCATTACTTCACTTCATTATTATTACAATTACTTCATTTCATTACTTCACTTCATTAATACTACAATTACTTCATTACTTCACTTCATTTACTTCACTTCATTTCGTAGTACTACAATTGCTTCACTTCAAGTAGTTTTTACTACAATTGTAGTGTACACTTTGTAGTCTTCAAACTGGTGAACGTGTGTGTGTTGTAGCCTTCATTTTGAAATGAAGTTTTTCCCTTCGCTATTAAATACAGTAAAGCGTGTAACCTTTAGTATATTGTAATTGTAAAGCTAGCAATTAGCCCACGCAATTAATTCTAGAACACATCTAGATAAGCAATAATTGACAGTTGAAATAGTGTCATAAGCCTTTGAAAACGTCGATTAGAATCTAGAACATGTATTTAGAGCATTAAAAGGCTTTGTGCATTTGTACTTGTACAATAGTTCTGTTATTGTCGCCACTTCTTTCAGTGACTGGATCGCCCTTTGTGGCTACTGCCCTTCAGGTGACAGCTGGTGAGGTCTCTCATTGACAATGTACTTCACGGTTCGCAAATTTCTTCACTCATTTAGAGGTTTATTTATCGGCCTCATTTGTCTTGGCAAAATGTAGTGCACCTGTAGTAGTTCCTGAAACCATTTAATATTAGCTAGTAGCAAAATCTTAACAGGTGGATTTACTGCCTTGATAATTAGTCGAAAATAATCAAGCAACCGCGACCTAATTATCAAAAATCATGGTGATATGCAATATCAAAGTTGCATTTTTTCACAATATTTCTGACTTATTTTTTGCAAAAAGTTTAAATATCATTGCACTAACTTATATCAATTATGAAAAATTCATTCACTTAGATATAACTTACTTAAATAAAATAATAAAAAACTTGTAAAAAATTCTATTTTCTGTTTTACAAGGTTTTTTATAATTTTATTTGATTTGTATTAAGGAAAATTAATTTTTCATAATTGATATAAGTTACTATAATGATAGTTTAACTTATTGCAAAAAAGAAGTCAGAAATATTGAAAAAAAAATGTAATTTTGATACTGCATATCTCCATAACTATCGATATTAGGTCATGGTTGCTTGAACATTTTCAACTCATTATCAAGGCAGGAATTACTAGTAAAGATTTTGCTACTAGCTATGAGACACTCTGTAGGTATGGATGTTGTATTGGAATCGCTCCACCTCAAACACTATTTACCAACATTGTAACTTAACAAGATTTTTTTTCTATTTCAAGCAACAAATTGTACAATTGTTATCTTTTCACTACTCAGTGGAACGACTTGTCGACTTAACGATATGGTGCTACGAGAACCGTGTACTCCCCCCTATTCTCAGGGTTACAACGTCGTTATGATATCCTTATACTCTGAATGTACGCGTAATGTTTATGAGAAATGTCAAGACATCTATCAATTGTCATCACGTAAAATTGACGAAGTGTACAATAGTGATGGTATTTTAACCGGTGGCACACTATCCGTCATTTGAGATTTGTGTCTGATTGCGTCGATGATTGGCAACTATTTTTTTTGCAATTCAACGGGCAACCATCGATACTAGACAACAATTATATCTTCGCTACAATCAGACACAAATCATCGATACAATCAGACACAAATCTCAAGTAACTGTACCGAAAATAACCGGTTAAAATAACGTTTTAAACATCACTAGTATACAACATTATTTAATAGCGGCCAAGATAATGGTTAAGATCCGATTATTTGTGTAGCTACTGTATGGGGATAATTTTTTTATACCTACCGTTCGACACTGAATTATATTAGGTTATCCAAAAAATAATGTCCAATTTTAATGCTACATCATTTTGAATGAGCTTAGTATCCCAATTATAATAATTTCGTTATCTGTCCGTCCGTCCGCCGTACCTTCGTGTAACGTCCGTAACTTTTTTTGTAATATAAAAATATATATTTTTTCTTTTTTTTTATAAATAAATAAATTTTTCTGCTTTAGGAACCGACATGTAAAAGTACCGTCATTTTTGACGGGTTACAGCAGGTTTATTATAATTCTTAAAAAAATAGAATTGTAATTTTTTTCCGTTATTTGACATTACGTATTTCAAACAGAATCACTTCTGAACAAAAAACAGTGAGGCTTTGGTTCAAAACTTTTTGTCTGGCTTTCAAGAGTAACGTATTTTTATAGTTAAAAACGAATGATGAATTTAAAGATTCAGTGGAAGAAAGAAGTAGATTCAACTCTTTTACAATAATATTTTCAAGCACCTTAAAAAATATTTACGGCAAAGTTTAAGGATTCTTATCTGCCTGAATTTTATTCTAGAGGCCTGAACAGCCTTATAATTCGTTATCAAAAATACATAGAATCAAATTTTCTTACTTTAATTAACAAGATAAATTTACTCTTAAGTCACATTTAATCTAATTTGAAGGCTTTTATTTTCTGAACAACATAATAGAAATGTCGACAAACATAAATAAGCAGTTCAAATGTGGCCGTGGTCGGGGATACAGCAAAGCAGTCTAACTCCAAGGATAACAATAACGGTAAGACAATGTAGATAAAACCCAGCAGGTCTGTGTCCGTTGGTTGGTCCATTACGCTAACTAATTGCGCTCTAAATACGTAAGCGTGCCAATATATTTTGACAACTTCGTCTTATTATCGTAACGTAATACGCTGTTATTGTTAATAATGTTGTTGTATATAAATTGTAGACGATAATCTCGAATCATTTTATTGAAACATGAAAATCAAAGCTTATTACAATCGTCGATAGCAAGATGGTTTGTTGTATGCATTGACGAATTATATCATTGGTTGTATGTACAAGATTTATCGAGACTGGCGGCCCTTGTACTCCAGTAGACAGAACACTCCTGTATAATACGGGGTATTTAATATATTAGAAAATTTGTATATGTGTATATACATACATATATTTTGGGCAGGAATTATTTATTTTTAAATAATGTAATCGTTGAATTCACCGATAATAAATGTGATGGAACTTTGCAAAGTAACGAACTTCACGAGTCTATGCCATGGCGAGGGCGAATTGTCTATACCGGATACACTAATGCGGGCTAACATTCTTTCGCGAATTAAATAGTGGGGTAACGGTGTGACGGTTAACTGAAAAGAAAGCCAGAATAAATTTAAAATAAGATATACAATGTTTATTGATAGTTGGTCGATACAGTGAGCGAATATAATGGTCGATACATTGAGTGAATATAACGTAGCGTGGTAGATAGAATAAAGAAATGATCGCTGAGATGGTTGAAGGGATGAGCGAGGAAAGGGTGGTAATCTAAATTTGTGTGGCGAGTAATGCAGCAGAAATAGAGGGTATCCACGAAAGACCTGATATGATCAGATATAACGAATATTGGAGCATCGCCGTGCAAAAAGCTTCAACAACCGTAGAACGTGCATGAGAAGGTGTACGAATTTGGCCGAAGCAAAAGTGGTGTGACAAAACAGAATAATTGTCTTCTCTCCCTAATTCGTGACGGTAAATCAGTTAGATTTTTTTTATATAGTTAATATCAAAATCAACTTTGTACACGTATGATAAAAATGAATCTTTGTATGGAAGTGTGTGTTTAATTATGCGAGTGTATTTATTATACACACGCCATCAAGACAGACCTTGAAGGAATCGGGGCAGGTAACAACTGAGGAAGGATCACAGGGAAGCTGAAAGGACCCGAGGGATGGAGGGGGCAGCGGCACCCGGCAAAAGGTTCATCTACACTCCAAAAGCCAAACAAAGTGTCAAGGCATTTGACAGAAAGGTTTGTATCGACTGAGCGGTACAAAAGGAACAGAAAACGATCAGCCCGACGATTGTAAGTCGGTGGCTCATAAATACTGTAGTTTTGTTTTTTGTCGACGGCCGCTCGACTCCAGAACCAAACATCATCTCCTGTAGTTTTTTCTCCTACCAAGAATTTCTTAGCGGCTGAGTAATCAACGCGAACCAGTGGCGCCATGTGTGAAGGGTAAACACGTCTGCAGGATTTGTTTTGGCTGGAGAAGGCTTAATACGGAAATGGCGACGACTGAGGGCGCGCCTGCTCGTCCATTATGTCTAGATCTGTCTAAACAATAAACAGTACATCCGAAAACGTACATTCAATGAAAACAATCCGAAAGTGTTTCAAATTTAAAAGCATTTTTTCTCGTTGCTTTTGTAGCTGTAAATGCGCGCTAGCGAGACAACCGGAATTTTCTTGTTACGTTTTCAACATGGCAACGCGCCAGGCGCCTATTTTTACCTATTTTTACATATATTTTTAACACACGGCAGAATGGAATGAAATTTAGAGTTAGATTAGTAAATACTAATTAATCAAATGATGGTAATGATGACTGGTAACAGAGATTGCCCGTCGAATTGCGAGAAATCAGTCGCCAGTCATCGATATAATCAGGTACAAATCTCAAATAACATTTACAAAATCACATTGAAAATAAAGATTTTATCCACCACTATCTATTGTGGAGTCATGTGGTGGAATATTTAAAATATTGAGAATCTTTTACGTAAATTTTTAGTAATATTATTGAAATTTGATTGCTTCGCCAGAACAACAACGTATTAATTGTGTTTATAATAATAATAATTTAATAATAATAATAATAATAAACAAGGCAATCTGTCATGTTTTCATAACAGTATATAGAAGGAAGAATAGGGTATAAATATTTTATAGGTACCACCAAAAATACTGAAATGCATTTTTAATGCAATATAAATTTAGTGAGTGATGTAAAAATGATCCAAAAACGTAATTTGCACGCTACAGGAAGCATGTCAACACCTATAATCAAGCTAATAGATATGAAGTTTACGAGTTATCGAAAGTTAAATCTCGAAAAAGCAATAAATTATTAATCTCGTTAAACAATCACAATATATTACTGGGGTAATTTAAGCGTCAAGTGACTTTATGTAACTGCAATTATTATTATGATGACAGAGGTAATTTCAGGCTCACAAGACACAGCGAATAAATGCCAGGAGACCACGAAGCAATGAGACCTTGTAATGAAATAATCGCACGAAGAGGAATTTGCATAATGGACGTGTATCGTCTGTTGATACGGCTAATAAAAACTAATGTCTCATAAAAATAACAAACATATGCGCGTTAATTCAGATCAGGCCCGTCTCTGAACGTAGAGCAAGTAAGGGAGGCATTGTCAAGGGGCGCTTAATTCTATATAAACACAAAATTTTACAAAATAATATTTACTCCACCTTTCATTAATGTTAAAGAAGTACTAGATTAATTTTTTATTTATTAATTTACTTATGGGATTACACCACTCTTGCAGTCTAAAATTTATATATAGAAATGCGGTGTTTTTTTACAAAGAAAACGATGACTGAAAATCATATTGAGTCAATGACTTTTACAATATTTCTACAATGTTTTTAATATCACGTAATTTTAATATTAGAGAAAAGGAACATTTAAGATGTCTTAATAATAATATTTACTCGGAATTTTCGTATCAGCTTTTGGAGACAGACCCTATATTTAAAAAATAAAACGGTATTGATTCTTCAAATAAATAATAGAGGCCTTAGATTGGATAATGAAGAAATGCCTTAACATTAAAGCCAATATAATTAACAACCATTTAAATTTTACGAATAACCCATTATTTGATATATTACTCATTTCAGTTTTCGGTTAAAAATTATCTTCTTTACCAAAATAACCAATAGATAATTAGTATGCGTCCGTCCTGACGAAGATACAGTGGTGTCGAAACCAGTAGACGTAAAGATACTCCAAGTAGTTTATACAAAGTTTTTTGTTAATTTAAAATTATGTCCAAGCACAAAATTAACGCTATAAACACCAAAAATAATTTTCATTTGCTTTAAAATTTATTGATGAGTCACAAATGTTTTTTATTGACAACTGTTGAGCCGTCTGAGGGAAATATGAACATGTTGTGCAATCGTTCCATGAGCAGTTCGAATTAAACAGTAAAATTGTATAACAAGGAAGAGAAAAGATTATTTCTGCTGAAATGAATTGAGATAAGTAAATTTTAATTCCATGATTTTATTTAAATATAATTGTCTGTTGTTTGTTTATTGCTGTGAAATAATGTAATTGATTTTTCGCAAACTTCGCTATTAACTAGAGCTCGGAAACTATCAACATATATTTGGATGTACATTATCAAAACATTTTAAATGTGATTTGGTCATTATAGTTAAAATTAATAATCATGTCATTCACAAGCAAGAGCTGCAGCAACAGCTGAAGAATATGGCCTACGAAAATTGGTTTTAAGCTTTAAAACAACGTATTTAATATTTAGATACTGCATGGGTGATGTTAAAAAATCTATTGCGAATGTATGCAAAAAAGCGTGTAAATGTATGTACTCAATTTTTTTTTTTGATTTAGGCACTTGTAGGATAATCCAACAAGAAAAGTTGTTAATGAAATAGTGTCAATACTAATAATTAGTTCATTAAAAAAATGTTAATTTAACCTATGATAATTTTAATCTAACAATGCAAAGTTTTTTTAACAGAATACAGTACGATTCAGTGAGGAAACATCCTTGTGTAGTGTGTATAATTAAATATTGAACAATAATGCTGAACTATCTGCGAGCTTCAGTCACGACAGTAAAACGCCTTCAATATGATTAATCTGTTGTATTGATAGTGGCCTGAAGGGCGGCAAGCTACCTAAATACGGTCCTGATTCAGTCGCGCACGTTTTGTAAACATGCACTGCGTGGTGAAGATGTGCTCGCATCACTACCGTCTTGAGTGATTACACATTTTGTACCAAATGTGGCGTACACTCTACGCCTTTCGCCGCCTTAATCACCGAGAAGACAATGTTTAAGGCGGAGAAGGGGGGCACTCTCGTTACGCCACTGCCGGCGGGCATCCTTATTAAATACCGACAGGTTCCGAGGAAACCAGTCTAAAGGTCTGCCGTCCAGCCCACTTTCGACGCCGAAGGATCCAGCATGTGAACCAAATGGGGGGGAAGAAAAATGGAGGTATCGGCCCCATTGTCCTGGTTATTGCCGGCATTCCCACGCGCGGGGATCGATTCGGTGGAGCGTCATTAGAGACAGCTTGGAAGCACTTGCAGTGCGGCGACATCAATATCCTGTCGGAGAATCCGTGCGATGGACGTAAACATCGACGGCAGACGGTTTGTTTTCAAAACAGATATGCTTTTGAGTGAGTGAAGTATATATTTTTCTACTATTGTAATCGGCTATTAATTTATGGCCATTCGTTAAAAAATACGTGCATTGTATAATCGTTGCAAAAAAATCTTGTGCGGAAGGGTATTGATATCTTTTACGTAAACTTTTTGTTAAAAATTCCAAAAAAGGTAATCTAACTTAAACACTTTTTTGGGATCATCGTGTAAGGCAGATGTAAAATTGCTTTAACATAGTAATAAAATCTATGTATGCTTGTTATAGGCACCCATGCACTAGCCGCTCGGAATTGTATTTGTGCAAAAAAGTATAGGGATGCGTAAAAAAAATATTTTTACCACCAATCCATCTTTATATATGCATTTTAGCATTTTTATGACAATATATATGAAAAGGTAAGGTAAGGTAGGTAAAATTCAAGTATTTATTAAATTAAAGAACTCCAGTTGACATATGAAATTTTATGTATTAATAAGTAGGTATTTTCGAACATAACTTTCACGGTATAGATATCTAGTAATATCTATGCGAAAATTTTATTGAAAAAATATTTAGCCGTTTTTGAGATATAGTCAATTTCCGAGAATTTATTTTTTTCGCGAAAGCCTGTTTTTTTATCAACTGTGCGTTAGATCAGTTCCCTAAAGATCCTGGCGGAGATGTGTTACTTTAATTTATATTAAAAATAAATAAATAAAATAATGTTGAACGTTGAAAATAATATCACACAGCTTAACACACATAAATAAATTGCCAAAAAATATAATTGCCTATATTTTGTAATGTATAGTATGTAGTTTACCTTTAAAAAGGAACGTTGGTTGCGATAGTGGTTGGTGTTACTAAAAATATATTTGAACCAAGTTAATAAGTGTTTTTCACTTGGTTTAAACCACTAAATTTAATTTGTATTTTTCCTTTCAAGATAACACTTGCTACTGGCAAACGAGTGAAGTAAACAATTAAGGCTCATTGATAACTGCATATGAATTGAATTGAAATATATTATGCTATTATGTTTAATTAATAAATCATAGATTTACCTCCTGCTGATCGTTGAACCACGAGCAATAAATCTTCGTAACTGTAATTTTGACTCTTACCTGGAAATAAAGAGAAAAAAATCTTAAGACATACATAAAAGCCTATTTCTTTAAACACCTACGAGTAAGTACATGCTTATTAGGGTGGATTGAAAAATATACTTTCAAATTTTGTTCTAGTACCTACATTTAATTTGTACCTTATGTTATAAGTCAACGTAGTTTTTTTCTGGACTACCTACGCCATCTGAAAATGATGTAGGTATTACTTATTATACTATTACTAAGTATTATAATATTTTTAACAATTCTTCCGAATTATTCTACATATACAGTAGAACACGTCTGAAAATGATTATTTTAAATTTTTTAACACCTTTTATACACCAGCATATATTTTAAACAATATTTTATATATCTATAAAGACTTTCATACACGTTTTCAATATAAATAGCCTCATCTCTGTGAGACTTCTATAAATTATCTTAATTAGTAATATAATTGTTTTAGTGTTCGAAATAGTGTGTCTTACCTAGGAAACGAGTAAAATTAGATAATAATTCAACGGGCCTATTCTTAGTGGTTTGTGTAACAATCGTGTCTTGACTGCTATTATATAACATTGTACACTTTGTTAATTTTGACGCGACGAATATTATATAGAATAAATACTAATAGTCATTTTAAAGTTGGTAGAAAATATTTTGTTTCACACCCTTCTACGAATTTCTTCAACTAACGTGTCATAATAAATTAATGTCAATATTTCTGCTATAATAATAGAAATATAGACATTTGACACAAGTCATGATATTTCTTATACAAACTTATATCAGCGTCTATAAATAAGTATGTCTCGTTTATTTTGTGATAGACACAGAACAATAAAGAACTCCAAAGGGCTCACAATGACCAAAAAGGTCAGGTAAAAATTTTGACCAACGACGAAACCACGCCCATTTCTGACCATCGTTTGGCAGTATTTGACAACAGACGCTCGTTTGCCTGTTTATTTGCAATATTTTGCTTCATTTTGTTTAAAATGGTGCGGTGTGCTATTAAAACGTGTAAACATCGAAGTGGGATTGTCTTAAAAACTAACAGCAGCATATTCTTGTTCTGTGGTGCTGGCATACCAATCGTCGATTATAACAACGTTGTTTTCTTGAGACGTGGGATTTTTTTCTCACATTGGTGCATAAAAAGATACTAAATAACTGCAATACCGATCTCATGTACCTATATGAATGTTATACATTTTTTAACGTAGTTTCGAGACACATTTGACTCGAAAAGCCTCCAAAAATACCTGTCAATACTCTAAATGTAATTCATAGTTCGTTGTTAATCACAGTTATCTTTAGATTGATTTTTATTGATCCAATATTATTTAACAATATGAATCTGTTCAACAATTTTAATTAAAAGCGAACCTAGAAGCGTTATTGGAACAGATGTGTAAGTGGATCCATACACACGCAATAATAATTACTGTTGAAACGAAATATGAACAAATTGCTCGAAATGTTTTGTAAGCGTAATAGACCAAAAGCGGACACTCCGAATTATCTCGAAGACCGTGAATACTGTTTTTTGTGATTAAGTCGTCACAGTATTATCGGTAATATTGGTAATTCAATCTAATATATATAAACATGCATTGGAATGATCACAAGGTCCGAAACCGAAAAATTTTCTAGGTTATTTGGTTGTTTCGTCAGAATGATTTTACATTTCGTGTAATATTTCCCGCTTAGAGTAATAAATCGTAATTGCAATGCTTAAACGATAAATAACGAACGGAGAAGTTAGGTAAAACACATACAGAGGTACGTTTGTACGGCCTCACAAGTCGTAAATCTCGAGAGAGCCTGTGCGCTGTAAAATGGCGAAATAATAATAAATAACTTAATGTATTCTCTTGCAAACTGTATTGAAATGAAAACGGCGTATAATATTTTAGTTTGATCCTAACATGTAACACATTTTTTTAAAACCCTTTCATACAAACACACTGTGAAAGTCTCATTCTGACTCATTTTGATTACAGCGATGTAATTTATTATAGTGGTCAACTTCTCTAATATTAAATCTCTCGTTGGCGTCTCTTCAGTTATGAAACTTGTCACGGTTGGGCCTCAAAACGCAGAAAATAGTATTTTATTCTATCTCCCAGTATTATCTCGTCGATCTGCTGTCAATGCTCTCATCTGGGTTCACACGATACCCGCTCCCAAAACACATCTCAGCATCAAATCGCATTCCTCACAATCGATAAATATTACAGATGCATCCTAGAATCGTGATTCAAATTTATAAAATGAAGAACCTGGATGAATACTTATGATAATTACATTACACTCACATGTATATTGAGTAACTTGATAATCTCCTGAAACAAAGCTCCAGACCCCCATAAATCGCTGGATCTTATTTTTAATGGAATTTAAGAATAATGAAATTTTAATAAATATTGTTATAAAGTTCTACGAGGTTGCGTAAAGCGTAATTTAAATATAACAGCTGTTTTGGATGTCTAAGCCATTTTCAATGAGTCGATTATCTTCAATCATTTGAAAAGACAGTTCACAAACTCACATTTACTCAAATTTAATTCATCTTAAATTTCATTAAAAATAACATGGAGTTCTACAAATTACATACAAAAAAAATCAAGAGTTTCGAAACTAACTACTAGATCAACAAGCTACTTTAACCAGGTAGTAATTAAGTAAGTAGAAGCAGTAAAAGATAATAGGGTTTCGTATCCACTGTGTCCTCTATCTATACATCAAATAAATAAATATGTGCATAATATATCTCTAAAAGGGTCCATTTTTATAACACAACCAAAAAGGAATCTGATAACAAAACGGTAAACAGTGTTAACCACGAGTCCAAGAAAAGGCGACTCGACCGTAATAGGTTTGACATTGTTTGCGTCAAATCGAAAAAGGTTGATTCCGTCCAATAAGACAGTGAATTTATTATTGTTCCAGTATCACAACTTACAACCCTCAGCGACAGATGCCATTGTTGTTAACAAGACACTCAAAACATATGGGAATATTATGTTTGGTCTGCCGGAACCCGGGCACAAAGGGACGACGCACATCACTACAGTTGCCGGCAAACTTCTTGAAATTTTTTGGCGTGGTGGGGAAATGCGCAGAAGACAAAATTTGGGTCTCTTTGGTGGAATGGTACATGCGCAAACTTCCCCCCACTACGCCGTAAAATTTCAAGATGTTTGCCGGCTACTGTACTTGTCCCTACTCTAGGAGCACAGGTTGATATATCTATTCGGGCAGTTCTTTTGTACCTTTGTGTAACACCCATTCAGCTAATCTCCATCGGTTCGGTGTGAGGGCAGGCGAGATAAAGAGCGTGTTGATGCTAACAATAGAGGACTTCTGCGATAGCCACATTACGGTGTTCCGTGTACTCTTGGTTGCTCGTAAAACTGTTGTGGGCTGGCTGTGGCGAAAGCTTTACGACTGTTTGATCAAGTCATGGCTTTATGACGAGTAAATATTATTAAAAAGTTTTTTGTTTGTTCCGTTTCTGTGACACGACCATCTTGTGAAATATCGATCGTATTATCTGATAGCGTTCTATAAAAGCCGAATTCGTGTAGCACTTTGTGGCAAAAGGAAAGTGGCCACACCTTGTGAATATAAAGGTTACGGATTCCATCAATCAAATGTAGTCTTTTAAAGCCCTAACTACTTACGTAACCCTTTAAAAGAATACGTATAAGTTATATTTTTAATATTTATTGCATAAAATTGTAATGTGTAATTTAAAATCAAATTGTAATTAACTAAAATGTAAAATTATCATAATGGATGTTTTCTCTACTTAAGATTAATTATATATTATTCAACATGAGTTTTAAGAGTGAAAGAACCTCTCATTGACAGGCAAAGTATTAAATTTCAACTTCAACATGAACAATCTCTGCAATGTTATTTCCATTAATAATATAGGAAAATTATTAAAGTTTATTAAATATGAAAAATAATGTTATATTTTTTTAAATGTGTGGGGTATAAATAAAGAAAAAAAAGCAATATCCAAAAAAAATGCAGTTATTGACGATTACCAAGTTATAATGTACTGAGTTCGAGATTTTATATGTTAAAGCCTATAAATTTATAGGAAACATTATTTTGGAAAGGATAGATACATAAAATCTAGAATTCAGTTAATTTTAAATTAGTAATCCTTAGTGATCGCATTCAATACAATTTTTTAATTTTTTGTGTACCTATTGCTTTGCTTGCTTTTATACACCACAAATAGTGTATAACATAAAACAAAGATTATGACGAAATATACGGGAAAATGACATTAACTGTCGAAATTGCTGCAGATATTTTCAAGACAAGATTTAAATAAATTTACTTGGTTATTTTCAAATATTTTACTTATTTATAATAAGAATTAATTTTTATACTTGATGAAGGTATTCCTATTCGAATATTCGAAACTGGTTAGTTTTAATAAATAAAACTCAAGTGGTTAAAAACAAAGATAATTATAAATTTGATTATACATAAAAATGAACCATCCCAAGGCTTGAAATATGATTAAATTAATAACTTTGCGAATAATTAATTAACGTGAAACTTGTTTAAAAATAAATTGATCGTAAAAATAATTTCACGTAATTAATTACCGAAAAATATTAAGGGTCTTAAAACTTGACGATTTATTGTAGTTGCCAAATTCGAGGATATAATTTATGGCAACAAAACTTGACAAGATGAAAAAATTACCATGCTGGGTGATGAAGAATACGTGCCTGTCTCAGTGGTCGAGAGAAATGATATTTTATACACATGTCTCGAAGACAAATTTTTATTAAATGCTTATCAAAAACCGTATTTTTATATTTGCATATAAAAATGCCTGGGAGCGAAAATAATCGAGCGTGTACGATTCTTAATTAGTTCCGATTGAGTTGAACATAGGAGAAAAACGAGAACGAGTGTCGATAAAAATAATTATGTCCAATCAATCATACTGGAAGTCTACATTATAATGAGAAAATAGGTCGAACAACCTCCACAGCTAGTATATAATATTTAATTAAATGATACAAGATCTGGGATATTCTTTCTACAGGCTTTGTCCGGGAGCCTTAATAAGGTAGGACCATTATCTGCTTGTTTATTTAATTCAACAACATATATTAATGACACGATCCTCATTGTTTGATCATGCTTATTATTAAGTCACGTTCTGACGGGGCAGCATGAAGGAAAGAAGAAAATAAACCCAGCCAGCTGCCTTACGAACCAATGCTGTGTAGTACGGTGTCTACCTACTTCGCTTCCAATACATGTATATTTGATTATTATCTTTAATTTTATTGGCAACTTGGTGGATCGTGTGGGTTTCGCCGATACAAGCCAATAATGTTAACGGCAACTTTGTTTTAGTTTATACAAATATTGTCAAAATAAATATACTGGACCGCGCGCGGTTTACAGATTTAATCTCGTTTGTCGTTAAGATTAATGAAGTATTGAAAGATGCATCATTAATATTGGTAACGTACCTAAATGTATTTAACAATTTGTGAAGCAGTCAACTATGTGCACCGTGAAAGGGCGAGATAATGTGTTGTGCTACGAATATTTAATAAGGCAAAGATAATATTATAAGACCCCTACTCACTTAACTACCGTCAAATAAAACAATATTATTTTTTGACTTCACTTTATCACGCCATTAATGTTTGAGGGAGTTCGCACGCAAATCGCATAAGGTGGTGAAAAAATTTTTTTGATAAGTTTTACGTATGTTTTTTTTTGTCATACATTCGTTTCATGGTTTTTACTAGTAACATCATCATCATCATTCTTGGTACTACAACGCTAGGTGGGTCTTGGCCTCCTCAATAATTTTCCTCCACTCATCTCGGTCTAGTGCCAGCTCTCTCCAGTTTCGAAGCTCTAAGGCAGAGATATCTTTGAGGACGTTATCACTTCATCTTAGTTTTGGCCTTCCTTTTTTTTTACTAGTAACATGTATTTTTAATGTGTGTATTATTATGGCATAATTATGAATTATTGTGACGTTTGTTCACGTACGTTTGTTTCCTAATAATTTGTGTGATAATAATTATTTGGGAAGGGCGGATTATTCATAGATCACGGATCAAATACGCCTTTTCGTATGCTTAATGTTTTAGCTGATTTTTTTATTTCATGATATATTTTGTCTAAATATATATTTTAATCAAATGAATATTGTTGTAAGATTGTATCACTTTTTGATAGATTTGTTTAAAATTCATCGTTACCAAATTGCAGAGCGTGTAACACCGTTTTACCCTATATGCATATAAATTTAGTTACAGTCAGGGTTCGAAAAAATCCGATTTTTATAATAAAAATCAAATAATTTTTGATATACCTATATCCGATATATATCAAAAATTGGATAAATATCCAAACATTTTTTTCTCTTTTTTTGCACTCGTCGATTGATACAAACTCGAAATAATTAGGAAGTTTATTTTTTATTTTGTATATGAATTATTATTTATTAAATAAGTAAATGAATGGAATACTGAAAAAAGCTTATATATGCAATATTATATATAAGTTATAAAAGTTGCTCTTTCTAATGTAGAGTGTTATGGGTGTTTGTTTCTTTGTGTGAAATAAAAAACGGATTATACGAAACAAATGAAACTAAAATATAACTAGCGCCATCTATTAACATTTGCAGAAAGTTTTCTTGGATATATATCAAAAATAAAAATCGAGCCATAAATATCGTGATATATATCGTGATATATCATGATACATATCCGCGGATATATATCCTCGAACCCTGGTTTCAGTCATTGTACATATTAATTTTTGATCCATTTTATAAATTATTTTGCAAATGCGAGTATTATAATTTAAGTATAAATAATAAACCTGAAATCAAAATAAATACCTACTACTTAGTATAAAAGAGTCATAAATTTAAATATGATCATAGAGTTGTTATGATCGTATTGCTATTGCTTTTGTTTGCAAGAATCCTTGTAAACTTTTAGTGCGATAACAATAATGCAATTATTCAATAGATGTATATTGCCCAGTAAATTTGCATAAATGCGATGTTTTGTAGCGTAATTAATGTGCACTGACACGATTTTATTGCTCAAGATTTACCTACTAGGGCTATTTAATTCAAGGCAGGATCAGAACTTGCATATATATTAATGCAGCTAGTCTAAGAATTTAACTAAAAAATCACCGTTTCCCCGCAGGGGTTGGCAGAGAGGATAGAAGGCCATATTATTCTATCTTGGCACACTCTTTGCTTCAGCTACATTAAAAAATCTGCTTATGCTAGCTCTATGGTTGTTAAGGCTTTTAACAGGGCCATCCTCCAATACTCGTAGTATCTGATTATGCCAGGTCTTTAATGGATGCTATTCCAGTTATCTTCAACGCTCGCCCCATATGTTTTCTTAACCATCCTTTCCTCGCTCATAAATTCTATACGACCAAACCATCTCAACAATCCTTTCTTTATTCAGTCTACCACACTACAGCCAGCATTACATTAATTTCTAATTTGTTCATTCCTCACACTATCGATCAACGATTTTCCACACAAGTGCCTTAGTGACCGCATTTCCACCGCATTCAGTCTACTTTCATTTCTTTTTTGCCAATTCTAGGCTTCACTTCCATACATCAAAGTTGGCACCAGAACGCCATTATGTATCGCTAGTTTTGCTTCTTTTGACAGGTTCATTGGACATAACGGCATTCAGAGCACCATTTAATTTGTTACCAGCAGTCACTCTCCTTTCGATATCGTTCTCAGCCTTGCCATCTCTACTAAACATACTTGCCAAGTACACAAACTCATTCTAAGATTCTATTGATGCAAAAATATACGAATCTATTTACGAAGAATACTAAGTAACAGACCTAAGGGACAAACATGTTTATAACTGTCACAATTAAAATATAGTATATATGAATAATTAAAATGCTTATTGATGATATTAATATTAATCACAATAATTAGTTTTAAATACAAAGATAATAGGTACTATCATTTAGTCTTCAGAGCTTGCGTAATACAGTTAAATATTTCTTGTTCTAAACGGAGTTAAGTTACACAGCTGTCTCTTCTAACACGAAAAATAAACAGCTTGGCAATTGGTTTGTTAAAACCGTTAATTTATTTGACAAACATTTAGATTTGTTAAGCTTTGTTAATTAGTAAATTGGTTGAGCCGATTACCTTAATATTTGTATTTAATTTGAAATTTAATATAGTCTAATCCGTTATTAGAACGACTGTCGATTGAATCAGTCTAGTCACTGTCAGTCATAGGGTTCATTAAAATTCCGTGTCTTATAAATTTATTTATCGAACATAATAATGTTGTTGTCTATCTGTCCATCTGTCTATCTGTCCGTCCGTAACTTCGTGTCTTTTTGTCTAAAAAGAAAAAGGCCAGAGATGGGGCTTGAACCCCGGGCCAGCAAACCCGCACCGACCGCTTAAAGCATGTTGCTACACCTCTCCATGGACCGTCAAAAATATAGTTACTATAAATATATACTAGGGACTAGCAAAGACGCCAAACAATGTTCCGTCAAAAGTTAAAATTTTTAATTTGAATGAAGTATTCACCCTTTTTTACGAATTTTACACTCTCAGTACATATTTGTAAACCGACAAGGCGAACAGCGATAAGATATCAATTTAAAAATAAAAACATGGCAATTAACAGCAACAAAATTGAGCGATACGCCATTCAAGGATAAGCTGATGATTGTCAAGTGGCTTAATTAAAAATAAGTGCATTAAAAATAATCAATTTTCTTTTTTGCTTATCTATAAATGTGGTGCAGTACGAAACATTTATCTGAATCATACGAACTCACTAATCGGCGTATTTGTATTTATACAATAATTTATAATATGTACAATATATTATGTAGTTTATCCAAATAAGTTTATATATTTAATTTTTATGCAAGATTATTTTAATGGAAGTAATTTGTTTAGTGGTTTAAAGTGTGCATTAACAAAAATGTAAAATTTTTGCTATGTGTGCTGTCTTAGAATTTTATATCGGCAAAACGGCACCTTATTTTAACATTTGTGTAAAAAACACCTGGCATGTCCATGTTTAAGAAAAAAAACCGCATTAAAATGTTGCATATAAATAATAGGTTAGGTTAGATAATTTAGTAATGTTTGAAATCATAAAGTCCCGTAACTTATAGCAAATTAAATTTAATGTAAAACTTATTATTCAGAGCAAGACTGTCAAACTCCAATCTTCTTCCTTACTGAAAATTTTGTTTACAGAAGTTATAGTACATCCGTCCTGACGAATATACAGTAGTATCGAAACCGATAGACGTTTAAAAGCAAAGTTTTTTAAAATTAATAAAATGTATGCCTTAGCACTGACATGGCCAAGCGAGCATATAAACAACATTTTTTTATATAATGTATGTACGAATAAATATTTTTAAAAATTATTTTCAAAACTTCTTATTTCCTCCTTCGTGTCAGTATTGATACATGGCGGCCTCAATCAGCCGAGACACGGTTCGTAATGCACCTGCACAGGTCCCAGCCCTGGGTCGACCTCAGAGCTGACTCCATGTCTCTCCAGCCAGATGCAATGCATTCCTCGTTTGTCGTGGCACTCTCCGTGTGTTAGTTGGTCCAATGTTGGGCCAAGGATGGTTTCATTATATGGTCTGTCATTTTGACGCACGTTGTGCCCGAAAAATTGGAAAAATCTGTCTAAGCAGAATAGGCACGATGATGGATTTTGAAATAACCTTCTATAATGTAGGTACAAGTCTACTGTTACCGAAAATAACATTATTTCAGTGATAAACAATGTTTTTACGCTAATAATTGCAAACAGTTCAAGAGACGCAGTGATGGTTAATTAGGCGTGACGTCATTCGCTATGATCGGTGTTTCAGTTAAAATGGCTTAATGAATAATTTTATACTTTTTGATTGAAAATCTTATAAATCTCAATGTGTATATGAAGACTCCCCGGGAAAAACAATGAATGTCACTTTTTTGCAAAACCTTTTAATGCCATATGTTGCCTTTTTGGTGTACTATCCACAATTTATGCACGTAAATCCGATGGGCAGGGATTCCGAGGTATTTTTTTTCGTCTCTTCAGTTTTCGTCAATTGCATCAGACCTTTTCTTTCGTTTGTTTCCCGGCGCAATGTACTTTTTGACGCCATTGTGCCTGGTCACGGGGTTGCGCTTTTCCTATTTTCAGGATCTACCCCATATCTGCTCAGATTTATCTTATCTTTTTTCGGCCCACCCTAACTTTTTATGCCGCGTGACAGCTGTGCAAACAAACTTTGTTTGGGAAAAAATCAATTAACAATCGTTGATACAATCAGGTATAAATCTCAAATAATAGTTATTTTGTATTCGGTTAAAGTAACGGTTTTGATCATCACTACGCTTGCGTTTTAAGTATAATATATCAAATATCGCACCCCGATTACGAGACCTTGTCAAAATATATATTCTGGGAAAATGGGTTTTAAAGTCTTTTTTTTTTTCTCGTATTTCAAATAGGTAGACCTCTTTCCATTTAAGAAAGACAATTGAATTAGTATATGTAAGCCGTGCATACGACGCACAATGTTACGTTGTGTTGGTGTTATGGGTATAGGCACTAACACAACGAAAAAATGTGCCTCGCACGCACGGCTTACATGTATTAATTCGATTCTTAAATGGAAAAAGGTCTACTACATATAAGCATTAAAATATATAGTTTTGCATATCAACATGTAAAAATATCATTATTGTTTTCATATTTCTTATAACAATACAATCACATTTCAAAAGAGATAATCTTGTAACGCTAACGATTTTAAAAAAATGTATCAAATGCAAATGCATCAGTTTATATTGTAAAAAAAATAACGTAAAGTCACACAAATATGATCTTTTCGTACATAATAGAACTAATGATGTACAAACATATGACATTCTAAACTCACAAACGTTATCTTTGGATGCTGAGTCTTGCCCTCGGAATGAGATATATTTTATTTAAAAAATAATTGAATTGGAAAAGTATAATTAAATGTATTTAAAATAAAGATTCACCCCTTCGCAATAATAACCATTGCATAATCTATACATTCATGGAATTAAAATGCATATTAACGACGCAACTCGAAAGTGTTCCGAAGTGGATTCTGCACTGTTAAGCTTGTAGGGAAGATTATTAAGCCCGCTGCATTGTATCGCGCATACAATTCCTTTTAAGCGTGTCATTACGGCTCGAATTACCATACCTAGAAGAGTGGACTCGCGGTAACGCGCGCTAATCGAAAGAGCAATCGGAAGAACAACAAATTTAAAACCGAAACATCTCCGCAGCCCGCGAAGCCACAAGGGCGCATGTGGAGTAGTGTGTGCGTGGGAGTAAGTGCATCGGTACACTCGGCCGAGGCAAGTGTATTTACTTACCCACATGACCAAAATTACGGGCGTTATTTGGGAACACCGATTCCGCGGGGGCGCTATGTTTGACCGGTATCGAAAATAAATGAATGGAAAATATCAGGCTGCACGCATGCGCAGGACGCAGTGGCGAGCGGTAGGCTTAGGTTGTGTTGCTGATATCTGCGCCGTAAAAGTACAATGGGCTGTATTATTACAAAATACTTAATAAATTATCATGTAAACTTCTTAATCATGATCTTGTTAGAAGTACGAGTAGGTCATCTACAAAAAAACAGTTTTACAGGAGAGCTGTTTAAAGTGTGGCTTTGGATACAAAATGAGAGGTTTTTATCGCTTTAGCGTCAGTTTTTTCTCTAAAAAGAGTAGAAACATTTAAAAAAAATCTATTGCAGAGAATGGTTGTGCGAATATCTACTAAAAATGCCTTTTTGGTAGATATCTGAGTGTACGGTATGTAGCTAAATTTATACACTATTACTGTGTGAATGTAGTGTATAAATTTGTTCCACCTGGGATGGTCGCGAGAAGTGCGCGCGCACACGCCCACGCAAACACAAACACACACACACACACCACAGAAGAGAAAAGGATTGCGCTTTTTATGTTTATTTATCGATTATTATGATATTTTTACCTATGATTATCGATTATTTTTCGCTCCGTACTTTCTAATCGATGTAGGTACCTATTTATTTCAATAATTTTCATAGATAAAATCATTGATAAAACAAATACAGAAATTCATACCACGTCGATTGTTTACAAAGGAATCAAATAAAATTATCTAAGAAAAACAAAATGTTAAACAAAATAAAATTAATTGTATATTTTCATCCTCATTTATTGTCTTTATCATCCTCTCGTTACTCATACGTTCCATACGACCAATTAATTTTCATCAGGGATAAAAATATTTTAGTTGATTTATTTTAATATATAATAATATCATTTTTAAATGCACCGGTACAACTAAGTCGCATAATGCTTCAAATACACAGTTTCGCTGTTTTGAAACACGTCTGTTCTAAGTAAAGACGTGTATTTAAAACATCACCTGGCGCGAGACATAATATATCGCATTTAACGAAAAATTATGCAGCTTTATTTGCAATTTTTAATTTCTTCCGCTGGATTGTTCTAGCTTAAACTTTAATAAGAAAACAAGTATTTTCGCATGGACGTAATATTATGTATCAACATACTCAATACATACTATGTCAAATAAATTTGCAATTTTGATTTCGCGGAAATTATAATTACGCATAGTTTTTTTGACTGTATGGAGTGGACGCCTCTGGAAGAATGTCAGCGTCACAAATTTGAGTAAGTGGGCACAAAACGCCTCATTTACATACGCAACACAAATATCTAATGTAACAGAATAGAATGTAGGCGGGGAAGACACTGTCACCTCGTGACGTATTGACACCCAGCGATGTCGTGTCCCAAACATGTTGAGACAAGATACTCCAAGCCTCGTCGATTTAAATTAGATCGAGCATTTTAAAATATACGATGAAATATTGTTTAAACGTTTTTACGGCGAAAAGATAACGCGAGAAATGGGGGAAACGTATCGAAGAGAGTGATAATTCTGAAAAATTAATGACCTGGAAATTTATCATTAAACGGGTACTCAATTTGGCGCCGCTTTTATCTGTAAAAAGTACTTAATATTCGTCATTAAAGATAACATTTGCCTGTATATTTATCGTCAAATTAATTTATGAAATCAGGTCGTGAATTTCAAGTGATTAAGCTAATTCTCTGTAAGTATTCTATTTCCGATAGATTCAAGTTTATGGAACTAAGGTATAAGCTGCTTCTGTAGAATTTTGCATTCTAATAAATCGACATTTTTATAGTTTTCCATATAAATAGCATCGTCTTTGTGAGACTAAATTTTATCTAAATTTATTTTAATTTATTTAAAGACGTCTTTGTGACAATAAGCAATGCCTGGAACTAGTAATGTATTAAAAAACGGATTCTGAATGCGAGTTTGCTTAGTATTAATATTTACTGAGAAGTCTTCAAAATTATTATAGGTGGTATACCTGTGAATTTTTACTAGTGTGTGAGGTCTACCGTAGAATTTTCGCTAGTGCATGTGGTCTAGTGGGATATTTTCACTAGAGCATGAAGTTTACCGGCACTATAGTCCTGAAATAAGTGTTAGTAATAACTAAGGTGTCAGTTCTATGGAGAACTCTTGATTGATGATTCTATAATTCACTCAAGAAAGAGTAAAAAGAATGATAACTAATCGATAAGTTACCACCTTAGAGTATATACAAAAAAAAAGATTGAATATACTCTTACAATAACGGTTTGCCCATCACTAATGAAGAGTATCGTCGTAAAATGAGGCAGATACTGGAAATTCGTCACCTTCTTGATCATGTGCATTATTTACATTATACGTATTACTTATTATCACTGTCTTACGTATATGTACTTCCTATAATTGCATGAGACTACTTTTTGTATTCTTTTCTTGACATGTATTTAGGTATGTCATCCTGTTAGATGACCAATTAAATAAAAACCTGTATTTATTACTACACCTATCCCAGTAGACCACATATTCCAGTGTCTGGTTTATTTAACGATAACCATTACCAAACCATCCAAGCCACCTTTTTGATCCTGGTATGCCGCCAGCAGTAATACGTTTCCCCTCGTCACCTGATTACTGACTCGCATGCCACGCAAAACGCCACGGCCGCTGGAATGACAAACAATGAGCATCTAACACGAGCTGACCCAATAAAGCGGTGAGTCACAATTTCGCCGGATTGCGAAACGCTTGGAAATTCGGTTTTTCATTTCGCTGACACAGGCTTTATTTGGCGCCCATTGAATAACCAATATCTCCCATCTATTGTGCAACGCGAATCAGACGTGGGCAAAAATTCGCCGCGCGCTGTTCGGACGTCCTTCTGTCACGTGGACGTATTTCTGCAAACATGATCCAACCCACGCGAGTGCCATTCTGACAGAATTGAGTTTTAGATTTTTTTTATGAAATATGTGTGGCTATCCGACCATCAAAAAGATTTACTGTTAATACATTAAAAATGTGTTGTATCAGTTATCATTAGGTTTATGCATAACAATTTTTTTATCGATATTTCAAATACAAACATCTTTTTGTAATAAAACGAGAATTATATATCTACTAAGACATTATACTTTTTAGTTTGATCTTTTGATAATTGTTTCAAAATTTAGAAGCTCATATTAATTTTAATAAATAAAGACATTTTTTCAAACATTAACTTTAATTTAAAGAATACAGTTACTGGATCTTATCCCCAGGGTGATATTTTAATAAATATTAAAAAAAATATTGAGGTATCATTAAGAGTTGCGAAAATCTGTGTCCATGAGAAAATACTACAGATAGCATACTAACATAGTACATTCAAAAGAATCTTAAATTTGAACATATACAGAACTTTCAAAATTTGATAATGTGTGGATATTTTTACGTTGCATTGTGTAGAGTGATCACTTAATCCAGCTCATACACATTGTAATCTCTGGGCCATCGTATAAAAAGACTTCCATACACACGTTTCTCATATTCGTAACTTTATCTCTATGAGACTTCTATAATTAATATCAAATTTACGTTAGTTCATGTCTATATATTTTGCTGATCTGTGGCCCCTTAGTTTCGCGATAGACATTTTCTTTTCCTAAGTTTGCGGGTTGGATCCTGTTTGCACACGCGCGTCTACGTATCGGCACTGGTGAGCGCTTGTTCCGAGCGATAAGCGATGTTTTACAGTCTAATTGCGTTCGTTCGGCGCCACGGAGACAGGATTGAATAATAAACAAGTCGGCGATGAATCTCGTCGCCATATCGGAGAAATAAAAATCCCGGAGCCGGGCGCACTCAACTTTCTCGCATGGAAAGTTGACGAGAATCTTTCGTGTCGAGACCAGACGCGCAACGTTCTCGGTAACTTTCCAAGTCTACTTGCAATTAAGAAGCAATTAACAGTTCAATTATGAATACAATAATTAGAGCAGCCTCCTTGTGTGATTTTGTACCTTTGTACATTCTGGTCCCGTAGTGAAGGTTTTGATGTTACGCGCGCAAACAGTGCGTGTACCATCTGCATGTTAACTAAAATGTAACTGGTGATTTGAAGAAGTATTTGAAAATTTTGTTTGGAATATAAAACGATTTGCAAGATGCACGAGATTACGATAGATACACTTTATTTAGGCTCGGATGAGGAGGAGATGGAGGAAGCTCCTACTTCATTAATCAAGGAAAAATGTCATCGACGTCAAAAACTTTGCAGAGGAGTACCATACCAGCAAAGCCCAAACCAGCTCTAATAACATTGTCTGAAATAACCTGACTATGTCACATTTCCGAAACATCTTGAGGAGAAGGCAGAAGCAAAGTTATTTAGACAGATTTTTAGAAAACCTCAAATCTGATGATCCTCAACCAGGTCCATGTAGGAAAATTAAAGTTTGTTAAATATTCGTTTATTTCTTCCAAATGCTTTTGTATTTATGTATTTTAGTATTAAACAGTATCACAATTATTTTTTGCAACCACATCAATGTATAATATGCCAACAATAATAGGATTTTTTTATGGGAATAGATTAATCATTCCTCTTTATTTCTTGTAGAAAAAATTGGTTTGATAAAATTCCTGTTTGATATTAGTCCAAGGATCTGGAACGAAATTAGAGATGTCACTGTATGCTTAAAACCAGATAAATGGGGTGGGTTATTATCCACCAATATTCATCTTACACTGCCTTACATGGAACTAAAAACCTCATTGAAATAGAAATGTATTTTAAAGCTATTTATATTATTTTACTGTGATCATCTTATACCATCATGCAGGAAATTTATTGGCACGACCTGCCTGTTTATGTGCTGAATTGAATTAAATTAAATTTAATAAAATAAAATTATTATAATTGGGAATGTGAACGTCATGCTTTCTTTCGCGCAGAGTTGACGAGAAGGACCCCCAGTCAATGTTTACATTCAACATTTTCTTCCGCACGCGTATCTATGCAGAGGTGTGGACAATCTTATCGGGGCTATAGCGAATATAAACATCGGACGAATCGATAAGCAGTATTAAAATATTTATTCAAATATTCCCAAGCGCAACCGGGTCACGAGGATTGGCAGTTACTGATGAGGACCAGCTTTTACCCGCCGTAACATTTATCTCCTCATTAGCTCATTAGGATTTAATCTAGCGACATTGACAAGTGATTCGCCTAGCAAACTGCTAAGTACTAAATCGATGCCATTAATTTCTCACCTCAGAGGTCAGCGGTTTTTAATTTTGAGCCACTCAAAAGCTCGTAGCTTAAATAGTATCAGGTTCCATTAGGGTAATTTACGTTTATTTTTATTAATTGAGGCTGCATTCTCAAACCATATATCCTAATATAATTAATGACACGCTTTGCGTATGTGTAAAACATATTTACTGGATGATACATCATCAACCGGATGTCAATAAATAGTACTGAAATAGGCCGGTATTAGGGGAAATTTTATTCTAAGAAAAACACCCATTTATTTGGGTGCGGAAATGCGTCGGTTAAAGCTATTATTATAGGGATAATATTGCAAAAAATATCAGAGGCATGTATAAATAGAACGCATACAACAGAATGGGTCTAGAATGGTTGACTCATGCAGAAGCAGCGCAAGACAGGGGAATGTGGAAGCACCTTGTCGAGTTTTTGGGCCCCCGACCCTACTAGGACAAGAGGACGAAAAAAAAGTTTTTATACTGTAAAAAAGTTACGGACGTTAAACAAAATTGCGTCGGACGGAGGGACAGACAGACAACGAAATTATTATAATTGGGATTAAACATAATAGGGGATCATAATAGAGTAATATAGAGCTTATCGCATAGATTTTACTATAAGACTCCCCGAGCGAGACTGTCAAAAGTGCTTTGTGTATAGTCTAATCTAGCCTTTTTGAAATGGACTTTCTATCCTCTTACGTTGACTGAAACAGTTTTCATTTTTGGTACAGTAAACTGTAGCGTGTTGTTTCTTTTGTCATGATAATAACTAATAACTTGTCATACTAAAATTCTCACACATGATCTATCTATCTAGTAGATGAATCTCTTTTGTTCTGAACGTTTAGAAATATAAATCATTAACACCCTGTTCGCGTATATTCAAATTTACAAAAATATTAGTCGGTTAGAAGTAGGCATGTGGATACCGGCTATAAAGGTGAACATAACGGCTGGCGATTAATTTGGCGTCAAATAACTTCGAGGTAATCATCCGATTATAAACTATCGCGGTGCTTCTTCACACGAAAATACCAGACTAAGTTTACAAACGGAAATAAGATTAGAAAAAAGATAGGGGCATACCGCGAAGTCTGGAAATTATATTAGCGATTCTTTTAAGTTGCCCCGTTTTATTTGCAATGATTACAATTCCAGGTACGACAATGAATCCTCATAACTATTCGCTCTGTCAATATTGTGATAGAATCCATGTTGGTTTTGACGAGCCGTTGTAATTGTAGATCTTGCGTGCGCAAGCACTTTTATGACGGCAATGCAAAATGAAGTATCTGCAATTAAAATGTGGTATTTCTCTTCATACCGATGCTGATGGCTGGAACTGGTAAAACAATAATGAAAGTAAACAGTTTAAATTGTAGAGTGAAGAATAATAAATAAATATGAAGGTAGTAAATAAGATACGATGTTGCAGTTTGGACATGTAGAATGCATGAGTGTGAGTATAGAGAGGATTGCAAAAAGCAAACTGTGAAAGAAAATAATGATTCAGTATCAGAAAACATATTTATTCGCGATTTTCGATTATTTTATTTATATGTGAATCGGTGACATGACCAATGTGACCATAGAGTGAACAGATAACTACACACAGCACAGCTGAACACACGGTAACCGAACATATAGACATTACCGACAGCGAGGACAATTGCATACATAGACAAATACATTTCGTCGCTGTATATATAATAAAGTCAATGTGCCGTTTAGTACATTCTGAGATAAACGAATCAATTTGTCAATTTTTCATATAAATAATGGAGATATACTAAAAAAAACATAGCCGTTCACATGGAAAGTCTGCCTATAATTATTTATAATATTTTTTATAAATCTAGTCAGTGCAATTATTTTTTAAAACAATTTCATTCGTTTATCTTAGAATGTACTAAAACGGCACATAGGATTAATTATATATAAAGCAACGATTTATAAACAACTACATACATGAGTAAAAATAAACATGTAACAAAGCTAGTCCAACATACTTTACAGATAATATTCCTGCAAAAATAATGAGTCTAAAATGTTCAAACAACAATGTCAGTTAGTTATTGAACGATTTCAAACATTGTATTATTTTTTCAATATTTCTGATGTATTATCTGTAAAACGTTTTACTTTCACTAAGGAACTTATATTAAATACTAAAAGTTTATTCGCTTCAATACGATAGTCAATAGAATGATTGAAATCATTCATAAATTATATATTTTTCATATGTTTTATTTCATTTTATTTGAGTGATATTTAAACGTTACAAGACAGTGACAAGATAGTCAGAAATATTGAAAAAAATAGTAATCTTTGAAATCGCTTATCTCCATAACTCTTGATATTAGAACATTGCTGCTTGAAAATTTTCGACTCGTCATTTAGGGAAATCTCTCTGTAACAAGTATTATGGATTTATTGTTTCAGAGGTAAGATTATAGAAGTCCATAATCTCACATATGGGAATAAGGATACTTGTTTAAGTTCTACCTTTTTATTTTTCTGAGACGCGTTTCGCCTTATGAGGGCATTATCAATCTAAATATTTTACATTCAACTGTTGAATGTAAAATATTTAGATCGATAAGTCGAAACGCGTCTCAGAAAATTAAAAAGGTAGAACCTAAAAAACAAGTGTTTTTATTTCCATAAGTATTGTGGAGCTAGCTAGCTCTGTTACTCTATATATAATTAGGTAAAGTGACGTAACTTTAACTGGCAGAATGTAGCCAAATCACATTATAACGAAATCTAAGGGACCGTAAAAGACATATCGTTAGTTGAAATTTCGTTATATTGAGTTTGATAAAAAACACAACATTACGTTTTGGACCGCGAAAATAATTCCTTTAAGCGTATTTATTATAAAGCGGAAATTTTCAATTGTCTATGTGCGCTCAAAATAAAACATTCTGTTTTAGATTCAGAAATACTGGCAGATCCGTTTGTGCTCGGCTGCCGTCATGTATCCATGACTCCGTATACGCTCGGATCAGATCTATAGTCTACAGGTCTAATATTATTAATGGTTTAATATCTATCTGGAATGAAGATATTAGGAATGAATGTAAATCTGATATTAGCATAATTAATAGAATTAAAAATGGTTCGATCAGATGGTTTCGGCATGAATGAAAGATATAGAACGCGTGTGTTGACGGCGCCAGAAAGAGAGGGCGACCGCGGAAGACGTGACATGACCAGATTCAATCGTCGAGCTTGCATGCGAAGATGTATGAATGTGGATGAGATGAGAGTTGTGTGTCAGGACAAAATAGGGTAGCGCTCTATCCTCTCTACCTACTGAGCAGCGGCGTGACGGTCAAGTACGTAAGTAAGTAATATCTATCTATAATTTTATGTAAAAGCCTATACGCATTGCTGCTCGTTACCTACTCAACATTTTTAATTTTTATACTCATGATTTGGTGCTATTCCTGAAACTTTTAATGTATGTGCTTTTTGAAATTTATTTTATACTCTTTATGTAAAAGCCTAATGGGCGTAAACAAATAAATAAATAAAAAATAAATAAATAAATAAATAAATAAATAATATACCTATGTCGCCGTTTGTAATTAAAGTTTTGTTATTATTTTGTCTCATGATAGGAGATCAGTGATTGAATGCAGTGGAGATGAGGTCGCTTAGACGTATGTGTGGTAAATCCATGTATGATAGAGTAAAGAATGAAGATATTAGGAGTGAATGTAAAGCTGGTCGTAGCATAATACATAGAATAAAAATAGGGTCGCTCAGGTGGTTTGGGCATGTTGAGCGAATGAATGAGGAAAAAATGGTAAGAAAGATATATGATGCAAGTGTTGACGGCGCCAGAAAGAGAGGGTGACCATGGAAGACGTGGCATGACCAGATTAACCAGATACTGGGAAGATGGTCAACAACCGTCGAGCTTGCATGAGAAGATGTATGATGAGGCGAAAGTTGTATGTCAGGACAGAAGAGTATGGCGCTCTATCCTCTCTGCCTACCCCCACGGGAAACGGCGTGATGGTAAGTAAGTAAGTATGATAAGAGATGGGTCACCGCACCCTAAATTCGCCCCTGACCACGTGTCACGTGTACTATGTCAACATGCACGCGGTGTGGATGTCATCAACCTCTAGAGTTGTTGCACTTGTGTATTTCACAGCCGCAGGTTTAGCCAACTACGGTTGGTACAGTAGATAACTCATGACTGATGCACGCCGTTATCAAGTCCGAATGCACCTTTGTTTGCATTGCATTGTAGTCTATTTTATTGTGCAGGATGTGCATGCAGTTATGCAACGGATAGTCACGCGAGGATGTAAAGAAGCTCAAGCATAAATCATAGCTAAGTGCATGACGTCATATAAAAGATTCGCGGTTTCATCATTTTTAGGTACATCATTAATACAATAACTAACTGACCATCAAGCCGTTTCCCCGCAGGTTTAGGCAGAGAGGGTTGAACGCCAAACTCTTCTATCCTGGCACACCACTTTTGCTTCGTCCTCTTTCATATATCTTTTCATGCACGCTCTTCGGTTGTTGAAACTTCTACAAGGCCACCGTCCAATATTTTATTAATCTAGTCATGCCTGGTCTTCCGCGGATGCCCTCTCTTTCTGCTGCCTTCAACACTAGCCTCGTAAATTTTCTTTACCATCCATTCCTCACTCGTCTGTTCCACATGGAAAAACCATCAAGACAGAAGAGTATGGCGTTCTATCCTCTCTGCCTACTCCTCTGGGAAACGGCGTGATGGTTAGTTATTAGTCAGTTACCAATCATCGACACAATCAGATACAAATCGCAAATAATTATTAGTGTGTCACCGGTTAAAATACCACGTCAAACATAATAATTTCTTTGTCTATCTGTCTGTCGGTAACTTCCTGTAACATTCGTAATTTTGTTAAATTCACGCCTTAAAAAACTATATGGCTGGAAGTAAGGCGCGATCCTCAGACGCGTTAGTGCCAGCGCGGTACCCTAGCGACATTACTATCACCGCCTCTCCGTGGACCTTCAAAAATGTACTTTGTGTACAAGGACTTAGCAAAGACGCGAACTATTTCATTTTCCGTGATTTTTCACGGGTGTACGACTAGTGTAAATCATATTTTAATATCTCGATCCTGTTGACTTGTGTATGACGGGTTTTGTACACGTTACGGAACTCATCTGCTCTCACTAAATGTCACGTCCACTCCTTGCTTTCACTTTCCTCAGGATATTTTAGGGAGTATACCATTCGCGAAGTTACAGGTTCTTTTGCCCTCTCCATTCTCCAGTTAGGGTTGTAAACTTGCACACGACTTTATATTCAAAAATATGTAACCTATTTTCATGTGAGAGACCAAACATCGCATACATATATATAGAGTGGTCGGTGATGGCAACCTCGACAACTTTTCCTGATTTTCTTTTGCTATTCAATTCTTGTCATATTTATTTTCAAACAGTTCTACCGAGTCAAAAGATTGAACTCTTACGATTAGTGTCGATAATGGTGATGGTGTAGGTCCAACGCTCGTAAAACATCAGGAAACACAATCTTTATTATATTCCTTCCAAATTATAATCCATCTATCTAATAATATCTAGATTTTTGTCCAGAAATATCACCAAAGTTTAAGTACATGCAAAGGTTATTAGAAAATATGGTAATATATTAATTTGGAACATGAAATACTGACAAAGATAAATGTAGACGAGATAAGTGTCAAATAGGAAGATTTGAAGGAATAAGAAGGATGGCCAAAAATAGTGGATGACTGCATAGAAATCACTTAAGCCGTTGTTGAACACATAAAAATTATATACTCCACAAATATCGTTGACAGAAGAAATGTCGGGAGGCCAAAGTTGAGATGGATGGATAGGGTGGAAAAGTTCCGCGAGCTCTGGGCGTGACCAACTGGCGACAGGTGGTAATGGAGAGAAAGGAGTGGAGGCGACTTCTTAAAGAGGCCAGGATCCATATTGGGTTATAGCGCCATTGATGCTGATGATAATGGTTGTTGAACACAAAACCAATAAAACGCAGCATAAAACTAAGATGGAGTGACAATATCTAATTAATATCAAATGAACACAGCATTCTACTGGTTTGTCAGGCTCTCTACTCTCCCGGCATGTCTTTTTGTGGTTTTTGGCTATTCCCAGAATTAAAATACTGCTGAAAAGGACCCGATTTGAAATGAAAGATGCGTTCTAGAAGCATGCCCATCATTAGTTGGACCGCTGGAGAAGTGTGTGTATTACCAAGGGGACTAATTTGAAGGATACTAAAGAAAGTATAATGTATATGAATAAATATTTTGTGCCCACCAAAGGTTCGATATTTTTTGAACACAGTAGAATATACCTATCCAAGTAGTCGAGGAGGACTGGAAAGAAATAAATAGATCGTGATAGGGATCAACGGAGGAAAATTTTTGAGGAGACCAAGACCCAGCAGGAATTGCATAGCGAAGACTAATGATGACGAGGTATTTAATTAGATTATCAAATTATTTATTCTCAGAAGCAATATTTCAAGTACTTAGAATATATAAAGATAGCAATGATAATGCTTTATTGTTATCATTTCCAGAAACAAACATATCTCGGTAGCACAAACACAATTTATTTGCAAAACGATTTACACCGCGTGTTGTGTCCTCGCCAGTATTTTAGGGAAGTCCCTCAAATTTGATTAGATCTCACTATGTTTTTTTTTCATCGAAGTTGGGATGCAGAAATGGACCTTTATTAAATGTTAAGATTGATTACTTACATCCTCACCAAGTGACCTGTTGCTTTCAACTTGGCGCTGCCTAGCTAACAGATAGGGAGCTTATTAAACTTGAAACGAGGTCTTCCTGCAGTTTAATCTTCCAGTGCAGCCTCGTAATTGATGGTGCATTTATGGTGGATACTTTAAGCGGTTATATTTTATGGCGCAATGTAAATTGTATAAAATGAACATCGTCTTCTGGTGAGTCAGTTTTTTCTGACAGTTAATTGCGTATTGCAAGTTTAATAAAGCAAATACTGCAAAATATTGTTTATAGTATGTCGTCGCAAAGATACACACTGAAGTCACAATGTTTAGTTGATCTAGTCAGGGATGGACTGCTAGTATATTAAAAAGGATTTTCTCAGAGCTATATGGTAAATGTAGTGTTACAGGAAAACCGTTAAGACAGCCCTGCAAGTCAGCGTACCACTTGCAATCAAGGCGGAAGTAGGGGAGTGTCCAGGAAACTAGACCACAAAAGAGATATCGAAGGGATGTTACTCTCTTATTACTGCGATCATGGACGTTCGAGAACAAGGGACCGCTAAATATGAAAAAAAGGAAGTCTCGCAGACAGATGAAACAACCCCACGACTTATTCAAATGCAACGACTCGAGCCATTCAGATAATATGTAACGCAAATTTTTGATTCATAAAGTTAAACACTCGATTCAGATTTTAAATCGGAGTGTAGTGGTGAGCTTCATTTTGTATTTTGAAAACCACAGTGATCAGAATGTACAATACAAAGGAAATTTTGTAAAAGAAAATGAATAAGAAAGTAACAGATGCAGTGATTGATCATTAATGATCTGGTGTGGGTGTATTTATTTATTTATTTGTGTACGTACGTGCATAGCGACACTGAAAAAATTGTAAAAAGCAAAAATAAAACTTAAAGTTTAAACAACATTAAAAAGCAAAGTAAAGTAAAGTAATCAAAACAACATTAAAAAGTCTTCGAGTCGACTGCATGTCGAAAGCAGTCAAGCTATCGTGGAATACATCTACACACTCTCTGCACCCATTGCCCAGTCTATGTAGCTCGGCAACGATGAGTGTGTGAGGAAGTTTGTTCTCGTATTATTGCAATAGGACATGAGAGATCAATCTGAGTCACATCAATTGTATCCAATAGGAATCAGAGATAGACTGCATTAGAATATTCCTTACCTAGAACGCTATGGCTAAGCCGGTCGGCTCTGTGCTTCTCCAGATCTCTCGCCTTCACTTTATCCATACTAATTGTATTGTCCCTCGCCTCTCTCGCGTCAAACCATCACGGGCAAGAACCGCATTTAAATGTCAGTCGCATCGCGCAACCCTCACGAGGAATTATTACGAACACGAGTTCCGCCGATAGCGATCCAGATCGTCTCTGGCGCTTTTGATAAGGCCGGGAGACCAGCGGACCCGCGCAGATGGCACCAGCAGCGGCAGAGGAGAGGATGAATGACGATCGACTGTCTCACACGGTGCACGCTACTATCACACGGTGTTATCAAATTATGTCACTGAACAAGTACACAGAACGCACATGGAACGGATGATATTCGACGTCGGACAAATAGTTTTGATCCGATTTTCGGTCGTACTCGAGCACAGCGGTCGGCTCCTGCGGCCGCGGGTGTCCTCCCGAGCAAACTTTGACATTAGCAAAGCGTGGGAAGGGGAGCGCTGCACGCGTGCGCGCGCTGCGAGCGGTTTCGGTAAACTATCGGCCATTCACAGCCAACCTGTGGACTGACTCACACAACTTGCTGCACCGCCCCTCCCCCGCGCCCAGAGAGGCTTTTCCGTGCGGCCATCCGACGCCCGCCCGGACGAGTAATCCGCCGACTCGGGTAGTAAAACGCGCGCGCGAGCATCGGGTCGACGGCGGCGCCGCAAATTTTACGAGCGTGGGACGGTTCAGTATAGCCCTTTTTACAAGTTTTCTATAAAAGTTTGCTGGAGCTTTTGAAAAACTTTTTCTCGTGTGATCTGAACGTCTCCGGCTCCGCCGGTCCTGTCCCGACCGAGCAAGAAAATACAATAAACATTTACTAAAATACACAGTTTTGTTAAAAACGTATAAAATTGTATTTTTACACTTTGTGGTTTGACATGATAATTTAAATTAATAAACATATTATGTTTTAAGCTGCTTTATCATTATGAAGTTGGCTTTAAAAACCAAATATATTTTTTTTATTTTATAATAATAAAAAAAAAAAATAATATCTGTTTGATTTAATTTTATTTTATTAGGAGAAATCAAATAGTTCATTGGTAGGAAGTTAAAAAAACAAAAAGATATATATAAAATAATATCTAATGTATTCCTGTAAATTTGCAAGGGCTAAGGGGAAATAAAAAAGGAATGTAAAATTATACATAGTAAAATGTTGAATATAGTTATAAAAATCGTAAAATACAATAAAATAATTATTTATGATTTGAATTATTTTTGTATTAAAAATTAGGGTTATTATAACGTTTGATTTTATAACATGGTAAAGTTTTATTTAATTGTTATGACCTACTAATAATGAAGAAAATTATATGGTATTAGTAAAGAAATGTTGAAAAAGGGGGAAGATGTTGAAATTAGGTTTTTTTTTCTTTCCTGGAAGCAGCTGACCTTTGTGATATGAAAACCTCGATTTTTTTGATAAAATACAAATAAAATAAATTTGCTTGTCATGTTTTTTTGGGGAAAATTGAAAATTATTTTTTATATTAGATCTAATTTGCATAATTTTTTTATATGCTACACAATAGAGAAAGACATTAGCAGACAGCATATCAATTCACCATTTTTGAATTTTCCAATTAATTTGTAAGCGCAAAATATTAAACAATCTATACCGTGAACAATGAGAGTAAAATTAATTTTCATGTGCAGTAATTACGTCATGTTTTTCATTTGAAATTTTTTTTGATGTCCCAAGGTGTATAACCACTTTTAGCGATACTCTGATTGATATCATATTTTAAACTAATATTTAGAAAATGATATCGATTAGATTATAATTACCCAATACACAGTAAAAATGCCAAGGATTATATCATTTTGTATAATTCAGTGTCGCCACCATTTATGTATATTGTAGCCTAATTAATATACACATCTTTTATTAAATGAAACATACATTTTTACATAATGTCCTGTTTCTTCTGAATTTCCTGTCTCCAAACAGTTAAGGTTTTATGCACGTCGCTTCCTTTCAAATTCAGATACAGTCATCAAGGTTCAAATGCAATAAGCGGACAATTTATAAAAAAGGTCATTATATCGATGCTCAACTCTAAATAATTACTGCAAAATTTTATCCACATTTTTACTCGAGCAAGTCATATTACTATCTGATGTGTAGATCAGCACTCGCGAATCCATATCCAAGTCAGGTTGATACAACATCTTTGAAGGAACTGCAACGAATTCCTCAATATTTATAAACAAAATTAGTATTCATATTTTCAGCAACATTTTTTTTTGCACATTTAAACTATTGCACTGTTTGGTTGCGACGTGGGTGGTTGGCTATATTATTTTTGTGCTAAGTTTTGTGTCCCTACGTATACTGTCGAATCTGAAAAAAAAACGATTTTCGTTAAATATATTTTCGGACAGTTATAAATAATATATTGAATTATCGTTTCAAACAAGTAATTAAAAAAAGTTAATAGGTTCCTACATGCTTTGCACACATTCGTAGGTAATCGATTTTTTAACATTACTCATGCAGTATCCAAATGTTAAACTCGTTGTTTTAAAGTTTAAAACAAATCTTCGAACGCCATGTTCTTCAGCTGTTTCTGCGGCTCTTGCTTGTGAGTGACATGGTTATTAATATTAATCAAAATAATTACTAAATCATGTCGACAATTTAATAATGCATGGTCATCCACTTTACGTAAACGTAGAAAGTTTCAGAGCTCTAGATTTTGTGGAAAGTTGTGAAAAATCAATTACAAGTTCCCACACAACAAACAACAAACGTCAGAAAAACATACAAGTGAGTTAGATAAAAGCATGTAGAAAGGCAAATATAAAGGTTAATTAAACTTTTTTCTGAAAACATCGGAAAATAAAGAGTATAGTAAAACGAAAATCTTATTTATATCTCTTATAAATCTAAATATTTTGTATTGAATTATTTCGGCTGTACTTATAAACAGTGTCTCATAGCGAGAAGCAAAACTTCGAGGAAGTTTTTTTAACTCAATTTTGAGTAGAAAATATACTTTACACATTGGGTGAAATGTCAATATTAAGGGAGATAAGCGACATTAAAGTGTGCATTTTTTTCAATATCTGTATCTTATCTTTTGTAAAACGTTATACCGTCATGAAAGTAATTTACATCCAATATTAAAAATTCATTCGATACAAGTCAAATAAAATGAAACTTTATTTTTTTGCAACGTTTTAATCATTTTATTTGACTAGTATCAGAGCGAATGAATTTTTAATATTCGAATGCATTTATGCTAGTCTAACATTTTACAAATGAAATGATAGGTTAGAAATATTGATTAAAAAATGCAAACTTTGATGTCGCCTATGTCCTTAACTGTTAACATTTCACCCCAAGTGTAAACAATATTTTATATTTAAAATAAAATGAAGAAGACTTCCCCGAAGTCTTTGCTTTCATCTCCAAGCCAAACCTATATAATTCTTACTGAATAGACGTAATTAAAAATGACGGACTCTTAAATGCTTGAATTTCAGTCTTACATTAGTTATTTTAATATCCTAATTACGTATTTAATTCTCTTCTAAATATATTTTTATTAGAATTTTTTATTATTGATTTATTCTTTAATGACAATATTTTTGGTAAATGGGCAAGTGTTCACGACAAATGAACTTTAATACAAATGAGAATTTTTATATAGATAATTATATAAATTTTAGAAATAAAGTCATGTAGCGTAGCGTTGGTGACATAAACTGTTACATAGAAAATTATTTATAACTCATATGTATTTGATTCAATCATATTGCTGGTGTTTTTTATCTTATCTCAATATGTTATCACAATAAAATATTTGTATTATATTATAATGTACCCAGCTCCAGTCGTAGGTCTGTCCTGAGTGGTACGAGCTATATAAAAGTCGTACATATCTTCATGTATTTGAATATTCTTAAAAACGCGAGTAATCCATGTTTTAGTTGAAGAAAAAAAAACTTCTCCGCTTTACTCTTGGATTATTTAAAAGTAGACTTTAAAACTTTTTAAGCTGACGGCGCTTGTCTTTATCATAATGATACGTATTTTAACCATTTTTAAACAGGTCTTATGAAAGTACTGGACACTATCTAGCAAAAACTATCAACGTGGTAGAATGTACGAGTAAAACTTCTTCTTCAAATACAGCAAAATTATTTTGTGGTGACATAATTATAATTTATATAAAATAACTTTGTAAACACCAATTTTTTATTGAAAAAATTTAACATGTTTCGAAGCCAATGGTTTCTTCGTCAGGATAAGAAAAATAAAATAAATCAAAATATTAAAAAGTTTTATATTTATAGGGTTTACAAATTTCACATACAAATTATACAGAATCACAGTTTGATAAATTAGAAATTTTGGAAATAAAAAAGAGTGTTAATAGTAAATTGAATATTATAAATAATCAAGTCCTTTTTGCAAACAGCTAACTTTTAAATTTATTTTTATGTTAAGTAGGTACTATATATTATCATTTTCCACATATAACTTTTTATATTTTGATCTTTACTTCGATTTTTAAATTTTATTTTTGTTATCCTGACGAAGAAGCCATTGGCTTCGAAACATATTGAATTTTTTTCAATAAAAAAGTGGTGTTTACAAAGTTATTTTATATAAATTTGAATGTAAAACTGTTTATCTATGAAAATGAATCATTGATAAAGGAACAGTGTTGTGATGTTGCCATACTTCGGATTTTATGTTTTCAAGAAAAAAAAAATTATTGAAGAAATCCATTATTTCATTGGTTTACTACTAAACTTGAGTATACATATATCAACTCTTGACTATGTTATAAATTAAATAAAAAAACCTTTAATAATTTGAAAATATGATTTTCCCTTCTGTTGGAAGGTAAAATGAACATTGAGGATATAGAGTTTAACCTGCAGCCGTTGCATTATCGTGCGTAGGATAACTCAGAGCTTATGAATCCTGGATCTACCCACCATAAAGGACAGTTTTACTTGGATAAAAGGGATAGGCGATGATTACATTATTTTATATACTTACATCTCGAAAGAAAGGTTGCATTAATAGCTATTTCACTTGTTTCATTAGCATATTGTACATTATCTCCAACATTTTATAATCGCTCGCAACGCAATACTACTGCTATTTTTTATTCAAACACAAAAGAACAGCTCTCTTTTGTTTTTCTACTCGGGTAAGAACCCTTCCATTTCTTCGCTATTTATTTAATCATGTTAGTTCTTATTTCAACCACTGGGCATACCGGCCCGCCGTTCTGCGCATGTGACACTTTTCTATGGAACTGTCAAATGTCAACGAACAGCTCGTTACAATATTGTGATTTCTTCGATGGATTATGTGTCACTCACTACAAACTAATGTTTATTAAGGTATGCAAAACTACCGAGAAATGTCATCACCCCGTAAATTAATACCGGTATATCGCTAATTTATTGGTGAGAAGAATTTTTAAAACATGCGTTACAGTATCAAACAACATGGCGTTACAGTATCAAACAACAAATTAATATAAATATATCTTAACAAAAATGAAACATTATGTAAAGATTATTTATTATACGCAACTTATAGATGGCAGGCATTAGGCAAGGATGCCTGGATGACCCCCAAAGATGGAGTTCATATCACAAGAGGGGAAAAACTGCACAAACAGGCCCTAGTGGATTTCAGCCAGTATAAGAAGAAGAACTTAAATAAATCATTCCCTTTCAGAAAAGGAATTAAAATGAGCCATTAATAAAGATAACACGTAATATTGCTCCTTTTGAAAAGAGAGTTCTCTCTGATTCTATATAAATAGCTTGTTGTCAGAAAATTAAATGGTAATTGAAAATATTTACCTCGAATTTTCTGAGAAGATATCTAAGTAATGGTTCTGCCCTCTGAAAATATGTCGTAGTTTAAAAATATAAGTATAAATTATATAAGTATCACGGAGTCGAAGCTTTTTATATATATTGAGAAAAGTGGAAGTCTCTTATACGATGGCTTAGGGCTTACAACCTGTACATAATGCAACGTTCACCAATTCCATCGTAAGAACATCCACACATCATCAAATTTTTGAAAGTTCTATATATATGTTTCGAATATATTTCATATAAGAGACTTCCATTCATTTTTCTCGTATATAAATAGCTTAGTCTCTGTGAGACTTCTATAATTTATCACCAAATCCAGTAACTGTGTTCTTAGAACATATTTTCATATAAAAATATTGTAAAAATATAATTAAATTAATAACTATACAAAACTTTTTTAAATTTTCCAAAATACCGGTAAGTAATTAGAAACATATATACCGGTAAACCGGTGCGGTATAGAGAAAACTGATAATACATGCCCCAGTGTGTATTTTAAAACGTATGTACCTACATTTATGGAGACGCTATTAAGAAAGCTGTGAATAAATCAACTGAATATTTAATTAAGCCATATTTCTTGTTACAATTAAAGCAGAAAAATATGTTCTTGTCTAGTTGAGACAAGTGCCTGCGGTGGGGAGCGACTGTTATCTCAACATTGGAAACAAACTGATAAATAATTAAAGCGTCTGATACACATGCTTCTTTAGTGGCACGTGAGCATGCGCAGTATCGACTTTGACAGTGGCATGCTTATTAGTGGCATGTGTGTACGCACATTGCTAGAAATGAGCATGCCACCTAGTGGCATGCTCAAAAATCAACCGCCGGTTGATTTATAAGCATGCCACTGTCATTCACCATAGAGAAGGGGTATCTTTGGAGCATGTGTGAACAGACTTGCTTATTTATGAGCATGCTTATGTCATTCGCGGGCTTCGCGGCTAGTATTATCAATGCGATCTTCTCAGTCCGCGACGGATGAAACAAATATGGCGCGTTGGGGGAGATGATAAAACATTACTTTTCGTGACTTATTATAAATCACGAATGTCTGTGGAATACTCGGTCACCGTTGTGTAAAAATAATATAGTGAGAAATAATGTTTACGAAACTTTATTAATAGGCATGAATGATTCAAATCTTACAATAAAAATTATATAAACTAAAATCAAAAATGTGCGGTTGGAAACTCGGGAACTTTTTTGATTTATTGGTTCACTTGAATTTTCTATTTCAGTTTGCAAAGTTTCCATTTTGAACAAGACCGTCTCTATTCTATGACAAGAGCATGCCACTAATAAGCATGTGTGTTTGATTGTTAGCTTTGGACATGCTTATTTATGAGCATGCCACTAATAAGCATGCCAGTAATGAGCAAGTGTGTACAGTTGTTAGGGCATGCTTATTAATGGCATGCTCATTAGCATGCCAGTAAAGAAGCATGTGTATCTGTACCTTCATACATTTTTGGAAGGTTTAAAGCAGCTGTTACCAGCACAAAATAATTTAGTTCTGGAAACTGCCGAGCTAATTGTGGGCGGGAATGAACAAAGAGACTAAGAGTCGAATTACAAAATTAGTTTTTGAATTATAAAGTGTTTTCCATAGCTCAATACGTGGTCCCTGAGATAAATGTGGACTCAAGAGAGCCCGTTGTTACTTTCGACTTGGATCTGAGAGTCCTTTCTTAAATTAATACAAATTTTATCGAATGTAGTATCATAAATCACTAGGTGTTTGATGGCATTTATGAACATACCTTAGGGCTAATTAAGCCAACACTAAAATAAGATAACAATATAAAATATATAATACCGAATCACAACGAGCAAAATTATCTTACAATATTATATTAAGATATTTTCATTAGCAGAAAAAAAACTGCGGTTTCACAACAAAATATTTTCGTAAATTCGCCATACTCTCGGCTCAAAAGCCGCTGAATATTTTTCAATATTTTTTTTTATAGGTATTATTTAGTATTCTCGCTAGATATGTACACCGTAAAAAACAATAGTTATAGTCGAAAATACCTATTAGTGAAAAAATCGCATTTCAACTGGATTTCTTCGATATCCTAAAAATAAACCTTTTTACTTAGCTTACCTTTTTTTTAAACATTCCATATTGTAATAGAAATACGTAGTGCATAAGCACTGATAGATTGGTGGTTAAAATATTTTTTTAATATTGCACATTAATATTCGCATCATTTTTGGCATTCGCATTCGCATTCATATTCACAAGAAATGGTGCGAATATATTAGGCAAACGAAAAGGAAATTATATATGATATGGAATGAGAATACAACTGATAAGATCTATATTTTTTTTATTTACTTATATTTTAATAAAAAAATGTTTATGGGACAGTTTTGAGGAAGGAAAATAATTTAGAAATTCTTCTCTTTTGTTCTACTTAGTCTAATTAAAATATTAACAAAATAATAACTAAACTCAAAAAACAAAATAAGGTCATTTCGTATAACACTAGTGGTCCTTCCTTTCCACGAGTATTTTTTATCTCGCAATTTGCATATCACATTTATCACTTTTGAATATTAGTTCAATTTGACAAATACAATAATACTAAACTAATATCAAATCAAAACAAATTATTTAGAAAAAGTCAACATTCGCATTCGCAAATATGAAAAATCCAACATTCGTTACATCACTATTGCATATATACAATTCCGAGCTGCTACTGCACGGGCGCCGATAATACGCGTGTCATTTATTGTAATAAAACATGAGATTTATTTTATTGCTATATTATAGTTATTTGACGTCTGATTTATATGTTAAACTATGATACTCAAAGAAAGTAGATCGTTTCATTACCTTTTTTGCAATTCACAAAATGTTTAGATAATAATATATAGAATAATAGAATATATTAATACCCGTCCCGCACTTAGACGCTAATCAAGCTAATGGATATTAATAGTCTTCTCACACAAGATGTCTAAATAATCCTTTACTTAGCTCTAAAATGAAGTACGTTAATAAATTGTGAAAGTTACACAAAATTAATTATAAAATTTTGAAATAAATTTCGATGTATATTTTATTTGGATATTACATTAAAATCCGAATCCAAAACAATAAAATATAATTGCTTTGAGCAATTGTTTTGTTTCAGATATTTTTGAAACATAGCCCCATTTGTAGGTCCAATCCAGAACATTACATAGGGGGTTGGGTTAGGGTAAGCATTTGTTAATGTAAAGACGAATTTACATTTTAATTGTACGACATTTCAGACGGAAATGAAATTACTCTGAATGATTTTCTAATTTAATTCAAATGGCTGGGTCTACCTGTTTTTCTACCATCGCAAAAATAATAATAATTCAACCCCAATAGCGCCTTCTAAGAAGGGAGACTTTGTGATATTAAAAGATTTTGGTTGAGATTAGATTATAATTTCTAAAAGCATTATCATTTCGGTAATAATATTTATTCGACTGTATAATGATGGTCAGATACATCATATTAAAAACGTGTTAATGTACTGGCTTTTGAGAATGTAACTATAATGGGTATTAGGATTAAAAAATATATTTTAAATTAATTTAATTTCACAATATTTTTTTATCAAGGTTTGTTCTGAGAACACGTTTGATGGATTTCGTCCCCAGAGGGATAATTAATTAATTAAGATAAGTTATAAAAGTCTCTCCGAAACGAAACAATTTATATGAGAAGCATGTATGGACGTCTTTTTATAGGATGGCCCAGGGCTTGCGACCTGTATGATTTGGCTTAAGTTATCACTCTGCATAATGCAACTTTTACCAATTCCATCGAAAGAACTTCCACACATTATCAATTTTTTTAAAGTTCATATATGTTCAAAATCTGAAAAACTTACTTTTATTTGATGGGACTTTGCTAGAGACATCTGTAGTCTTTCATACTTACAGTCTTTCATGTTTCTCATATAAATTGTTTCGTCTCTGTTGGACATCTATAATTTAACTTAATTAATTTAATTTATTTTTATGGAAGACATACAGGTCAATAATTTCAAAAAGTCAATTTCAATTCAGGTGAAAACAAAAAAGAAGATCAGATTATATTTCATATCATAAATATTAAATGGGGACCATCTTATAAGTTTCTACAGATTAAGAATTTACGTGAGTAGCTGCATAATAAGAAACAGAAAGATTTAAAAATTAAAAGTGGGAGGAGGATATAAGTTAGGGAAATGGGTCGAAACTAACGAGTAAAAAGAGAAGAATAAAAGTAAGGATAGGAAGTAAAATAAAATAAATCTAAATAAGGTTCCACATTTGAAAATACAAACAATCCTTTTTTAGTTATACTTCTTTACATTTTGTGAGAGGCGTTTTGCCTTATGAGGCCATTATCAATCTAATTATTATCTATACATTCAACAATTTTTTTCTTATAATGGTTTCAAAATACAAAAACCTTCTTAATTTCTTGAATATATTCCTTTTAATAATTTTCATATAAAAACAAATTTTTGAATGTAAAATAGTTAGATTGGTAGTGCCCTCATAAGGCGAAACACGTCTCACAAAACTAAACAACAAGAACTAAACAAGCAAATTTGTTTTTATTTTCATGTGTATGATTATGACGTCCTACAAACTCCAAACCATAAACTAATTAAGGTTTATAGTTCATTTTCATAAATAAATTCATTTTCATCGCGGGTTTGTAATTGGATTTTTTTCGACTTTTTTGTTTTTGTTTTGGGGCGATATCTAGCGACATATAGCGTGTTATGCTGTGTCGTATAAGGCGACATCTGACGCCCTATCGGTACTTTTGTGTAATCAACCAGATGCATTATAATATTGATACGAGAAATGTGTGTATTATTTTAACTCAAGGTTTGCCAGGAATATCTCTCTGCAGTTTATAGCCACAGCTACAGGCCACACGAGGCCAGTTGCGAAAATAGTATCTGTTTTTAAATTTCCAATTTTATTCAATATTTTTTTCAGTTCGGACGGGCGATCCAGACACATCTGGGTATTTACTATGGTAATGGAAAACACCGTCAACACTTACAACTGAACAAAGTTCATAATTTTTGGCAACGAGGAGTTTCGCACCTTTCAACAATATGAGAGCATTGGCACACTTTGCTGCGATGCGTGCGATGAATGTGCAATTTTCAGTCAAAACAAGCGAGCATTATTCTGATAAAACTTTTGTTGACTGAATGTAGCATTGTTATAAAATATTTTTGATGTGAAACACGTTTACCGGTACTTATATAAAATATGTACATGAAATTCTCTAAAAATTTACGTTGATGTCTCTTATATCTGACATTTCACCCCTTAACAATATTTTCTATTCAAAATCGAATGAAGAAGATTCCTCCTGAATGTTTTGCTACTTCCATAATGTAATGCACAGATTTGTAACTGTGTAACAGTTACAAACTATCAAGTATTTGGCGCCCTGTTCTAACGACACTGATTCAACCCTTGAGAGAAGTCGCAGTAAAATCCGCCGACGTAACTAGTACATATTGCACACTGGCGACCTCTATTGTAGAAGAAGAGAACACTCCACAACAAATTGCATACAATTTACGCCCTAGAAAGCAGCACCTTTAATCAGTCCGACCTCCACCTTCACGGGTAAAGGTCGTCCTCCTGATGAAGTTGGATAAGTATCCAACGAAACGTCGAGATTCGCTTCTCGGTAATACATACGGTGCGTATAAAATATCCGAAATTACAGTTAAACAATAATGTGAATTTAATTATTTTATATTAAATAACATATTCTTATTGTGAAGTTGCAATTTCAGACAAAGTTCTGTGAATTTTTAAAACCAATTTAGCGTAATGGTAACGCACGTTCCCGGATAGATAGGAGATCCGTGGTTCGAGTCCCGGTAGCAGCCAAATACATTTTCGTTGATTTGATTTTTATGTATGTCTTCTGTAATTGATTAATAAATTTGGTTTGTAATTATTTTAATTTATCGGGTAAATAAATTAGCACAAAATGAAAAAAAAAAGATTTTTTTTAATAATCATAAGATCGTTAATGATGCCTTTAAAAAAATTAAAAGTCAAAATATTATCTAAGCTCATCCCTACTTTCAAATATTATTAACTATCGTATAAAATATCAATCTTGATTTATTCATTGTTAAAAATCAGCTTATTTAAGTTAGATACGATATGTGAAACTTTTTTTTTGATTTGCCGAAAAAGGTAGTTCATGGAGTTGGTAGGTTTTGATTTTCAACTACTTAAATAGTCATAGTGTAAGTTTCTTACTAGAGTTGAAATATTACATTCAACTTAATGATTAAAGTTAAGCCGCATCACTTCTTCATTGCCCAACTTTGCAGATTTACCGAAAATAAACCGAACTCAGAAAGCGAACGATCAGCAAGATGTCACGAATTGAAAGAAAGTAATGAGTGAACCGGGAACATAGACCCGTCTCAAAGCTATTTTCGACTCTGATCAATATGGAAATCTTCCGAATATCACTTCGCCTACGCTTACATAATGTGTGTGTGACTGGTTATGTTAATTATATTAATCAAATTGTGGGATTACCATCAACACGTGAAAACATTAACATGTACACTAATTTATAAGTGTGTATAAATTTTTAAAATAAGAGATACGACAGCATGTTTATGCTTGAAAATTAAAATAATATGGAAATGTTTATTCTCAATAAACTGGCAATTATTCTAATGTAATGAACCGCGATTCGGTTTTGTATTCAAGAACAATGTACATGCTCCTATATTTTAGCTCTGTTCTCGTCATAACTGTTATTCCTGATAAAATCCCGATAACAATTGATATTAAAACTATATAATTTTTTTTCATTAATTCATTATTTATTCTATATATGTTGTTACGACTTCGCCGCTATAAGGTTCGAGTAAAACTCTTTGGAAATTGATAAACTTTATTTAAAATTAGTTAACAATACTTTTACGTATCAAAAGTCACTCGAACGTTCGCGCCCAAAAATGATCACTCGTTTCGTTTTATGTTGCTCGCTATTCACAGTTTTAACTTAGCATTGCATCGGTGTCGCGCTATATATAGCTGCCGCCCTGCGCGTGCGTCTAGAGACTGATAAATAGCTTTTGAAGTGTACAAACATTGAATAGCCTTTTTGAACAACCGTGTCATACCGCATTGCTGTTGCACTGCACTGCGACATAGCATGGTTGCCATGTAGTATTAATAATGTATTAATAATACCAACTAATTGGCGAATGAGTAGAACCCATCATTAAACGGTCCTTGATAAGCGGGTAAGTGGTGGGTTGCTATCCATTTAGTGCTTGCGTGATGTCTCTATCTTTCATAGATCAGATGACATTAATTCTCCAACTATAATTTATTCAAAACTAGCAGTTAAGCAAGCGGTAAAAAAAACAGCGGAAAACTGGCGAGATGTACAGATTATTATAAAATACGTATATACATAGATTTTATTTAACGTGCAGAAATATTATAAACATTATTTTTTAAATGACTCGAAAAATAAGTAATATTTCTAGAAATTCAATATTAGCTGCGTATATTTTCAAATTATCCATTAATCTCGCTACTTAGTATTCCTCTATTTTGGGTATGGATTTTTGATACTGATGGGGTACAAATGTATAATATCATTTTTGAAGGAATTGCAATACGGATAATACATTTTTTAATGTATATACCTACATACTATTCAAGCATTGTATTGTAATGTTTGGTCCTAGTATAACCACTCTATCAAAATATCCATGTAACATTTTCCGTCACTATCGCTAATCCCCCTTTGTTCTTAACTTAAACTCTTTACCTACTATTTAATATTCTTGTGTAATCTAATTTTTATTTGTACTGTTAGTTTCTCGTAAATAAATAAATAAATACACTTAAATCTTCATTTTTTTTGCATTTTGTTAATTTTATAAAATTATTTTTGTATATTATTTCTGATTCTTCCTTTATTAATAATTAAAACCTTCCATTTTTAGCATATTGTTAATTTTATTAATCTTAGTATATTGTTTCTGACTTCCCTTTTGTTCTTAACTTAAACCTTAAATTTTTTGTATGAGTATTGTTAATTTATTAATTTTAAATATAAATATATAACTTATTAATTCCATGGAAACTTGTAAGATGGTCTCTGCACTATTTAAATTTCACGTGTAACCTGAATATTGAATATTTATTTGTACTGTTAGTTTCCCATAAATAAATGAATAAAATAAAATAAAACTTGGCGAAAATATTGATGAGATATAAAAAGCTAATAAATATATTTTTCTCCATGTAACAATATCTGTCAATAACGCTTCAAAGATGCTGTGCTACGCTAGATAGCGCTGTACTCAGAGGCTCAAAACGCGGTCGAAGTATATAGTAATATAACCTTTTTTTTTTGACGGGTTTGCGAGATTGCGTATAACATAAACACCAAACATGAAATCAGACGAAGTACGTAAATTTTTGCAGGTATCATTAAAATAATGTTGGTACTGTGTAACATCAAAAGCCTTCCATCAAATGTATTGGAACACCTTTATTTTATTGCTACTTCTTTGAGGAACGCATAAAAATAAAATGTTACGACCCGCGCGCGTTTAATGGGCCCCCGGCGTATACACCCGTAATATAATTAGGTATCCACATAACATCACGCCCCTAAATCATTGACAGTCCTTTCACACTTCATCGTAACCACCATAAATTTTGAGGTTATGTAATAATAAACAAGAAACTCAAATTATGATTATTCCGGGAATGTAAGGATTCAAATGAATATTAAAGTTTTTTATGATCCTTCGTCAACTAATTCTGTGACGAACGACTGTGTCGCGAATCGGAGTCAGAGACGCATATATGTGTCGAGTCATATTTAAGAATTAATCGATAATGTGTGTCATGGATATCGGTAACTGAAAGGTATATATACTATGCAACTGTCCATTCACTACTCCAATATGGCATAATAGGGTGGGGTGGAACTTATAATAATGCAATAGATCGAATAAAAGTAATTCAGAGAACAATTATTAAAGTCATACTTAAAAAAAATCAACATTCCCCACACAAACACTATTCAAAATGTTTCCAGTCCCGAAGGGGGAACCTTTATACAAAAGAGTATCAATTATTCAACTTATCAAAGAAAACGAACAGGCAAAGTGCAAAAGAAACACAACACCAAGATTACGAGACAATTTTAAAATCCCAAAATGCAATACAAAAAAATATCAACAAGGTTTCATATACTCAGGCATGAAATTTTTTAACAATCTTCTAATCGAAATGAGAAAGATACAGGATACAGAACAATTGAAGATCAAACTGAGAGAACATCTCAATAAACTGAACTAGACACCATTACCTTCAGAGTCAAAGACGTTCACTCCACTACTTCATCCTAGATATATAATATAAAGTAAAATGATTAAATGTAAATAATTATGTACAGAAATTCAAAGTACCTCGTCCGAGCACAAGAGCAATGCTCTTAAATGAAGAGGTAGTATGAATAACACAATTGTGTAATAATAAAAAGAAATTATATATTTTCTGCCATGGCGGTAGTTTTGGGCAGTCCAAAAAAGCGTAATTTTTTAAAATTTATTACTTAACAAAACATAGTTTATTACTGAAATATTGTTATTTTCGTAATACTAGACGTTTCTCTACGTTAAAGAAGGTTATTTCAAAATCTGTCATCGCGCCTATTGTATTCTCAGAAAAATATTGTTAAGAATATTTAAAATGCGGTCGTGTTATTTTATAAATAATATGACTGTACGTACATTGTGAAGGTACGTCTGCATTCCTAATTATAAAATGCGTGAGTTTCGTTCTGCAAAACGACCCGGTGATTGTATCAGCAATCTCGGCGAGAGAGAATGTCTCGTGTTGTGAATTGGCCTTTTTACGTCTCACGAAATAAAATAACACTGCACTCTTTGAAGCGGTGCAGCATTGTGCATTGTGCCCGGTGCGGCGGCCGAGATGCACAAGTGGCAAACTGCAATGAAGGCTATTGTCGAGACGGATCGCCATTGAGCAAACGGCACAAAATAGAAGGTGAAAAATTGGCCGAGCCGAATGTCGTGGGATTTGAAAGGCACGTCGAGAAAAATGACTATCGATTTAAGCAGTCTCATAAAGGGTGTCTCGTAGGTAGTAGCAAAAACTTTACAGGTGGATTTCTGCCTTGATAATGATTCAAAAATGATGACATGACAACCATGACCTAAAATTAATAATTGTGGAGATATCAGCATAATCAACATCAATAAATATCATTCATATGATGTTTTTTAAACAACTTATAATTATATGGTTCTGATTCGATCGGATAATATAATATTTATGCATTATTTTTTATTTTCATTGTTTATTTATTTCCATATACCTATACATATGTTGTATGGGCTTATACATGATTTACATTAAAACTTATATTACATAATCTACAGTCGTTTAAAGTTTTTCATTATAAACTTTTTGCACATTTTTGTTGAAACTCTTTTTATAACATTTACTGCGTTTCGCATAATTTTTAGCAGGCTATCGAAGATTTTAAGACTTTATACATTAGACAATTTTGTGAATTGATTTTTTTTTTACTGTCGACGCCTCTTGTACCTATTGATGAATGAAAATCCGTATTTAGTTTCATCCTGTTATCAAAGTATTTAGACAATAATCCTTGTCTATTTTTAAATACTTGTACCAAAACATTATATTTTATTCTTTGATCTACTGATTCAAATTTTAGGTAATTTAAAACAAGGTTATTTATTTATTTTATTTTTGTACTTCTATTACATTTCAATATTATACAACTTTGTTTATTACTATTTGTAGTTTCATTAGCATTCCTTCCTTACTTATACATAATATGCAGGAGAATCATAGTATTATATATATTAATATACATTCGTATTTTTGGTTATATAGTTTCTAATTCTTCCAAGTAAAGACCCTTTTTTTGCAATTTTCTTCACTACGTATTCAGTATTTTTTGTAAATGTTAGTTTTAAATCTATAATTACACCTAGGTATTTTAAACTCTCTACGTTTTCTAGTGTCTCATTTTTAGGTGTGACTTAATAAGAGGTTGTTATTTTTTTGTTTCCTATTAAAATATAAGTATTTAGTTTTTGAAACATTTTATTTTATTGAAATGAAACTATTTTGAAGATTCCCCAGATATTTAGGTTGTAAGTTACTGTTCCAGGTCACTATCCTTTAGGTATATTAAAGCGTCGTCTGCAAAAAATATTATTTTACACTTCTTTAGCATGCATATATGTAGGTATATTTATTAGGGTATATGTAGACTATATTTAGCGATATATGTAGGTGTATATAGGCACATAAGTAGGTATATTTGTTCGAAATTTAACAAGGGGCTCACCGATCCAAATTAAATTTAATAAGAGCCCCTCAAACCCAACCCTGTGAATAATAACCACTTGAGTTTTGTTGTTTAGAACCAAGTGGTTTCGGAACAACGTCTGTTTATTTGTAAAGGTGAATCCAAAAATATAATTATGTCTTTATTTGCGCTGATTTTCTCTAGATTATTTTTTTAAAGTGAAATGTTGTAGTTTCCTGGTATTTGTCAGGTAGATACATTAGTGTCAAGTGTCGCGATGGTTAGGGAAAGCGGGGACCAGACAGGTGTGTTCAAGAACGTTGAATAACTTTGATTTGTTAAATTGTCCAAACATGGTAATTTTCAAAAAAGTTTTATTATGTTAATTGTTGAAAGATTTTATAATTATTAAATGCTTGAACTTTTATCGTTGCCGCAAGGCCAACTACATTTTTTTTTTTTATTAAACTCGATAATATTATTATAAGGGACGATACTTTCTGTTATCATTTATATAATGTCATTTATTTTATATTTAGTTACAAACAGATATGATAATATTTTTCAGGGACGTGCAGTGAAAACATAGAAGCATTATATTTTCCTAAACAAATAGGTATTGTATTGTAAAAAAAAATATATAAGTTATATCTCGTAATATCACATTTATTATCATACTATTCAGATCTTAATTAGTATCACAAACATAATAATTTCGTTGTCTGTGGTCCGTCCGTCCTGTTCCCATAACTTCGTGTAACGTCCGTAATTTCGTTCGAATTCATGGTAAAAAAACTAAATTAAGCGCCAGGAGATGGGGCTTGAACCCCGGGCCAGCAAACCCGAACCGACGGCTCAACGCATGTTCCTACGGCCACCTCTCCGTGGACCAAAGACGTGAACCAATGGTCCGTCATTTTTGACAGGTCGCAGCTAGTATCATAATATTTCCTCACATCAATATTTTATATAAATCTTTCCCCAAAATATATGTTCACATAAAGTCATACTCCAATGTACTAAGTGAAAGCTCCCGATATGTTTAATATCAGACTTCCTGAGTGTTTGTTTAACATTTACCAACGAGCCAACGAAAATTTATTTTAAAATAAGGAAAAATCCAAACAAAATATGAGGATTATCTTTAAAAAACAATGAAATCAATCATGAGAAATTCGAATTTTACTCTAATTTACATTCTGAAAAATGCAAAATTATTATACATATTTTTTTTTGCAAATTGACAAATTTAAAAAAAATTGAACCTACCAAAATGATAACATAAAGGAACGTTTAATGTTTTTTATTTGCTTAGTTACTATCACGTCGTTTCTTCTCACGGGTAGGCAGCGAGCGTGGAACGCCACACTGTTCTGCCCTGAAACACAACTATCGCCTCATCCACATCCATATCATCGCGTACAAGTTTGTCAATAGTTTAGGTCTAACAAGCTCATTTTCCAGTATCTGGTTAACTTGGTTGTGTCAGGCCTTCCGCGGCCGTTCTCTGTTTGTGTCATATATCTACTAGTATCTACATTACCGACCATTTAAGCATCCCTTTTTTTTAAATTATATGCTAGAGGAAGAAGGTATGCGATAGAAGGAGACTTCTTCACCAACATTCTCCAGGTGTGGTCTAAATCTCCCAAATGGACCACGTATCTAAAGCTGTCTTCAAAGATCTTTCCGTTTCTTGAGACGGAACGGTTCTGCCAAATTTTGCTTCGAAATAGCAGTCTTCTTATAATTAGACATTAGAGGTATTAAAGCCAGGCAGAAAATATTAATAAAAATGTAAAAAAAATGTTTTGAATGCACTGAGGATTATTTATTTAGAATGTACTGAATTTGAGATTTTATGGAAAATTTAGTTCTAACCCTTCCAAAATCGTGCTTCTAAATCACTATTCAAAGCAAAGGCAGCAATATCCACTACAACCAATCAACCCCCAAGGATGTGTCACGTGACAAAATGGCCGCTTCATACTAAAGTAAGAATTGATATTGATTTTAGACTGAAACATCATAGTTAGGACAGCAATATACAATTATGTAAATAGCAAAGTAAACACTGTACACTTTTTGGTAGCAAATACAGCAGATGTAGGTTTCATATATTTCGGAAAAATTTCCTTGAATAGTGACAGATTTTTGTATTTTTCTCAGAAACACCTCAGTGGAATATTGATTCCCTTGCTTTTATACCACTCATACAATGTACATGTTAAATAAAAAAAGATATACGTCATCACATAGCACACAGGTCGTTGCACTAATCAACTTGTTCCACTGCAGATGTCTTTTAAACGTTTTTCGCAAAACAAGCAAAAAGTGTTAATTGCGTGAGACGGTTTATTCCGCTTATTATGATGACGGCTACACTAGAAGCCTTCGTAAGAACCTCGCTTTTATGGAATAATAAACTCTGTGTTTAAGGATTTAAGTACCAAGTTAGCATGCAGGTTAGACACACGGAACGAGTTTTTTAATGGTCTCTATTACCGTCGTGTCGGCGACTGGTTGCTTATTCCTTGATATGACTAAAATATGTCACTTTGTTTCAAAATTAATTTTGCAGCCGTATTTAAACGAGGAATTTACAGAGAAAAAATTAAATTTAGTAGATTAGTGCTGTGTGAGATGAGATCATGACAGTGGAATCATAAGTCACCTCCAAAACTCGGCTAATAATTCGTGTTTATAATTTTCGCGGTATTCAACTTGTTTTGTTGTGAGAATGGGGGTTAATATTAATGAGGCAGAACAATTGAAAACAAACGCAATACTGTAAGTGCCTATCTACACTATCTAAGTAAAATCCTTTAGAAAAAAAATTACAGCAAATAAAAAATGACAAAATAAATGTAATATAATTTAAATTCTTCCTTTCTTCCCAGTGGACTGTACACATTACACATAAAAACGTCATGTTCGCATATAACTATTAATATCATTTATATAATATATATATAATAATATATATATATATATATTATATATATATAATATATAATATTAATAATTGTATTAAATCGTTTTTTTGGAATATTCGACTGATATTCAGTCAGAGTCATCTATCAGGGTAAATTTTTTTTAATATAGGTATTGTGTATTCCAAACAAGAAAATAGCAAGAACAGGTCAAACTAAGTAAATAACATATTGCTTTCTAATATTACAAGTCAACGTAGATTAATATAATTCCAAACGACTATGGTTTCAAATCAACAAATGTACTGAGAAATTAAATTTGTTATGTAGGTACAAGGTTCTATTTTTACTCCCTTTCTTTTCACTCGTAGCATCTGATTTTCTGCCGAAAAAACTTTGGATCGATTTTTAACGCTTTTCCCGTAATCCAATCGAGCTGAAACTTTGCAGGCAGACTCGTGGCGATGATCAAGATGATCTAACAATTTTTCGTTTAATTTTTAAAAATAATTATAGTATAATTTTGGATTTTTCGAAATTTAATGTTTTTTTCAAATTGGTATCAATACAAATGAGTAATGACCCCGACGCGTGCAGTATTAAATGAGAAAGGGAGTATAATACTCGTAAAAACTTGTTTTTTTATGGGTTAATTATTTAATGCGTTCACACGGACGAATTTTAAACGACATGTTTGTACCGTGTGCATTTATTCTAATCGTATGTCATTCTAATCGTAATCTTTGATCTATCTCGTTCCACGTACTTTTCTTCTAACCAGAACTTTCTCGCTATCTACAAACCTACATGAAAATCTCTACTACTTTCATATTTTTAATTCTTCAAAGTCTAAGGAAACAACATCTGAAAGGCACTGGAGAGAAAATACTGTCTTTGTTACTCTATTCAGTACTTAATAGTCTACAAAAATGATATATCTGGAAATATAAGTTAAACTGCATTTTTTACATTAAAGACATGGCAGTTAATATTAAAAAAAAAGATTATATATATTCTATTTTAATTATCTCTATATAATTAAAAGAAAATTTATCGACAATAAAGCAGCTGTCCTTGATTTCTTAACTTATAATAGGTATAATGAATATGTAAATACATATATTTTTACTTGCTAAACACCTGTTACCTATCTACTGTTAAACAACATTTTAATAGTCGAACGTTAAAGCATTTAAGGGCACGTTCATATATTAATTAAAGAGTTATTAAATTTAAAATAAGTCCCCATTTAAATAAATCTTTATGTTAATCACTGTCTTTATTGATCATTTCAGAGAATTAGCGTATTTGACAAACTATAGGGCAATGCGATATTGTGTAGTGAATAATTACTCGTTCTCTTTCAAGAGAGGTTTTTCAAAGTGGTAATTTATTAATTATTCGAGTTAAAGTACTTTTTTCCAGTATTTCGATATCCGTTAATCGTGCATAAAATATTTTAGTATTTATCACATTAATAAGCGGATAAGTGTATTGATAGATAGGTACTTCTGTGTTCCGAAATAAAACGTAAATCAGAAAAAACTGTTGTTTGTTTTGAAATAAATCGCCAATTATATTGATCGTTTCCTTGATGAAACCTAGGCCGACGTTTCGGCATGGTGGCCCGTGCTATTGACAGGGATTTGGATTAAATATTAGGGTATCAATGCAATTGTGCGTGGAGATATATACCTTTAACTGTTGGATATTATGTATAATATAGATATATCACCAGGCTATTCCATAAGAAATAAAATTTAGCATACTCGTATACGTGTGTGTAACGTTCTTTTATGAAACAAGATAACTTCAGTTGTTATCCAATTTCTACGAAAATGTTCTGAAAAATGTATCACTGAAATATCCCGGTCAAATTCGTTAATTAGTCTATTCCATCATCTTGTTCCAAAATGTACGAAAATCTCTAAATTTGATGCATAATTATGCGTCGTCTTTTCGCCACGTTTTTTTAAAAATATTAATTTGACGTTTGATTGACATTTTTAAGTATTATCCATAAGTAAGGTAGATAGATTAAAACATGCATCGAAAACCACACACGCATACGCCACATTATACTGTGCCACCTAAAGGGTAGAAAGCTGCAGTCAGCTGAGTTATTTCGCGATCTCAATGATCTTTTCGGTCAAGGAACGACTAGCGGAAAGACATTTCGAGAGTGGTTTGTTTTGCTACAAAGCTTGTAATACCAGCTTGGACGGCAAGTCAGGAAAGGATCTTTGGAATTTCTTGACCAGATCCTTCTAGCGGCCGCGAGAGAAGACAAATGTTGCATTTCTAGGACATTGTATACCGGACTCTCTTTGACTTTGTTGGTTACGACGCGTCCGAATGATAAACAGAGTAAATATTCATTTTTTTAATGTAACAATATCATTTTTAAATATATTCCATATTACAATTAATACTTTGGGATATTTTAATTAATTTGACTTAATTTGAATACTCATGACAGATACGCTCTTTTGCATTTTTAAAAAATCTTTTTACTTGTGGCGTACATATGCAAAAGTGCCACTGTCCATTTGGAGACCATATAGATAGTGGCGTTTTTGCAATACTAAACTACATATTTATTATATACATATATCCATATACGCAGTTGCGGTGACAGCAAAATTGCTTCTTTCACCTACTTTACAACGCTGTTTGAAGATAAGCACTGTGCATAGCAAATAATTTTTTGTAATATTTCAATAATTTACGTATTCAAATCGACCATCTTAGATCACGTATTTTCTTGTTAGGTGGTCTCTGGAAACTGGATAAGCAAGTTTGCAATATTATTTATATGGTATTTTGTTTCAAGCTTTTTGGTGTGTATTTATATTTTGTTTTCTTTATGAATATCAGTAGTGACATCTCAAAAAAATCGTTATTTAATCTTGAATATTAATTATTGTGCCAGCGCTCTTTCAATATTCGAAGCATGTATGAATAGGAAAAGGATTAGCAGCTCCGAGAATATCCTCACCCTGGAAGCCTGCCTGACACCAGCCTCCAGCAGCGATGCTGGACCCTGGGGACGTGCAGTGAGCACAAGGAGCATTTATTTTATTTAAACATACATTTGGAAAAAATAAAATTAAATATTTCTCAAGCCGAATATTATGAACTGAATAATATGCAAATTGTAGTGACAGGAATATTACAATTTTTTATAAATACATTTTTTTCCCGATCATTTTTTAAATACAATAAATACATATTTATTTCTTAGGCACCGACATGTAAAAGTACCGCCATTTTTGACGGGTTACAGCTAGTTATTTAATAAATTATGAAGAAATTTGACATCTAGGCATTTGCGTCATAGCTGGACACGACAAAGAAAGTGCAATAATATTACGGTAGTTTATTTACCCTAAATTACCTTGAATACGTTCTACGAATTGATTTGCGATTTATAAATTAATTATTCACGTAACACTATTTGTCTTAACGCTATTCTTTAATCTACACTATTTCACAATACATCACTCGTAAATGATTACCTACTTTATTATCGATGTAAAATTTTATTTAACATATACTAGAACATTCCATCCGATTTTCGTACGTATTAGTCGCATTGTATTATTTCGCTACTTAAGTACTCCGCTCGATTATTTCGCTTTATTTATGGCTTCGATTATCTTAAGACTGGCCAACTTGGGCGTTGCCTAAATTTTTAGATTATTTTTATGTTTAGGAGAAAATTCTCGTCGCTTCTCGGTTATTCTAGACGTTTCCCGAATGTTGTAAAATTGCTAAGGTCATTCTCGAACCTTCGGTAGTGTTGTGACATATTACAAGGGATTCTGTACGTAATTTTTTTTACCATTTTGTTACAACATGTACCTACTTGGTATTGTGGGCTTTATATAATGGATGATTCGTGGATGCACCTCCATAAATGCCGGTCATGGGTCCAGGAGGCCGAAAATTGGAAGAATCTTTTACTTTCATCTATAGTCATATTTCATACAATGCTGTAAATCAAATCAAAATATAAATAAGTATACATAAACGCATAAAAGGTAAACTTCCTTTTGGTAAAAGATTAATAATAATTTATTATAGCAAATTAAAAACATTTAGGCAGGAAGTGGGTATTAAAGTATATTTATTAAAATTACGGAAGCTATTAAATTCGACCGATTATTGTCGTGAGTACTTTTTATAGGTTTTGTTTCGATTTCTTCAATATGAATTTTTACTCTCGCGTATCGTGTTGGAATGCAATGTTAAAAAATATATATTTGTATTTAAATAAAGAAAAATTGTTTAAAATGTTGTAAAAACATTTCTGTTAAAATGTACGTAAACATGACACCGAAGCAGTGGCAGAAAATAGTTTTAGTTTATCATTAAATAAGGGTTCATATGTATATAACACAGTACTTACATAAAAGTATTACTTATAATGTACAGTATGCATCCAAGTATTCTCATTACTGGAATTTGATAAGAGCGGTGATAAGCTATGAAATGAAAGAAATGTTTATTAAAAATCATTTAATCTAAGTTTTCATAAGTTTTCATAAGTTTTCATAAATAAGCAACACAATCACTGGCGTTCGTATTCAACTGTAAAATATTTTTTTTGTTTTGCAACTAATTGATAATAACAAAAAAACATTGTGGTCTCTGTCTCGCTGGTAGCTATAAATTCGTGCTAGCAAGACAAATAGTATTTTATTGTTGCGTTCTCAACATTTCAGCGCGCCGGGCACCTATTCATATATACTCATATTAGCGTATTTTGAATGCGTTGGTCATGCCAGATCTTGTTGTTGACTTGGCATAAAAACATATTCTTACTAGATTAAAAAAGTGTATTTGTTTGAAGTTTTTGTAATTTTAATGATTTTTAATATAATATTTATAAGGAATACGGGCTACAAAAATAACTGTTATTTTCTTATATCCCTCGAGCACCGAGACTAAATAATTCCTGATGGATAGCTTCAATCGTCAGGCTTCAACAATCAATCAGTGAAAATCATGCACTGACTTTAAAGTGACTCAAGGTGGCTATAATATATTACTATAAAGATCAGGCAGGCATTAGTCTTGGATAGAGCAGAACCTGTTACAGATAAACTAGTGTATATTTCCCTCCTACTCTCGTCAAATAAAACTAGACTCTGCAGTGTCCAAAATGAAAAAATCTACAGCCTTAGGTAGATTACAATTTGCTCCAGAAAGATGCCTCTAGAGATTTCTTTATACAGTTTCTCCACGAAGACAGCCATCTCCACTGCGATTCAATTTCCAATGCATATTTTAAAATAACAGACAACATTGAACGAATATCTTAGAATACCAAGAAGAGAGATTAGAAATTCTCACTATTCGAGTATTTTCGTTCTCGCAATTATTTCAATAAATTTGTAATCAATATTCTTTAACGGCTTTATTATATTCAATTAAATTTCAACTATTAAAAATACCCTTCTCATTTTAAAATGATATGTCAGCTACAGGATATAAAATAGATTAGAAAAATGTCAATTGCGGTTAGCAGTTTGACTACAGAATAAGGGAAAAATACAGATTTTATACAAGGCAAATGCTATTGCTCCCAGAAACTAAATTAAGTTTATTAACATAGTTAAGAAGACGATAATGAAAAGATATTCTAACAGATATCTACCGTCACTTATAAATTGGTAAAGAAAAGAGCACCATGAGTACACAATACACTGACTGTATAGTCCAACTTGGATTCACTTCCTCAACGATTTTCACTACTTAATATAAATTTATTATAAATAATAAGTACCCGGTTTCTATTCAATTCTATTTTATTGTCACTTTATTAAGGTAGTGAGAGACATATGGGACACTTGAAATTTTTTATTTTTTTTTATTTAATTATCTAAGTCAGTGGACACAAATTTAATGGGAGCACTGTTCTTTAATTCACATAAATTTCGCACTGTTCACTCGTCTGTGGAACATTTTATAATCACCTTTCCAGAACATTCGCACGTCTGTGATCGCACTTCACAATCGGACACCCGATAGGTACTCTCGTAATGTATTTCGTTGGCCGCACTGAATATCCCTTCTATGGGTTTGGCGAACTGTCACAATAAACTGTTTGTCTCGATGGTGTCGTCATGCTTAAATACCGTTCCGGAATTCTAGTCAGTATTTCCACTATTTAATCTAGATTCTTCTAGTCAGACGGGAACACTGGAAACTCCTCGATTGTGTATGTATGTCCTTCTATTTCTACAGTTTCGTGACAATTTTTACCTTTTATATCATCTCACACAAATAATCAGCATGATTACGATCACGAGCACGATTACAAGATCAGATTACGCAACATAACTACATGGATGCCAAATGGGAATACAGCATTGGAGGTGGATTACCCTATGCATCTCAAACTTATCTCTCATCACAACACGCAATATTTTTATAGACACATCACAAATCACACACTTTATACAGTATGCCACACATCAAACATATCTGTGACATACTTAAAATTTGCAATGTTCATGTTACTCTGTGTAATAATTCTAACAAATTTTATTTTGTTTGCTTGTTCGCCACTTGCACTATACACGCTTCATCGTTGTGCAGGACATGTGCCAATTTGTATATGATCACGTTGCGTTGATATATTAAATATGTGCGTGTTGCTAGAGCAGACCGAAGACACTTGTAATTGGAAGATATGGTTGAATTTGAAATCAGTAATGTATTGTTTTTTTATTTTTTTTGTATCTATTATTCTGTCAGTGTCAATAAGAATGAAATGAAAATAAATGAAACTAGAGATTTATGATTTTTGAGATTCACTTACTACTTGCATAACTGATGACAAATCTAAACTCAATTTTATGAACTTCTAAAGCGTTATAATTTCTCAAGATTTCCCAATCACAAGCATTATTTTAAACTTTTTCTCAAGAAAATAAATAACAATAAATATTCATTGACCATTGACCTCAAAACATATCGATTATTCAATAAAAAGTTCAGAATATTTATATTATCTTATTACCAACGGCAAAATCTATACTGATATAAAGGAATGACAAATTTTCAACCACAAATGGCGGTAAATATTAAAAATACATATGAAACAAGGTGTGCATATCAAACATACTTAAAACATCCAAAAATTGTATAGATCAGGTAAAGTCCGGTATGTGGTCCCTACGCCGCTTGCACTCGTATGATTTAAAGTGGCGCGAGGAGGATGACCACTAGCATAAAAAAATACCAAATTGGGTGAAAGTGTTGGGTCGATATGGGAGCATTTCTCATAAAACGGCCCTGGGTGTATATGGTGGGTCCCTTTTCCCAATCTATCATGGAATTGAAATTGGTGAATTTCACATTGTGTAAAGTGATCACTTACACATACCAGCTAGCCGTACGATAGGTCGTAAGCCCTACGGATACCCAAAAAGATTTATGAGATATTTATACCTACTTTTCTATACAAAAAAGTAGCTTGATAAATAAATAGTTGTTTTTTAACAACGTGTTTACTTTTTAACAATAATAGTAATAAATAACAGATTATTTATTCTTAATATTTTTAATATTTAAAGGATTATTTTTGTGGTCAGACATTTTAACGAAATGTTATTTATGTTAGTATATAACCATTAAAAATTACATTTTTGTCTGGCGGTTTCGAGACGTAACCCGTTTCTTCGACAGGACAACCACTACACTTGCATGTAAATAACACTATACACCACAACCATAGTATTATTTACACGCCAACATGCGTGCTACTCTATATACTCTTAGTATACTGACATAAAATAATTATATAAAAAATAATAAACATTTGTTAAACGGTTAATTACATTAGTCATTGGTAGCAGTACGTTTTTTTATATATGTTTTTGATTAGTTTTTTAATCTGTATGAAAAAGCTGTGTCCGCTGGTGTCGTGCTATGCAGACTTATCAGACATCTTTCGGCGAGAAGAAAGACGTATCGGGCATAAATCTTAGTCAGAGGAGACTGACGGGGAGAGCCGACGGTAACATAATTGATATAGTTTAATATCCACCGGGCGTGCACTAAATTATAGACGTCGAAAATACTAAATACGACTTTAAACACTGATATTAACTTCAAACCCCGCTACGACCATCCATCCGCAAAAATGGTTGGTTGTAAATAATATAAACGGATGTGACGAGCTAGTAGCTAAATGGTTATTTATTTATTTAATATTCATGGAAAACCAACAGCATAACAAAGAAGCATAGAAAACATTGATATAATATAAATGGCCAATTACAGGTCTCCACATTTAGAAATATGTTAGTAATGATAAATATTTATGAATTAAACTAAGGCATGTTAAGAATTATATAACAAGAAAGAACAAATAATTTAAACAAAAGAAAAAGAGACTTAATTATTAGCAGAAAAACATAGGCATGTTGAAAATAATACAAAAAGAATGAACAAGAGAAAAAGAGACTTAATTATTAAGTAGAAAAAAATTCAGCGCTAAAAATTTTTCTTAATCTTGTGTGGCTGCACTCGAACAGATCAGTATCCAATAATCTGATCAGTTTATTGAATGCATCGCATACCCTCAAGAATATATATTATAAAAATAAACTTACTATAGGTCGACCACAATCAAAAGACCATTCCCTAGCTTTGTCCGGTAAGAAGAAAGCGGGGAAAAGTTGCCTGGCAAGCCAGTATTACAAGTCTCAATATGATGTTCCAAATAAATATATATTTTTTAGTTTAAAAAAGGTTACTTACTTACTAGAAAAACTTATTTTTTGCATCGTAACAACACATATATTTTTTGCGCATATTCTTTTGAATGCGGTCTAGCTATAGATGGATTTATTGTTTCGGAGTAAAGTTTGAATCACACATATGGAAATAAAAACACTTGTTTTTTAGTTCTACATTTTTAATTCTTTGAATGACGCGTTTCGCTTCATGGGGGCATTTATCAATCTGATATGCGATTGATCGATAAATGAGATTGATAATGCCCTTGCAAGGCGAAACGCCTTAAAAATAATTACCTAAATATATAACTAAAAAATAAGTGTCTTTATTTCCATATGTCTAACTACATGATCTTTTCAAATATACTGCTAGTTAATTTTTATTTTATTTATTTATTTAAAGATATCGACAGAATAATTGTCGTATATAGTGTGGTGAACATAGTAGCGTAGTGTTGGTCCTGACTAAGAGATGGAAACGTCTCGAAACCGGTAGACCTAAAATCTGGTAGTGGATTATACTAATTTAACTAACACTCTGTTATAATGTCTAACCACAAAGTTAATACTTAAAATAATAAAAATATGAATAATATCATAATTGAGTTGTCCAAACACGCACATAACTAATTTTTTAGCATTTTGTGGATTAGATGCTTTCTGTATAACTACGACAATAATTAAGGTGCATTTTGCATTACAAATAAAAGATGTGATAAAATCACGGGAAGTATAAGAATTTCTTAAAATGTAATATCGAAATAATTGACTTATTTAAGGGTCGAAAATGATCGAAAATAAAGAAAACCTAATGAATACAAAGTTAACGATATAGGTACGCACGAATTAAAATAAATAAGTAATAATGAGCTGCTTGTTGGTCTTGTTGTTAGGGCTCTCGCCTCGTGATCCAAAGGTCGCTGGTTCGAACCTCACTCCAGACCAGCAAGTTAATTCTATTTTCATAGCACAAGCGTTTAGATTAATTTAAAAATAGTAAGAATATTGATGTGAAACATATTCCGTGTTCCATCTCTATTTAAAAAAAAAGATGAATTTTTTTAATTAGCACGCAAATCATGAAATTGCACGTAAAAATTGAGGCGTCGATAATTTTTTTTAAATACATTGTATTTTTGCCATCTACGGTCATAATCGGGTTAAAAAAATATACGGCCGTACCTGCGGCAGGAGAGAGAAGTACGATTTTGCAACACAGGTAGGTACGCAGAGTGAATATTTATTTGGATGTAGGTGTGGAAAAGGACAAAAAACATTGACCCATATTTTGATTTACTTTCCGTGTTGGGCGGCTGATTAATGCGCGGGGCCCGCCGATCTCACGTCGAGCCGGGCCTGGAGAAAACTCGGCCGAATAATAGATTGGCGTTATGTGGATAATAAATAATTAAGAGTTATTTTATTGCTGCGCTAATTTGATAGTTGTTATTTATCCCTTTAAAGTACGTTTGCGAACGCGAACACAAGTGCTCTAACACGAATCTGTATAGATGTACAGGGTGTAACAGAGCTAGTCCATAATACGTTGTACACTAAGAGACAGACAGCATTAAACCTTAAATATTATCTGTAGACGTACGTTATTTTAGGTAAGAATATTTGCGGTGATAAGAAAATCCGAGCTTAGTGTCAAGACAAAACTGACTGTTTTCAAATCTGTGAACAGACCCATCCTAATATATGGCCATCAAATTTGAATCCTGACGGAGAAAGTTAAAGCAAGGGTCCAGGCTGCCGAGACGATTTTCTAAGGGGGGTAGAGGGAGTCACATTTATGGACAGAGCGAGCAAGTGCCGACACACACTCGGCATGGAACCCCTACTCCTACATATAGAAAAATCACAATTGAGGTAGCTTGGACATGTGCTAAGAATGCCAGAGGAACGAATACCAAGAAGAATACTCCTGGCAACCCTAGAAGGAAGATAGCCGGTGGGTCGCCCCAGATTAAGCTGGGAGAGGCAACAGAAAAATGTGTACGAAAACAGAATGGGTCTAGACTGGTTGACTCATACAGAAGCAGCGCAAGACAGGCGAACGTGGAAACACCTTGTCGAGTCTTTGGGCCCTCGACCTTTCTAGGACAAGGGGATGAAGATGAATGAATGGAAGAATGCTTGGATATTATGACGTTTGAGTTCGGGGGATTGTGTAAGTATGTGGGGAATGTGTAAGTAAAATGTAATATTAATTATATTAAAGAAATCATTATTCTTGTGAAATTACAATTTCCGAAGAAAGTTCTGCGAATTTTTAAATCCAAATTTATTGATCAATTAGAAAAGACATACCTACTGAAAAATCAAATCAACAGTCCCGGTAGCAGCCAAATATTTTTTCGTTGACTTGATTAATTTCTTCTGTAGACGCGTTAAAGCTCTATAAATAATCATGTCACTTACGTCATAGTAACAAACCTAAATTTTAAATATTTTATTTAGGCCACTATTTAACCGCATTACCTGATATCTTATATTTTGATGCTATACTTAGACATTTTTTATATCTGTATTACTTGTTATCTGCAGAAATTACCCGAACTCAAATGTCATAATGTCAGAACCTCCTTACCTACTATAGTGTAGAATCTATAGAACATATTTCAGGTGAGACTTGTCGAAACGAAAAGTACTCCGGAGGGTAGGATAAATTTCGATGGAGACAAATAAGTGTTGCCTCATAAGGAAAAAACAATATTCTGCAAAAATATATTTCTGTGCGAAATTGACGTCACGAATTTCGAAAACTCAGAAATATTGAAAAAAAATGAAAACTGAATTAGATTATCTATAAAACTATTGATATAAGGATATCAATGTTTTGATATTTTCTGACTTGATAATTTAGGCAAGAATTAAGGTACCTTTAGTGTATTGTGTATTAGTTCTGTTACACCCTGTATTCAGGTTCTATTAAGAGTGGCGTTCTACAAAAGTATATAACTTCACGAAGCGCAAATTATTTTAGTATAGGGTATACATATAAAACGTGCGAATTTGTGCGGATAATTCTATTTCTTCTTCTATTATTTGTGGATCATGTTTTTAATTATTTATTAGGTAATTTATGAAGGAATCGCAATAATACAATAATTTTTAATATCAAAAGCAATATTTATGAAATTAAACAATACACAACGAAGTAAAATAATTAAAATTACCAAAATCGAAAATAAAACAAACCAGAATAAAACAAAATATAAAATAAACCAGAATATGGCAAAATGAAAAATATACCAAAAAAGAGGGAATGGGAGTGGGAAAGAGAGAAAAAATGGTGGAATGGCTGATACCACGTAGAAGATGTAGAAATGTAGGATGTCTGAATTCCAAGGTCAACGGTGTCTGTCCCGTGACATGTAACGGTCCTCGGCGTCACTGAATATTGTGAATTTTGTTTACGCTAACATGTGTTGCACGTTTATTTAAACGACAAATATCAAAATTGAGTTAATTTTAATATTTTCAAGACACTTAGGTATCATTGTTATTCTGATTCAAGATTTCGAGACATGCATCAAGTGATAACTAAGCTCAATAACAGTCTCGTGTCTCATCTAACTATTCGTTAGAGGGTTGGAGGGTATCACGAAGGTGAGGGATATGGAAAGTAGGGATGAAATGAATAAGAGTGAATATTCCTAATAACGACTTTAGCTTAGTTATCGAAAAAACAGTAGTGACGAAAGCATAACTTAAAGTGTAAGTAGTATACATTTAAATTTATTGGAAAATGATGTCTCTGCCCTGTAGGTAATATTTCCTGAAAATTTCTAGCCAGGATGCTTTGTGCCTTGGAAGACATCCTCGATGCTTTGGATGTCTTCCAGTGTCCTTTCTACTAGTAATTTTGACGTGGATGCAGATCGGATATTTTTCTAGATTTTTCACGATACGGCCAAAATATTTTTATTATTTGGAGGTTTTATTTTTTGATTCACAATCGATTTAACACACTGTTGTTAGTAATGATAAAAACCTTATCGAATCAGATTACTTTTAGGAATCGAATTTTTAATTATTTTATAATATCGTGGGCTCAATACAAGAATAAGATAACTCGAATTTTGGCAGTTTTGAAATATTTACACCATCTTCAAATAGTAAGCTAATTAATGCTAGAACTATATAATTTACACATTATAAGCAAGATATTAATAATTTACAAAAATACACAATACGAAGAATTACCGAAGATTAAATGCTGATTATCTGAATTACCGAAGATTAAATGCTAAATATCTGGTGATATATTTTTAATTATATGTTTATTTAAAATTACGTATAGTTTTACTACATTTTTTTCTGGTCTATTAAAACTATAAAGATACACAAATATTATCGCTGTTTCTCTCCAGAAAGCGACTAACTCTAGTGCTTGGAGAGGGATTTATTTTGTTATATATTTTTGTCATTGACGCTTCATTCATTTATCTCATCTCTAATCTATAGGTATGTTATTTATAAGATGTAGGTATTAGAAAAAGGTGGATTAAGAATTGAATAGTGAAGAGGTTTTTAATAAGCATGAAAACTTTAACTGCAATAATTTCAAAACAAAAAAATTCATTTATCTAGTTATAGTATTGAGCCCAAAGTTAATGATCCTAATAGATACATTAATGTATAGTGAAAAACATGATATAACAGTAAATTAAGGGGGTAACTATCAAGTTTAGCGAGATGTAAAATTACCGTACACGTTTAGAATGCGTGGATTCCAAGGTCAACGAAATCGTATCACAAGCCACACGATTGTTCTTGGCGTATAGATCCGCATATCAAACGCTTCAAGCCGTTTTACTATTGTCCCAGTGAGTATCCTCGATTTTATTCCATACAAGAATACAGGGAACGCGTAGCATCGTGCCATTCCCATTCGTAAATTTAATTTTAGGTCATGCGGAAGAATATCGCTCAAGCTAACTTAACTCGACATTTAATTTCCCAGTTTTCATTTAATCTGCATCCCAGGAAGAATATTTCTCTACACTTCCCAGTCTTATTCGGTTTATGTACATATTTGTACAGCGCGCCATCATCCGTTTCGTGTGTTTTCTAGTACATAGGTACATGTATATACATAATTTTTTTTAAATAACTTAATAATTCACGAATTCAGAGCGGTGGGAGACGAAATGAAACACATAATTACGAACACGAATTTAACTAGAATACTATACTCTAATTTAATTGTCTAGAATATTTCTCGAGAATATTCCACTTGTCTTAGGTATACTGAGCCACGTCATTTGTATGGCTCAGATTTGCCCTAGAAAATTCCGCACGTAGGTAACCAACTCGCGTCTAAGCAGTTACACATTGACCTTTTCGAAAAATTGTTTTTGACTTATAGCCTGAAATAAGAATAATTTGAGTCCTCTAATCAAAAAATCCGAAAATTGGCCGAGTTATAGGAATTTGAAGCAAGTGTTCTAGGTGAATTTTTAAACGAGTTTCATTATTCTTTTGTGTTTTTCTCGAAACATTTTTTGGGAGTGGCGCAGTCTCAAAAACTATTGAACAGTTTTTTTTTTTCAAATTTTAGACACATCTTACGGATATAATTACCTATATTGTAGCATACAATTTTTATAAAATGAGCTGTTTGCTTACTATGTATTTTTAAATACAATTTTTTAGGAAAAAATGAAAATTATTTTGATACTGCTCGCATTTGCATATTTTTTTATATGCAACATCGTTTTTAGGATATTTTTTAAGGTAATTTGGTAATAACAAAGATTGACTATGTATGCCAAAAACAATGATAACAAAATCAATTTTGTATGTGCAAAAAAAAAAATGTAATATTTTGATGCAGCAAGACGGTGTAACCCTTTTTTTAAATATTTGTTAGAGACACTAACAGGATAATAGGTACATGATACTCTAATTAAAAACATTATAAAGGAAGACTATGCCCATTATCCTAATTGCAAGTGTCTTCGGCACGCTCTAGTAACAAGTATATTTTGCATGTACATTTATGTGTATTATATTTAGTGTTTGAGTGTAATGCGATCATATAAGAATATGTAAATAAATAATTGATTTAATGGATCTATAGGTTCAGGTCATCGTTTCGAAAATGGATATTGTGTATGAGTGAGTTTTTGAATGATGATAAGATATCTGCAAGAATATCAGCATCAATGTTAGGGTCAGCACAATACATATTATATGTGCGATACAACCTTGTGTTGGGAGAAAAGTAACCGATATTATTAGTGTGCTGGCTTATTCTAAAGAACTCCGCGTTTCTTATACGGGGTTGAACGTGCAAATTTATGTCAGATAGAGACCCTTAAAAAACCCTTAATAAAAAAGTAACCCATAAAGACCAAGTTTTTACAATACTCCCTTTCTCATTTTTTGTTTCGTGTATACCATATGCGTCGGAATCTCCATACAACTTGCATGAAAAAAACATTAAAAATTTGAAAAATCAAAAATTATACTATAATTTTTTTTTTGTTAGATCTTCTTGATCGTCGCCACGAGTCTAGTTGCAAAGTTTCAGATCGATTGGATCACGGGAAAAGGGTTTAAAATTGATTCAAAGTTTTTTGTCAGACAAGCAATCAATCAATCAGACGCCACGAGTTAATATAAAGGGAGTAAAAACAGACAATAAATAAATAACTACCCCAATGAATGTCCTTTCAACGAATAATCCCTAGGAATGGTTAATTAAATATTTTTCTGCATAATACATGTGAATTTTATGAAGAGACAGACAATCTTGTCAAGATAATATTGCGGACACAGCATTGAGTACAATCTCTTTTTCAATTTACCGCGAAATCTTAGCATTTTTTATGTGTTTATGACATTGTTATTTTACCGATTAAAAACGATAGATAGTGTGTTAGATAAGTAAAATTACTTTACATTTATTACATATATTATGGTCTATCAGTCTATCGGCGGCCCTCATAGTCCAGTGGAAATCACACTAGCTTTTCGTACCGGGTATTTCAAGTTCGATCCCCGGTACAATACGACTATGTGATTTTCTCAGGCACGTATTTTGTTTCGTGTGTCGCTACAGGAATCAGCCTTCATGGATCGTTGTATCATTGCAAATAAAATAAAATAAAATATATATTATCAATGCGCATCGAGTAATGCGATGTTTTTCCATTGCCTGCTTCAAAAAATCAAATCGTATATCGTCGCTGTATATACAGGGTTATTTGTAAAACATTAATAGCCACGCAGGACTATATTCCTGTCTTAATTATGAGTCGAAAATTTTAGCTATTATGACATAATATCAATAGTTCAGGAGATATGCGACATCAAAGTTTGCAATTTTTTTTTCAATATTTCTGACTTATTTTTTGTAAAACGTTGGACTATCATTTCAGTAACATATATCGAATATGAAAAATTCATTACCTTTAATACAAGTCAAATAAAAAAATAAAAACCTTCTAATTCCAATCGGAAAACATTCCAATTGGAATTTTTCAGGGTTTTTATCATTTTATTTAACTTGTATTGAAACGAATGAATTTTTCGTAATCGAAATGAGTTTATGTAATGATAGTCCAACGTTTTATAAAAAATAAATCAGAAATATTGAAAAAAAAATGCAAACTTTGATGTCGCATATCTCCATAACTATTGATATTAGGTCATAATAGCTTGAACATTTTCGACTCATAATCAAAGCAGGAATATAGTCCTGCGAGGTTATTAATGTTTTACAAATAACCCTGTATAATAAATCCTATGTGCCGTTTAGTACATTCTGAGATGATTATATCGATTTGCAAATTTTTCATATAAATAGTGGAGATACACTAAAAAAAAATATTGCCGTTCTTCTGGAAAGCCTTCCTAGTAATAATTAAAAATATATTTTACAAATCTAGTCTGTGCAATTATTTTTTAAAACAGTTTTATTGGTTTATCTCAGAATGTACTAAAACGTCACATAGGATTAATTATATATACAGCGACGATACTTTTTTTTAAGAAACTAGGTGTACAAAATTTAAAATTAACATCATATTTAATGTGTAGAAATATAACATGTTTAACATTCGAATAAATTAAGGCGAGATACATGGAATTTTTTTTTTTTGCTTTAACAGGCTAAGAGGCCCAATTACAGAAGCGATTCACATCACAAAATAAACTTGAGTAAATCACATAGATTAATTGTGAACTTACCGGCAATCGAACCCGAAACCCTCGGTATAAGAAGCCAGTGTCATGCCCACTGGGCTAGGAGGGCCGCTTTAACGTCAATTTTATTATTTCTACGGGAAATCATATTTTTGACGTCCAATTTTTAGGGTAGAATATTAACATGTTTACAACTATTGACAATGAGAGAAATCTCGAAAACGTTATAACAGTTGAATAAAAATAGTGGAATAAAACAGTGTTGTTTATAATCACTTTTATAAATATTAAAAATGAATTTCCACAATGTTACAAACAAAAAAATTGAACATTTAATAAAATAAAATAAAATTTTGAACAGCTTGTTGGTGGTGTGGTCATTATGGTCGCCTAGTGATCTATTGGTCGGCGGTTCAAACCCCATTCCAGGAAACCATCAAGTTAGTTCTTTTTTCATGGTACAAGCGCTTAAGCTTAGTTTGAAAATAGTAAGAATATTGATGTGACTCGTACTCCGTGTTTGCATCTCCTATAGCCTTACTCTTTTTTTAGGTTGGTGACCTCATGTAAAACATTTCCAAGAACACAGCACGCACCTTTTTACAATTGTGTGAGCAGGGTAGCTACGTAATACGAATTTAAACGCCGCTTAAACAATATCCCTGATAAAGATTACACAATCTGTGGTTGTCTTTCATATACAATCTAATCGTAATAAATAATCTCAAAATCTATTCACTAATGATTTTTTATTCACTCTCGCTTTTGGCTGGTACTTCATTAACTACCTGATATTTTAATATAGATTAAAAAATACTGATAGTGCGATACAAGACAAGCAATACGTCATAATTCTTACACTGACCGTGTGGAAATTTTTTGACATTGAGTTGTCAATCGCGAGCGAATGATCTGACAACTGATAACATAAACTGTACATTATTATTTTATTTCCGTTCTTGAAGTAGGTCAATTATTTGAAGAGACAATAAAGCTATAAATAAAATAATTTGTAGCTCTGCAGACTGAAAAAATGTTATTAAAATTCTACAATGTTTACTAAATATTGTAAATTAAATACAGTTGCAAATCTCACGGAAAGATCATAGAAAAAAAACCAAAGATTTTATAAGAAATAAATTGCTTTAATATATAACCTTGCAAAAAATCTACTTAAAATTTCTGCAAAGATTTAATCATTTAATTTTTTTAATGATTTATTTTATATAAAAGTTACAGTGATAATATTCCAAAGTTTTAGAGAAGATAAGACAGAAGTATTGAAAAAATATAGACTTTGAAGTTGCTTATCTCCATAGCTATTGATATAAGAAATTTGTTGTTTGAACATTTTCAGTTCCTTATACAGGTAGTAATCTGTAAGTAATTTATTGTGTAATTATATAGTGATATCCTTTATTATTTCTTGGAATACTGTAGATACAAATCACTTACCATCTCGGCTTTTTCTTTGAAATTATTGCTACAGTTAAACCCAGCTTACCTGGAACAAAGTAAAGGTAAATATTAACGATAATAAAAATGTTTATGTACGCTAATTTGTCGTAAAAAGGCTTTGAATGTGGTGGCGTGCAGGGATATATGAATTGTATATATGAAGGTATCCCGCCTCTAACATACAGGCTCCTTGGTGTTCAATGTATGTTCGTGTGTTGTCGTATAAAGATAGTAAGGCAAACAGGAATGAAAGTACTTACATATTTGTACTGAATTTATTCGATTAGGTTCATTATTTGACCGAAAGAATCATTATAGTTATTTTAAATGTTAAATTTTTTATTTATGCTAGTCAAATAGATAATGAATTTTTATATTTAAATGCGTCAAAAATGACATCACGTACCTACTTCACGAGGTTACATAAAAATGGATAAATCGAAGGTTCTATGTGAAACATATTAGAATATTTTCTTTACATCGTGAGCATACTGCGAAATGTAACCGAGTGAAAAATCTTATTTGTTGGCAAATTAATCTTATTTGTTTCGTCTTTGCATTGCCATTTATTCTTCTTTGTTTTCTTTTTACCTTTATTTCAGCTTGCCAATTATTTTGTGGATCCGTATGAAAGACTTTGTTTTGACAATAAACATAAAACTATTTATTTATTTTTTTTTCCTGCATCTCGCATGATACTTTTATATTTTTAAATATTTTTTGCTATTGATTATAACTATACGTACTTACTTAAAAATAAATATTAGATGTCGATCTAAGGTGATGAAATGATAAAAAAACTACGTACTTCAGTACAGGTATTTCTACATATCTAGCGAGGTAAGTAGCGGTCGAGGGGCTTGTTACATATTGTCCTAATAATTTGTATTATGTGTGTATGTATCAAGCAATAAAATGTATATTTTTGTACAATAAACGCCTATCCCTTTCCAGGTGGACCAAATATTTATTAGATAGAATTTTTTTCTGTACTTCTTTCTTATTGATTAATATTAGGTCCTTACATATGAAATTGGCGTTTAGTACGGGAGGAACATAAAGCCGATTTTTTAAATTATAATATATTTATTTAATCAAAGTATGTATCATTGCTATCTATGCACTTTTGCCATCTCATAGGTAGTTCATCGATCCCTTTACTAAAAAAACCATTCGGACGGGAATCAATAAAACCTTTGAAGGCGGTTTGGACTGCCCCATCGGAGTTGAATTTTTTCCTTTGCAAAAAGTTATCCAAATTTCGAAAAAAATGGTAATCTGTTGGGGCAAGGTCCGGAGAGTACGGTGGATGTCTTAGACATTCCAATTGAAGCTCCTCTAATTTGGTAGCCGTCTGTTGTGCAGTGTGTGGTCTAGCGTTATCATGAAGCAGCAGTGGCCTAGAGCGATTAACCAGCCTCGGTTGTTTAGCAGCTAGCTTTTCCATCATGGTTTGCAGTTGCTGACAATAGACATCTGCCGTAATCGTCTGGCCAGATTTACGAAAGCTGTAGTGAACGACACCAGCACTAGTCCACCAAACGCTCACAAGTATCTTTTTTGGAGTCAATTTTCGCTTGGGGCCTGGTTTGGCTGGTTCGGGAGGGTTCAGCCATTGCGATGAGCGCTTCTGATTATCGTACAGGATCCACTTTTCATCACAGGTAATGATTCGATTTAAAATCCCGTCATTATTGTGCCGGTTGAGTAATGCAACGCAGCAGTCAACGCGCGTTTGTTGATTTGCTTCACTCAATTCGTGAGGTACCCACCTTTCAAGCTTTTTCACCTTACCAATTTGTTTCAAGTGGATTAAAACAGTTTAATCACTAACACCGCAGCCTGCAGCTAACTCGGATGTGGTTTGCGATGGATCCGCTTCCACAATAGCCTTCAATTCTTCATTATCAACTTTGGTCTCCGGCCGTCCACGGGGCTTGTTCTGCAGGTCGAAATTTCCAGAACGAAAACGTTGGAACCAAAAACGCACTGTGTTTTCTTTTGCGGCACCGTCGCCATACACATCATTAATCCTTTGAGCCGTTTCTGCAGCACTGGTGCCACGGTGGAACTCGTACTCGTAAATAACGCGATATTTCAAGTTTTTCATTTTGTAAACTGAGTGACGCAAAGAAAAAAACAATTGAGGAAAAAACAAATGAATTATAATTTTCAAAACACAAATACATGAGTAAATAGCTGTATAAATTTGGATTTGGAATTCCTAACCAAAGAGAAGATATTTGAGATCAAATTTGCCAGTACGGCAAAACGCCAATTTCATATGTAAGGACCTAATATAATCGCACCTTTTTGTTTTTTTTTTTGCAAATTTGAAACCACCGCGTCGAGTTCTATAAATTCCAAAAAATGGCATCGTTTCCCCCAATGATATCGTCAATGGTTTGCCCCACAAACCGCTGAGTAATGAAAGAAAGAGACAAAATATCACTCTAATTCAATAGTTTGAAAGTAGTCTCCTGTAAAATCATTCATTTCGAAATATCAGTCTTTCCGCAAAGGTGTCTATCTGATATAAATTTGCATGTTAAACCCCGTATAAGAAACCCTGAGTTCTTCAGAATAAGTCAGCACACTAATAATGTCGGTTACTTTTCTCCCATTACAAGGTTGTGTCGCACATATAATTTGTATTGTGCCGACCCTAACATTGATGCTGATATTCTTGCAGACACGTTATCATCGTTCAAAAACTCACTCATACACAACATCCATTTTCTAAACGACGACATGAACCTATAGATCATTAAATACTAATCGCACTACACTCAAGCACAAATATATAATATACATAAATGTACATGTGAAATATAATTAATTACAAAAATACATGTTACTAGAGCATGCCGAAGACACTTGTAATTGGGATAATGGGCATAGTCTTCACTACAATGTTTATTATCTGAGTGTCATGTACCCATTATCCTGTTAGTGTCTCTAATAAATAAAAAAAAAAAAAAAAAAAAAAAGGTGCGATATGTACTGTGTTTTTAATATCATAGAATATTAACGGTAACTTCACAGGACATGTTTTTTCATTTAAAAATAAAAGACGTAAAAATTATGCTGAAGTATTATATTTTGTTGGAAGTTAATCAACAAAATTGCGGGTCCGATTTTTCAGTCGCCAACTTTGACAGGTTTCACAATAAATTCGCAACGTACGCGAATTCTCTGCCAGTATACATACGGGTCATAGGAATTTGTGTGGCCGAATATTTTAAACGTCTTGGGTGTTATTTTGTTGGGAATGCGGGCTTAGAAATTACATATTGGATCGTAAATATATAAGGCCTTCTTTTACCCGCTCATTTATTCGGTACCTGATTTGGCTGCCCCTCGCTCGGGTGCATAAATCGTGGATGTTTTAAGGTTTTCGAGGTCCGGCTCGACGGGTGGAGAATTGTGCAGGTTCGAAGGCAGAAGTGCAGCTCCGTATGCAGCTCGTTTGATATTGACGCTATTGTTACCATAATTCTTTGTCCGAAGCTTGATGTACGAGTAAGAATGTTTTGTGTATCAACGAAAACTAAATATAAAATCCGAAAAACAGGTAGGTATTAAAATGAGTTATTCAAATTTTTAAAAATACAGTGGCCCCTCAATGATAATGGATGAATATCAAAAACGACGAATATCAAACGAATTTTTCCCTTAGGAATTTTGCCTTTTGAGTGTCCGTATGCTATACTACCCTCATAAGCATAAAGGCAGCTATTTGCAAAAAATCACAAAACGAGTTAAATATGAGGTAATATAATAAATTTTGATCCAATCAATAATGCAATGAATAAAGCAAAAAGCAATATAAAATTAATTTTATTGCCAAAAATGTCATATTACTTTTTAAAATTTTCACAAAAACTGTATTTATTCTAAGTAATAAGACAGTATACTTTAATCAACTATAATATTATATTTTAATTACAATATATTATAAAAACTTTTACATCCAACATATGATGTAGTGTATCGAAAAAGTTTTGAATTTTTGTTTAAATAAGATCAGTTTTCAAATAATTTTCTTTATTTTTCTTTAAAAAAATGACGTTAAAAATTGATAGTAAGAAAATGATGCACATTATCAAATAAAATCGTTGGCAAAATTATAGATAATGTTATTAATGTGAGCGAAAATTTTGAAAACAAAATCGGCTTAGAATTTTTTGAGATATTTATCATTATACCTGTCTAAAAAAGGAGTTATGAGAAAAACGCAAAAAAAATGAAATTCGTTTAAATATTCACTTACCACACTGGTATCAAATTGCTATAACTCAGACAATTTTTGAATAAATAATGACTTAAATTATTCTTAAAATTTCTATCTATACGATTAAGCAAAAAAAAGTGTTTTTGAAAATATCAAAGTGGTATAACTCCTTAAGTGTCATCATACTTGCTTATGTCCATGGGACGATCCTGTCCATGCCAAATAAGGATTAAAAATAAAATTTTATTTTATTTTAATTAGTTTAGCACAAACACAGTCATGACATGCCCATACATTTTGTGCATGATTGTATAACATAATTTCATCAAGATAATATGATATTATGTTATATAATTACATTTCAATCATACAATTTTTATCTATTGCATTAATGATCGTATTGTCAACAGCAATAAAATGTTATTTTTGAATTTTTATTTGCATCCTGAAAATATGTCTACATTGCTTTGTTAATGAAGAATATTATACGTTTTAATGAGTCGCGATAATGGTGGGAGGTATCCGATATTCACATTAAAAAAAATTAAATGAATATACTGCGTATTGAGGTGATTCTAATGGTAACTGTTATTTTAATTTCACAAATAACAATTTGTATATCAAAGTAACCATTCATAATTATATATAGCATCATTAAATCAGCGATTATTCTTCTATTAGATAAAGACATAGATGAAAGTGAATAAATTTGTCTCGAAATGATTCAAATCTGTAAATAAATCTTATAACTAACTATTTTATACCTGTATCAGTTGTGTGCGAGAGTGTCTTCTGTGACATCTCATTATCCCAAATGTGATTGCTAGAGTTGTATTCGAATGCTGTCTGGTTACACGAAAGACAAAGCTCGACGTTTGAAGAGACGATTTGCCATCTACCGTGAAGCCAGAGTGTCGTCACAGAGGCTGGTTTCCATCTCACTACCACGACCGCACAGCTGTATTACCGAGATTGTCGTCAGTCGGGACGCTCTGTCTCCGTGGATGACGGAGGTCATGCTTGATGACCCGCGGGTCAACGACTGCTTTAGATTAATTGGAAATTCAATACCTTTGAACGTGAAAAGGCATTGTCTCGCTTCCCGAAATTTTCACTGTCGGCCTTCATTGAAGATTACATCACAGGTACATTTAGTTTAATTTATTACAATTAGAATAATCTATTTGTGGTGAGAGTTTTCTTTTGTATAGGGTGTTTTTTTAGAGGTATAAAATATTGAAATGAGATAAAACAAAATAATATTGTGATAGTTGCTTCATTGAAAATAATGAAAAGATTGTTTTATGCCATTAGCGTTTAAATATATGGTGTATTTTTAACACCCTTTTTTCGAATTGGCAACACTTTTTCCAGTGCCAATTTAATAGCTGATAGATGATACATTGTAGTACTTACAAATTTAACACATAATTTATAATAGAATTTAGAATAATCACCTTAAAGATAACAAGATGAACTTGCGTTAAAATTCATTTCATAGCCGAAGTTTGCGTAACGAATTTATTGAGAAAAGGGAAGTAAAACATGAAAGAACAAAACATTTACATAAATAGATACTAAATAAATATAATAGCAAAGGCAGCAATATTCAAACAAATAAAAATGATTTGATTGCACACATCGAGGATTATAATTTAAAATGTACTTAATTATAGATTTTATATATCTATCCCTTCCAAAAACACGTTTCCAATAAATTTATTGACTATGTTTCTTATGAAATCACGAATTCAGTACATTATAAAATAGTAATCCTCGATGAGTGTATTAAATTATTTTTTTTGATATTGCTGTCTTTGCTTTTATACCCCACATATGACATCTAAATGAAATTATTAAATTTTCTCATTTCAGATTATATCCTGATTTGTGAATTTAATCCCAAACCAAAATAATTATCTCAGAAATCCGAAATTTGCCTTTAATAATCTGTTCCGGGAATAGAAAATGCCAGTTTTCTAATTAATTAAACATTTACAAAAAAAAGGACGGAAAGAACAATTTTTTTATTAGATATTTTAATTATATATATAAAGTATTTAAGTAAACAAGTCTTTGAATGAATAATTATGTAAGTTTGAGATATGATGATGTAATAAAAAAGAATGATATTTTACTCTTTTAATAACATAATCGAAACAATAGCAATCAATCATGTTTTATCATTTAATTTTCATCTTATTTCGGTACCCCAAACGAAAATATAAATTAAAAATATTTCAAGATTAATACGTATGCACTAATAACAGTAATTTTTTTAAAAATTAATTGCTTTTTTATTTTATGTTTTTTAAGAAAATAAAGAAATGTTTTCGGCAGAAATATAGAATTAGACGAAGAAAATATGTTAAATGTTAAAATATATTACATTTACGGACCAAAAATTGCAAAATGTTGCTTATTATATAGAAAATAGTTAACGATATTGTAAAAACGTTTTGTGGTCAGATAAGAATGGAAAATTTATTGCTAAGAAAAGTTATTGTGCAGTTCATATGGATGATACAATACCACCGGTATAATTTTTTATTAGTTTGCCATATTATCACCAAGTTTGTCCACAACAATATCCACATATACAATGTTTATTGTTGGGTGTCCGGCAGATCTTACATCGAACATGATAGAAGGCATTGCCCAGATATTTATATAACAGTTAATAAACTGTGCACAGGCAAACATGGTACATAAATTTAATGTAGTAGAAAAATTAATATGAATATTTTTAAACATCTTCAAAAACACATAACTTCATTTTATACAATATATAAATAGCAAATGATTTCATAGATTCATATTTTAATTTAAAATGAGGTATAGAGAACAGAATAAAAAATAAATTACCAATAAAATCAAGTTTTTACTATACTCCCTTTCTTTGTAAAATATAACAACAATTAAAGACGAATTAAAACATATAACATAACACTAAACTTACAGTAATTTAATATGTTTCAAAATGTCAGATGTTTTGAGTTTTGATAAGACACTTCATGCTTTGAAGATTAAATTCTAAAAAGATTTGTCAGTCAATTAAAATTTTCGAAATTCGTAGTGAAGTATCTTTTATGTATACCGACGGAGTAATTCAAATTAAGAAAATATTCCGCGACGTTATCGGGCCGCCGTTGCTAGCAATCAAACTTTGATAATGATTCCAATTTGAAAAACCATTATAATTTCTAAGAATCCGAAATAATACTATAATTATTTTTTTTAACGAAAATTTGATAGATCTTCTTGATCGTCACCACGAGTCTGCTTGCAAAGTTTCAGCTCGATTGGATCACGGGAAAAGGGTTAAAAATCGATCCAAAGTTTTTTCGACGGCAAGCCGGCAAGCAAGCAAGCAGACGCCACGAGTTAATATAAAGGGAGTAATGAGCGGTAACCATTTGAAGACATTTTGGAAAAATCAAATTAAAATACGTAGTTATTTTGATTTTCACTAAACTAAACATACATTTAATTATTTTGTCACTAATGTGGTTCCGAGAGCAGTAGTCTCACTCATCATCATTATGTAATCAATAACTTAACTAAATATATAAGAATGTTTTCAATGTTTTCTGTTTTTTTTTCAGACGTTAATTAAAAAATGGATACTAGGGATGAAGTGTCAGAATATGTAATGTAATATCATTAGTTTTTAAGCATAATTTAATTTTCAACTGAAAATAAAATTTCCGATTTTTTTTAAAAACTTGTATTGATTCTAATTTGTTCATTATGAATATGTTATAAGGCATCGAATGGAAATTTTTTGATTTATGGCTATGGAAAAAATACAGATTTTCAATTACGCGATTCGAAAAAACTTATTATTATTAACATTTATTTTTTATTTTTCGGGCAACTATTTATGTATCTTTATTATGCCCACGCTAAAGTAATCCACAGAGATAACAGGACATACATAAGAAGATAATGGCCGAGAAAAACAGTCATGAGCTAGATTCTGAAGTACAGCAAATGTAGGATCTAGCATGAAGTAAAATTTCTGGAACAGAAAAGGGACCGGCGGAGTATGCTACAGCGACAAAGAAACATCCCTTAAGAAGAATAAAGAAGATGACAGTAAATAATGCAATGACAGTACAGAAGTCACTTTTATTGTGTATAGGAATAAACTGATGTTGCCGGTTGCGCGGCAGTGAAAAACGCCGTCTGCCAAACTACTTTACTTGCAATAAAATTTATGCGCGGAGACCATAAAATCAAACCGGCTGTCAAACGGACAAATTGCTAGACGTTATTAAAACACAAAAAGAGTGATGAAAATATTGAAAATTATTAATTAATTAACTGACCGAACGACCTATTATTAAAAAAAAAACGTGTTATATACCTATAAGCAGTTTTAAATGTATGTGGTCCGACAGCGCATTAACAGCAGTCAGTTATTTATGAACTTAATAAAATACCAACACATTAGCAAGTTTTTTTGCAAATTGATTCTTGATTGAAGCTCTCTGCACTTTACCGACGGTTATCACCAATCAGTTGTTCCCGAGCGGTTTAGTAATACTTAAACAAATTAAGTTTTAATATAGTGTTACAATATTATTGACAGCATACAATCGAGGACTTACCGGCACTTTACAGTGATTAAGACATCACTGGAGATGTCTGAAATACACAGGAATAAATCGAGGGTATAAAAATGCGCGAAAGACGCACTGCAAAGACAGTTTATTGTGACAGTTGTTATTTTGACAGAAGCGAAAACAGAGATAAATGATAGAAGCGACAAGCGGCGATTCAGCACGGCCAGCGAAATATATTACGAGAATACCTATTGGGCATTCAATAGTGAATAGTGCAATGGCAGACCTGCGACTGTTCTGGCGTGTATAAAGTGTTCCAGAGACTAGTGATTAGTATCAAAATTAGTCCGAATTATAAAGTACTGCTCCAATTAAGTTCGTGTTCAGTGACTTTTGTGATAAATAAAAACTTAATTATTAATAATTAATATTATTTATATTATTATAACATTTGAATTATTGGAATCATTGATGATACGAAGGTCTGAGAACTGCTTACTTCGAAAGCTTTTAACAGCTCAACATAGCATTCTATGATTTTCCACTCTTCTGGCATAAATGGGTCAATGTCACTGTCATTTAATATAAAAAAATTAACGCATCGTTTACCTTCAAAAAAGCTCAAACATGTAAAATGTACTTTTCCATCGCGTAAGCACCCCATTCGCATCCGCAAAAGCTCCGTATGTATTATTGCGGATGCGGGTGTGTTAATCCATGAAGGAAACATTCCTAATATGGAGATAGGCGGCCCACCGGTTGAACAAAGGTAAGTCGTAGATTTTGTACTTGAATCGAAATAAATTTTAAATCAATAAGAAAATATCAAACCACATGTATCGAAGTTTAATAATTGACGGTTTGTTTGAAAATAGTAAGAATATTGATCGATTTGACGCATATTCCGTGTTCGCATCTCTATTTTTTTTATAAAAGAGAGAGCTCTGGGAAAGCAAAAGAAATGAGCAAAAACTATCACGAGATTCTAGATTTAAGAGGATTTGCAATCGGTCGAGGCTTTATAGAAGTTCTAGAGGTTGAGTAGAAATACAGTGCAGCTTTCATAGGTTTCATAGCTACATCTTTCATAGCTGCGAACGTCACAGAAACGAGCGAATAGGTAGCGCACTGAATCAGATTAGTAGTAGAAACGGTGCGAACGAAGTATTCCACAGACGGGTGGAATGTTTTAAACGACTAATAGGTATGAAGTATACCTACTATTGACAGGTGGAAAATTCTTATATTGACTACATCTATTATTAGCCTAGATATATTTAAACATCTATTTATTCAGATATAATCAAAAACCCGTAGATTTATTGGTAGTAGTTTTATGTTTAGAAAATTTCAATATTTTTGAAGTCATCTATTTTTGAGCACTGAGAGTAATTTTTATATTGTAACGGAAGTAGCGTACGCGCAGGGTGCGAATTGTAGCGGGAAGCATATAGCGGGTGATAGAATGTTGCGAAAATTCGATATCACGAAATGGACTTGAAATTAGTGTTCAGTAATATTTTATCTAGTAACTTGTTGGTCTTGTGCTTAGGACTCTCGCCTCGTGATACAAAGGTCGCGGGTTCGAACCTCACTCCAGACCAGCAAGTTAGTTCTATTTTCAAAGCACAATCGTTTAGCTTAATTTGAAAGTAGTAAGAATATAGATGTGACACGTATTCCGTGTTCGCATCTCTATTTTAAAAAAAATCGTTTAAATTAACGGCTAATAAACTAAATTACACGGGTGGAGAAAGACTCGAACCTCGGACGCGCGGACGACAAGGCGGCAACTACATAGCAACTAACGATTCTTCCCAGCCCCTTAAAAATATACTATAAGAGCAGAGCTTATTAAAGACGCGAACCGTTAATTTAAGAAAGTTTTTGTTTACCGCAATTATTTTAAATATTTGAGGTTACGTTTCTGTAAGTATGAGTTTTAATTCTTTTCATGGAACTCAATAAAATAATCAACAATTTAATACTTTGGGCGTCATAAATATATATATATATATATTTAAAAAAATAGAGATGTGATCACGGAATACGTGTCACTTCAATATTCTTACTATTTTCAAACTAAGCTAAACGCTTGTACTATGAAAATAGGACTAACTTGCTAGTCTGGAGTGAGGTTCGAACCCGCGACCTTTGGATCACGAGGCGAGTGTCCTAACCACAAGATCAACAAGCTGCTCAAGACCTATATGTTGTCTTTAGTTTAGTTTTTAAGTATAACTTCTACCACGCGTACATGAGTACACGCACGATTTTTTTTTATAACTCACCGTTCGCTTGGAAAGGTTGGTTATCCCTTCTCGACACTCTTCACTCTCCACCCGACAGCCTGTGACATTTCAAATGAGATTCTGATTGCTTGGTAGCTTTTGACAATCGTCAATAATGCTATCTCAAATTGTTGGATGCTGTTCGAGCCATCACAATGCGCGCCAAATGGCGTCCCTCATTATTCGATTAGAATACCAAACAATGGTTACATAGAATATAACGTATTATTGAATGAACATGTTTATTGGCTTTATTCACATTGTTTACAGAGATTCTATTGCTGTACAATTTGACCTTTTGTAGTAAATAAATTGTCTGGATAGACCTCATTATTTTTAATTGCCAAAGTAATCGATTGTATTCAGCTGTAGTTGGTTGTGGGATTGATTTAATAGTAGGAAGTATAATAAATATTTTGAAAAATATGATTTGATGATACTTTCATAATGGATGAATATTCTCTTTGACTCCCTACTTGAGTTTTTAGAGTTTTTAGAGTTTTGAGAGGGAAAGTGTCTTTACTTTTTAGTTTTTTTTAACATTGCTTAATTCAATTGATTTATTTAATTAACACCCCCTATGATATATTTGCATTGTGTCACAAATCCATTGTAATAAAAAGAATATATATGCAATTAGTTAATTTTTATATATTTATATTTATATACAGGCTGTAACAGAGCTAGTCGACAATACTTTACCGGTAGATTCCTGCCTTAATTATCATCATGTCAAAAATGTTCAGGCAACCATGACCTAATATTAATAGTTAAGGATGTATGCGACTTCAAAGTTTGCATTTTTTATCAATATTTTTGACTTATTTTTTGCAAAACATTGAACTATAATTACAGTAACTTATATTTAATATGAAAAATTCATTCCCTTTGCAAGTGAATAAAGTGTTAAAATCCTTCAAATTCCAATTGGAATTTTCCGGGGTTTTTGTTATTTTATTTTACTTCTATTGAAACGAATGAATTTTTCGAATTTGATATAAGTTACTGTAGTGATACTTCAACGTTTTGTAAAGAAATATTGGAAAAAATGTAAACTTTGATGTCGCATATCTCCTTAATTATTGATAGTAGGTCATGGCTGCTTGAACATTTTCGACTCATAATCAAGGCAGCTGTATAGTATTGTGGAATAGCTCTATTATACCCTGTATATTTAAAAATAATATGACATTTTTAACATCCGACTGAATATTTGTAATCAAAAGAGAATATTGATTTCATGAATCATTTTTTGTTAGGAGGATTTCTACTCTGATAGATCATATTATGTGAACAAAACACAAAAAAAGATATTCGAGTACGTTTCACATTCAGTTCTCGAATGCAGCACCGATCATCTCAGCCGGGTGAGCTAGACTGCGAGACCGCGATATAATTTGCAAAAGAATTGTATCCGGTGTGCACATGTATCCGGTATCAATGATTCGCTCTCACTCCAGACTCTTTAAGCACACACTTTCAAATTATAAATAAGATTGCTAACGGGAAATACAAGATAGGAGCAAAAAATTACACAAAACACATGAAAACAGACACTGCACAAGGACGTCTATCTAAAATTATCACAATTATACAACAACTTTCTTCAACAGAAAAGATAACTTTGAATTAAAATCATTTAAAAAATAAATGACACACATACCAAGACGTACACATACACTACAAATGCTTGTTTTCTTTATTATTTGTTATACAGGGTTATTTGTAAAACATTAATAACCTCGCAGGACTATATTCCTGCCTTGATTATGAGTCGAAAATGTTCGAGCTATTATGACCTAATATCAATAGTTATGGAGATATGCGACATCAAAGTTTGCATTTTTTTTTCAGTATTTCTCACTTATTTTTTGTAAAATGTTGGACTATCATTACAGTAACTCATATCGATTACGAACAATTCATTCGTTTCAATACAAGTTAAATAAAATGATGTCGCATTGCTCCATAACTATATGATATTAGGTCATAATAGGTTGAACATTTTCGACTCATAATCAAGGCAGGAATATAGTCCTGCGAGGTAATTAATGTTTTACAAATAACCCTGTATATTTCTTTATTCTTTAACTATAATCACTTGTAAAATCTCATTTGTAAAATTTCTAAATGTCATGATAATTTAAATATTATTTTCAAAGGCCTCATAAATCTCCTATATATGCGTTAAATTGAATAAAACAGCTTGACACTTCAATTATTAATTAAAATTTAACAAAATTACTGAGAACCGGAATCCGCTTAAAATAAATTAATAAAACCGACTCCAAAGCCTTGGTTTTTAAGGTAAAAAAATATTTCCTGGCAAACCTAACTCCTACGATCTTTTAATTAGAATTTATAATGAAATCTCATACAATGTTAATATAAGTAATTAATTAACCGGTCTAGCGCCCAGAAGCCTAAACATGTACTGGTTTTTGTTTTTTAAGTTTTTGCTTTGGGGCGAATTAAAAAAGGTGAAAACCGGGTAGGTAACTAGTTAGATAAAAAAACAAGCATTTTAAGTAGGCAACAAATATATTTTGTCTAAATCATAGATATTTCAAACTAATTGAAGTAGGTATTAAGTTAAAAAATAATGATTTAAATTAAGAATTGATTAAATATTTTTTCTATTATTAACAAACAGTAAATATAATATTTATTCAATGTATGTGAGATTTTCAATATAAATTTCGTAAGGTTTTCATGGCAATTTAGTTTTTTCCTGTTAGAATTTTCTGGAATATTTTGCTGTATATACAGGGTTATTTGGAAAACATTTATAACATTGCAGTACTATATTCCTGCCTTAAATATGATTCGAAAGTGTTCAATCAACCGTGACCTAATATCAATAGTTATGGAGATATGCGACATCAAAGTTTGCATTTTTTTTCTCATTATTTCTGACTTTTTTTTTGTAAAACGGACTATTATTACAGTAACTTGTATCGAATATGAAAAATTTATTCCCTTTAATATAAGTCAAATAAAATAATTCTAATGATAAAAACTATGCAGAATTCCAAATGGAAAAAATTCTAATTGGAATTTCTGCAGGGTTTTTATCATTTATTATATATCACGATATATGTTCGCTGATATATATCAGCTGATATATATCGTGATATTCCATTCATTATGATTAAAAGTATTAATAATAAGAATGGTCCGGTTGTTTGTAAAAGTAAAAATTATAGTAAAAGTTAAGAAAAAAGCATAGAGTTTTGCGTTTTCACCAATCACACAATCGTTTTCTAAAAATCTATCCATTTTTCTCAATTTTTCTTCTTACTACTGATGAAATAATTAAAGATATCCTGAATTCACCACATTATTAATGAAAAGCTACAAAGAGTCATGAATACGTCGAGAGAACTAATAAAATCTATCTAACGAGGCGTATAGACACATTCTCCGCAATGTAAAATATGATTTCTTACAATTCCTTATGCTGGGGAAGAAGGAAGGCGTGAAAAGAGGTTATCTTGGTTCCGTAATCTCAAAAAGCGATTCAGCACACGGCAACATTCATTGCAATCTGTGATGAAGAAGAAGTGGTATGTTGGGTGCGCGCTGTATTTTTTTCTGTGCGCTATGATGCCAGATACACGAACGCATCCCCATACATATATCATTGTAAATGGGCTAATATAATAAATATGAATTGAATTGAAAAAATGAGAATAATGGCTCTATACGCCCCTAGCGGCAGAACGCGGTACTACAAAAACTCGACCCACCACAACATCAGTTCGGTTTCTTTTGGGTACCCCCTCGTATAAAGGTGATGAGGGTAGGGGGTTAGAATGAATAAGAGTGGGGAGGTTATGGGTGGTATTTGAATGTTAACTATGTTTTTATTATTTACTTCATTATTTACTATGAGTTTCTAAGCTCTCCAAAATATTCATTTTTCTTCACTTATTGCAGCTATGTAAGTGTTAAATATTTATTAAAGAACGTATGACTCTCCATTTTCGATTGTTCCGCCATTACTGAATAAAAGTCAAAGTTTTTAATTGCTCTCTTATGTTCTTCTAACTGATTGATCTGATTGGGCTGTATTGACGATGGTATTGCTGATTTATTGTAGCAGTGTGATATTAATTCTCTCGCTAAATTGAAAGAGTCGAACCGGAAATCGGTCGTCACGATTCTCGTTGGCGAATACACGCCACATAATGTGAGAGTATATCACGCGATAATGTAGGTTCCCTTATCACGACCGAGACAGTTACAGATATCATAACATTTAGCACTGCTATCTGGAACAACTGGAGAAGTTACAGCGCGGCTCGACTTTCCGTTGCCGCGCCTAACTGGCGCAAACAAGACAGACGTCAATGAGTGATAGCCGACATCATAGCTATAAATTGTTTGTTCGTAATGAAAACCAAAAATTTTTAATCTGAAAACAAGTAGGTAAATCAAAAAAAAAATAGAAAACATGCCTTTATAGGTTTTCTTCACATGCATTCGTAATCGATTTTTTGAAATCATCC